>CM029941.1:91673872-92415874 GCA_017639245.1 Myiopsitta monachus
GAATGACAGCACTAAAACTAAGGGCCTTCAGAGGCACTGCAAGCTTATTCTTGCTGCCTGTCAGCTTCCATTGGTTTCAGTGAGAATAAGGACTGAACTTTTCTAAATTATAACTAATTCCTAGTATTTACTCTTTAATCAACAAAATACTTTCAAATGCAAACCTTGTTCCTCTCAAGTATTTGTTTGTTACTTTCAGTCATGATTACTGAGCTGTTATATGAGTGGTGTGTTACGAAATTCTGCACTTACATACTCAATTTTGCAGATCCCATGGCATACCTGTGCTTTTACAGCTGTACAGTATTTGATCTAGATATCAAAGTTTCACATGTTTAATATAATCAGGATCTGAGCTATGATAGAATCCATATTTCTACATCTTGCTGTCAGCAAATCATTACCTCAGATTAGTCTGTACCTTAAAATTGCTACAGATTAGGAGCTGGAACATGAATCCACTTCCTTTTATGGCACCAGGAATTCTGTCAGTTCGCAGTCTAACTAATCCAGGTTGCTACTGAAAGCAGATTATTGTTTTTGAAATTAACCTCCCATTCTGACACAGACTAATTTTGCAAACTTTCAGAGAGCATTACAGAACTCCGTTTCATATCTGATGGATAATCAAGAAGTATATTTGACCAAACAGGCTGATTTTCCTCTCCATAAACTCAGTGAGACCTGTTACCACTAGGGAAAGAAAAGAGTCTGTGTAAGCTTCTGTTGTGCATTTTACATACACCACAAATTTTGAGAACATCTTTGAAAATTCTTCTAAAAATTGCATTATCAAATTTTAAATAAAAACTGAATGAAAAGTATTACTGATCTAAATTCTAACCCAAAATATTTCTTAACATACAGCAAAAAATATAGAACTGTATTTTTTCCAAGCTCTTAATTCTTGCAAGAATATATCTATATTTCCACATTTAAGGTGAATTTAGTTACATAAGTCAATTTAAAAAGACGGGACATTTCTCTAGATAGCAAAATTCCCAAAGGAAAGAATAAATCAGTTAAATACTATACACAATTTGTTCTTCCAGAAACTAAACAGGAACTTACAGCTGTAGCTTTTTGCATGTATGAAGAAATTTCAAGCACCAAGACAAACAATCACCTGGAGAAGTAAATTCCAGGGAGCGGGGGTGTGGATATCTGTGTCAGTTTGTCAATAAATGAGTAGCTGGCTCTGTGTGCGTTAGAACAAAACAAAACAAAAAAAACCACAAACATTCCTATCTGGTACAAGTGGCAACATAAGAGCAGGAAATGACATGCAGGGGATCCTGTTGACTCTGTGGCTTTCAGTAAAAAGAGATGCGTTACTTTAAATAACAAAACCATACAGAAATGTGCTCTAACAGGATCAGGCTGGAAGGCAAGACAGCACTGGCCTTTGAGACAAAACCGGGCTGCAGGACAATTGCCAGGCTATCTATAACTGGCCAAATAAGTCTTGTGAAGAAATAGGTGGTATCATAGTAAATTCAGCAGCAGCCTCCAGAACACAGACTTTTTATTCCTGTGTAAAATTTGCTAAAAGGAGCACCTTATGACCATGATTCCATTTGCAAATAAAGTTACACATTTCCCAGTGTCACTCTCATTTCCCTTATTTGTTTGCAAGGTAATGAAGTACCTGTCTTTTGGAGTCAGCAAAAGCCATTTATTTTGTGGGCAACAAAAATAACGCTTGTTAGTAAAATACCAGGTTAAAGGAAACACAAACCTCTCAATCACGTAACAAGCAGGTGCTCCTTGCCCAATTGTTCTCGATTTGCACAGCTTTAGCTGAGGCTACAACACATGACTAGCCACAGAATTTTAATCTAAATCCCTGATTTGGTGAAGGATGAAGCAAGGAGTGACTGGTGGGGCGAAGCACTATTACTGTGTAGTTCTGAAACAGTACTGCATTTTCCAGCTGTGCACCAGCCCAGGGTTCCCATGCAAGATTACTATCCTGTAGCAAGTTATCACTCTCTTGCTTGTACCACTGAGCGCCGTCCCTTACATTACGGAATACCTGCCTGTAAGTCTTTGCAAAATAAGATTTTTAATAGGCAGCTCACTGAACAAAAAGGTTGATCACCTGTTGTAAAACACGAAGCAACATAAGGGACTGGGGAAGAAAAACCCAAAGTATTCCACAATTCCTTTAGTTGCAATTACTTATTATTTAACTTGTTATATAATATAAGGAACAAAATAATATAACCATGTATCTATGGAGGGGGAAGAAGGGAAGAGAAGCTATGCCTTTATCTTGATTTTTAGTTCTACTTTAGAATTAGAAACCAATATCTTTGGATACCAAAATAAAATGGCTGAATACAAGATGCTTGATTTTCATATGCCAAACGTGACTTAGATTTCCCTCAAATTCAAAGCCACAATTCAAGCTTCTGAAGAGTATCAAACTGAACAAAATCCTTATAAAAAAATAACTAAATTCTAGTACACTAATGTTCAAAGCACGCAAACCAGCATAAAACCAGGAGAAGGGGGCAAGATATCAAAATCAGCTGCTGTTCCCAAAACAAACAAACAAAAAAAATTGCAAAAAAAAAACCAATAGAGATCTGGATTTCTGATTTCCTGTTCTATAACACATACTCACAGTATGAATACAAAAGTACATGTTTTGTTCTCTGTTCATATTGCTTGCAACCTGGAATCTGAAAGTCAGGGTGGGTTCCTTTACCTGTGCATGTTGACACCAATATTAGAGTTGTTTCAGTTCACCTTACCTATACAAGGTAAAGCCTCCACTTTACCTATATGTTGTGGTTTAAGCCCAGCTGTAAATCAGCCACACAGTTCATTAGCTCCCTCCCCCTTCTTCACCCACCACCCCCCCCCCACCCCCCCCGTTCCCGGAGGGATGGGGAGGAGAATCAAAAGAATGTAACTCCCACAGGTTGAGATAAGAACAGTTTAGTAACTAAGGTATAACACAAATCACTGCTGCTACCACCAGTAATAATAATGACAAGGGAAACAACAAGGGAAGAGGATACACTCGCTCACTACCCGCCAACCAATACCCAGACCGATCGAGCAGTGAACTCACTCTTCCTGATCCCTGCCACCAGTTTTTACATCCTGGGCATGACGTGCTGTGGTATGGAATAACCTCTTTGGTCAGTTTGGGTCAGGTGTCCTGTCTCTGCTTCCTCCCGGCTTCCCCTCCTACCTGGCAGAGCATGAGACTCAGAAAGTCCCTGGTCAGACTGAAACACTAGCAAGCAGTAACTGAAAACACTGGTGTTATCAGCACTGTTCCCAGGCTGAAAGTCAAAAAAACAGCGCTGCACCAGCTACCAAGAAGGAGAAAAAATAACTGCTGCTGCTGAACCCAGGACACTATACAAGGTAAAAAACTTCAAAATATGCCCTGAGATGTCTGCAGTCTTAGATCTGTCAATGAATTTGCACAATCCTAAATCATTGGAGCTGCAATCATCATCATCATCCTGCTGTACGTATTACCTGCCTGTGACTTCATTTTTTTTTTTGTAGGATAATTAGGTGGAGCAAAAGGAACCAAACATTTTTGTTTTGAAACATATACCACTACAATGAATAGAGGAAAAATTCTTCTTTATTCACTCTTAAAAGTAAAAGTAAGTTTTACCATTTTGTCTACCCAAATTTTTAGTTCTTATGATTCTAGCACATACTTATGATGTCAACAGCTGACCTATCCAAAATATTTGTTCAATTAATTATATTAAAGCAATTCTTAAAAAAAAAACCAACACACACAAAACAAAAAAAACACCACAAAAAAAATCAAAACCACCACAAAAACACCTAAAACCAAACCACAACCAACCTTGAGACACATCTGTTGCACACCTTGTTTCAGCCAGCTCCTAGCCACATAAGATACATTGTTTATGGAGGAAGTGTAACATAAATAAACTCAGTTGTTAACCTTGACAACTTCCCGATCACTGAAGTCAGGAAGTTCAACAATAGCAGTTCTTAATTCTTCAGTGTCTTACCCAGGAAACTGCACTGCAATAGTTCTCTCTAATCTTAAAAAATAAAAAGAGCTGACCTGAGATTTGAACATACAGTTTTGCTTTTACTTCAGATATAGAGAAAAGAGTTCTGTCATGCAACTATTAATAAAGATATCTCAGGACTTTGGAATTCTGAGAAATCATCTCTCTTTTTAAATTATTCTTTTGGTTACCCACAGACTACTGAGTTGAGCTACAATTTTTGTATTTATTGTGCAATTCCTTTCTTCCAGTATTTCATTCTTCAAAACTCTGTTGTCAGCCACTTCATTATCTTCATTATAATCACTGTCAAGAGTGGAAAGCATGAAAGGCTTCCACTAACATCTTCCTAAACCAAGCCCTTTTGTGCTTTATAAGTCGCTAGTGATCTCACATACCATATCTAGGCTCAAGCAGTGAAATATCAAGAGCATAATTCTTGCAAATATTTGAGTATCATAAATTCTTACTGCACATATCATCCAAACTGTTATGATGTTACTTCAGTCTTTTGATATGGCAATCAACAAACGTTTATATCCACATGTATAAGAGACATGAATAAAAGATGAAAGACAAATACAACCACACAGATATAAAAGAAAATCTGATACATATAAGCATTTAGGCTCTAAAGTATGTTTTTTCTTTATCACTCTGCCTAGTCAATGCAATAGAAGACAAAAACCAGTTGAAGGAGTGACTTCATCAATTTTCCCAAGACATCTTTTTCATCAGGACTAAATTAAAGCAGGTCCCTTTTTTAATCTCAAGGTGATTTATGACAATATTTCATGTTCCTAATTAAAAAGCACTCACAAACTTTTGGGGAGACAAGACCTTTTCACTGGAAAGGTAACAATGCTGGAACAAGCAAAGTTACACAAGGACATGTGAATAATGTTTTACTGTGCCTCCAGCCCCACCCTTTCCTTTCAGTTCATCTTTGTAAAGTACTAACCAATAAATTAATGAAGATGCTGCAGAGTAAGACATCCATGCACACAGTCACATCTATGCAAATGTTTGCAAAATTAAGGATGAAGAGTGGAACAGGTGTTGGAGAGCAATAGACTACAATGGAGTAAGAACTCTTTCAGGAAGTACGTAAACTGACTTCACAGAATGCCAAACTGACCTTCTAGCAGTGTAATGTGCCCCTTCATTTGCAATCTGTCCTGTTGACATTTAACTGGGAGTTAGCTCAGTAGTCCACGTTAGTCACTTTAAAAATGTACACTGAAAGTAACAGAGAGACCACAGCCTTCTCTAAAGGCATCTCAGTGTTTCCCAGACCAGGAAGAGAAGCGAACAGGACCACATCACCCTAAGACTCTTACCAAAGGAATTTAACTATAAAAAAGTTTTTAAGCTATTCACGTATCTTTGAAATAAAGGGCACCCTTTGCAGGGGATGCAGTAAGTAAAAATTGCATAAAATGCATTTTAAGCAATGTTACTGTAGTGAAGAATGAATTTCATTTGCCACATACTAAAAGCAATTAGTTGCTCTGGTGGGTACAACTCGAATGCCATGAGAAAAATGCAAAAAAAAAAAAGTGCGTATATACTTACAAACAAAACAGTTTGTGCTTTAAAAAAAAAAAAAAAAATCACAGAGTTTATTCCTACAGCTGCCAAGGTTTCTCCTGAATAAAACAGTAAACTGTATGAATCTCAACAGGGGAGAAAAAAACAAACCTGTATTTCACTACAGTACATAGCCACACTTTTTGGTTGGAAAAAAAAACTGAACCAAACAAGAACTAGAATTATGAGATATCCATTTGTTACACTCTCATGCCAGACAAATCTTTCTTCAGACAGTTCTTGCACAATCTAAGCTGCTGAACAAAGATAAAATGGCATGAAAACTCCTCCTACAGGCATCACAACTGAAGTTCACCTTCACACTGATGACATTTTTTTGTTTTCTTTTTTCACAACCATATAAAGATAATGTCATCTATTCTGATACTGCCAATTCAAAACAGGACTTACTTGAGAATTGCGGAGTAGAGATCTGTCAGATAACACTGATACTGGTGATTTTTCTCACAGAAATTCTTCACATGAATAAAGATTATTTTTATGGAAGCTAGGTATAAATACTAGAAGTGTTCTGAGAAGGAAAAAAAAAAGGACAGAAAAAATTCTTAAATTACTCCCATAAAAGGAATAATTTTGTCAATATCCTAATTTTCATTCTTTACCTATCATGAAAAATGAGCAGAAACCGTAAAACGTTCAGCATATATTGCCCTCTGATAGCCATAAATATTAGGTGAAAGCTGTGACGGAGGGGTAACAGTCAAGAGAACCTACTGACCAACTCACATGCCACTCAGAAGTAATGAAGGTAAGAAAGAAGACCAATGGACTGAAAATAAAATAGCAGGCATAATAAAGAGGAAAAGAGCTGTTGGTCTACATCGTAATCATTACTACTAAGTAGCATCTGGCCTGGAGGATGTATATTTAACTAAAAGAGCATGAATTTTATAACACTGGTACATTTGGAAGTATCTCTTGGTGAAAATATTAAATAAATACATTAAAAAAAAAAACAGTTTGAGAGGAAACACTGCCACAAAACTTGAACTCTATTAAAATAAAGGATGACCTTCAAAGCAAGGAATACATGATCAACAGTTCTTATGTGAATGTTATTTCCAACAACCGGACTTCTTAACACTAAAAATTCTAGCCTAAAGAGGAAGTAAAGAAAGCTCATGTGCCATCATAGCAATCTAAAGCTATTTTCTAACCTCATTTGAAATCTACATAGCTTACAATTTTAATTGCACATGTACAGTGACATAATACATCTTTCATTTAAATTGTCTGTAAATAAAGTTTCTCCCTTCTGAAATATAAGGCTTATCAGTAATTGCACTAGGCACTAGCAAGTTTTTGATAGTTGCAGAGACCAACATGTGAAACTTAGGCCATGGTTTGGGTTGTTTAGTTGGGTTTTATAATATCTATGCTGCCACAAATCAGTTGGAAAAGATACATGAGGCCATCTTGTTTCCATTCTCTCTATATTGTTCCCATTGTGTTAATATGAAATTATTCTTAACAGATTTTTTCCTTCCACTGAGTCCAAGCTACATTTAAATGGTACATGACGGAACTTACTGCCACAAGTTAGACAACTTGCACATTTTTCTCTCTAAGCTCTTTCTCAACATCAGCAATGCCATGTACACTAGTTAGCAGCCTCAAGCAGCTTTAAGCAGAGAAACAAAACCTAGGCAGCAAATTGTGTCACAGTCAGTGACAATGACAGTACAAAGTTTTTCTGCATCATATGCCATGCACAAAGAGTTTTCAACATCTGTCTACTACTGCTACAACTTCACCTTCTTTTTCCTCAGAAATACTGTTGGAAATGCTGTATTTGAAACTAGAGATGCCTTTACTAAAAACATCATGGCATACTGCACATTACTTGCATGAGAGTGGTGAGGCCTTGGTACAGGTTGCCAGGAGAAGCTGTGGCTTCCCTACCCTGGGCAGTGTTCAAGGCCAGGCTGGACAGGGCTTGGAGCAACCAGGTCTAACGGGAGATGTCACTGCCCATAGCAGGGAATTTTGAACTTGATCTTAAGGTCCTTTCCAACCCAAACCATTCTGTGATCTATTTTAGGTCAGCATACACTTATCTACACAATCTATTAATGTATACTTCTAGACCTGAAACCATTTTGGGAGCAAATATTACAGAAAATACAATTCTTCAATGATTTTGATGTTTATTTTCTTGTTCAAATAAGCATGATTTACATTCCAATTTTTTCTTTCTGGATAAATATTGTACATACAGAAGAATAAATGTGGTACCACAATGCAAAATTGTGCCTAATAGCAAATGCAGCAAATTTTAAGTGCTTGGTTTAGATGTCCCACAAAAGTTCTCCCAAAAAGTAGTTCAGAAATATATGTTCCAAGATCTAAGCAAAATAGTTTAATCAAATTTCTATTCATGAGTTATAGAATTTATTAAATGAAATATTTTTATTTATGCAGAAAGATAAAAAATGTCTGGGGGTGGGGGTTGTTTTTCAGGGAGGTGTATTGCTTTGTATAGTATAAGTAAATTTTCTAGAGCAGATAACTTTACAGGAATATACTGTATAGGTACCCAGCCTAGAATATTTATTCTCTGTATTACTATTTTAGCAATACATCCTAATGTAGATTACTCATATTTTGTACTTTAGTGCTAAATAGAAAATAATATTTTGACCCAAAAGTATCAAAAAATTCAAAATTTGCCAATAATGGTTTGCATCTAGGTCTCTGACAACTAACCATAATCTTTTAATGAAGATATAATATGATGTATTTCTTTCACAACATTCCAAATTACTCTAATAATGTACTCTTTTCAACTAGATAAAGGTTGTAATATATTTTAAATATAAGGTAGATTTTGCTCTCTGATATTTCCATTCATTTTTTTTCCAACAGTTCTATTTCTTCTTAATTTTGCCACACTGTAACCTCTGTCAAATAAGAATGAACTGATACTGATCTCTGATCTAAATCAGTATATGCCATTGTCTGTTAAAAATAAAATTCAGTTCTTATATGCAAAATGCATAAAAGGAGCTCTGTTTAGCACCATCTGAAGTGGTTTTAGCTGCAAGATTCATACCTGCTTCATAAGTGTCACCATATGAAAAAGAATGTAAAAATTTAAGAGCTAGAGCTCTGGTTGAGTTCAAGTGTTCAAGCAGATCATTAAGTACACAAATAATCCCACACTATTCATTCACTTCAAGTATGCAGGTTTTCCCAAAAGTATATTTAAGTAGTTTATTGAATCATGGCCTTTAAGTTTATTTGCAAGACGTAGGCCAGGAAAGTTTGAGAAATTTCACTAGAATTACTACAGCATGCACTTTTAGATGCAAATGCCTAAAATTAGTCTTTAAGTCCATAATCAGACATCAAAATAGAGCTGTAAAATCTTCAACTATTTAAGATATGTTCAGACTGAACATTAAAACCTCAGAGGAACTTAAGTTTTAGTTAAGCTGGTATTTAAATTACTGAAGTGTCAAGCTGGGGTTCTTGCAGTCTGCCCTCTAGGTTTTTAAACCCGTTATACCAGGAAAGGTTAAAATAGCACACCATAGCAATGCAGTATGAATGGGCTAGTGCCAGGTTATACTTGATCTCACAGTGCATTCTGTTCAGAGATTGCCTGCTTCTGAGTTCCATATTAATACACTCTTGCCACAGGCATTTATGCCAGGAAAACAGAATTTTTGTGATGGTATATTGAAAATGTGGGATCTGAGCATGATGTGAATGGTATGGAATAAGGGGTGGATACTGTCATGGGTTCAGCAGCAGCACTCATTTTTCTCTTTCTTGGTAGCTAGTGCAGCGCTGTGGTTTTGATTTTGGGCCTGGGAACTGCGCTGATAACACCAGTGTTCTCAGTTACTGCTTGGTAGTGTTTTGTCTGGCCAAGGACTTTCTGAGTCTCATGCTCTGCCAGGGAAGAGGGGAGCTGGGAGGAAGCAGAGACAGGACACCTGACCCAAACTGACCAAAGAGGTTATTCCATACCACAGCACATCATGTCCAGGATGTGAACACAGACAGCAGAGACCCGGAAGGGTGTGGTGGTGCATTGGGGGGTTCGCTGCTGTGGGGTGCACTGGCCGGGTCGGGCTTGGTGAGCAGTTGTATTCTTTTTCCTTGTATTTCTCTTGTATTATTACTGGTGGTAGCAGCAGTGATTTGTGTTATACCTTAGTTACTAAACTGTTCTTATCTCAACCTGTGGGAGTTGCATTCTTTCGATTCTCCTCCCCATCCCCCTGGGACTGGGGAAGAAAGAGAGGGGAGTGAGTGAGAAAATTTTGTGGTTGACTGGACTTAAGCCACGATGCCAACCTCACCAACAACCATCTCTTCCCAATCTGTCAAAATGAAAAGAAAAAAAAGGCAGAAAGCAATCAAGCAATAAAAAAAAAAAAAAATCCACATACAACAGAGTGTTAACAACAGCTGAAATTAAGCTGTAATGCAACTACCCGTGGCTATTCAAAGGACAGAATTTAAACTTCACAGACTGCATTGACAGGTTGGTAGCGGCAAAAAGGGAGTTTTCAGCAATTATTACAAAGATATGCAACATAATCCTAAAATTACCCTCCCTCCTTTAGCAAATGCAATGAAATTGGCTCCTTCCTCCCTTACTACTGGCCAGGTAAATATTACCCTTCTGATTTCAGACAATATTCTTAATAGAGCAATTACTGAAGCGGCCAAAGCAGAGGTGTGGCAACCAACCAGGTGCTTTGTAATCCTATATGGATGGCATGAATTGATACCAGTAACCACAGAGCTATACAGCAAACCACTAACTTCTCCAATCTAGAAACTATACCTAATAAATATAATAATTCAGATATGAAGGACAGAATTCATCTAATTTAAACGCTAAGTGTTGGGTTTAGCATAGGATATCCCAGTCTCAGTTAATCAGACCTGCAGATCAGTCAATGGAGAACAATGGGTTTCATGGAAAGAATCACCTCTTTAGATGTCTGCTTTGGACATTCTCAGGGCTTGGCTCCTATCTTCTTATCTTTTCTATCACTGTTACCTGTAGATGAAGTCCCCATACAAAAGGCAACAGTCTTCAGTATCTATATTCTACTCTGATGCCAAGTTACAAAAAAAAAGATACAGTTTAATGTTAAAATTTTGGACTTTTTATTTCTACTATGGCATTAATGCTCATCCAAATAGGTTCTGAACTCAACTCCACCATGATAAGTTCTCATTACTCCATGTTTACACCATAATGTGGCCTACTATGCCTGTAGAACATGATAGCTCATAGCCCTTACAGATACCATTCAAGTGTTAATTACCTTATTTTTTTTGTATTGTTCAGGTGGAATATCTGCTTAGTTTGCACTGTATGCTGAGTATTTTACCAAAAGACATTGTATGCAGTCATTAAGTGAAATGCCACAAATGCTAATATCTAGACTACAGTATATATGGAGAAGAGAACATGCTAAACTAAAGGAAAAAATATTCTAGGCTGTGAAGTGTAACAAAAAAGGCCCATGATGGTGGTTTCATCTGAAAATAGCAGACTGAGACGTATTAAAATTGGTTTATTGTCTCCCTAATGAGGCAATGTATGAAAAGCCAAAAATACTCTATAATCAAAGTTACCAGCTAGTGTAAGCTTTGAAAAAAGAGAAGCAAATCTATAGCTGATAAATAATAACTTCCTTCATTGGTGACTACACAGTAAAGAGAAGGGTGTTTTTACTACTGCTCTACTCTTCTTTAGTGTATGATGCTGCTGCTATCACACCATCTGAACCTGGACTCAGAACACAATAACTGCTTTATTTTTTTTCTGAAAACTCTCACAAGTTGCAGTCAGGAAGGCCTGCTTTTTGTACACTAAATTGCTAATGTCATTTATTTAGTTAGACAGAATTAATCTGTATAATTAATAACAAAGCTTTCAAGCTTAGCCTTAGTGTCATGAAGACATGACATTTTTTCTTATCCAAGCCTGTTTTCTTAGGCTAAGTATAACTCATCCCTGTGCAAACACAAACCCTTAGATACTGCATATCACAGCTTAAATAGCAAAAAGACAAGTATTTGTAACCTACCAGTATAAGTTATTCAATAGCAAGAGAGTAAATCTAAGGTAAACTTACTCACCTTATTCCAATTCTCCCATATTCCAGAGGGTGATAGCCTTCTTTTTCTGATCACATAAGAAAGCAATGGGAAAATGAGAGTAAAGATGGATTCTTCAAGGAAGCCTGGTGGCTGGAGAAGCTACAATTACCAGGAAGCAGCACTATTAATAAAATAACCTAGTTGACAAAAAAAAAAAAAAAAAATTGCAGAGATACTTTATCTGAAACCATCCACATCCCACTGAATGACAATACAATAGGATCACTCAGACTCCAGGCTTTTGCCAGAATGCTGTGCCCAAAGCACCCCGTCATTCAGGTCAACTACAAAGGATCGGTTTTAATTTTTTAATTTTTTTAAAGGTCTCTGTGAATGCATTCACAGCCTCAAAATAACATATGAGGCTACAAATTGAACCAAAATGGGAGGAACTCCAATTAAATTAACTTTGGGAAAGCCTTTTTCCCCTAAAATACAAGTGTTTATTTCATAAATCCAGAGTTACTCCTTGCTGTATATTCCTAACTGGATGTCTTCCTGCTGTGAGGTTTTTATGCTTTGCTTAAAATGCTTCACATTTACACTAGTTTTTCTAAAATGGCTATGTGGAAATCAAAATATTACTTAGTCATTTGCCCAGAGCAAAAATATATTTTTTATAAACTTCTTATCCTGGACTGCATCAAAAGGAGCGTGACCAGCAGGTCAAAGGAGGTGATCCTGCCCCTCTAATATGCTCTCACGAGACCTCACTTGGAGTATTGTGTGCAGTTCTGGGGTCCTCAACATCAAAAGGACATGGAACTGTTGGAACAAGTCCAGAGGAGGGCCACAAGGATGATCAGGAGACTGGAGCACCTCCCGCATGAAGATAGGCTGAGAAAGTTGGGGCTGTTCAGCCTGGAGAAGAGAAGGCTGCGTGGAGACCTCATAGCAGCCTTCCAGTATCCGAAGGGGGCCTATAGGGATGCTGGGGAGGGACTCCTCATGAGGGACTGCAGTGAGAGGACAAGGGGTAACAGCTTCAAACTTAAACGGGGGAAGTTTAGATTGGATATGAGGAAGAAATTCTTTACTGTAAGGGTGGTGAGGCACTGGAATGGGTTGCCCAGGGAAGTTGTGAATGCTCCATTGCTGGTGGTGTTCAAGGCCGGGTTGGAGAGAGCCTTGGGTGGCATGGTTTAGTGTGAGGTGTCCCTGCCCATGTCAGGGGGGTTGGAAGTAGATGATCTTAAGGTCCTTTCCAACCCTAACTATTCTATGATTCTATGAAATATCCTTTGTTTCTTAATCAATCTGCAAGGCACGTGCAGGACAAGCAGGTTTTGTGACTCCTGAAAGTAAAATTCCAGGACAATTTTGCAAGACTGATAATAAAAAATGTGCAGAAATAATACAGAAAACTTTTGTCCAAATCCAAACTTGGAAATCACTGGGTATACCACAAAAATAACTGAATTATATAGATGATATCCTATCTATTATTGAAGAGCATTAATAACCTGGAAGCCTATCTCTGAGCCCTAGTTGTGTTCGATGGAGAAATAATGGCCCACCTGTACATCTGCAATTACACCTTGTCATGGGTTCAGCAGCAGCACTCATTTTTTCTCCTTCTTGGTAGCTGATGCAGCTCTGTGGTTTTGATTTTGGGCCTTGGAACTGCGCTGATAACACCAGTGTTTTCAGTTACTGCTTGCTAATGTTTTGGTCTGACCAAGGACGTCCTGAGTCTCATGCTCTGCCAGGGAGGAGGGGAAGCCGGCAGGAAGCAGAGACAGGACACCTGACTCAAACTGACCAAAGAGGTTATTCCATACCACAGCACGTCATGCCCAGGATGTGAAGACGGGGAGAAGAGACCCGGAAGGGTGTGGTGGTGGTGGTGTACTGGGGGTGCACGGCATGGTCAGGTTTTTGGCATTGGGGGGTTCGCTGCTGGGGGGTGCACTGGCCGGGTCGGGCTTGGTGAGCAGTTGTATTCTCTTTCTTTGTACTTCTCCTGTCATTAGTATTATTGGTGGTAGCAGCAGTGATTTGTGTTATACCTTAGTTACTAAACTGTTCTTATCTCAACCTGTGGAAGTTGCATTCTTTTGATTCTCCTCCCCATACCCCCCGGGACTCGGGGTAGAAAGAGAGGTAGGTGAGTGAGTGAGTGAGTGAGTGAGTGAGTGAGTGAGTGAGTGAGTGAGTGAGTGAGCGAGTGAGAAAACTGCGGGGGGGGGGGGGTTATAGGCTTAAACCACGACACACCTATACTGTTTTGAGAAAAGCACAAACTAGAAAAAGAACCAAGCCCCAGATTCACGAAGAACTGAGATGAAGCTCATTGTTTGATGCACTCATATGGGACTTTTGCATAAGATTTAACTGGAATCACAGGTTGTGCATTACATAAGAGACAAAAAAAATAGTTTTGATCTGGTTGTCATCTAATGTTCAACCAACCATTGCCTCTCGTACTGTAAAATGGTACAAGAACAAGTGGCTATTAAGCCAGAGTTATGACCAAGTGATACCACACTTAAATCCTGTCTTCTTGGATTCTTAGATATTTTCATATTCTGGACCCTATGTAAATGGAAATACTATCTTGTGGATCACATCCCTTCTCATCTGCATTTTCATAAATCAAGCTCCCTCATAGTTGTAATGCTGACTCATATCCACCACCATTTAGGAGCAGGTGAGTATCTTTTCAGTGCTTCAAAATTCCACCTGCCCTGCCTAAGATTTCCTGAAGTACAGATGAATTCCACTGAAAAACACTTTTCTTTGCGGGGGGGTGGGGGGGAGGGGAATTCCCTGTATCGAATATGTGGTATGTATACAGTTTATACAGTTACAGCAGCATATGGAAAAGCAATGTTTAAAAGTATGTCTTATGTATTAAAAATGGCATGATTTAGGGGAAAAAAAAAGAAAAAAAGCAACCAAAGACGAGAAGGAGGAAGACACCACCATTAGACTACACAATCTGTCTGCAGACAATCAAAAATACACGGTGTAAGTTTAGGATTCAGATATAGACTCATTTGAGTAGAACACTCTGCATCCTTGGGGCAATATTCTGTTCCAAGGGCTACATCCAAAGTATAAGGGGCCGACTGCACAAGAAAACATGTACGGGACAAATAAAAGCCAACCAAACCCCCCCATTCTCTACACACCCTCTCGGTGGTCATTATATTTCTTTTCCATATGATGTAGAAAGTACTGGGGAGTGAAGCAGGATCCCCAGCTTGGTACGGGCATCTGATACACATAGTATCCAGCAGGAAAAGGGCATACTGTGTGCTCCTGCCACCTGCACCATGAGTAAATCACACATTTACTTCTTAGCGTGCATGAACAGTCTTACAGCACAGTCCATTATCAGTTATTCTGTGATGTTTGCAGAGCTATGCCTATGACCTCCAGCTCAAATCATCCTTCATTAATTTTTGTCCTCTGTCAATGAACTTAGCTTTGCACTCCCATCTTATTTGACAGGAGAAAACTAATACATCTGTTGCATTGTACAGATATTTTTAAATGTCTTTTCTGAAAGTTTTTCAAGCAACATACAATTTTCCAGTTACCACAAGAACAATGCAACTGACTTATTGTACAGTTTGGAGAAGTACTGAACAAAAATCTCCCCCAAAAATTTTAAATAAAGTATGAGCTATTATGTTGTGTTTGGGGCTTTTTGAAATCCATTTCCAATTTAAAAAAAAAAACAAAAAAACAAAAAAAAAAACAAAAAAAAACAAAAAAAAACCCAAAAACCACAACACCAAAACACCAACACTTTTCAGTCATATTTTTTCAGTCAGACTTTCTAAACAGCACAATGAGAAAGCCTGATCAATAAACATACCCCGATGAGAACCTGTAAAAAGTTTTTCCAAATTCATACCTCATTGTCATGAACTCACATCTCTCAAAGTACACAGTACTCTACTGGGAAAAGAAATGCTGAGATGAAAAAGCAAATCCCACCATGCCCCATAAAAACCACCCCAACTCCCTATTTTTATATTAGAAATCAACCATAGGTACAATTGCAGAAAACTGTCAGCATTTGAAATGCAGTAACACCAGCTTCCAGGTAAACGTCCTAATTCCATTTTGTCTATTCTGTTTTGATGTGACAAAAAGTTCAAACTTCATGTGTCATTTATTCAACTTCATACTATTTTTAAGTAGCCAATTTCTTTCTGACATCGTGTTTTTTCTGGTAATCCAGTCAGAGTTAGCATTCCAGGTAGCACTGTCTCTAAAGCTATATAAACCTTTACAAGCACAAAGAAATTGCAAAGCAGGAAAAAGTTTAAATTATTGCAGAAATAAACCTAGAATATAAATGGTGCTATAAAACCCTACTTGTTTCAGTACTTTTTTTTTCTTTTTGTAATGCATCGTCACTATCGTGGCAATCACAAGAAACCTTCATAAGAAATCAAAAACAAGCTCTTAGCCATTGCTTAAGAACTAAAAATGCTTTTTTTTCTCCAGATGGCCTAATGATAATGGTTTTTCACAGATCAGCTGCAAAACTTGGTTGCTTCGTTCTCACTTCAGTGAAGTAAAATTCCAGTAAAGCCACAGTCAAGTTAATCTCCAAGAAAACAGACACAATGAATACAGAACCAGGGAACTTGTCTAAACTGTGACTTTTGTAAAAATGCTGTATTCAGTTCTGTTACTACTAAACCTCATCCTGTGAGGTGTTATATAGCTACAACTTCCATCAAAGTCAGGACTTCTTAGGACTACAGCCAAATCTAGACATGCACACAGACTCATTGGTGGGAGCATCATCTTTGTCAAATATCATAAGTTCAGTGTCTTTCCTGAGACAGAGTTCTGCCCTGAAAAGGAGAACACTTGGAAGAGGAGCACCATGGGCCTCATTAGAGCTCAGTAATTCTGATACCACTCTCTGACAGCCCCAGCCTGAGCCTGAGCTCTGAGGGCATTTGCCTACAAAACAGCAGTCACAGATGGTGGCTCTGGGAGTTTATGCCATTGACGGACTGAGCTGTGCTGTGCTCTTAAGCTACTTTTCCCTTCCTCAGCAAGGATTCTGAATGCCTATGTCTTTAAACATGAGTGCATTCTGGTAACCATTTCTAAAAAAGGGGTAATAGAACTAAAAAGGGCACTGGAGACAAGAAACAAGGACAATCAGAAGTATAAAAGCATAGCTCATAAATTGCCAGCCTCCAGAAACAGGGATCACAAATTTGGGAAAATACAACCCTACTTTTCTCTGCTACTTCTACTCTTTAAATCATTTGTCAGCCAATGTTACAAAAAGGACAGTGTCCTAGAAGCCTTTTTGGTCTGCTGTGGAATAGTTGTTCTTGTGATCATAAGTCTGAAGACAGGAGGGAGCACTAGAGTACTGATTCCCACTTCAGGAAATTTCAGCTGGCCACACACATCCCACATCAGACCATTCAAATTCCCTGAGCAGTGAAATCACTTTAGAGAATTTAGATCAAATATTTCTACAGTTCCACAGATGTACAGATAATATAATACACAGGACCTTTACTACTTCAAAATCAGCAAATTGAGGCCAGTTGTTTAGAACTGCAGCATCATACTGAGAATGTAAGCTTTTCAAATAAGCTCGTAGTATGTTACACATTGATAGACATTTTCAGACTCACATCTGTATCTACAACAAAGAAGGAATAAAAAAAGATTCAGAGTGCCTTTTGGATTCAATGGAAACAGGACCAGTTTGTCATATTAGCACTTTGATGAAAAATCTCATTGGATGAGAGTACAATAATAAATTATATCCAGAGAAAAACTGATTCTTTCTTTTTTTAACAGGACCAACACCTACAGAAATAGGGAGAACTCCTCAGTATATCAGCATTTTAATGCCTTTAAAACACGAAACTAAAAATCCATTTTGTAAGCAAAAAGTTATTTTTCGTATGTTTCAGAAAGCTTGAAACAAAAAAGTGCACCTCATTTTCAGTTCAGTTTTCACTGCTTTTAACAAAACAGTATTTTTACTTGATTCTCATTCCATCAGATTACTATAGTTATCAAAAAGAAACTTAATTAGATTTTTATCTTACTTAAAACACACCTGTAGCTTAAGTCCAACAAAGTAATTTAAATCCAGTATCAATTGCTTAAAAGTAATAATAGTGACAGTAACTGCTTAGAATACCTAAAGAAAAAAAAATTGCTTGTCATTCTTATTAATTCCACCTCTACATAGTGCGATATTTTAGGAATGCTCTTTTAAAAATGAGCTATTAGAAATATCCAATTAGTGAAATAAAAATTTCATTTAATCTTTTTGAAAATACTGCCTGTATATCATGAGTATCAATCCCATTCTCACAATATAAAAAAGAAAAAAATCAAAAAATCCAAACCAATAAACAATTTGTAGGTATAATGCTATTTTTTTTTTCCTATCCAACCTGCTTATCTACATGGCTGTTTGCTTAAATATGAAATCCTGATGAAACTCCATTACTTGTTTCTTACAATTACATCATTAAGTACATTCTAAATGCCTGGTACAAAGCACAGTGGCACAGGAAAAAGCAGAAGTAGAAATGTATTTCAGCTGAAAGGTCCCTTCCACAAAAAAACAGTTTTTTCACACAAAAAAAAAAAAATTTAAAAATTGCTTCTGAATGTACTTGTAATACACCAATATTTTCTAAAAAAAAAAATGATAAGAGAACATATTATACTACAGCCTGATCACTGACAGATCAAAGCAGTAAAAATTTCCTAGCAAAATGAAGAGTGCATAAAAAATGCTGAAAAACATCTCATTCTTTTGCATAACCAAACATCAGATTAGAGGTACTTAGACCAAAAAAATCTCTCCAGAATGACAGTGTTGAAATGCCTTCTCAGTCAACCTGTGCAATCTACATGACTGCAGCAGTAGCTCTTCTCCATAGACAAAGCAGAAGCATCATTTTTAAATTCTGTTTCTTCCTTGCAGTGCATCACAACTTGTCTGGGTTTGCTCTCTTCTCTCAGAAATGTTATTTTAACTTCTCATCATAAAAAGATATGATTCTAATGTTTATACTATGAGCTACATTTATCTTTAAGAGCAAGTTGTTGAGTGTAGTTCTAACGATAAAAAAAGGCTTTAAAAAGGAAAACTCATCACAACCCATTATGTACTAAAAAGGCCACAATTTAAGGGTTTTGTAATTCCAATGACAATTATTTAAAGCAGATTTATAGCAGAAAATAGTTTGATTCTTGGACTTCAGTTATAATTTTCCATTTTGTAATTTAACACTCCTTTAGTTTATATTTACACATTAAAAATATAGCTTCAGAAGTCCATCATTAAATACTTTTAATAAGTGTAATAAATAAATTTTACAGTGTGCATAAATCTAAGAACAAAACACAGCTTAAATTGTTAATCTTACACTTTTTCTCATTAATTGCAATACATAAACATATGTTTTATACGAAGATATTTGCTACAAAATAAGTATAATAAATACAGTTTACCACATGTATTAATCTTAATAGTTACAAGCTGTTAATCTTATATATTAGGCAATAATTTGCAATAAATAATTGTTTATTATCTTGATGTTTGCTTGTCTTGGGTTTTAGCAATATGCAATAAAGAAATGCAATTTTGAATAATTTGATTGTAAGACTGCTGGGAAAATACTGTAAGTTATAATTAGCTGAGGGAGGATTTTGTTCACTAGATGAACTATAGAGGTATAGTTCAATAACAAAAACATGCATTATTGCTACCATAAATAATTTAAAAAGTTAACTTCAGTTTCAAGCTATGAGATTTTTAAAACTTAAATGGAAATAGAAATAGTAAAATATTTCATGTTCTTTAGTTCTTTTATTATTCTGTGTTTACTGAAAACAGCAACAAAAACAAAGAAGCATTTCAGTGTCTTATAATTCTTGCACATGAATGCAACCCACATATACAGGTATACCTGTCTCTCACCATCAATACTTGCCTGTTCAAAAATGTGTCATACATTTATTTCAACAGCCTAGTGCTTGTATAGTGTGTATTTTATCATATTTATTAAACCAAAGAGATTTTTTTTCATATACATAAAGAGTAGTCATTTGTCACAAATATTTGTTCAATATTTTCTTAATATTTTCTCACCTTGGAACACGGCAACATGCAATAAAGAAATACAGTTCTGAGTAATTCCATTGTAATACTGATGGGAAAATGGAGTTAATTCTAATTAGCCAAGAGAGGATTCCATTCACCTCAGGAAAAGACTGCTGCTTGCCTTCAGAAACTTTAAAAGTTTGCTTTTAAGCAAGTGCTATCCATTAAATCAAGTAGATACAGTAAAAGCATTTTAAATGTATCACTTTACAGAAACAAATGGCAGCAACAAATAACAAATTCAATATAGGTCCTGAAGCCCCAAGGTGCTTAGGCTGGGCATTAAAACCAGGATTAGCCTCAGCTAACATCTGGCTATGTAACATTTGACTGGTCAGCATACAGCGTGCATTTCCATGCAACGGCATCATTTTGAACAGGTTTCATTATTCCTTTTCTTTTTTTTTTTTTCCCTTTTGATTCATACATTCTAATACTGGTGAATATAGAAATGTGTAAGAAATATACCAAAAAACAAGGTAAAGCTTTTTGTAAACTCTGCTGTCAACTGGCAAACTCAGGACTGCAATACTCTTTAACCACCATTATACCAAACAGAAAACACTTGTACGTTCTACGCTCTAGGTGCAGGATTCAAATGGTGGGTACTCCTGTCACACAAACAGAACAATGCCTTCTAAAGTGAAAAAAAATTATTATGAAATCAGAATTTGCAGAACACAACCTTAAAATATTGGAATTTCATTCAACTCTGCTTTCAATGCAGTTTCACTCTATTACCCTATTTGATTTCCCTGCAATCTGGCTCTGCTTCAAATCTGTAAACCATGTGAGTTAAATAAAGAGAAACTACATTACAGATGCAAGCAGTACAGTGGAAAAATAAAATCCACCAGTAAATCACAGTGTTTCATAATTTGTCTATTAACAGAGTTACTGTGCACATGCCTATAGTATCTCTGAAAATTATCTACATGCTAAACCTCACTGTAGATATCAGTATTTGTAAAGCAATGCCACTTACTGTTGAGAATATTCATGCATTTATTAATTTTACAATATGGAAATTCCAAACACTGTAATACTTTATACCTGTTCACATTGTACTGTTATGTAAACAAATTACTTACATTTTGTTTAAACCTCATCTAAAAAAATATCACTTAGACATCAAAATTTGCTGACGTAAAAGATAATAAAACTTCTCCTTTAGTGATCAGAACTTGGTGTGTACATATAATTTCTTTAATCTGTGAAGTTGAAAGAAATAATTTACCTGTCTAGAAATTTTAACTGAATTAAATGATAGGGCATTCAATGTTGTAATGCAGTTTAATAAAGCTGCCATTATCACACTGTAAAATAGTGGTAAAGAATCAATTTGTAGGTAGATTTACACAAATGTACTGATATGCACAGATTTTAAACTAACCCAAATCTAGAAAATGGTGCTAAAACCCAGAACATATTACAAGTTTAATCATTACAGAAGTTGAAACACATCGTGAAAACAACTAAGTCACAGTGGAAAAAAATACCACTCAAATTAAAACCTACCACCCACTTGCCTTTCTTACATGAATAATCCCATTGATTTTAATGGGACTATTTCAGTGCGTAAAGCACGGAAGAGAACAGGATGAACACCGTGTTAGATCTAGGATGGGAATTAATTCAGAAACCCTTTGCATAATATTCAGAAACGATTCCCATCTAGAAGTCAGGAGCTGGAATAAGGCTAGTTCAGGTACTTAAATAAATTTGTACCCAGTGTGTACCAGGAGAAATCAGAAATCAGAATCTTCCCGTTCACTAAGGACAAAAGAAAAATACCCTTAAAACAAAAGTGGGGGGGTTACATCAGATGAAAGGTATTTGTTAAACAAAGAGCTGAAGAAGTCTCCTATTCAAATGAAACACTGTACTACAAAAACACAGTGAGACAAGCATTATTAGAGACTTCACAGCCTCTAATGGAGGAAAAAGCTACTTTGGATGTAGCCTAAAGACGCAAAAGCTACTTTGTTGTGGCCTAAAGATGTAAAATGCAATACCAGTCCCTCAGTGGCACTGGTACAACCGTGGAAATCATACAGCCAGATGAAGCACATAAATTTCCCATATGAACAATTGTTTTCATTTTCCTCCCATGCCACTAGATATTATAAGTGGAAAGTAAAACACAAGTAAATATGTTCATTCCACTCTTGTGATCAGTGATAAATGAAAGGCTATTGAGCCTGGCAAAGGTCAACCACGGCCCCGCTGCCGCTGGCGGAGGCGCCTGGGAGCCGCAGGTGCGTGTGCCTATACTCCCACCAACGGGCCACTGCTGGGATCGCTCCCGGTGCTTCCGCCCGCTCCCGGCAGCAGTGGTCGGGCTAGACAGAGATGATTTTTCGCGCTGTCGTGTGTAGAAAAAACGAGATACAGTCCACTGACAAAGATGAAAACCACTCCAGTTCTATAGGCAAAAAAGCAGCAACAGTGTAGGATCAAACAGATTTACAAGGATCATCCTCAGCTACAAAAACACCCCCAAAAAAGTGGCAAAAGCTTTTTGGAGTGTTATCTGCAATTTCATAATACTTTAAGACATATTTTTCAAGGAAATTCCAAATATTAATGACAAAGTAAAAATAAAAGTAGATTCGTATATATGTAACTATCGCAAAAGTTCTCTCTCACCTAGGAATTTACTCCGCTAAACATGATCCTGAAGTTCTTCGTGTCTCAGCAATAGCTGCCAGCTACAAACCCGTGGCCAAACACTATTCTCTACAAACCTACACATAGACCAGGGCTCAAAGGTAAAATTCTTAAAAATAATAAATTGATTAATTCTGTAATCCTTGTACAATATTAACATACCAATAGAAAACCTTTGACGAGTGATGTCAGCCAAATTTTAGACATATCCAGACATTTTTATTCCTATAACTAATTCCAGGTCACTCAGTATTATTGTTAATTACAGCAGCAAAAGGAAGGGACATTGGAGAAAACTTCTAATAGACAGTACTGGGTCAGTGTCATGTTTCAGACAATTTCATATTGTGAATCTAATACTGTTCATCTTATAGTAAAATATTTACTACTGTGAAACTGCAAACAGGTTTTTTTAAAAAAAGGGCTCCATTCCAATTGCAATTGTAAAAAAAGGGGGGAAACACTGCAAATAAACTGGAAACTACATTGAATGGAAAACAGAAAGCAGGAATTTCAGAGATCTGAGCATGTCTCTTAGAATTACTAGGTGTTTGTAACATTATTCATCCCTCTATTTAATTGTATGATAAAAAAAAATTCCCATTCATAATAAAGGTAGCACTCTTTAATATTAAAAAATAAAATAAATAAAATAAAATGAAAGCCATATACAAAACCGCACAACAAACATAAGGAGAGGGATTAAGATATTCCAGAAGCAGCTATGACCTAAAAAAAAAAACCCTACAAGTCTGATAAAACTTTTGGAAGTGGCTGAGAATAAGGTACATTTGAATCATAAATGTGTTTTAATTTTCTTTTTTTATCACTTATCATGAAATCTGTAAAATGCCTGCTCCTCTTTATTTACCAATCTCTACATCTATCTTAAATTGGGATTGCTGTTACTTGGGCAGGAGTTTACATAGTCTTTATTTTCTAGTAAATAGCACAGGAAAAATAGTAGAGGAACAAATGAGAAGAAATACTGCTATCTACACACTCTCCGGAAAGAAGCAGCAACACTGAAGATATTAAACCAAATTTTACTCGCTCAGTATAAACCCTGGGGCAGCAATGGAAGAGAATGAGAAGAATGAGAAGAGGCAATTCTGCAGCATAGCTGTATTTCATTGAGATGGCAAAACTGCAAAGCTCTAGCTCTAGAGGATGAACACTTGCAGCAGATCACTGAAGAGCACTGGACCTCTGCTGCAGAAAACTCAGCAAAAAGTCGTCAGACCTAGCAGAAGCATAGCTATGTCCACACACAATGCACACCTTAGAGACGGCTGAAAACACAAACAACAGTGGGGTATCTTCAAGCAACTAACAGGTCAAAGATGTCCAGTTCTCATTTATGCTGTTAATACCAGCCCATGGGCAGTCCCTTGTGAATGACTGACCAATGCACACATTTAGTTCATCTGGATTACATGTCTCAGGATTTAACAGTTGCTCTTGAGTCCACAGTAGCAACTTCTCCATGTCCCCAAAATTACTCATGAACTCAACGCTAAGAATTTACAAGAACATAAAGAGCAGTCAGAACGTGACTAGATACCACCATTAACTGTGGTATTGTACATTTTTTCCTGTTTGGGTAGCTCACTGCATCCTATCTAGGCAGCTCTCAAAATTTAGCAGAGCATATAAAAAAAAGAAGAAAATATGCATGTCAAAGTTCTCAACCCTGCTTCAGTGACACTCTTAAACTTCAAGCTCACAAAATATACTGGGTATTTCTGGCAAGGTAACCAACTAAAGGTGCAAGCAATCTCATGCACTCAAAATTAAAACAGGAACACCTAAAAGAGGAAGGAATACGCAGATCCTTGAAAAGTGAAAAGGAGCTCTTCAATTAAGGGTGATATTATATGAAAAATGAATGACAACACTTTAAAGATGATGTACCACAAAAACCTCACTTCCTATTACAGCAGAATGAATGTGTGCCTGCATTCAAATGACTACCCCGCCGGGTTTGATGAATTTAAACAAAGAAAATATCTGCAGAAATGCTGTCAGAACTCTTCCTTGATCACTTCATCAAGGAAGGGCAAAGCAGAAACAGAATTATACTACAAGAGCTCCAAGAGGTCTGCTCTTTAACTCCAATGATCTGTTAGAGGCCAAGTCTGAACTCTGTCCTTCCTACCATCTTGCTTCCAGATGTGCTGACACTGGACCAGTTTCATGGCTGACTGAAAATGAGATAAAGACGATTACTAGCAACCTTTGAAGGACTATATAGAAATGGGACTTTTCTGACCATCCTCACAGCTCAACAACACTGTAGGTGTCCAGCAGCCTCATTCTCCCTGCAAGACCTCCCTTTTCACCACCCACTCCACTCCAAGCAGTCAGAGTGAATAGCTTTCACAGTTTTTATCCAGGAAGTTCAACCCACTACCATACCTCCTCCCACCAGGTGCAGCCTGCTCAGGTGCTGAGCTACAGTGCACAGACTAGACAGTATTTCTTACAAGATCAGTTTATTTTTGTTTTGCTTACATACTACCTAACAGCAAAAAATTAACAGGGCTTACATATTCCAAAGGTTACAGTAGAGACCAGGTCTATATATAAAAGTTCCAAGAGTTCCATTTTAGGAAAATAACTGTTTTAGCTGAGAAGTAACTCATACCAGGTCTCATGTTATGTGTTACATTGAATGAAATAGGTCCTTGGTCCCCAATTTTCTTTTTGGAATGATCTTCACCGTCCTCATGACCAGCCTTCTTCCCAGCCACCAGCTTCCCTTTCCTCCCTCCTATTATACGCATTGCTTCTTACTACTGCCTGATGCTGTCTTCTTGTCTTCTATCCTTTGTTCTTCTGACCGCTGCTGCTACCTCCCTCCTCCCCCAGCTGCCCAATTTGGCAGTGTCAGCACAGGGCCCAGCCTAATAAGCCTAAAAAAGCTCATTAATTTAGGCTTCATGCCATGCCTCAACAGTACTGGTGCATCCCTGGTAGCTGGGAACCAAAATACAGAGTGAATCTCAAAACTCTAGTGTGAAACTCAAACATTTCAGAATCAAAAACTGAATTTACAATTTCTAAGATAAATTTTTCTTGCCTACAGAATAACTGAGTATCAATCTGCCTGTATTTCTCATAGGAAAAAAACAGGAATTGCAATGCTTTATTATCATACTCATGTTCAAGACGTTTCATCTTCACATTGTGTGGATTCTGTGTAGCTTAGTTCTCTAACTCCTACCTATTTAAGGTGTACCTACAGATTTCAACACATGCAAAAAGCATCACAATTTCACTGCACAACAAAGCCTTCAGAGAAGACTTCTGATGCACAAAAAAAAGATTTTTTAAAAAGAAAGGGGAATATATTTAAATGCTGAATGGTCATACAAGAAAATATTTCTTCTACATCATATGATAAAAGTGAAAACCATTAATAACTTGACACCAGATATTAAGCAACGTATTAAATATCAATTTGTACTGGCAAACCTGATACTGTTTATATATTTTATATACCTTATTTTACCAACATAATTTGCTCTTCATTAACACTTTATTAATTCTTAATATAATTTTGATAACATAAAAATCATCACTACTGTCTCTGCCAAACAGTACTACTAAATACAGTAACTAATATGATACAATGGAAAATTGCTAAACAATAAGATGGATCTCTAAGAAAATTTGATATAGATTTCCTGTAGTTTCCCTGCACTATTGTCAACCCTTCTCACAAGGGATACAGCAAAATGGCAATGAAAAGTGAATTTCCTGCTGTTACAGCTACTTTGGATGCTCATGCTTCTGTTCCTATGGAGCCAACTTGGATCAATTTCAAGAAAATAGCCTTTATCTACACTTTTGCACAGAAAATACATTTCTATTTTGAGGAGATGCAGTATTTGTCTGTGGTCTGTATTTTAATCTGCAGCATAACAGTGTTGCAACTTGCATATAATTAAAGCATAACATCCTATCAAGAGAAAGATTTACAAAGCAACTGAAAAAAATTATTTTTGCATTTTATAGATGGGGTAGAGAAGCATCTAGTTCAGAATTCTTAATATCATTTATGCACTGTACACACACTGTTACATGCACATAGTGCAGTTTTATCTGTTGAAGCAGAAACAAAATTAACTGAAAATTAGCATCATCACAATATTGGGTCTGAAGACACTTGCATTGCCATTTGGAGATCACCCATGTCTTCTGAGCTGATCAGAATTGAAAGACTCTCTGTAGCAGTTAATCCTAATCCAGTTACCAGGTGTGACCATACATTAGCATTACATTGAAGTTCATGGCCTGCTCCTATCACTAGGAAGACACTGAAAAAACTGATTTTTTTGGTTTAGGATACAGACACTCAAGCAACTTAATGCACAAAGCAGATTGGCTTACTACTTTTTCACTGAGGAGTCACTAGTAATTGCAAAAGATGGTAAAGACATGTATGCATTCATGCCATAGTTAATCCCATCAAACCTTGTATCTAAATATCTTTACAACATTTTAAACAAAACAACAAAAAAAAAAAAACCACACCAAACAAGAAACAAAACAAATCAAAAAAATCACTCTCACTTCAAGGGTACAAGGGCACACACTTGGTGAGTTTGAAAGAAAACTAGCAGGGTACCAGTGACATTTGGATCAGCCAGCTTTCATTCTCTTCAGAGATAGTCAACACATGCATTATCTGTCTTTTACCATTTCAAATTTGCTGCATATACATGGAAACCATTTTATAATCTGCATATTCCAAATAGACAAACCTAGTCTAGGATTAAACAAATCACAGCATTTCTGCGAGAAGAAACAATCTAAGGGAATAATAAAACCAAAATTTGAGTTCAGAGTCCAGAAGATTCAAGGGCTGCTCAACATTACACCAGCTAGGCCCTTGTTTCAGTGCAAATATAAGTGTAAGGCGAGTAGAATATGATGATGCACCAAAACAAACAGTTAATTCCTAAATTATAAGCCAGTATTTCTTTACCTGCTGTACATAAACACACTCTACCAAAAGCATTGCTCCCACTTTGAATGCCAGGTGTCTAGGACAGCAAAAATGATTACACTGAGGTAAGCATCATTCTCAAATCTAGAGTATGTAGCAATAGTTGTAACACAAAACACAGCAAAACAAGCAAACTTCTTCAGCTCACTTCATACAATTTCACACTAATTTCCTGATATTTAAAAGGAAAAATGGTAGAAATTAATTACTTTGTTGCTTACATGGGTCTCTTAATAAAGAGTTTAAGTAAAAAGTATAGTAGGTATAGTTTCTTCTCTATACACTCCATAAATCTGTTTCTTCAACATACAATTGAAAAAGCCCCAAATTGCTATTGCTATCATGATAAACATTGGAAAGTTCTTCTTGACCTTTTATTAACATTTTTCTATACCAATATGGTTCTTTTGCTACAAGCACCCTAAGGAATTATGAAAAATACTTTTTTCTGTAGTTTAGCCCATGTGCACTTAATAGGCTCACAAATACAATACCATTATAAAAAAGAAAAACTGCCAACACTGCTAAAAAAATTGTCATAACACTAAATTATTATATAAATATAAAAGGAGTACATCTGTAAAATATTCACTCAATGAACATCCCAAGGTGATGATTTTGCTATGTTGTTTTTATTCCTGGGAGATCCATAACACATTTGGATATGCCACATGTCACCACATGAATCAGGCAGTTAATGCATGTGCTTTTTAGAAGCAGAGATGTCTTCCCAATAGAATGTACTATAAAAAAAAATGTTGAGATTCTGCTGCTTTGTCTGATAGGCATAATTTAATGTCTTGCTTATAATGCGGCTTCTTAAGGAAAAATGTGCACTGTCCTATACAGTTATTTACAACATATTACTAAATCTATGCAAATATGTTTCCCTGAGCTTGGTATTATATAACAAAGGTCAACAATGTTTGAAATATTTTGAAACACATTCCCAATATATTTTATATGCAACACTAATATCCAGTGTACATGCATATATCTTAATATATATTCAAATATTTCTACTCTTTTTAACTTGCTGTAGATTATTACAATAAATATCTGATGTTTTTTGCTTTGAGACTATACAAATTGGCCTATCAACCTATGGCTTTTCATTAAGAATGCTACTTACACAGTTGTTAACAATGCATCATTTAAATTACCACATAATATGCTAGCACTATTTAACAAAATAACTTTTAATAGTCAATATTCAATAATACAGATACTTACATGAGAAAAGAGAAAAAAGTTTTAAAGTTCTGCTTCTTATGTGATTTCATAATTTTTAGCACTCACATTTGTTTCCACTAACATTTAAACAGAAGATCCCAAATACTATTTACCTGTCCCATTTAGGGATAAATATTTTTCTTCTGAGAAAACTATAGACATCTGATTCATTCACATATCCTTTTGTCATTTTATGTCCACATTACTCTTAACAGCAATTCTTTTCCTACAAATGAAATTGCATAAACAATTAGCAAAAACTTGTGTATTCAGAAAGCAGGAGTAGTAGTTTTAAAGGAAGCAAATTTTTTTTCCATTTTTCTTTAGATTTTTTCCTTTTATTTAAATGCATGTTGGCGACAGTATACACCTTCTCTGCAGAAACATGGATGCTTTTTTGAAATCCAGGACATATAAGTTAATATATAAGATGTTCCTATGCACATCCAATACCACTGAAATGCTGCACAGTTGGTTGCCCTGTCAAGTAACAGACATTTTTCCAGATTTTACACACATAGGTTTTGAAAATAAAAGTTGTGAAATGTTTATATATTATTATATGTTTGGGTTTTGCTGTATATGTTGATGAAATTATTTACCTCTTTCTTAAGTGAAAGCTGTATCATGTCATTTTAGCAAAGGATTGAACAAATTTTAGTATGCATTTATGGTGCTACAGATCCACATATCTGAGAAAGATCCATAGATTTTTTCAAGGCTAAAAGGAATCACATGTCCTACCTAGTCTGACTTACTTTTGCCACAACACTTTACCAATTCCCAGATCAAATCCAACATGCTGAATTGCTATAAGCAGTGAATAAAAACAGGTTAAAACTAGCCCATATTGCTAAAGAATAGGAAGAGCAATTTTTTTCCCGCATGCTTCCACTGCTAACAAATTTCTGACAGTCATTTTTCTGGGCAAGGCAAGATGACATCCTATGAAGCATATTGTTGAGTGCAAAGTATATCCTGCTTCAGCATTTGCTATAATGTTTAGCATGTACCAACAGCCTTACATACTCCTAACTTGCAGGACCATCTCTAGTGCACCATTAAATACTAGACATAGCACTTTACTCAGTAAGCACCAAGCAACATTTAGCTGACTATGTTCACATTAAACTAGGGGAACCCAGCAGTATTTTCAAGCTGTTTCTGTAGTTGTATACCAAGGCCATAACCCAACTTCACCCCTAAAACAGAGGCCAGATAGGGGTCAGGGTATTGGGGAATGTCATGGCATGCCCTTGCATGTCTGTTTAGACACCTAACACTTCCTCATGTATCTGCAGACAGCAGGCAATGCCACTCACTCTTACTGCCAGTGTAGCTGCTGGCATGAAAGTAAGGATTCTTCATCACCCACCCACCATTCAGGGTGATGCACAATCGGACTCTAAAGCTCAAGTCACAGCAGCAGATCAACAGGAAATTTAGCTTAGTACTCTGTTGCCAACACTGGACATAAGCAGAAGGTATGAAGAAAACAGGGCCAGAATAAGATACTTCCCCCTAATACCTTCACTGCCTTCAGCTCTTCTCAGAATGTCATGCATTTTTCATCTCCATTTCTACCTGAAGCCTTCTCCTGCCACTCTGTATCTTCTCAAAGTATCACTCAGCATCTTACAAAATATTTTGGACATTTAATGTCATTACTCTGTTGACGTTTTCATTCTGTCTGGGTACTGCTGGTTATTATTGTTTTCATTTCTACCATGTTTCAGTCACCTCTGATGGGGTTTTACTCCATTAAAGCACATCTGTTCTTGCCCATTTCATTTATTTTATTATTAACCACTTCAATATTACCCATTCTTTTTTTTCACATAGTGATGAATTAATTTCAAATAAGTTAATTACATAGTTGAATTGTAACTCTAATTCCACCAAACTGTAAGAACTGTCATTCCCAAATTCTATTCAGGGCCATATTTTCCATAGAACAGTCATCTATTTTTGTACATGTGATACAGTTTGCATTTGCAAATCAAACAGTACAGTATGCACGTAATTACTTAATCAAAACTACACACAAAACCACTGTGTCTGACACTAGAATGGAACTTAACCCCATTTTCAGCATACCTATTTCTCACATGATCTGCAAGTCTTCCCAATTTCCCAGGCTCATGAGTACTTTCTACTTCTCTTTCATTGCTCAGCACTATCTACATTGCCGGTGGATCTGCTACATTTTCATTCATCTGAATTAGAAAATAACAAAATCATTTGGAAGCAATAATACACACACAAGTCTCTGTTTAGATCTAGGATAATCCTGGTCAAACATTGCTATTAAGTCCCACTGCATTTCTAAATATACCAAAATTGCATAAAACACTGATAAAGAAAGTTGATTGTTAATACTGTGGTCCTATTAAGCAGTATCAATCAAGCATACTAACAAAAGAAAACTCTCAAAAGCTAGCACAAGCTCAAGGGAAAGAGAAAAAAAAAAAAGCAAGATTACAAAGGCAACAATATATGAATAATGCCTACAACTGGCAGAAATTTATTATTAAATTGTTTCTGGGAAAAATGATGTTTGCCTAGAAGAATAGATCCTTATTCAAGCTTGGAGTTAGTTCCTTAACATTATCTTTCTCTCCTGTGCACATCCACATCACTGCAAAGTTTCTTAAGGCTCACTGTCTCCACTTAACAAAGGGCAATATTTCTTTTGATGTCAGGGAGACCTGCTAACAACACTCTGCATCTCTTCACGTTGTTCACACAGTTCTAAGAAATACTGGCAGTTCTTCTATTATACTTCACAGGTCTCCCCACATGAATACACACAGAAGACAAAGAAAGAAAACTGGAAGTGTTCAATGCATTAAGATCACCTTTCATAAACATCTGTACCCCAAAAGGACTACACCCCCAGTAAAGCTGCTCACCTTGAGGTTTCTCTTTGATGCTTACTATTTCAGAAGAGGTACAAAGGCCATCATATCTTTGAAGTCTGGGACAACTGCTTCCTTTCTCCTTCAATAGCAAATCTACTCTACCTGTTCTGACATTTCCACACTGCTTTCCATCTTAAAAAATAGAAAAGGAGTTACAAAATTAGCAGAGATTCAGGAAGTCCTTCCAAATAAAGATGTCCAAAAAACCTAAATACTAGATGCGTTTGTAGAGAGCTTTAACCAACGCCATTGGAAGCAACAGATTGCCTTAAGTTAGGAAACTATAACATTCAGACTCTCTAAGAATAAATCTGCCAAATATGAACTTTTCATATGTTCAACACATTAGCAAACAGTTAACCATGTCCATTTGTTGGTAAAGGTATAGTCACCAGACTCTAGTGGTATATTTAAATAGTGAGTCACTTTCATATTATACTTCAATAGAAAACTAATTTAGCCAACTAATCTTGTTTATTTCCTAAATATTGTTAGTTTCTATCAATCAGATGATTTTTCCAGACACTTACATAACAAGCATTAAAAAGATACATTTAGCAGCTACAATTGTTAACATAACAAAGGCTAGAGAATCCAGAGGTTATTGCATTCTCCCAAAAGTACTTAAATAATAGCCTAAAATCTGAAGAATTACTTTAATACTTCAATAAAAATAACCCAATTCAAAACATTTTCAAGGAAACAGAGCTCCTTGCTCTAGGCTACCGAATAATGGCTGAAAGAAAGTATATAGCTTGTCACTTCTGATTAGAGAACTGTGCCTCTGTGCTTTGAATGAGAGGCATGTCTGGTAATAGGAAGTGCAGATATTAAATTTAATAAAATAACATGGAATACGATATATATGAAACTTGACCAAGTATAGCGCAAAATACAACATACATTACCTTGCTCAGTCAACTACTGTGGCCTAGCATCTAATGACGGACTTAATTTCTATTTTCCAAGGAGAGTACCACAAAAATATAATTTTCAGATTATACAAATATTTTATCAGGCCATACAAAAAATGTAACCAAAATTGCCTTACATATCTACATGAATACATAACAATATCAGAAAATTGCTAGACTACAAAATGCTCAGCCTTAAATTCCACAGGAAGACGTTAGGTCTTGTAAATAATTAGCTGCAAAGACCCTGATGCTAATACATCATGGCATCATATGACCCACAGCATATTTCTTTTCTTCCAGGTTTAAGGATTCATTCATTTGGGGAGGGATATTTATTTTTGGTTTGGGGGTTGTTTTTTTTTTAAGCACAATCAGAACTCAGCATTTACATACTGTTTATGAAGAAGGGAGAGTCTTATCTCTATGCCTTACTTCTGGCATTCCAATGCAAATCATAACAGCTTTGTCCTTCAATACATTAACCCTCAGCACGTATTTTCACAATTAAATAACAAGCTCCATATAGTACTTTCCATTCACTCTCTAACACAGAACTATGCTACCTGTGATATGGCACATAAGGGATTTTAAAACAATTCCAAGAGCTAATCCCAGTAAACCCAGAATTAAAGTTCTTGTTTTCATATTTCACTTCCAAAATATTTAGAACTTTGACAGATATGACATTATGTTTTCATTAAAACAGCTGATTTCAAAATGCTGCACTGTGCAAAAACACCATAAACAGTTTATGATGAACTGCCACAGTCTTAATTAAAACAATAAATCCAGTGCACAATATTTGTGCAGCCTCTGGTTTGACCTTTGCCTCGTGCTATCCACTACCAAAGCTGCTGCCTCATTCTGTGCACCAGATGTAGAAGGTTTTAAACCACGATCTGAAAGGCAGTAAAGATAAAATAAGAGAAAATGTGCCATTACTCTTTGCAGTTATGATTAATTCAGTTCATATTTTACAATCTGGTTATGGAGTGAAACTGCAGACTTTACATCAAGTATTTGCCATTCAATATACCAAATGTATAAAAATGCCTGATACTTTAGAAAATGGCACAAAGCTAATTCACAACCAGCACATGAAGGACAGAAATAGGAATAATAACAAAAGGACAGTAATTAGCTATCCATCTAAAATAATGAAGCTATCTCAGCCACTTGATGGTCAGTCTTCGCAACAAATTCATCTGTTAAAACAAAACAAGCTAATGCTTTCCCTTATCTCTCTACCAATTGATCTTAGATTAAAACACCCTTTAAAATTATCACATCTGCTCCAGAAACAGAAACTAAAGATTATTAATTACTATGGCATGCTGTAATGATTTCAGGTTTGTTGTGTTTTTCTGGAGACAAAGGCAAACACAGAAACAACTCATAAGACCTAAGCACAGTAAGTAAGCTAGGATCCTGAAGTACAAGCTGGTGAAGGCAGAAATAGTACAGAAAAGATGATGAATTGAGAACTCATCATTCTGGAAATGTTTATACACTTATCATTTCATAACCATAATCCACTAGCTTCATATGTAGTAATGCCTGCAAGACCAAACATCATGATCTGCTTGGTAGACTCATATGTGACTCTATTCATTGTATACTTAATATCTTCCTTTTCTGTCAAAAGAAACAAGTTTAACAAATGAAGCTAATGTGGCTCATGATCACTTTTCAGGGACATTGGCATAAAAAGAATATTTATTTCCTTAAAATGAAAATGAAATACTTCCCTTTGGAGGGTATGTCACCAAAAAAACAAGTTTTGGATTCAAGTGCAAGTCCACTCATGCCCTAAGAAGTTCAAGCTTCCTTTCATATAAGAGTTCACCACACAGAGCTCTAGAGAACAAGAACCTTATTTTCCTAGTTCTCAGTTTTGCCCAGAGTCAGAAACAAAAATTGCTCCTCAAAGTTAAACAGGCACACATCATTCTGCAGTTGACTGGACATTAGGCATTTGAGAAGGTAGGGCGTAATAGTAGTTTGGTTTTCGATTTTTTTTATTCTTTCCCGTTTCAGTTACATATTAAGAAATGAGGAAAAAAAGAAAGTAGGAATTAGGAATACACATACGAAATTTTCTCCGCATTTAGTTCCTTACACAGTATTCATTATGCACTAAAAAAATGTATTTAAAATGCACTCAAAATTCATTATGCATTCCTGTACAAAGCAGTGTATCACTTTTGATATGTATCACTAATCTACATAGTGATACTAATCCATATAATGATATTACTATTCCATATATTGATACTAATGTATCACTACATCATTCACAGATAACACAAGTTCAAATTCACACAAAAGTTCAAACACAAAAGTTTAAATACAATTAATGCATTCTACGGGGACACCGCAGGTTGTCAATTGGGAAAACCACACATGTATCTAGCTTCCTGCCCACTAAGAGACTGGAAAACAAATTAAAGAGGGAAAGGCATAAAAAAACCAAACAAACAAAACTTCATTAAGAACTCTATTCTCTTTATTAATATTAGTGCCTATTTCCTGGATTCCTTTGTAAAAAGAAACATGAAGAAATTAGACTATAATCAGTAAAATTGAGGAAGGGGAAAAAAAAACAAAAAAGAAAGGTAAACAATTTCAATGCCTCAAAAATATCTTCCAAACATTTCTTTAGAAGAAAACTAGGAAACATGCAGTTACTGAAGACTTCAGTATTTCTGTCCTTCTGTTACTCTCTCCACTTGGACTTAGGGAGAAGACTATAAAAAAAAAAGTTCACAGAGAATAAGCTTTTTTTAAACTAGAAATGGATTATACTTACTGAAGGTGCAATTTAATTCTAGAGCTTCACTTGTTTTCTTTGCATTATCACAGGTCCTACAGAAGTCTAAAAAAAAACTGTGCAAAATGAATGATGGGAATTATGAAAAGACCCAAGAATCTTCGAATTTTAAACCCAACTCAGGCAGGCAATTCTTCCAGCAGCTTTTCCAGAGTCTGGGATTTTCCTGCTTTCCAAATTTCTATCTAAAGATACTGGGGAAAGCTACCATGCTTGCATAACCTTTGAAATTGTTAACTAATTTCTGCAAAGCATGAAATATTCTTACAAAGTATGCATTGGCATGCAACAGGAAAATGTTTACAGACTTTCATCTGTGATATACACAATGTCATTGTTTTCAAAAACAGTAACAAAGGAAGTGTTTGCACACTTTTACATTTACCTGAATACTACTGTATAAATACGAAGTCTATTTTAAGTGCTGCAAATTTCCCTTCATTTTCTTGTTGCTTCATATGAATACATACCATGTTTTAACTAGGCATTGCTAGCCAAAAAAATCAAGATTCTTACTAGCTCATTCCTTTACAAATACACACTCTGCATATTGCAGATGGTAAGAAGAAGCTTAACTGCTAAAATGTGTCCATCATGACATGCCACCATTTAAGTATAATAGATGACAAAATCCAGTCAGAAAACATTACCCTTTTTTATGTTGCCAATCATAAAAGTTGTGATATTTCCTTGAATGTTCAGCTCTTTACAACAAATTATTACAGAAGGTCAAAGAACGGGAGGGGGAAATTCCTAAGCATCTTGACTATAAAAGACATCTAAACACTGTAGGGCACTCTAAAAAACCCTGAACTCACAAAGAAAACAAAGAACAATTATTTTCTGCATTATAAAATCTCAAATTTTATGCCAGTCTCATGATGACAGTACGCCCAATTCATGACATAAAAGCGTTCAGTCTACCCACTGATCACTCTTCCATAGCTTTCATATTCAAAGATAAGCAAAAGTCTAACTCATCACCAAATAGCCACTATTGTATCAAACAATTTTTTCTAAATCTTTCACACAAAAAACATGATTTTTATACCAGACATGTATATTTATAATCTCCATGCACATACCTCTCCTATCATAAAGGATTGAATGTTTTCCAAATGCAGGCAGGAAAACAAAAACACAGAAAATTCACTGGAATTGCTACAACTGCTGAACTAAGTGAGAAACACCCTTATAAATTATTTCCCCCAGGTGGTTTGTGATTGCAGCACCAGTTGCACTCACTTAGTTTAACAAGGTTCTGTAGCAAGTGTTAGGATTATGCGGGGAAGGGAGAAATATTGGGGTAGAGGGAGTTGATGCAACTGAAGATTATAACTTTTGTCTAGTATTTAAAAAAAAAACAACCAAAAAACACAAACAACAAAATCATCACAAAGTCTTTTTACTCCTTTAAGTAAGAAAGAAAGAAAGATTCTGTGAGTCAGGTTTGGACCTGGGTTACTATTATTTCACCTGTAATTTTTCAAATGTCCTTTCTGTCACAGCAAGATCCCATCAATGAGCTTGGTTACACAAGTGAAACCCAAATCAGAGTACCAAAACTACTGCAATGATTTAGTCAATAATGAACCTTCAAGAGAATACTACACAGGTGGTGGAACAACTTCCAAATCACTAACTAATCCTTAATGCTTTTACAATACTGATATTATTCCTACCAGTATACCAACCATGATGTTCCATGAACAAACATTAAAATTGCAGGAGACCACTTTCAAGATGTAATTTCATTCCAGCATAGCTTTTTCCAAAACAGAAATCTTGGCCCTGGCTGCAGCAAACATACTGCCAAGTTAAACTTTCTAATAAACACAAAGAAGTATGTCCAACTGCTGACTTTTTTTTTTTTTAATGTGGCCACCAAAATGCCCAACTGAAACAAATGCGTGCTCCTGCCATAGATGTATTGCAAAGAGAGTGAACATTGAAACTTCCAAAACGCAGACGAAAGATTATTTGAACATTACCCAATAAAATATTTCCTGCAATCCAGTTGTCAGAAACACCTAAAACACTTTAGCTGGAACACAAGAATTTCAGGAGCATGCAAGTTTTAGCACATAAAAATGGGTGACAGTTTCAAGACACTGAAAACCATTTTTTTTTTAATTGAAAAAGTTGAACCAACTTAATTTAAGGGTGTTGCATAAGTTACTACAACAATATTTGCATGCCTACAGTGGAAGAGCTTGCCCTTTTAGAAGAAAACATTATTCTACAAGAGTACATCACATGGGCATAAAATTTAAATCAACTTTAAATAGGAATTTTGCCTAAAGATCAATTCCATCTATATACAGCATATAGATTAACATAGGAAAGTAAAAGAGTAGGCAGCAAAACCCTCCCCATTCCCCTTTTTAACCATGAAATATCTGCATAGTTATCTCCTGCTGGATCACATTAACAGTGCATACATGTGTGAAGAAAAGTTATGCCCAGAAAGATAAAAAAGCCAAGACCAGCCATCAGCAGCCTGGCTGTATGACAAATCCAGAAGCAACCATGATTACACTAAACTTAAACCCACCACCACCTGAAGAGCTGAAGGAGGCCAGACAAAGGGTCTAAAGTAACATCAGTAACTACAGTGAAATTCCATTAGGTCAACTGACAGTCAACCAGCTGAAAATTATAATAGATTGAGCATGATGCAGAACCACAAGACCACATTCTTTTAAAACTTTAAAAAATCCTTTAAAAGGAAGAATAAAATGGAGAGAAAAATACAAATTCACCTTCCCATTCAAAATGCTTCTCTTACTTTTTTCCTTAGTATTGTCTTTCTCATACTCCAACACTTCGATTAAGAGAAATTAGATTTCATTCTACAGAGGAAGCTACCAAAAAAAAAAAAAAATCAAACACACCCAAAAAAAACACAACAACAACTGTGCAATTTCACATCCAACAAAGGAGACAGTGAACTACCCAAAATTTTTTAACTAATCTTTGGATTTTCAGAGCTGCCCATCCCTTCAGGATTTCAACTCACTTCAGTGGAATCGGCAGATGCTTAGTACCCTAAAACAAACAAGCCCTTTTCTCCATGTCATATTAGAATTGCAGATGTAGTTTGGACTTTATAGTACCTGACTTTGCCTCTAAATCAAGAAGCCTTAAAAGCAATCTCTCATCAATTACTAAATTTAAAATACTTATAATACCAAGTGATTGAATGAAAAAGTTCACAAATGCTATTTCAGTCCATAAGTTTAGAAAGGCTACTGTTTGTCTTCAGCAGTGACATTCCGCTTGAGAAGTGCATTGAACCATAGAATGCCCTGGGCTGGAAGGGACCTTAAAGATCCCCCAGCTCCAAACCCCTGCCATGAGTAGGAACACCTTCCTGCCCTGTTCAATTTGGTCTTGAAGACTGCCAGGGATGGGGCAGCCACAGCTTCTCTGGACAACCTGTGCCAGGGACTCACCACCCCCGTAGTGAAGAATTTCTTCCTAATATCTAACCTAAATACATACAATACACTTTAACACTGCCAGAGACAAATCTGTAACAACAATAGGTCTGTGTTTTCAAAGTTCTCCTGGAACTAAAAAGATGAAACGTTTTTCTCTAAAATAATAACCAATCTCTTAAAAAAAAAAAAAAAAAAGAAAAAAAGAAGCTCATTAGCGCTATGCAAAAGCTGAGGATGGATATTAAATGTTCCCAATAGCATAAAATTTCTGAAATATATATTTTCAAAGTTATCCTATGAACTGAACTTTCATAGTTTCTTCTTTATCCTGACTTGAATAGCAAAGATTTAATGAACTGGAGAGGAGTGGATGAAGAAAAATAAAATATATGCCTTAGTCACAATATTCTTTAAATTTCTATCAGAGACACTGCAAGAAAACTGAGCACGTGAAGATCAGCATGTGAAAGATAGCATCCATTAAGGTTTATGCTGCAATGGCTTTAGATTTCATGAATAACAAAAAATGAGCTCAGTCAAGAAAATTGGTTGAATAAAATTGAGAAAAAATACTGCATCCACACAAGGCCTAAGTCCACCTTCCTATGAACTCAGTTAATGCTGTTCTCTCATTATAAAAGCATGAAATGAGTATTTGTTTATCTTTAAAGCAGATAAGAGAAGAAAAAATAGTAGAAAGGCAGCTTGAGGAAAATCTATGTTTTCCAAATTATCATAGTCAGATAATGAGCCTTTTCTTGCTGGGATATGTATTTAAGACATGAAATGGAGGAAACAGGAATTAACTACTATCTTCAATGAATTCTAGCACAGTAACACACAAACAGCTGTAATGTAAGTAAAAGTAATGCAGTAAAAGAATAGGAAGGAAGAAAACTGAATATTTTTACAGTCTATATGACCAAGAATTTCTTTTGCATTGAGTAGATGAACCCCAATATCTCATGTAAACAACATAAATGTCACCCTAGAAGCTGACAAGTATTTCCAGTGATAAAAAGTTTACCTACTTTAACATCAGTAATCCAAAATAGCAAGGCTCATATACGGCCAATGAATAATATAACCCTCCCAGTCTCCCTGCTCTATTGTCAACTTTAAGAATATTCTTGGATCAACTAAAACACATGCTGGGTACATCTGCATACCCATGAAAAGTCTTCAATGGTCCCAAACATCAAATCTGCACTTGAACTCATAGAAGGTGGTAGGGGATTAACTGGAAGATGTAGGTGACTGATTTAAAAAAAAAAAAAAAATCAAAACAGCTCTGAGGAGAGTATGAGAATTAATCTTGAATTACATAGAGTAACAATCACAAGTCTTTACAAAAGAAGATGCGTCTGATTACATTATCCACTGATTGTCTACAACTGTAAATAATCTTCCTGTTTAAGACTAAGGAAAAGGACTCCTGTTTTCTAAAGTGACTAAACAAATGTTGTATTTATTATTTTTCCAGTGTTTTCACAACTGTCATTTGAAAATATCCATTATATACTGAAGCTACAGCAGTTATAAATAAGAAGACAACAATCTTGCAGTAAGGTTATGAGTAAAATTCTCCCTTAATATCTTTATGAGGCTAACCCAGGAAATTCCAAATACCTTGGAACTACAGAAGACTATTAATAAATATATTAACTTTGTAGGTTAAAGGAAACAATTTCTGTATCTCATGTGAAAGAGATTAATCCTACTCAATATTTATATGCAGAACAAGTAAGCCATTACAAAGAAACACAATGAAGCAAATAAATTTCACACTGAATCCTGTTTTCTTCTTTTTTAACAACTCAGTTTTTTCAATCTGATCTGGAATTTTTTTGTACCAATGTGGAAAGTGGAAATGCACAACTGTTATCTAAAAGAACCATATGGAGACTTTAAAATAAATACAACTCTCTGAAGAAAGGAAACTTGAAATACTCAATCATTTCAGTTGTGACCCTTAAATTGTACTGCAGCACACATAAGCAGTGCCAAATGTGAAGAGTTCAATACAAGCCACACTCAGCTTCTGAAAATTTGGAACTCTTGGTTTGAAGCCTGTAGGCATACCAAGGGGAAAAGATATAATCCAAATTTCATGAGGAATTCTTGAGTTATATCTGACAAAAAACTGTCTTCTTCTAGAATTAACAGAGGCTTTAAGACACCACTCCTAGACATAAATATGATGAAAAATCAGTGCCCCTACACTTGGAAAAACATTATTTTAAAAAATACCACAAATTGTATTTCATCTTTGTGCGTCCCTTGGGACAGTGGAAAAAAGAATAAGAACACTTCTCCATCTAATTTTTTTATGTCTTTTTCAGTACCATCATACGACTAACATATTCTCCCACTGAACCTTTTTTTTTTTTTTTTTAATTGTGGTAACACCATTGGGAGCAGGTGCCTTGAAGTGGGGGCACATACTGAGCCTGACCTCCCTATGAATAGCTTTGAATTCCCTGATCTTGCTATGAATATTTTTTCTCCAAATGCAAAGCTGCAAAATGCATGAAAACTAAAGTAATTCAATTAAGTATCTATTCTGAGCTGGAAAAGACCATTTTGTTAGAACCAGTGGAGCACTAATTTAACCCTGGTGCTCAGAATTTCCAAGCAAGTCACCACATTAAGCCAGCTCTTCAACTTAAGAACAATTACTGTCATTTATCAGCATGAATAGCAATAATGCACAAATCGACAGCTTTCAAGAGGCAAAGAGAGAGCTAGGTGTAATGATATGCAAAGCCACAGCACTCTACATTTTGAACTGTCTTCAGCCCATCAATACATCTCCAAGTACATAGAATTTATCAATATAAATGTGGTACCCGATGAAGGCAGGACCAAAAAGATAAATATGAACAGGGTGGAATAAAAGGTTCAAGAATGTTTGAGTTTTATAATGATGAAGTACAGATCACATTCTTACAGCATTTTACATGCAGTGACCAGATCACATCACATTTTATTCAGCAAGAGGAAACTAGGATAGGAGATAATCTTTCTTTCAGGTAGTTGTAAGCAGCTGCTATGGGTTTTTGTTGTTGTTGTTTCTCCTTTCTTTTCTATCCTTCTTTTTTCCAACCCTTCTATTTCAATCATGCATCTATGCAGTATTCACTCAAATGTGGCTACTTTTATTGAAATATAATTAACATATCATTATTTTCATCTCAGGAAAGCACAATATATACAGAAGACAGCATTTGAGTCTCACTACCTTATAACCCCATTTTAACAGAAATCGAAGGATTAAAGGAATGCTTGAAATTATCTAACAGCATATATACCAAATGGCATTCTGCTGATGAAAGGCTCAAGAATACAGAACTTATTTCTGCTGTACCTGATCTAATTGTGTGGGGATTTTTCTTCTGGATTATTGTCTTTTTTAACATAAACAGCTTCTTTGTGAATTGAATGTTTCAGAAGCTGGAGCTATTGCAATAGCCAGGCATTCGGATTCATTTTCTCATATAGGGAAATATGCAGGCAAGTTTGGATTAGCAGTTAACATATACAGAGAATAAAGACACTTCTATGATTTTCCATAAGAAAAAAAAAAAAAAGAAAAGAAGAAACAGACAAACAAACAAAAACAAAACAGGATTCAATTATTTCACCTGCAAGTCTGGTGGTTCTGCCTGAAACAGTTAGTTTTATAATACCTTTTGTTTTCTGTTCTTTACTTTCCAATTATTACAGCATGTAAACCACTCTATCTCAGTTCAAGATTTCAAGGTGTTTAGGTTGAACATCTACTTTGAAATGTATTTTGCACAGGTGCAAATGCACTTTGAAGTATATTTTTCCTAAACCACTTCCACCTTTAAAAACTGAACTATGTTACAGAGAGCACTACCATGTCCAGATGGATGAAATGAGGTAGAAGCAGAACTGAAAGAAGGCTTTGCCAAAGAGAAAACACAGCCTTGTAGTTCAAGAACCAAGATCAAGAGCTCTGGGATTTACTCCTAGCTCTGCTACAAACTTCTCATATTATCTTGAACACATCACTAAAACCTGTGCTGCCTCAGTTGCCCCAAAGAGAGCTATTTTTCTAAACACAGAAAATGGCTTCTTCAGGGAACAGATGACAGTTATTCGTCAATGGAACATGATTCATGAACATCTGAGCGGTATTCCTCAGCAGAGGACCGGAACAATATTGTCTTCAGCCTTTGGAAGACAGAATTTGCACAGAGATACAATTCATCATACGATATAGCTGAAAATAGAGAGGATTTAACACAAGCATTCACATTACTTAAAGTACAATTTTAAAAGAAATAAAATTTCCTCCTCTTTTACTGTCTTTTTAGAATTTATTCACCTCCCTATAACTACTGGGGGGGTGGGGTGTATATTCCAATGGTCTGAGTACATTTTTCACATCCCTTTTCATTCCCATTGACAAATTTTGCCAACTTTTATCATCTTACTGAGTGGGCTCACTATATGTACATAAACCCAGGTATCTGTTTCAGACACCCTAGGTTGCCAGCTGCTGAAAAGGGCACAGAGGTCAAGAGGATATCAACTCACTGAGGATGCCTTAGACCAATAAACTGTCTCAAATGGCAGAGCATGTCAAACTGTGGGATGGTTTGACCTAAGGTATTCTTTTCCTGTAGGCCTTTCTTCTACTGATGGTTGCTTTCATTGACCAGTAGAGTAGACTTACTCATAATAGATATGGAAATTTAGTCAGAAGTAACTCCCTGTTAAGAAGCCTAGTGAAGAGGCTACTAAAGAAATAATATGTAGAGTCATCTCATCTCAAGGGAAAAGCAGAAGAGAAGCCCACCACTGACTAAGCATAGTTTTGAGAACTTAAAAACCACTGTTTTGCAACAACTGACTTCTGTATTTGGCTTAGTATTCTGATTTCAGCTCAGTTAGCAATGAGTTCACCATAATGGATAATTTTCCGGGAAGGTGAATGGTAAAATATTTAAACAGAAAACAGTGGATGCTTACTTTGTTTTACAACTCTCTCTTACTTGTTACTGTGTTGGCAATACTTATGATTTCCATAAGTCTCTTGTTATTTGGTATTCCTTCTCATAGTACCACTCCATAGTTGTTGTATTTTATATATATATATTTAAAAAGATAATAATTTTATTCTTTTTCTAACATTCAGCGAGGAGAAAACGCAGGAAACTCAAGCCCCGAAGTTTCACAGTACTAAAGGAAACAAAGAGAACTTAAAGGAAATTGGTTTTAAATCTGTTTTACACCAATGTCACTTTTTTATCTGAAGTGCAGTGGTCATCAGTCCTAAATGTTCCTGTAAGGCATGGCTTTACAGTGACAGTAGAAAACTTTCATCTCTGTAGCTCCTCCTTCTAATACATTCATGTCAACCTTGCTATAAAGCTGTATTGCTTCTGTCTAATAGCAGCATCAGAAATGCAAATATACTATAAAAATCCTACGCATAAAACATTATATTGATAAAAAATAAATAAATTATACAGAAAAAGAGAAAACTCTCAAATACACCTGAACAATCTAAATGGCATGTTATTGTATCAAATCCCTTTGTTCGTTTCTTATGTCCAAGACTCACAAACTGAGTTTTAACTTGCTTCCTCTGAATTCAAAATAAAAAAAAAATCCGTCTTTTCTTTGAAAAAGCACAGAAAGATCTTCTAGAATGAGATAGTACCTCCTGTAAAAAAAAAAAAAAAAAAAAAAAAAACAGATTTATCTATTCCTTGGCTGAAGTAATAAGCAGAAATAAAATAGTAAGAAAGATTTCTAATAGTTTCAGTTTCAGATGTTAATTAACTTAAAGAAGAACTACTGGTTTCTACTAGAGGTGTACTTGCTGGGTTCTACTTGGCCTTACCATTAAAGAATTGAGTATCATGTTTTGGCTCATTATCTAAATAAACTACAGATGATTCCCAGTTGTTAGAACTCAGGACGGTTTTTGAAAGGACCTGGAGGTGTGGGAACTTTCACGGCTCCTGACACTACTGCAGAAATAAGGAGAGGGGACAAGGATTTAACCATATCTACTGCCTTCCTCTTTTCACTGACACCTCTGGCAAAATTACCACTTGCATTCAGAGAGACAAAAACAGGCTCCTTAATGAAGATTTTCATAGACATGGAGATGCAATTCATCATTGCACAGTCCCATAGCTATGAGATATGTGTTATAAAGTTACCACATACAATGTGCCTCACATACTTGCAAGAATATCTACACCAATTTTGTCTATACAGCAAAGTAATGACTGATCAGCAGCCACTTCGAAGGCTGAAATGACAAAAAAGGCATAGGTTAGCATTCAATTTGTAATAAAAAAAAGAAATGAGCTCTGAGTGCTATTTGAAGATTAGCGAGAAATCTAGAAGATTCCTATCCACACCTTTATATATAAATACGTTATTACTAGTCTGGTTCCAGCTGTGATATAGTAAACAATGACATAATTAAAATGTGAATTACAGCGAACAATATCTACCAGTTTTTTTAGGAACATTAAATGGAACACTAATATTAGGTACTTCATACATGACAAAGCTCTGGATATGACCAGGTCTGTGCTCTTCCCATTCACACCACAGGTTCGAGAGTACTTAGGATCACACAGAAGTGTTGTAAGAAGCCCTGAAAAGCACCTAGTTCTTTTCCCAGAGTTGGGGTTTCTTCTTTGCTTCAAGGTTTTCAAACATCAATAAATCTACAGAATGCTCAACGAAACAGAGGAAGAACACCTCTAAGTACTGGTTTCAATTCAACCACATTTTAGTTGCCTAGTAGAAAGCATAGAGTGAACCTGAACATCAGCATGACTTGAGTTTTTAAAGATGGTTTAACTTGACAGCTAATTCCGTCAGTAGCTAAATTCATCAGAGGGAGCATACATCATATGTCAGGATTATGGCAGAAATGAGAAATTTTGGCAGGAGCAATCCAGCCAATCTCCTCCTGAATAACAGCCACAAAGGACCCAATCAGTCTGACACAGTTGGATCATCTTTGGAGTTACCTTAATTTATGTTAAAACAAAATTTATGCCAGCTTATTGCAGAATTTATCAAAAGGGGATTGCTGCATCTACTGTTTCTAAGTGTCATAAAGACTGATCTTATTTAATAAAAGAGAGTTCGGCTTACCATTGTCATTTCTAATGGGCCTTCTAGCACAAAGCTCTTAATCAGAAAGGGGGTATTATTTAAAAAGCAGTACTCCTAAATAAGGATATTTAATATAAAATCTCATACTGACATCTGGATTTCAACTGGCACAAAAAATGTTACAGCCATTTTATCTTTATTTCTAATAACTGTATAACAAGCATGAAATATGTACAGAAGATGACATGGAAGAAAAAGCAAACAATAAAACGGGAGTCAAACACTCTCAAACTGAAGAGAACTTCTTAACTCTTGTTACTGTTGTCTTTGAAGCGTCCATACAGTAATTTAGAAAAGAGTGCAGACTCGCAAACTGAAAATAAAGGGCAAATCAGGGCTATTTCAGGAATCAGATCGAATGTTGATATATTTAAACACACTACAACCCAAAGAGGAGGGTTTTCTTCAATGTCATCTTATTACACTGCAAGGGAGGAAAACAGTTCAATCACAAAATCATAATGCTTAAGCAGCATGAAATCATAAAGCTAGCAACAAAACAGGTGAAGCATGCTACATTTATGATTCATATGCTTCCTTTCACCCTAGCACAGTACTGGTATACTGATAGCCGTAAATGGCCAGTCCCTGCTGGTCTCTCCAGCAGAAGAGGAGTGAGCAATATTATCCTTTTGGGTGTACTTACTGTACTGAACTCCATCATATAAAAATAATGCACATGAATAGTTAAACTGTTTATCCAACTGTACACATAGGTTACAAGCTACCATAAATAGGGTTGTTGTTTAGGCATGTACATAAAGCTCCATATGTACAAATAATCTTTACTGTCACTTTCTAGATCCTTTGAAATTGGGATACTGCTACAATATAATTTGATAATTTTACTTAGATACAGACATCCCAATTCTCTTAAAAATTGATGTGAACTAAAATAAATTATTTGTAGGATCATATCTATAAAGGAAAGTCTAAATGCAGATTTTCTTTGACCATTAATTTTTCTCATATTTTTTTCAAATCTTATGTGATTCTGAGATTACCAGTGTTGATATTACCAAGCACCTGGGGGGCAAGCCCATCTTGAAAGAGGTGTCTCTTTAAGATTTAAATCAGTATATATCCAGAATAAAAGCAATTTAGAGAAAACTCTCAACTTTATCTTGTGCCTCCACAAGGTGAAATAGGCATTTTCAGCTACTAAACTGAAATTAGAACATCACAAAATAAACTGCGATGTTCCCCCTCTGCACTAAAGCTGGTCTCAACATGGGGATGAGGAGGGAATGGAAAGGACAGCTGTGCTTCTCTCAGATAGGCTGAGGGCTTCACCAGTCTCTGCAGCAACTCATTTAGCTGAGTAAGGCTGAATTCTGCAAGTTAATTCCTATCTTTTATTATCACAGATCTTCCTGATACAAGCCAATTCCTAACAAAAGCATAATAATTTCTGGAGTGACTAGCTACTCTTGAAAGAAATGAACTAGGCTCCTAAATGCCTTTTTACAAATGCTAACAATATGTCTCATATTCTCATATGCTTTCATTATCAGGTAAATACACCTGCTATACTGCAATCTCTTGTCAATCAATAGTCCATAGTATTAATAAAATTTCTACATCATTTGCAAAATACTATCATCAGTCTCAAAAAATTATTTGAACCAACTTTTCCCATACAACAGGAATGTAACAAAGATTTCTGTGAGATGTACTTACATTTATCCTAGCATATGAAAGTTGTTGCAGTAAAAAAAAAAAATAATAATAATAAGGGAAGAACTAACATAATATTTATTTTCTACTGGTATTTGCACTTAATTTTCTCAATGCTAATTCTGAGAACACCTTTTAACATTTTCTACCTTTACCCTCAGACTCAACTGAAATTCTTAAGTTTCTCCTTTCAGCCAGAAGATGGAGTAACTGATTCCTTAGCAAGATCATTACTCACACTACTGTCCTGTCTTGTTCCTATAGCTATGTTAGCTTCCACCCAGGTAATTGTTAATAATCGCATTAAAAGCTATAAATTATTCAGTTTTGAGACAATTTATCCTGCACAGTACAATCCTGTTTACTCACTTGCAAGTCAACTTCATCAGCTTATGGCAAATCTTTCTAGACTATACCAGGATTGTTGGGGCGGTGTGGTTTATGAATTACTTCTGTTATTCTAGTTAACATATTTCCAGTCACAATCTTCACCTGAAGGTTTCTAACTGAATGTCCTGCCCTGGCTCAGTAAGGTTACCACAGTAACTGAGACAGTCTTCACATACAGTTTACTGATCACTTTTGCTTGGAAAGAACTAATTGCACAGTAGTTCATCAGAGAGATGACAATTTTGGAATAGGAACTCTCTTACTAATGTTATATCTATTGCAAATTAATATCAAAGAGTACATCACACAAAAAGCAGTGTTAAACCAAGCAGATAACCAGAGACAGAGAGTTTATGGTTACATGTTCTTCACATACAGGTGTACTAAGGAAATGAATGTACTCATAAAGAGGAACTTCAAAAAAAGACTAGGAAATCAACATAAGAGCTTACATCAACAGCTCTGATTATAAATAAGCTATCAATTAACAACATCATACTAGTACTTCCTGAAATGACTGATCAGTAGTAAAAAGCTTGTTCATGAGCTACAGATATCACAAAAAGACAAACTGAAGACACAAATGCAATAAAGATTACAAGTAGGTGGCACTACAGGAGTTCAGCACATACCCCAGTGATGGAAAACTTCTGTTTTAAAAGGTTTAACTTGAAAAGCAATTTATCAACCATACCACTAAGTTTGATTTTCACAGCATTGTAGGCAGATTACAGTATTCTAAAATTAATCACAATATTAATTCATGATTGCAAGTATTTCAGAAGTCATATGTTATCTGACTGTATCTGTGGTGGACATAGCAGTATTTCCTAGCTATCGGCTATTGAATTGGTGCCCTGACATCTTCAAAATAGAGAAACCTTAAAAAAAAAAAAAAAAACAAAAAAAAAAAAAAAACACAAAAAAAAGAAAACCAGTGTTACCTTTGCCTTCTGGATTAGCTGCAAAGGTGGAATACATTTTTTTGCGTTAAAGCTTAGAAAGCAAACCACCACTCAGAATTCAAACAAATGTGCCAGTGAGCATTCTGGGATGTATTACCACAAATACCCAACCTGTCAATATAAGAAAAACTTTTTATGATTCCTCTGTCAAGTTAGCCTGATCACTTGTAAATTCCAAAAAGTAAATGTAAAGGAAAAACTGTTATTTTTCATTTCCTAACAGTTTTAATTTACACGTCTGCAGAACATCTATCCATAATAATACAAAAATTCCTATACTAGAATACATTCAGTTCTCTCCATTTTTTCTTAAAAGTACAATACACTAGAGTCATACATACATGACAAAATGTATTTGTTCAGTTATCAGACATTGTTTATAAAGCTTTCAGTTATCTAACAGATTCAAGTTTAATTCACAAAAGATTAATAATTCAGCTTCTGAAACTTTGTGTTACTTCCCATAAAAGACATTCACCCACATCTACAGTTCAGAGGGTTTAATCTTTTACTGCAGCATTACCAAGGGTCATGATGGTAACTCCAGCCAAGTTAGGAAAATGGCACTGCTATTAATTATTATTTATAGTACACAGTAGTAAATTAACGGGGCAATAAAAGGTATTGCTATGACTTATCAGAGTATTGAAAACTCATTCATTGGATTTCTTTTTCCTTCTGAACTACTGCCTTCAGTATTATAAAGCAAGCTTTTTACCTGTTTAATTAGGTGAGCTGGGTTTCGAGAATGTAAAATGGAATTCTTGTGATTGCTGGTGAGAAAGGAGTAAAAGTTACATTATCATTAGAAAAAACAAAAATTGAGGGAAAATATTCTAAGAGGATTTCCTTCACCTAACACCGGTGGAACTGTAGAAAATCAGCAAAAAATATTGTTCAGGAAGTCCAATAGCTGGGAAACTTAAAGAAAACCTGGACAAAACACAGGAAATATGAAGTCCAGCTATAACAAAAGGAAAACAACAGGTAAGCAGTTAAGTTTTTCTAATTGTTATTTTTGATAATTTACAAAAAAAGTATTAACTGACAATGACATTGCATTTGAGTGTCAAAAATCAAGTCTATTTCTGCTTCATCACCACTGTTTTAGAGAATTTTTTAGACATAAACCACTTCTGTTAAAATGGAGAAATATAACTAATATCTGGCAAACCTTTAAATAGTAACATGCTTATCATTACTGTACACAAAATGAATAAATTATTTTCCATTTCTTATTATTAATACTACATTTCAAACTACTACCTTTGTACTAAAACTCCTAAAGCAGTGAAAACACTACAGAGATATAAAGACCTGAGTAACTGAGCTCAACACTTTTGCCTGCATGTACAATGCTCACAAATACATTATGTGTAAGAAAAAGCATGTATTATTGCATAGCATTCTTCATCGCATCTCTCCCCACAGGACTCCATCGAAACATGGCATATTGTATCTTCATAACACAGTATTTTGTAGAAGAAATTTAGAAAATCAGACAGCTGGTAAACAGATAGCTATTGCATGGATAGTTACAATGTGTTACATCTAAATAATCTAAAATTAGATATATTAATCAGCAAATAATCTAAATTTTTCAATTGACAGTGCAGATTTTTAGTAAAGCTAAATGGACATTCACTCTACATGCTTATATGTAGCATTATCTTCACCCACTTTTACAAAGAAGGTAAGCTACTGGCCCAAATGACAGATACTGTTTCCGTGTTCACAGGTACTGTCTAAATATTCCTTCTGTTAAAGACATAGGTAGAGTTCACTTCTTTCCAGATTGAAAGCTGAAGAAGAGGGAGGTTTTTTGAACTCAACTTCCAGGGGAAGCAGGTGAGCTTGTTCTCTGAAAGCACATTATAAGCATACTTTCTGGGGGAGAGGAACACAAGAACATGGTATGTGAAGGACATATTCCCAGACGGCTTCCCAAGACTGTTGTGCAGACATCATCTCTCAGTCACCAAAGACCTATGCTATTCTGAACATGCATAGAAAGAGAAGAAAAAAAAAATAATAATCTGACTTCAGAGATGAAGTGGATTTTGGGGATTTGCGTGCAAAGCACAGAGGCAAACTTTCCTGTATCTTAGTATGTACCAGAAAAGTTGTGAAGGTTTCCTTTCATTTCCATGACAGCAACTGGGAACAAAATCTTGTCCACCACTTACAAGAGGATTATCTCACAGTTTTCCTGTCACCACTTTTTTGTTACCCTTGAAACAGGCATAGACAACCCAAACAGCATGTCTGCAGTGGTCAAAATGGGGTTCTGCAAATCTGTTACTGCTGGGAAGCAGTTCCTTCAAATGTCACACTGTCAGACACCTTTCAAGTTTGTTTGCCTTTGAAAATACTAGCTTGGGCAGAAGGCAAAGCAAAGGAGGTGGTGAAGAACAGACCAGAACAGAGACTCTGGTTAGATGTGCATTGATCTTCCCAAGGTTTCTGCTGACATTCTGTGGAAGCCTTCCCACCATGTCTACTTACTCATCTACTGTAATAAGATACTATTACAGTAGATTAGATGGATAGAGCTTGTAAAAGTATCTGATGTTACCTCAGACAATGCAGAAAAAAGTCCTTACACTCACAGTGCTGATCTGGAAGGAAGAATGTCAGTCTCCTTAGGAATTCTATGGAATCTTAAAAAGCAGTCATTGCATCTTCCTGTACAAAACCCAAGCTCATTAATACTAGTGGTAGTTTCACATGAGTAAAGAAATTAAACGACGATTAGTACAAAGCTAATTAGTAGACCGTGGGCGTCGCTGTCGAGGTTTTCCCGCAGGTGGCTGAAGGGGTCCCCGCTGAGGCAGTGTCAGGGCCGCCCCCTAGTGGACAGGTCGGTTCCGCAGCCATCCAGCGCAAGGCGCAGCTGGGCCGCCAGAAAGGGTGAATTGCGCCTGATCGTGAAGGGAAGAGTGAGGAGAAATGCGAGGAACAGCCCTGCAAGGACCGAGGGCAGAGGGATGATGGCTGGAGGAGGTGCCCCAGGCTCTAAAGCAGGTATTCCAGGCACAACACTGCCCTGCAGCCCATGGAGAAACCGTGGGAAAGCACCAAACTGCAGTCCGTGGAGGGCCCCATGCCACAGAGGCAGGTATTTCCTAAAGGAGCTGCTGCCTGGGAAAAGACTCCCGCTGAAGCAAGGGATACATGTGAGGAGGAAAGAGCAGCAGAGAGGAACTGTTACCGACTGGCCACAACCCACCATCCCCAAACCCCTGCACTGGTTGGGGCAGGGGTGGGTAGAGGAGTCAGGAAGGAAGGAGTAAAGTTGAGCCTGGAAAAAGAGAAGGGAAGCATAGGAAGGTGCTGTTTCGATTGTCATCTTTCTCTCTCACCATTTAAATCTATTTCATTTGTCAATAAATTATTTTTCCTCCAGTCTATCTGGTCAAAGTCAAGTCTGATTTGCCCATGCTGGTAATTGGTCAGTGATACCTCAAGTTTTATCTTGACCCATGAGCTTTTTTGTCATGGAGAAGGGAGATAAGAGAGCAGATGGATGTGCGGCTGGTGGCAGGACAAGGTCAACCCACCATATCCCCAGGCTGAAGAATGCTACTGACTGCCAGCTGAGGGGTGAAGAAAATGTGGGAAAGCTGAAGGCAGCAAACATAAGAAAGGAAACAGCAGATTTACTCGAAATCTTATCCCTACCTGGATTCTTACTGACTTTAAGTTCTGCAGTCAGTCCCTGACATATCTGGATATTTTGATCACATATACATAGTGCCAATATTCAGTTCAGTGACACACCTGGGCCTCTATGATCATTTAGTTCTATTCTCTGCACACAACTGGAATCCTAAATACAGTCCTTGTCTGTCTGTAGGTGCCATGCTCTGTAGCCACAACAACCATGCTTTACCATAGTAACCCTTTCCTCTACTCCGGAACTGTGTAAGCACTTGGAAGGATCTATATATACAAATGATCAAATTTCTTGTATTGTGTCAAATCATGTGTATATCTATTTGTAGGGAAAGATGTGAATGAAACTGTATAGGTATTTGGGAGGACTACATAGAAAAACATCCACAAACTCCACTGATGTTACCTTTAATGACAGACCCACCATCTTCTTCAACATATTGAAAAGTTGTCTTTTTTTTTTTTTTTTCTCCAGTTTCTGCCCTCCCCCACCAATTTCACACTTCCATGTCTCCTTTCCTTAAATAACCTAAAATTTTACTAAGAATTTTGGCTAAACTTCTTGACACTCCTGGCTGGCTACTGAAGAGCACTACTCTTGGTCCTATACACTCCATTTGTGTAGCAGTTATGATATTGATCTAGCAGTCCACCAAAATGCAGCTTTCAATGCTTACAATAATTGAGCAAAACACGTCCATTCTGAAATTATTAATACCACTACTACTATCACAGAGAAATTAATTTCCTTTTGATGTTCTTCTATCAGGAACTCTATTTTGATTCACCGATGTCACAGAACAAATTAGTGCTGTACATAGCCAAGCAGTATGATATTAAAATCGGACATTATTCTGCTGCTGATATCAGACAATAAAGTAGCAGATGGCTTTTTTTTTTAGTAATGGCTCTCATGTCAAAGTAAAAGGCTGCACAAACCAAAATGATCACATTTTCTGGAAGTTGCTCTTGTTTGGTTGCATATCTGGCTCTAAATCTTCAGTGCATGAAAAGACTACATTCTACAATAAAAGGTCAAACATTCAATGGAATATAGAAAACAGGAGACGTCATAACCTTTTACGTTTTGGCTCTTTGGCTTCCAACTGGCAACAAAACAAAACGGTAAAAAAAAAAAAATGAACAACACGTATCTACTTCTGGAAGAAACATTTGCCAAACATTCAATTTTAATAACATTATCTTTTTTTAAAAAAAATTTACTTGTAACACATGAAGAACTTGTTCTGAAAGGGATTACCCCTTCATAATTAAATAAAAGTAATGATTTTGGCACTACCATCAAAATTGGGTTTGCAAGATCATAGAATGGTTTGCATTTTGGAAGGAACCCTAAAGATCATCTAGTTCCAACTCTCAAGCATTAATATTCCAATGTTTTTGTTTTCTACACTAAAACCTGAGTGTTATGATTTTTCATGTGTTTCAATGGGAGGTAAATGCAACCCAGTGCCTTCCTTCAAATGTGTCTTCCTGTGACGCTGTGAACATTGTAAGGACACAGGTTACCTCTATTCAGCACAGCAACTCTTCAGATTAAGTCACAGTATAGAACACTGACATGGTTTCAGCAGTAGCAGTCATTTTTCTCCTTCTTGGTAGCTGGTGCAGCTCTGTGGTTTTGATTTTGGGCCTGGGAACTGCACTGATAACACCAGTGTTTTCAGTTACTGCTTGCTAATGTTTTGGTCTGACCAAGGACTTCCTGAGTCTCATGCTCTGCCAGGGAGGAGGGGAAGCCGGGAGGAAGCAGAGACAGGACACCTGACCCAAACTGATCGAAGACGTATTCCACACCACAGCACATCATGCCCAGAATGTAAAAATGGAGGGCAGAGACCCGGAAGGGTGGGGGGGTGCACTGCGTGGTCGAGCTTGGTAACGGGTGGTGAGCAGTTGTATTCTCTTTCCTTGTATTTCTCTTGTATTATTACTGGTGGTAGCAATAGCGGTTTGTGTTATACCTTAGTTACTAAACTGTTCTTATCTCAACCTGTGGGTGTTGCATTCTTTTGATTCTCCTTCCCATCCCTCTGGGAGCAGGGGGAAGGAAGAGGGGGAGTGAGTGAGCAAACTGCATGAGTTATAGAGGCTTAAACCACAACAAATGCCCAGGCTTAGGGACAATTACCTTTGTTGAGGACAGAAGAACCCATAGCTGATGTGTTTCCTCCTACCAACTGCTGGTAAGCATATATACTGTCTGAAGGAGTAAAAGACCATTTAATATGACAGTGTTGTCTATGACTACTTTTAAATTAAAGAATTAAAACACAAAGCACAAAGGTCTGTTTCATGAAAATAGGTAACCAGATGCAGGTTTGTGCAGCTATTCTTGCCCACCAGCAGGCGGGCCAAACACCAGATGCAGCAGAATCTTTGGATTTCAACTGCAGAGACAAGAACAGTGTATGTAATATTTTCTATACATCAAGAGATCAATTCTGTAGCTATGGCTTCATCTAATGCAGTTTCCAGGGGCTGAGGAAAATCAAAAAAAAAATAGGGACACTTACTTTGATCTCAGCCAATGGGAATGGGAAAGAAAGAGGAGGCAGACATTCTTACATACTTAGTAAAAACAAAAGAGTCAAAATCCTGAAACTAAAGAAGTCCACAGAATCTCTAGAAAGGAATCATACTTCATTACTTCCTAAACCAATATCTCAACAGAGAAACATGAGAAGCTGCTAAGTGGATTAGCTGCAATACAAATACTATTGAACAGAACAGGTCTTCTAACAACTTGTAATTTGCATTTCTCCATGGAGGACTGGTGATGAGTTTTGCATTAATTGCACCAACCTGTGAACACCACCCCAGCCGAGTTCCACTAGCAACCAGAATCACTTTAAGCACTACCAATCCTTATTAGTTGTGTATATTTAGTGTTAACATATCAGTCAAACTAAGTTTTCCTATTATACTCATTCATACAGGATCTTCTGAAAGCTTGGACTAGTTTATGAAAGAGATCTGGAGATTAGCTGTAGTTTGTATTATCTGTCCTTAGCAAAGTATTTATACTCAGGGTTTTTGAGTCTTGTAAACTGTGCCATGATGTGACCTTTTAATATTCCCACTTGTCAAAAAGGAGACACTTAAATTCATTTAGAAGAGTAAAAATATTATGAGTAAAATATTACAAGTAAGTTAATCACACAAACCCCAGGTATTTTTAGAAAGTTCTATATATCCAAGGATTTTCTTATTTGAGCAAAGAGATTAATACATTCATAAGCAACCTTAAAACTTTACCAAGAATGTTGACTAAACTTCTTGTCACTTTTCATATATTCATTGCCAGTTTTAGCAATATCTTTTATAGAAATAAATATCCAGACATGCACAAGCAGAGGATAAATTTCCAAGTTATTTTTCTGAATCAATGTGTCCCTTTCTCTTCCACCCCAAAAATTGTATTCACCATCTTTTTTGATGTAAATTATGTTTAGAATGTCACATTTAACATAAAGTTTTTAATAAAGCTAAACTAACAAAGATCTCCAGTTTTCAGAGTTGAAAGACCAGTTTATTTTCTATCAAATTAAATGTATGACCAGTAAGACTATAGGCGCAGAAAATGTATTCTGTATTCCTTGTAGTAGGAAAAAGCCTGGCTTTGCCAGCAAGAGATCAAGTACTCTATTTTATGTAGGAAAGGATGGGGTTTGCTTAGTTAATTTGGAAATAAAGTCAGTGAAAGAGTGGAAGCTTTCAAAACACAGAAGTACAACTTAGTGCTGCTTTCTCATAAAGCTGCAGAATGCAGGTCCCTTTCAGCTGTTAAAAGATTGAAGAATGACTTGGAGTAGACCAATAATGTCAGAAGAACAGCGAAGTGCACACTAGACAGCCATAAGAACTTCATTTGACTTGTATTGGCAATTGATTTAAATGGAACTGCAACTACTCATCAAGGTCAAGAATGCTTTCTTGGCATTAGGGACCTCTGTTTCAACTATAAATGTACAACGGCCATCTATTTTTTTACAAACATGTTCAAATCATTATAAATCATGTTCTAGAATGATTGTTTTAATGTCCAAGGTAATGTGATTTAACTGAACAGTAGTATTGCTAACTGAACAGTTTGCAATATCATCCTTCCTATACAAATTACTGCACAAAATAATAAAATACCCTTTATCATATACTGCACAGCTTAACCAAAAGAGATAGATTACATCAGGTACCTTCCATTTCAGCATAGCAAGGTTACTTTTAAGACAGCAACGTTTTGATTTCAGGACAACAAGGTATTAAAACAAAGTCTTGCTAACATTAACACCTGAGCATTTGACAAATGTTAAACTAGTACTTGAACAAATCCTAAAATGCTGGCTCCAGGTCAAAGACTCTGGAATATTCTGCAACACCTATAGTAGATTCTACTCCCAGTGTAGTGGAGGGCAACCGGCTTATTTGAATTTTGTATCCTTCCAAAGAGCTCCCACTGTGACAATTGTAATTTTTCTATTTCTCTCACAAAATGTGTGTTTATGGTTTTCTGAAGACAAACAAAAGCACATGTCAGCTTTGGAGATATTGACAATCAAGGTTCTTGATCTACAGAAATGAAGGTTATCCTCTAAACTTCATTTCTATATATATTTCTAAAAAATTACTCATTAGTTTCCAAGTTAACTATGCTCAGCTAATATACAGTGTTGCTTTAATTTTGTTTCTGAGATAAATACATTTTGATGATAAAGAGCCATAAGGTTAAAATCAGAAAGAAAGAAGAAAGAGACTTACAGTGAATTACATTCCTCACAGGAATAGTGTTTCCTCAGTTATTCTGCTGCATTCATACCTTTGGACACTGTAAAATCATAGAAGTCAGCTTAAAAAACATCGAAGTGTGACAAAGAAAAAAATAAAGTACAAATCAGAAGAAGTAAAAGACTAACTCTATGTCTTAGTGAAGTAATACTATCTGTATTGGCTGTAATAACTGCTGGCAGAGCCCAAACAGCATTCATATGTTGCAGTCTCTGGCTTCTGGTTTGTGATTCTCTATCTGCTTTTTAAATCTACTAACACACCATTCTGGAACTATAATTCAACATATATTTATAATTTTGTTTAGATATTGCTATGCTAGTTTATATTTAATACTTGCATTTCATGCGGCATTGAAAAAGTTGTCAAGGAACAACTGGTCAACAAATAAAACAAGTGAAATGTGGATAAAGAATATAAGTGTAAACTGGTCTAAATGTCCTATCTTTGAATAAACATAAACTCCTAAACATTGAATAAATGCCAAACTTAAATTATCAACATATAAGCTTATTTTTTGTTAAAACTTTAGTGAATTATTTCAACTATTACATAAGCTATCTTTAGTCAGTAATTGGGACTCCTTTAGCAGCAGTCAGAAAAAGGGTTTCCTTCAAATCCATTTTTAACTGTTATATAAACATATCAGTAACCTTATTTTCCTGCGTTAGTTATGATAACTAATTTTGAATGTTGTTTTTTCTATATCACTAAATTGAGTAACAGACACCTCTTTTGACTTCCAGACCAAACCTGTGCTGGTCTTGCAGAACAGTGACAACACAACCCATGCCCCAGAATCCTTGTGGAGTATTACTACACACCAACCGGCTTCTCAGCCAGAAGTTGGTTAGAAGTTTGTAAAAAAAAAAATGCTTTTAACCTTTTCTTCTCGTGTCTCCTATTTTGACTAATAAGCTAGTAATAATTTTGTAATCTAATAGTAATTGACAACATAGATATGCCCAACAACCATGTCCTGAAAACAGACATGAGCAGTATTGTATCACCTAATATACTGGCTTTCATGCAACTATTTCATTACCTGCAAGCTTCTTGGTAATGAATATGCTATTAAAAGGGCTTTTTTAATTTCCATGTTTCTCATGTTGTAATTCTCCTATAAATTTCTGTGACTTATGACATAAATAAGTTTCATTATTCCTCATTATTAAAGAAACAAACACATTCTCCTTCACTGAAAGGGTGTCATACAATTAGATGACCTTCCTACATAAAACCATGGACAAAAAAGGACCTGACAACTTGCAGGAAAATATTTAATCAGCCATCAGTTAGTCAAGACACAAGATGTTATTGTACTAACAAATGCCTTCAGAAACAGTCTTTTACAGTGCTAGAGATCAAAACAGACTTTAGTTTTACTACGTCATTAGACAAGTCCCAGCTTTCCAAAAATTTATCACTGATTTCTTCATTTGGTTGCTTTAAACATGCTTTTAAAACATACTTGATAACTAGTAAAAATTGTATACAATGCAAATGACATTTCAGATAAGTTTTATTGACTTAATGCTCTGGTAATAAAATTATAACAATCAGTATTATTTTGATTTATTGCAAATTTTACGTTCCCCTTTAATGGACTTGGCGCCTGGCAGAATTGAATGTAATGCTGCTGCCACCTCAAGGTCACTACAGAAAAGTGTGATGGTTCATTTTGGTCTAATGTATAAACAGTAGCAAGATTGAATAACTAAGAATGAACAGACTCCTTTGTTTTCATGCAGTTCAATGCTCACTGTGCGCAGATTCCACCTGTATATCTGCAGTGAAAATATAATTTTACTTCTCTATGTTCATGGAAGTGAACACACAGGCACCTGGATACCTGCATGCACACACAGCGCTAAGGGTTACAGAAAATAATCTTTCACTGTCAAGGAATGCTCATAAAGTGAGCCAAACCATGAGCTCCTAATTTTACACAAACTCATGAACAAGAATTTGACTCAAAAAATTTGAAAAGGGAATTTAAAATTTACATGGTTTTGTTTGTTTGCTTGCTGCTTTTTTAAACTTTCAGACAAAAATCACAGTAGGATGGAGAACTCCCGTTCCTGTTATGATTTTAATACATATTTTGAGGGAACAAGTGCATAAGTTCTGTAGCACAGACAGGAAAGTTGCATAAATTTTCTTATTTAAGGTTTTGGATGCCAAATAAATATTTTAATGATGAAAACTGGAACAATATATTTATTGGCTACTATGAAATATCTGCAGTGTTGTCTGCTTGTAAGGATGCTCAGAAATTATATGTTTGTACTCCTGAAAGTTCTACAGGGGCATAACAGAAGAGTTACACCATCATACACATCACAAATAGGTCAACAGCTATATAAATTTTGAAAACTTTGTCAAGGTTAGGTTAACATGCCTTCTATGCGGAACTTCTCTGAAGAATGACACACTCAAAAATTTCCATCTGCTGCTTAAAAACCATCTCAAGCACGCATGTGCTGGATTAAGAAAACCCTACATAATCTCATTTGGCAAAAAACAGATTGAACTTCAAGTAAGAAAAAGCCTGCAGGAAGAGATCAATCTATGAAACATAAGGGAAGTTGCCAGGACTAGCCAGAACATTTGCTGAAGAACAGAGGACTGGTACACAATCCTGTTGAATGATATGAGAAGTACTCAAAAGCACTTGTTATTTTTTGATTAAAGTTACCCACACTGCACAAGAAACCTTAATAACTTTATTCTGGCCTATATTAGTAATGAATACTGAAATTAAGTAATATGTATATATAACCACAGTGTCACACATGGCTGGATTTACAAATTTTTGGTATTAATTTATCCTTTGGGAGCTAGCATGTAGTACATAAACTAGAAATTCTCTCACACCAGAAATGAGTGCATTTTAGTCTACAATGACTGATTTAACAAGGAGGAAAAAGTAATTCCTCTTAACTACAAGTATATAAAAAAAAGGCAATTAAATCAATTACAGTAATATTAACTATATTAGAACTCCAGAGAGTCAAACTCTTTTTAACAGTTCTCCTTTTAGTTGTGAAATATTGATTTATATAATGTAGGGTCTGATTCCAATTCTACTGCAACTTGTCATTCATAAAAGAATTCTCTTGTATACGTAAAACACACACCAAGGACAGTCACTGGGGGAAAACGTAACACCTGTGATTAGAATGTATCTGCTATAATGCAACACTTCTCGTACAGTTAATTTCTCTTAAGAATGCAAAGGACATGTATTTTCACCAACTGTAACAAGAAAGAGTGGTAGTTTGCTGTCATCGTTGTAGGAGTCTTTTGTGCATATGACTCCCCTTGCTACAACTGCCAGTAATAAATCACATTCTACACTCCCTCAATTGGATCACGTATCTAAGAAAGCACTGCTTGGAATAAGAACTTGCAAAAATAGCAGTATCTATGCAAAGTAATAAAAAGGGAAAATAATAATAGACATTAAAATATAGTACATCATGCGGCAAGTCTCTAGGAACTGCCTTGATATTTTCTGTAGAGTTAAATAATTTCTGTCTCTATTCCAAGTGGAACTTCCCCATGGCCAATTCAGCATTAAAAAACAATCCAAAGTCTCAATACGATTCTCACTAATTTAAAACACATATGAGTCCTTAGTACATGTACACAGACCACACCATCTTTGTATTAACAAAGACACAGAAAAGTGCATATTCTAAGGGCTAGGAGAAGCCCTGAGTCTTTTGAAGACAATGGTGAAACACTTCTTAAGAATGACTACTGATTAATTATTCACAAAAAAAAAAAGAAGAAAAAGATGGCAGTAAGGTCCAGTTGTCACCTAACAGAGGTCATATCATTCCTACAGCTGTAGAGAACCGTAAACTGATAAAGGGACAGGCTAACTAGAAAGCCCATTGACTCTCAGAGGCTTTCACTACCCTAGATAACTGCAGAATCCAGTCCAAAGAATCGACAAATTCTAGCTCATCCCCTAACAATTTTCCCTGAAGTGCCCTGATTTCAGAGGATCCAATGTTCTTGATTCCATATTTTGCCTCAATATATGAATGAGCATGGCATGGTGCAGCTATTTTTTAAATGTGCTTTTTTGGAGGCAGAAGAAAACTGGTGTTTGAAACATTTCAAGTCACAACGCATCCTACTACCGTCAGTCACTGCTGCAAACCCACTCCTTTGCAAAAGAGAATCATAAAATGGCAGTGTTATACTAATATAGGCTAAAATAGACATTTAAATCGTTACTTATTTTCTGAGAATGTTGTAAATTTTTCTTTCCTGTGCGGGAGATTCCAGGACAACGAACTCTGACCAATATGATCAAGCGTTGACAATTTATTAAAGGCAAGCAGCGTCTTTTATAGAAAAAGCCTCAGAAGACTAGAACATTCAATAACCTCTGATTGGTTACATTCTTTAGCCAAGTGTTAGAAACGGTTTTATGATTGGTTGTTACAATAGCAAGTGATTCCCAGGCTGCGGCCACAACGGCAGATGGTTTCAAGGACACAACTATCAGGTCCTTTGTACACATCCCTCTTAACAATCCTTCGTGCCAACTTCTCAAAGCATTCCCCACATATGTGACCTATAGTAACCTCCACACATGCTTTAGTAACTTCCAAGCCGGGCCTCACAGCCTTTGGTTCACTACTTTACAGATGTCAAGCAGTTGTCTGGATTGCTCACAGTCCGTTTTCAGCAAGAAACACTGCAACACATTCCTGTTTCTTCCTTCCTCCAGTCCTATTCACATTCAGCTACCACTCGGATTTATCCTCTGCTGCTTTACACTCACTGCAGATCTTCCATTGAGAGGCAGATATGCCCATTGTGATACTTGGACCAAGTCCATAAAAATAATTTACTAACATACTAATAGGAGTTAGGGATGTAATTTTTTTACATTCTTGTCTAAGGCTTAACACAGAATGTCATTATGATTAGGTTTTGCCAGTTTCACAGCCAGAAATAAGCTTCCATTTACTTCACAGATGAAATCAGCAAATACAGCAATCGTGAAAAGAATTGCTGTGCCAGTAGAATGTCTGTATGTTATCTATGTTCCTGTTGGTATAGTTGTATCAGCACACCTTTATTTATTGTAGAGAATGTTTCAGTACCTTAATTTGAGCCAATGTGAAGCTTCCCTTTATATCTCACTATTTTCAGCTCACCTGGTTGTAGTTTCTTTCTCTTACATGCCTACCAGAAAAGGTATGAAGGAAGTTGGCTTACCCTCACTTCTGCTCTTAGTGTATCATCAGCAATCTCATGTCAAGTGACTTCTCACATTCTCTTAAACTGTTTCCTAATAGTTGACTGACAGGTCCTACAAAAATACAGCTCTAAGTTTTACATTTTACAGAACTTATCATTTAAGATTTAATCTTACTGACTTGAGCACCAGTTTCCCAAAACAGCAAACATGACTCAAAAATTTTAAGGAACTATTAAGGAAAAAGATGAGCCTTTCCCTATTTCTTACATTCAAGGGCTCCTTTCAAAGTCTCTTCCTCTCAATATCAATGAAAAGTCAATATGTTAAAAATAACACCATATATTCCACAGAATGGCATGAGGGGAATTTTACAAAAAATTATATTCTCTTATTCCTGAGAAAAAATTGTAAACATCAGTGAAGAAGCCGATGGGAAAGAAATATAGAATTTTTTTTTCTCTAAAAAGCAATTCCAAATAAGTGACTTATGGTCAAATAACTAAGATTCAAGGGAAAGAAAGTAAATTTACAAATAATAGGACAGATGCTGTTAAATCATCTCTAAATTGCAATTAGGTATTTTACGTATACACTTACTTGCACACATAAAATTAGATTTACATATAGCTTAGAGGTGGCCCTGAATCACAGGGTTTAAATCTGGAGTCAGGCCTTTATCTACACACTCATAAAGCTGGGGGGAACAGGGGACTGAATATAGGGATTTTTTGTCTTATTTCCTCTACAAAACAAAATAGATGTGATTTTAGTAGATGGAATAAGTCGTATAAGAAAAGAGAGCCAGAGATTTCCCTTTAATTCATAGAATATGCATCAAGTAGAGAGTGAAAAAAATCTCACAATTTCATAACATATCATGAAAAAATACAAGCTCTAAAGAAGTAAAAGATTCACTATTTGCAGTGTTAGTGGTACTAAAATAATTAAAAGACAAATCAAGATAAAACAAAGCACAAAAAATAAGAATTTTTGAACGTCATGGCTATTTTCTGAATATACGACACTTTAGATTTGCAGCTTTTCAGCAAATACTAATAATTTCGTAAACATGTTAGTAACCATCTTAAAAAATTGGAGATACATATCTAAATTAAATTAATATAAATCAGCCCCTAGATGTCATTGTTGCAGCTGAAATATCATTTAATACAGAACTTTCCTAATTCTGTAGTAGAAGAGGCTGTGTAAAGCAAAATAAACTACCTTAAGTAATAAAAATTCTGCTCAGTTTTAACACCTCAATACCAAACCACAAAGACACCTCAGGCTGTAACAAAAAAAAAGATAACTAACCAACTATACAACAGGGCTGTATACAAGATTCAGGTTCGGATAATCAAAGGCCACTAAAATCCAAACCTCATCACAGAAAAGACCATATGCGCCTTGCACAATGGAAGGCTCTTTGCAATTGCTATCAGAATTTGCCTCAGCGCTAAAACCACTGACATTTCATATAGCTAACATATCTCTAATTCTATCTGGAAGAGCTCTACATGCTATATACATATATACACAAGAGTTACGTTATTGTTTTTTAAATCTCACAAAAGTTTGTTTTCTACAAGATATTGTAGCAATGATTTCCAGAGGTTAATTATAAATATATAAGAAAAAAAAAATCTGAAATTTCTTGTAATTGTTTTGAAAGTGCAACCATTCATCTTCTTTGAATATCTGATTAGTCTAACTGTAGGAGAAGCATATTTAAATACAATTCATTTTCTTTATACTATTTATTATCTTTCTGTATCTATCATGTTCTATTGTATTGGCTCTCTAAATGAAGCAATGCTGTGTTCATTCAGCCCTGCATAATTTTTTAGTACTTCTAACAATTCTTAAGTCATCTGCAATATTTTCTCTCAAAATAAAACTTAGTCCTATTTAATAAACAAATAACACAGTAGCATTTTTTCCCTATATAGTGTTCTTCCCAGTCTTCTCTCACTCTCTGCATTTTCATAGATTACACACCACATTTGCAAATTTCTATATTTAGATGGTCAAACTGTCCCCTCTGTAAGGCTCCACTTCACAGTAAGGACTCCCAAGATGCCAGCCTGATAAATCGAAGTAGCCAATACATATGCATCTATGTAAATATATGTAAATTCTTCCACCATTTTCTGAGAAAACCAAAACTTTAATAACCATGTGATAATCAACTGTATTTTATGCACTCTGCACATTTTTTTTCCTCAGAACAGCTGTGAGCAGATAAACCTAGTATGCAGATAGACAATATGAAACAGATTCTGCCATCCACAAAAAACAAGAAGAAGCCCAGGCCCATGTTTGTCTATAAAGATGGCAGAAAAATTCTTAGTTGCCAATATTGTTGCAACACTATTGCAAATTTCACTGGTTTTTATGGTAGTTCTATCCATGATAGATACAGGCCACCTCCAGGCTGCCAAGACCTAAACCTTAAGCAAGATATGAAAGAAAAAATCTACTCCTTTATGCACTGCTCAAAGTGCTCACACAGTACTCTTGGTCACTCTTCACCTAGCCAAGGCCTCTGTTCTAACCAGTACTCCACGCAAGATTCACTTCTGTTGAAACTAGAGCTATGAAGCAGTTCATTTAATCTCTGCTCAGGAGATTCAGGAACACCATTTATAAAATGCATAACAGTTACGAAAATTATAAAGCTTTTGGGATGGTTTTGGAACAGCCAGGCACAGAAGTGTAGAAAACTCATGAGACAAATTGAATTTTTCATTGACAACTATATAACTCATTGCTGGTACAAGTCATTAATGAAGATAAGCTTAATCATTAATCTCAAAGACTAAACAGAGTTTAAAACTGAGGCCACAAGAATAAACAGACACCTTACAGGCAAGTGGTTAGATGTATATTTCTCTTATTTTAAAAGCGTACACAAAAAAGTATACCCTTTGCATGTATTTACTTCAAGACAGCATCTTTGCTGATGTAGTTCTAAATTTACTTGGCATTTCTAGACTATGTATTACTCCCTTAAATTAGGCTTATAATGCTTACCATAGAACTCATGCCACTGACATTTTGTACATCTTAACAGTAATTACAAAGCAATTCTTATAAACTTCAACAAAAATATCAACATTTTGAACATATTATGCTCAAAACAAGTGCCTCATCTCTACCACTCAAGGATAGCTGCCTTATCCGAATGTCATTTAGTTTCATGCCTCCTTCAACCTGAAAGCAATGAAAATGAAATGTATGAACTTAGTGAATTAAGAAGCCTTTCAAATTAACGTAAAAGTATAAAGTCTAAATCTGGTTTTGGTGCACAATCACATTTAAACAGAAAATGAAACCTTTAACTTAGTCCAGATTTAATTACAACAGAGAAGAGTAACAAAGCGTACATAGACCATTACTCGCTATCAACCCAGTATTTCTAATCCAGACGTCTCAGATCCTAGCATACTTAGATTGGGAAAAGGAGGGGGAGAGTTCTGTATCTTGAGTGATTCAATTCAGGTAACTGGTTAATTAAATTATGACAAACAGAGAAGTGGAAGCTAAGCTTTTAAAGGAACAAGATCCATTTCTATGAAGAGGCTCTATTTAATATGGTAGTGTTATTATTATTACTACTTCTACATTTGACATTGTAAATACTATGCAACAGGTGTTCAAATGGGTTGTATCCTTGCATTTTCCTCACAGCAATTTCTTTTTAAAAAAGTCTTACCAAAGTTATCTTACCAAGTCATGGACTGTAGGATAAAGTTTGAAAGGTCTTAAAACTAAACACAATTAAACAGAGCTTCATAATTGAAGGAATCAAATTAACCAAGTAAATCAGAGATTAAGTAATTCCTATCAAAAGCATGGCTAAATCCATCTCATGAATAATACCTGATTTGACAATATTTCAAACATATCCCCTGTGGGTGAAGGGGTAGAAATAGTTAACAAAATGGATTCAGGAGTCATTGCCCTGGTCCGGCTTAAGCCTTGGGAACAGTGAAGAAAACACCAGGTGCTATTGCCCTGGTCTGGCCTAAGCCTTGGGAACTGTGAAGACAACAATAAAGGGTAAAGATCGATTGGCAAAACAAAGCAGACAGTTTGCAAAATAAAGCAGGATGTGCATCTCAAAGACAGACCGAACAATGTGAATACTTGTAACCCCTAGTAGTTTTGCTAAATCGGGATGATAAGGGAGTGAGTGAAAAGTTATTGCTTAGCACTTAGTTGACTATAAAAGGGATGCCAGACATGAAATAAATGATTTCTTGTAACCAGAAACTGGTCCGTGCCTTACATCTCCACAATCCCCTATCAATATGAAACAATTCACAATAGTAACCTGCTCTAGGTAGGGTTGGACTAGATGACCTACAGACTTCATTTCCAATACTAATGATTCTGTGATCCTTTAATTAGGGAAGCTCCCTGCTGTGGAAGGAAACAAACTTGCAAAAAGTTGCTACAACTTTACCAAGTCACCAACACACCCAACTGTACACAGGGCAATTAGCCTCAAGCCTCTTTCTGGGAATGAACGCCGGATTTTGTTTGTTATCACCTAACCATGAGCAACTTCCAAAGCCCATTATCGCTCCGATTTTTCCGTTTAAATGAAATATCTCATAAATTCACAGCATTTCTGGTGTGTAGCTTCGCCAGGTGCCCCTAACATGCAGTGCATACTTTCACGTCCATATTCACAGAATCACAAAGTAGTTTTGGCTGAAGGGACGTTAAAGCTCATCATGTTGCAACCCCCTTCCACTAGACCAGGCTGCTTGTTCCTGATAAATAGCTGAACCTTCTTGCCAGCTCTCTGCACTTCACACTCAGAAACATTTGCATTGACTTGCCATTTTTAGACCCAAAACGCGGGGTCCGTGTTGTTACGGGTTCTTTACAGCTGTTTACCCTTCTAAAGTTGCGCTCGAAGGAAGTATCTTTATGGGGACTACCATTTCTGAAGCACGCGTTGGCCGTGGCAGCGCCCGCGCTCGTCTCCGTGGCAACGGCGCGGAGGCAGCAGCGCAGCGGCAGGCACCCGCCGGTCACCTGATTCAAGGCCGCGGGTCACGTGATACGGGCTCCATCATCGCCATCTTGAAGCCGTGGCCGGGGGTAAGGGACGAGACCGCTTTTTGGCCTCGTTACCCAGGTAAAAGCCCGGCCGGGCCCGCAGGACACTGGGGCGGGCAGTCGGGCGGCAGGCAGTCAGGGAGGGTTGGGGCTCGGCGGAGGGCGGGCGGGCGGGCGGGCGGGCAGGCCGGCCCCTGAGGCGCTGCGCCGCAGCCCATGTGCGGAGCCGCGGGCGGCTGCGGCTCCCGGCGTAGCCTTCCCCGGGCCAGACGGCGCGGGCCGCGGCCGCCTCCCTCCCCTCCTCACCGCGCTGCTTCCCCGGTGGGCCAGCTCCCCGCGGCCGCTTCCCTCCGCTCCTCACCGCACAGCATCGCCTTATCGGCGGGCCCGCTCCCCGCGAGCGTTGCTCCTAGCTCTCCTGTGGCGCTGGGCCTACTGCTTGAGGGCCGTGCTGGCGGCACTTGCGCGGTATAAAGCGGCGGCCGCGTGGGGAGTGGCGGCAGAGGCGGAGGGGTTCCGCGGGAGGGTGTCGCCGGTCCGCGAGAAGTCCTGTCCCCGAGCCTCAGTTTTGGGGTGAGGGTTCTGCTGGGGGGGGCAGTTGGCCGCTCGGAGCTCCTGGTGATGAAGTTTCCGTGGCCTCGGGAGCCGCGATGTGACCAGACCGGCCTCTCCCTGTAAAGCGGTTTTGCAAAGTGGTGGTTGGCTTTTCCTAGACCTAGGGGCATCTCAGCCTGTTCCTGCCGTGCTGCTTGAGTGAATGGGTGGCTGGCAGGGGTGGAACGGGCCCCTCCAGCACACAGGGGTTCTCCTCTGGTCTGGGTCTTCCCTTTTGGGCCCCTTCATTATCCCCAAACCCTGTATTTTACTTACTGTGTAGGTCTGTAAAGGGTATGTGCTGGCAGGTCTACTTCCCAGGCTGAAGTTTTCTGTCATGGGAGAGTGAATCATCTTTGTTCCTGATGAAAGCGAGGTAGTTACTAAAACCCAGATAACCTTTGTACAATTCTTATCCCTGTAAAACTGAAAGCTGGCAGCAATAATTATGAAACTTACTCTAAACAAAGAATGACATAACACATTTATAAAATGTAGTTACCCATAACTATGTCAGCTACAGGCGTCCCAGATCAATACGTCTGAATGTACTTTGCTTTTGCAGTGTGCACAGGCACAAAAATCCATTTTTGTCCTTGCCCATGTCAGGGGGGTTGGAACTAGATGATCTTTACTAAACCATTCTATGATTCTACTCCTTCTGTTTGCATTTTTGACAGAGCAGTAGTGTATGTGGCAGCATATTTCTTTTATGATCTGTCTAGGATTTTTTCCTTATAGCTTCTATGCTGTTTTCAGATTAAAAAGGTAGGGGAAATATGTGCCTGTTCAGCATTAGTTACAGAAGTTTAAAACTACCAAGTACAGTCCTAAGTAGCAGCATGTGCTTAAAATTTTCCTTAACTCATTCTCAAATTGAAAATATTTCAAGTAGACATTATTCCTTTGATTGCTCCATGTAATGTTAAATCTGCTTTCAGGGACAAAACCACAGTTGTTTACTCTTCAGAATAGTTTTTAAACTTATTACAGCCAGAAAGAAACAAACAGCAAAGTATTTTTGTATAATTAAATAGGATGGTTTTCAAATAATGGCCTTAAAATTATTTCAAGTTAAAATATAGTTGGAGACATTGCATGAAGGGATGTAATTTTTCTTAGCCACAAAGACAAGAGTTAGTCATTCAATATACTGTGCCAAGCACATAATGGAAATAGGAGCAGACATGCACATCAAGGTATCTACTGTCTGATATTTTAAAAGTTAGATACTTGGATGTTTCAGTTTAACAGTAACTCTGTGGATACAGACATTGATTCCTATTAAGAAGACAATACTGAACATGAATTTCATAAGCAGGCTATTTGGTATATTCTTACATAAAATTATACTTTTTGGTTTAAATATTTTTTTATTTTCTACCTCCTACAATTGATCTACTATCACAGTGTAGTATTGATCATTTTTAATCTGCTTACACAGATCCAGCTAAAGGCGTAAGGCCATAAGTAGCTTAGTTTTCTAGTTATCCAGCTGCCCTATAGCGCTAATTATATTTTATTAATTTTTCATTGTTAATGTTTATCTTTGCCATTACCAAGTAAATAACCTTCAAACTAACACTGAAAAATAATAACTTGTCTTCCTTAAAGATTCAGAATTGAAAAATGTCGCTGCATTTTAAACTTAAAATATTTTACATGAGCGTATGAGTTGTGAATAGTACTAACATTGGTTATAGTGGTAATTCTGATGATAACCTGAATTGTAAGTTGAATGGCAAAGGAAGGTAACATGAGTAGTTCTGCCCAGAATTTTTATGTAATGGGAAAAGGGCACCATAGAACTCACTCTCATGTGTCTGTTCATTACATTGCTACATCCAGAAGTAGGAAATAAGTGGATTTTATGGGTCTTTGGGATGAGTTCTGGAAGTTCTGGTTTGGCTTCTGTATCTCTCTTGGGGGGGGAAAAAAAAATCCATATGAAAGAACTTGAGATACATTTTCAAGGATGACCGATAAATATCTGTCATTTCTTTATGTTCTGTATTTTATATATAGAATATGAAAACATATGTTGTGTATAAACTGTGTGTGTGTGTATAGTGGAAGTTATCTAGGTTATTTGTTGTTATGGGTTCAGCAGTAGCAGTCATTTTTCTCCTTCTTGGTAGCTGGTGCAGTACTGTGTTTTTGATTTTGGGTCTCGGAGCAGCACTGATAACACCAGTGTTTATAGTTACTGCTTGGCAATGTTTTGGTTTGATCAAGTACTTTCTGAGCCTTATGCTATGCCAGGGAGGAGAGGAAGCCGGGAGGAAGCAGAGACAGGACACCTGACCCAAACTGACCAAAGAGGTTATTCCATACCACAGCACGTCATGTCCAGGATGGGAAGACGGAGAGCAGAGACCCAGAAGGGTGTGGTGGTGGACTGGGGGTACACGGCATGGTCAGGTTTTCGGAACTGGGGGGTTTGCTACTGGGGGGTGCACTGGCTGGGTCGGGCTTGGTGAGCAGTTGTATTCTCTTTCCTTGTATTTCTGTTGTATTATTATTGGTGGTAGCAGTAGTGATTTGTGTTATGCCTTAGTTACTAAACTGTTCTTATCTCAACCTGTGCGAGTTGAATTCTTTTGATTCTCCTCCCCATTCCCCCGGGACTGGGGGAAGAAAAAAAGGGGGAGGGAGGGAGTGAGTAAAACTGCGTGGGTGGGGGGCTTAAACCACGACATTTGTAGACATTTTTTCAGAAGTAAATTTCACTGTAAGACTTTTTGTCCAGCTCCTGCACCCCTTACCCCACAGCTTTGCCCATATCACAAAGTATGTTTCATGGAAGTTTATCCATGTTGGTTTCTAATTTAACCTCCAGCAGTACCATATTATTGCCTGTGGTTTATAGTTAGGTATGTTTAAAGGAAGTGTAAGTGGAAATAGGTATTTCCTTTAGCTTTCCCTCAAAATAGAAAAAAATTAGTCTTTGTAACTTTCATGGCAATTGATTTTCCCTGCAATTAAGGAATTGTAGAAAAAGCTACAATTAGTAGCTTTTCTAGAAAATGACATTTATAATAAGTATGATTTGACATTTGAATGATCTTTAATGTATTTATAGTGAAATGACTAATGCAAATAATTACCAGAATTCCTTTCTTTTCCTAACATTTCAAGGAAAAAGTGCTTATTTTTGTAAATTATGTTGTTGCAAATTGTCATTTGCTTTAGGACACATCAGTGCAAGTATGTTGGGAATACATTTTCGTATCATCATGGCTTTTAAACATAAATATGCCAGTTATTATTGATTGGTGTATTTAAGCGTCTAGCATTCAAATGTTTAGTCTTCGTAAAGAAAAAGGCAATAGCTGTGACAGTGCTAATCAGCCTGGACATGACAAATATATATCTTGCCCCTATACAACTTGGAGGCAGGCTGTTATAGGCTATCTTGGAATTACTCTGTCCAGCTGTATTGAACAGCATCCATGCTATCCACTAAATGTTCTCAAAATCTTTGTGTGTCTGTATAGGCATTCTGAAAGTTTTTATTAAGGTAGTAGCATTAGGCTTCCATGTTTAGTAGAGGATGAAATCTAAATAGTACTGGGTTGTATTTTTTATTATTGTGCATGTACACATTTTAATTTTTTATGAACTGCTTTCGTCTAGGTATTATGGAAGAAGGAAGCAGTGTTGCAGTATTGATGCCAAATATTGGGGAACAGGAAGCTGTGCTGATTTCTGAAACAGTCATTGGCCCAACACTGCAGAACGGTGAAAATCAAAGAAAATGTAACACTGACCCACTAATTCATGTTATCCAGAAACTAAGCAAAATAGTCGAAAGTGAGAAGACACAAAGATGCCTTTTAATAGGGAAGAAACGTTCCCATCCTAATGCTTCTGCACAATCTTTGGACGCAGATGATCTTTGTGAAATCCCAGCTAAAGCAATTGAGCTCTCTGTTTTCGCAACTAAAAAGACTGAAGAGCTACAAGCAGATTATTTTGTGACTGACTATCTTCCACAAAGCAAAAAAAATGTGATGTGCTACCAATGTAGCCTGTGTAAGTTTCTATCACCCTCTCTCTTAACACTACAAGAACATATAAAACAACATGGGCAGAAAAATGAAGTGATATTCATGTGCTCAGAATGTCATTTTGCTTCCAAAAGCAAAGAAGATCTTGAATCCCACTTCCAAAATTGCCATGAGAATGGCAGTAAAAATAACACCCAGACAAAAGTGCAGCAATGTGTAAATGTAGCAAGTTCATTTTTGCAAGGGCCAGTGGAAGGAAGTGTCAAATCAGGGGCTGATCAGACGGGAAATCTGGAAGGTAAAGATACAACTCAGTCTACTCAGAGGCCTGAAATGGGTAGGAGAAAATGGTATACTTACGAGCAGTATGGCATGTACCGGTGTTTAATTTGTCGGTACACGTGTGGTCAGCAAAGAATGTTGAAAACACATGCTTGGAAGCATGCAGGTGAGGTTGATTGCTCCTATCCTATCTTTGAGGAAGAAAATAAAACTACCAACTTGTCAGAGATGGTTGTAACTCATACACCTCATAGCATGGATGCAGTTGTTCTTTCCTTGGAAAACAATGAACTTGATATCCAGAGTGAACCCTCTCTTCAACTTCAGATTTGCAATTCTGAGCAACTGTCATGTAAATTGCCAGTAGGAACAAATGTAAAAGAGGAAGAGATGTTAAATCAATCTGTAGTGCATTCTCCTACTACAGAGGTTTTAGAGGAGACTGTATCAGATACAGAACCAGATAGTATGATAACTGATAGCCTGCTTTCATCAGCACAGAAAATCATCAGTTGTAGTCCAAACAAAAAGGGTCACATTAATGTAATAGTGGAGCGTTTGCCAGGTGCTGAAGAAAGTATCTTACAGAAGCCTTTCTTGATGAACGCTGACATTGAAACAGAAAAAAAATTAATCTCAGAGGAGTCCCACATTGCCTGTGAAGAACCTGATGAAGTTTATCATTCAGATCCAGTTCAAGAAGTAGTAATAGGATGGAATAATACCGAGAAGAAAGATAATGAATTAAGCTCTATTAAAACCATACCAGCTGATGAAAATGTGCCGCCTGCACGAAGAAGGACAAATTCAGAGTCTTTACGACTACACTCATTAGCTGCAGAAGCTCTTGTTACAATGCCTATCAGAGCTGCAGAACTAACAAGTTCTAGCTTCAGGACTCTGACTGTAGAAGATGCTGTGGATGCAGGTGCAGGACAGGGAGAAGCAGGTGGCCCATGCATGGCTCATTCTAAAGTGGCATCCTCACTTCAGGATCATTCAGTGGAGTTTAGTGGCTTTAGCCAAGGTGAATGTGCAATAGTTGAGATACAGAAAGAAAGGCCAGAGTTATCAGAAACACCAACTAAAATGGGCATCAGTATGTCACTACTCACTGTCATTGAAAAATTGAAGGAGAGGACAGATCAGAATGCTTCTGATGATGACATTTTGAAAGAATTACAAGACAATGCACAATGCCAAAATGCAAATGATGCAAATATTCCTGGCAGTAACCTAGTAGAATATATACCTAATGCAGATCGACCCTACCGTTGTCGCCTCTGTCATTACAGCAGTGGTAATAAGGGCTACATAAAACAACACTTGAGAGTTCATCGTCAGAGGCAGCCGTATCAGTGTCCTATTTGTGAACATATTGCTGACAATAGTAAGGATTTAGAGAGCCACATGATCAACCACTGCAAAACAAGAATGTATCAGTGCAAGCAATGTGAAGAATCCTTTCATTATAAGGTAAAGTTCTTTCATGTGACTGTCTGTAATAGCTAAATAACCTATTTTGCTACCTTTTTAATAACTGGTAATTCCTCTTTCTAACTTAATTCAGCCTGACTTGATTGTCATTGCAGTTGGGGATTATTGCCAGCAGCACTTTCCAAATATACAGTTCAGCTATAATTAATCTGCCTTACCCACTGAAATAAACTTGCTTCCTCACATAAGTTACTTTCCTGAGAACCATCTTATGGATATATTAATATCAGTGTTGTTTTTCTGCTCACGTGTAGCAACTGCTGGAGGAAATGGAAGTATCAGACAACTTATTAGTTGAAACTTTAAAAGAATGCTCAAACATGTCCGCTGGTTTTGAGTGTGTGCAAAAGTAACCATGGCACTTGGGGGTAACATGAGACGCTTTGAAGCAGAAATTCTTTTATTTTTTTCCTCTTTATTGGTCTGGGTGTTCTGTAGAACTGAAAGATTACACACCAGAGCAGAATAATGTACTTCTGCCATTTTTACAATTGCTATTTTAAGCTTGGTGAGTGTGTTCCTATATACTCAGTTCAGGAATAGAGAGAATAAATATCTAGTTGTACAACTGAAACTCTTGTAGGCAATGGTAGTGCAAATTCTCCTGTATTTATTGTTGTTTAATCCTAGTTTAAAAAAAAGTACAGGTAGAGTGACGAAAGGCTCTCTTTCCTCTCTCCTCCCCAGGCAAGTAGAAACAGGAATAACATGATCCTGCATCACTAGGCAATATGAGAGTTGAGTCAGTTTTCACACAAGCCATCGTCTAACCTCTAATCTAATACTGCTTCTGGATTATAATAATTTTGGAGGAAGAACTGTTTGCTACTTCTCTATGTGAATGAGGGAAGAAGGAGATTTATTTTCTAACTAAACATAAATCATATAATCCTCTCAGTCACTTGCATTATTCCTTTATGTTATTAATATTATTTACTTTGTTTTGTTTCTAGTAAAATTATGGGAGGGATAATCTATATATGTGTTAACATCCAATTTATAAGAGTTGTCCTGAAAATTTAAGTAACAATTCACAATTGATTGCAGTATTTAAGTGACCAGTGTGTTTGTAGTGTATATTTAAATGTAGGAAATTGCTTTTTCAGAGCCAGCTACGAAATCATGAAAGAGAACAACACAGTCTTCCAGATATCTTTTCAGCAGCCGCATCTAACAAACTACTAGTTTCCAATGAAGTAGAGGAAAGAGAAGGTACTGTTTGTATTTACACTTGGAATTACAAAAGGTCACTCATAACATGACTTCTGTTTGTTATATTTGTATATAAAACTGGCTTCAAGATCTCATGCTGAAATGTTTTCATGCCTGTTCATAACCTTAAATGTGTATTCTTTGTAGTGTGCAAAGCTTAATCATAGTCTATTTTGAGATATCTTACTGACATTTATTGCTAGGCAAGACATTTTCAGGCCCTGTAATTGGGCATTGTATTACTTGTGAAAAAAAACTTGTATGAAGTATTACTCTGAATTTTCAATTAAAAAAACCCACATTTGTTTCCTTCCTTCCAAATCACCTACAGCAAACAAAAGAAAGCTTTCTTTAAAACTCACTGTGGTAATGTAGTTTGTTGTCAGCATATATATACAGTACCATCCATTCTGTGTTTAGAATTTTTCATTTAATTGTAGTAATGTCCAAAATGCATCATTTTTTTTTTTTTTTAGACCTAGAAAGGCAAACATTAGGCATTCTAAAAATTCAGCCTCTATCTGTAATGGTTGCCAGAGTAACAGTAGGTATGCATTTTCTAATTGTTTGTTTAACTGTGTATTTGCTTTTCATTTAATAGTGTTTGTTTTAAAAACAACAACAGCAAAAAGCCCGAAAACAAATCCTTGATGTCTTAAGGTAGTGAAATAGGGAGAAAAACAGCCAGATTTTGACATTTAGGAGAACATGTTTAAAATCCTTTTGAATATCCTGAAGGCCCAATATTTATCATTTCAACTAGAATGCATCCTCTTCTCTGGTGAGCTGAAGTTACAGAAAATATATAAAGCACTTTCATTCTAAAGGTGACACTGTAATTACTAGTATTGTGCAATTTTAGAGCACTGTGGAAAAATACTAGTAATTATATCACCTCTGAACAACTGTGGGCTGAAGTATTTCCATTTTGTGCCCTTAGCTCTTTTCTGTCCTAACTATGGTCCCTTGTTTGTTTAGACATCAATATGTGCTCTATAATGGTACTTGGACCACAGTTAAAATTTCTGAATTCTACTCTCACCTCTACAGCTGATCAGTGACTGCAAAAGCGTTCACTGATACTGATGGAACTACTTGTCAAAAACGGGCTAATCAGCATGAACCAGGGTGGACAGTTCAAACCACTAATGATTTTTCCGAAGCAACATTGTATATCTTGGACTAGAATGAGATCCTTATGCTTGGCTTCTGTTCTCTTAGCTCACACTGCCTCTCTTCTGGCTTTCAATATAGAAAGTTTAAGTTCATTACCTTATCAGCCTCAGGTAGAGTGAACCTTCCCAACTCCTCTTCTGTCTCATCAATGCAGAAAGGATTTATATTCAGTTCTGTAGTGCTTGTTATATCCCTAAGACCAAAGCCTGAGAGAGGTATCTGAAGTCAGGAGGAGACAGGAAGAAGGCAAGGGAAGGTCTGCTGGTGGTAGGAATGCTCCCCATGAAGTAGTAGGATTTTTTTCTTCAGAAGAAATAGAATAAATGTTTTAATGGAAGTGATAGGAAATAAAACATTGTTAGTTTAGCTGAGTACAGACATCTGTGAGCACAGCTTGGACTATTACTTTTGACCATGTTTTGTTTGTTTTAAACCAGTATTTTTATAAATGTCATGATACAGGAATAACTACCTTGCAATGCCTGAAACATGTTAGATTTGGGGGAATACTGTAACTTTTCAGCTGAAGTCCTGTTAATGTGACTAAAAGTCAAGGTGTCCTTTTGCTTTTGAAAATAGTATGTTTTAATGAGGTGGTTTTAGAGTTTATATCCTGATCTTGCAATTTAGCTTTCATGAAAGAGGAGCCCTGTGTGAGAAAACTACTTGCTTTCAATTTAATTACTGTTGAGATTTTTCTTTAGTATTTTTTGCTTATTATTGTCTTACGAAAGTGTTACAGCCATGCACTTTAATTGATTGTTTACCCCACATGAAATTCAGTAATGTGGCTTGAATGAAAACAGTTCTCCTTTTAAACTTTTATTAACTCATACTTTGGAATGCTTAAATTATTTCAGAACCAATTTATAATCAAATTGCAATGCCACTGCAGTACAGCGATCTCTTGTCAAACAGATGTCATCCCTATAAAGCAACACAAAACAAAGAAGTTTATGGCATAGCATCTGGTTATGTGAAAGATGCCTGAGCTGAACAGTTTCATTTCTTGTTAATGAAATAGTTAGTCCTAAAAGTCTCTTTATTCATCATGGTGGTACAATAAATTAAAAGGGAACATTATGACACTGGATATGATCAGATTGTAAATGTCTAATAATGAAGGAATAGGGCAATAAGCAGCATTACAGAAGCACCTGTTACTACTGCTAGAACAAAGATCTGTCATTTCCATGCTCCCTTTTAAGAGGCCTGATACCCTCCATCCAGAAAGCAAAAAAGGCCACAAACCCACATGAAGTAAGTCTGTGGAAGGAGTAGGAGGTGGGACACACAACTGCTATTTTGTAACAGTGAGAGATTATATGATGTATTATAATTTATGTGCATTTTATTGAAGGAATAAATCTAAAGTAGTGACTGGTATAAATAATTGCTCCTACGTGTGTGCTACTGGGTGGTTAGCCACGTACAGCTATGCAATAGATAATATGTTTGCATAATGCTTTAAAAATCTCATTAGATACTGTTTGTTTTAAGCTGCCTGCCCAATAAAATACCAAATTTGTAACAGAAAATACATTTGGAAGCAGTTTATTCTAAAGCTGCAGAATTTAAGATGGAAAACCCATTCAAGTTTAGCATGCAGTAGCTTGACCTTCACACAACCCCTGCTCTCCCATAGATCTGCAGCCCAGTAAGTGTCTTTGTATTCATTTGTGGTCTTCTGCCTACATATGCTTTCATAAAAGAATAATTGTAGAAGCCTAAATTCCAGAGTCTTCAACTATATGTTAAGATAATTTTGATAATTTACATTAAATAGAAAAAAATAACCCAATAAATTTTACTATACGAGCATATTGTAGGAAAAAATCTGATATATTTTGCTCTAAGTTTGACTTGCAAAGACTGTATGTTATGTATTACTTCCATATTACTTTTTATAAGAATGCTAGAAGAGTGAGCACTATGTCTTGTTTTAAAGTAAAAAATATAAAATATTTTTTCTGTTATCTTGGTTCACACAGAATTACTCAAATTTTATTTCAGACTCTCTTTGTATTCAGATTGCTGTTTTACACAACATACTATATATTCTTAAGAATAACCTGGGTTTATCAGTCCTCCCCTAAAGTGCTGAATTTTGGAGGAAAAGTTTAATTATTGATAATTTTTCCTTACTGTTTAAGTTAGCTTAAACAGAATTATTATCCCTCAGAATAATATAACTAAAAGTTTTTTGGACATAATTCAGTGCCCACCTGTTGGGGGAGGCAGAAATCAAAGAGAAATGTTGAGCTTCCATTTTGGATGACTCTTTCTACTAGTTTATTCTGCAGTTTCTCCTTACAAGAGTTCTATTATAAAGATTGCTCAGTGTTGCTTTGATAATGAAAAGATTAAAGATTCCATGTAGAGTCCAGCATCATTAAGAGGGAACTTCAGAACAAAATTATCTTTACAAAATCTGTTTAGTATTTTGGACTCAGGAGATGAAACTTCTGTTTTCAAGATAAACTCTATAGTTCCTCCTAAGCTCAGTCCGCTTGTCTTATTCCTCCCTTCAGGAGGTGATAAAGGAGGGAGTGTCAGTCAGTTCTTCTTACTCCAGACAGGAAGGAAGCTTATGGTGTTTGGGCCTAAGCTGAGATGTGTCTGAAAAGTCTGCTTTCTGTGGTTTTCAACAGTCACCTATTTCGTATTTCAAGCTTGTGTGTCTTTACAAGTTGGAACAATGGCAGACAGACCCTCCCCTCAGTGTGACATGGACCTCTTGACCTTGACAAGATTCCTTCAAGATTCAGAATAGAGAGATCTTACTTGGGAAATCAGAACTTGCTTTTCTCAGGAAGGGAAGTTATCCTTGGTTTGGGGAGGAACTGGGAGGCCTGGGAATTAGGTAACCTGCTGATATTACCAGAGTTCTTGAGGCAATATCTACTAAAAAACATCCAGCTAATATACCCTTTTCTGTTCATCTAGGATCTTCTGATTTATTCTGTTGCTAGTAAACCTCTTCATAACACAAATTAATTTGTGCTGGAGATGTACTTCACAGGAGCTTGAAGTTTCTGAAGTCTGTTTTTGCAATGTTTCAGCTTTACTTACTCCCACACATTATTTATTGAACTGTTTCTTTATTTTGGTTTGGGGCTGTACTTTAGTAATGATCTTCACCAACCAGAGATGTTCTCTAAGGATTGATACCAGAGTTTCTTCAAAGCCCATGAAGGTAACTGAGAGTAATGGCTTGGCTGTTCAGCCAGATAGTAAGAATCGGTCTAAAGATAAAATGAACTTAAGCACCTAACTTGCACTTACTTCACTTAAGCTAGTGAAGAGGGTAGATGCAGGAAGAAAGCCCTGTGATTTTAGTTTGATGTTTCTTTTGGTGGTAGTCCTGATTTAAACAGCTCCAGCCTTTGTGTTCCTTCATGTTTCTCCTGTTCCTTCATTTGGGGAGTGTGTGAAGGCTGCATGATAGGCTGGAATGGAAAAGAAGCATAGAAAATACCATCTCTCTTCTCATATGTTAATATTTTAACCCATATCAGTTCCATTGTTCAGTAAGGGAGCAGGAATAAAGCTGTCTATACACTTACATCTCAAAAATATTCAGACTCTGCAGTTGTGAGCATACATTTTCCTATGTTAGATTAGTCATTAGTCTTTGTCTCTGCAGCCATTAATTTTTCAAGAGTCATTTTCATTCTGGAACGAAAAAATGATTTTTGTTACAATTGCTTTTTAGTAATTTGGAGACATTCCAAATTATTTCTTCAGACATCTGATCAGAATTTTGTTGTTGGTTTTTTTTTTTTTTTTTTTTTTTGAAAGTGTGCATGTATGTGGGAGGGATAGAGAGATGCTTGGGAAGACTTTGGCTCTTTTGCTAGTTTGAAACTTATAGAATCATAGAATAGTTACAGTTGGAAAGGACCTTAAGATCATCTAGTTCCAGCCCCCCTGCCATGGGCAGGGATACCTCCCATTAAACCATGTCATCCAAAGCTCGATCCAGCCTGGCCTTGAACACCACCAGAGATGATGGAGCATTCACAACTTCCCTGGGCAACCCATTCCAGTATGTCACCACCGTTACAGTGAAGAACTTCCTTTAATCTAAACTTGTCCTTTCTCAATGCCCATCTTTTCCTTTCCATTCTGCAAAGCAGTGAGACTCCTGGGGTCAGCAGTTCCCACATTTTAACACCTTTTTCTGGTTTTTAACCCAGAAAGACATGTCTGCATAGTGAGAAAGAATGTGTTATTCAAAAATTTTAGTAACTCCAGTAAATGGTAGGGTAAATGCAGAACAGCATGCTAAATAAATGATACCTTTATTATCTCTATGTCCATTGTCAGTTTGCTCCAGATACTTTAAAAGTATTAACTATTTACAGATATTTAGAAGTGTTGCTTTTAAATGTTAATTCATGTTTCAAGGCCAGGTAGAACAGAGCCTTAGGAAACATGGTCTAGGGTGAGGCATCCCTGCCCATGGCAGGGGGTTGGAACTGGATGGTCTGAAGGTCCTTTCCAACCCAAATCATTCTGTAATTCTGTGATGATTCAGTTGTGCTGAAATTATCACCTGACAATGCCTTACAACACTGAATGTAACTCACTAAAATAATGGATTTTGTTTCACATAGGAAACAAGTCTTCAGTTCAGAAACTGTATAGATGTGATGTCTGTGACTACACAAGCACAACTTACGTTGGTGTGCGCAATCACAGACGAATTCATAACTCTGATAAGCCATACAGGTAAGTGTCTTAATTATTGCTAATGCCACATGTCTGGTTTACTTGTTTTCATTAAAAAGGTTACTTAATTGCTCATGCAGTTTTGAAGATAATGTTAAAGAATTCCACTTAATTTTACTGCAAATTTGATGGATCTACACTCGCTGGTTGACTCAAACTATGTTATTAAGGTTTGCTGACTTTTCCAGGACACATCTTTGATCATAGCAGTCTACTTCTGGTTTTCAGTTTGAAGCATTCAGATGTGAAAAGGGAAGTTAATTACATTGTAATATTGAACTTTGGCCAATAGTCATAATATATTTGTCAAATTCCTTGCACACTTAAGTTCGTTTTGGATTTGCTTTATTACAGAGTGTTTCTCATTGTTATCTGGTTACTTTTTACATTGGATACTAGAGACTGTAGCAAAATTCTGCCCTTTGTCTTGTCACCAATCCTCTCTTCTTTTTCACAGGTTTCAAGCAATATTAATACACTCATTTAGGCTCATATTTTATAACTTTTCTACAAGGATGTTATATGGATTTATATAGAACTTTGATATCTAAAGTCACATGTAATACTGTAGGTCAGGTCCCCAGCAGAAAAATAAATCATGCATTTTTCTGTTGGTTGCTGCATAAATTCCTGCAAATTCAATTTGCCCTCATTCAGTGTGGATCTCTGTCCCTCTCTAGTGGCTAGAAAATAGATCTGAGTTAATAGAATTTTTGAGCTAATATACTTCTTTCTTTTTTAATACAAATGCTGGAAACTGAACACCTTGAAATGCTGAGCTCAGCCACGATCTTTCTCTTTTGGAAAAACAAACCCAGAAGACACGTTGTATTTTGATTTGTACATTATAATGATATCCCATAATACTAAGAAAAAATTGCAAAATATTGCTCAGAGAGCAAACATGGAAAACAAATTTCTTTTTTTTCTCCTCAGAATCATCCCTATTGCTGTTACTTGTTACTTACAAGGGTTGGAACAGCAGATACTGTAAAGTGTCTTGTAAATGGTAGTTTTTTGAAATGGTGTCAGCCAGCTTGTTTGATTTAGGAACACTTGAAAATTTTTCACTGGTGATACAGACTGCTGCATACTAAATTTAAACCTACTGATCTGGCTTGCTTTTCTTATGATTTTTTCTTAAATCCCCTAGACAAATCAACAGACCTGATAGGATACTTAAGCCACAGCCTAATAAACACAGAAGTCCAGTATTATGGTATTTCTCTTTTTGAAACATGTATTCCTCAAGTCTTTCGTAGTATCAAATAGCAACCTATTACACTGCTGCCACTGTTATACCTGCAAACATATTTTATTATTCTGAAAAAAAAATGCTAGAAATTAAACTGCATAGCTTCCAGTGATGCATTTTTGTAGATTTGAACCTTCTGGATTGTAATACTGCACAATTAAGACCTGTAAAAAATAAAGTGAGTAATCTCAAGTGAAGTATCCTGAAGTCTCAGACCAGATGTAAACTTGGACACTTTACCATTTCAAAAGAAGAAACAACTGAAGAGCTAACACCTATGCAGAGTTTGAGCTGAGCATGATGGCTTCTGTTTCAATATATTACACACAAGATGCTTGTGTGGTAGTATACTGTTATTTATGAATAGCACAGTATTTTGTGTGATACTTTGGGATCTAAATCTACATCAACTGGTTTATGTATTGTTTTATACAAAGAAACTGTGACAGAAGGAAAAGAATTTAAGACAGCATGATGTGACACACTTCTCTTAGGGCATTTGAATCTAAATATGTTGGTCTTGTCCCTTCTAGATATAATGCTCTGAAACCTAGTCATTTCATTACTAAATAGATAGTTTGGCTTTTAAAATGTCATGAGAAACATGGCTGTTGCATTAAGCATAACATGTATTCTTGAGGAACAAGACTTACTTCTGAATACACTATGTCCCCTCTTAAGGCTGTATTCTGCCTTTGTATAACACAGCCAAGCAACTTACATCAGGGCTGCACTGACTCTAGTGCATCTTGATACTTCATTACGCTTTACCAGCTTCAGTAGAGGTGCACACAATAGATGTCAGGAACACAGACTGTATGCCTTCTCCTTGAGAAGTCCTTTTTTGGGCTGTAAATGATTCTCATTGTCCAAAAACTGAAAATTAATGCCATCACTTGGACTTCTGTGAATCTTGTTACGTCTTTTACTATAGTCTTTCCAGATATCTTTGCTTTCTTACAGATTTTTATTTCTGGAATAGTGTTAGCAGTTAACTGTCAGATTAGTTTACTTCTTCTTGTCTCTTTAGATGTCGAGTGTGTGACTTCGCCACCACAAATATGAATAGCTTGAAATGCCATATGAGGCGCCACCCCCAGGAGCATCAGGCAGTGCAGCTAATGGAACAGTACAAGTATGTAACAGTTCTCATTTGGCAAACAGCCGTGATAGTGATCTTGTTATGTTAAGATACAAAGCAGAGTTCAGATTCTATTCTTCTCCCTCCTGTATTCATTATTTGTTCCAGTGATTTTTTTTTTTTTTTGAGAGAGAGAGGGATTTGATGTGGCATTCCATGGTGATCTATATGCTTACTAATTAAACACATCCATGACCTCCCCCTGGACCAGTAGTCAGCTTTTTCTTCCAGAATGGGGTGGTTGCATATGAACTGCTTATTGCAAACAGTTTCTGGACTGTGTTAATTACCAAAGCATGCCTGGAATTGCTTGGGAGAATGTATGTGCCAAAATCATGCCAGGGCACTTCTAACATTTAATGTTATAGATTGTTAAATGCCAGTACGCAGGAATGTTCTCTGGCTTTGTTTAATATTCTAGTCTAGGCACAGCCTTTGTGTATACATGTTAGTGAGAATCCAGATTGGTATCACACTGCCCTAGTTAAGAATTAGTATGAATAGTCATTATGTTTAAGTGATGAGTGTCATTTATATTCTGTCCATAGATATGTGTGATATATATATAGACATATAGATACGGATATATGAGAAAGTTGGCACAAATATGTGTAATCGTTTATTACTAGTTTGCAAAAAAAAAAAAAAAGAAAAAGCTAGGAAAGGAAATCAGGAATATAATGAATATTCTGACAGTTCTGAACATTTCTTCATGGAATATTTTAAAGGCAATAGGAAGAATCAAATAAGGCACATTCACCTAAGGGTTTCTTCTCAAGACAATCTGCTTTTACAATTTCAAATTCCCTCCACTGCCTTTTTCCTCAAAAATGTTAGTAGTAGCACTAAATCCTATTTGCTCTGTTGCCATACTTCCTACTGTATTGCTGAATGCTCTTAGTATTACCAAAGATTACTGCAAACCTCCACACTTTGGTCCCTGCATCCCCAAGGAAATAGTCTATCCAAAGCTGCAAGGTAATTGTTTCCTCAGTAGATCAGTTTAAGATACTTGAACAGTGAAGTTCAATAATTCAACAGTAGGTCAACCTGTTGAGCAAGTCATAGTATAGATTTGAAAGGGTTCTACTACCAAACTCTTTGGTAAATAGTTTTGTTTCCCTGGGAACGCCTTGCATAGAGTGTAACTATATATGAAGTATATGATCATAAAGTGTAGTGCATCATGCTAAAAGCTGATGAGTTTCTGTGCCTTTCATTTGAACTGTATGCTAAAGTCAATAGCATTTCAATAGCATTTGGCTCGTGATATTGTTTGCAGCAAAGTAAATCTGATTAGTAAATTACCTGAGCAAATTAATGTACTTCAAAAAATGAGACTAATAAAAGGGGATAAAAGCAAATACTGAACTGTTGCTTCATTTCCTGTGTTACCAATCCACTGACCAGTGACTGCTGCAGAAAAATCATATATATAATAAGATTAGTAGAATACACATGCACATAGAGTGGAATTAAGATTATTGATCTTTGTTTTGAAAAAAAATATATACTCTTATCTATAAATTAACTATAAGGTCTTCCTTTTATCTTACTTTTAATGATGCCACTATTTTATAACAGCCTTATTAGAAATACTAAGACTCTCAACCTGAGAAGGAACATGCCTATATTTTCTTCATAAGGCTTCAAATTATAAGAAAAAGAGAAAAACAGGATAGTACATTCCAAATCAAGTAAAAGAGAAAAGTGAGCCAGAATGACATGCTTGTTCCCCAGCAGGACAGAATTATCTTGCTACATAAGCAAGGTAATGTACCACGCCTTCACCTAACTTACGAGATTTGTACTGTTCTCCACAGTCTTCTGCTAAGCAGAAATAGCTTCCTGTATATGATTGTTTGCAAGGCATTTAAGGACTATATCCTTCTCTTATTAAGAGAAGTCATAAAACCTTACTGACTTGTACTGTGTAACACAGTTTTATGTAGGCTGCCTCATGTTTCCAGGTTATACTTCTGGAAAGGTCTTAAAAATATACAAAAACTCACTATTATAGTAGTCATTTTAACAGACTCATCATAATGTAACATACTGGGATCACACTGCTTGAGCACAAGACATCCTCTCATTGAGGAATGAGACAGACTGAGATGCATTCCTAGGTACAGTTTATTAGAACAAGGTCACCTTCAGATCTTTTCCATGTGATCTGAGAAACGGAAACCTTCCAAAATAGCAGGTAGCTAAACGAAGTAGCTTCTTTATCCAAAAGACAAGGAGCTCCATCCTCTTTACCATGAATACTGTTCTGCTCTGGACTGTTCTGCTCTGGCATGATGTCATGCAGTATCACTCATCCTATTCATGCTGAGATAACTAATACATCAAGAAACACTTGTGTAAAAAACATAGATGTATGTTCATGTATGAAAAAGGTCCCATGGGGTTTGATCAGTCTTGGGTTATTTGTATCCATAAATACACCACATCTCTACATAAATGGGACTTATTCTTCAAGGTTTTGTCCTTTACTGTATAAGGCAGTGTTTTATAGTCTTGTGGTACCCAAAATGATGGAAAACTCTATAGACAAAATTGACACCTGACTGAACCTCGACCTGTGAATATATTCAAAATCTGACTGGATGCTGTCCTCAGAATATCAAAAGGTCCCCTTCCAACTTCAACAAGTCTGTGATCCTTAAATAAACTCATATATGCTACCTCAGGAAAGACTTCATTAGTTCAGTTTAAATTACCAGTTCTAATTACACAGCTGCTTGGTTCAGAGCAACAGCAAAGAGAGCTCGCGACCTGCCTGCCAGTTACTACACCAATGTACTCTCTGTTTCTGCAGTCACCAGAACTACTGAATTTTTGCAGTATTTAAAGTTTTAACAGGCCAAACAGATAAGATTTTCATTCAGCTGCTTAAGAAGTCAGAAAGAGCAAACTTAAAAATTCGCAGACCTTAAAAATAGTCTTAAATATCAGCATGAAACCGCAAACTAAAGCAACCTAATAATGAAACTGAAAGGGTGACCAAGATGATTTTTTCTCATCCTTTTGGAAGAACTAATGCATTGATAAGCTTATCAAATATAACTTCTAAGTGTTTCTCCTTCTCCACTTATTTTTTTTCCTCAGATGTTCTCTCTGTGGATATGTATGTAGCCATCCTCCATCCCTGAAGTCCCACATGTGGAAACATGCAAGTGACCAAAATTATAACTACGAACAAGTGAACAAGGCTATTAATGATGCAATTTCGCAAAGCAGCAGGTACATCTGATTTACTTTCAAGCCCTATCATCTAGAGTTTTCACATGACCCAACTCTGAACCAAAATAAAGTTTTTGTCAAAAGCAACAACTGTATGTTTGATATTTGTTTTGGTTTTGTTATTTCAGGTTTCAAGGACAGCTTCCTGACAAGACCTTATTAGAAGGCACAGATGAGAGTACAATATCTATACTAGGAAGTTCAGACAACCTGGTGTCTTTTACAGAGTCTGTTAACCAGACTACAAATGAAATTTCAGGTTCTGATGAAAACGAAAAGCCTAATTTGATGAATACCTCATGCAGTTTAGAAAAGAGCTCCACTCTACCCCACCTTGGCACAGAATACTGTGTTCTTCTCTTCTGCTGCTGCATTTGTGGTTTTGAGTCTACCAACAAAGAAAATCTGCTGGATCATATGAAAGAACATGAGGGTGAAATCATAAATATCATTCTAAATAAGGACCACAGCACATCCCAGAGCACAAATTAGAAGAAGCAGTAAGTTAAAGAGAGGGTTTCCTAGATTGAGTATTTTCTTTCTTTGCTTAAGAAACCTGCTAAAGAGAAGAACTGTAAGCAAAACTTGATTTCCCATCCTGAGTCCTTGTTTCAGTAGGAGTACAATATTTTAACCAGGGATTGATGAGTCAGTTGAGAGATAAATTTAGGGAGTGGGGAATAGAATAATTCATTTTAACCTGCCGTTTCTGTATATGGTGCCAAGAACATAAGATTCTTGAGGTTTTTTTCTCTTATTGTCAGGTACTAGTCAGTAATAAAGCATTAGCAGAGTACACCCAAAGGTATGAAAGCTTTGTATCAATTGAAAAGCTTTTTCCTTCCTCCCTCTTTGTTGTTTTCCAAGTATTTCAGCAAGCAGATTTTTTACTTTTTTTTTAAAAAAGGTAAAAAAGAAAAAATTGGGGTTTTTTAGGGTGTTTTTGTTTGTTTGGTTGTTGGTTTGTTTTGGTTTTTTTAAAACAAGCAACAGACCAGATAAAAATTTTAGAGTATGATCTCACAAACCTCCACTGCCTGGATTATGGGCGGTAGGGAGAGGGATGTGTGCATGCTTGCCTGCACACATACACGTTCCATTTCTCTCCATTTATTTTTAAGGCCTTACAAACTCCAAGGCATCCTTCAAAAAAGATTGCTATCTTTTCTGTTGATTAGAGCAGAAGAAGCTAAGGAGCCTGGAAGCATTTTGCTAATAACTATTTGATTGGATCCGAACTAAAAAAACTCCTATCTTTTGAATTGATAGTACGTAAAAGATCCTTTATAATAATGACCTGCTGTTTCTTAATGGCTTTCTTGACACATTCAGCAGGTATTAAAAAAAAAAAAAAAAAAAAAGCTCATCATATGTCATTTTTAATTTGTGGTGATTACTTTGCAGTCTGTATGAGCAATGTGCTTTAATGAGAACAAGATAGTAACAGTAATTGCCACAAGGAGATGTAGATTAAACCTATGTAGATTACTAAAGATGGAGGTGAGCACAAAGTGCGTTTTTAAGCAGAGCTTACATGCTTTTAGAGTTCTTTGAAATCCTGCTGGCTGTCTAAACTGCCCATTTGTCTGGCAGAGCTGTAACTGTAGAAATAATTTGCTCAAAGATAGAGTAATCTTTCTATAGAAAATTATATTAAAAAAGCAAACAATATTTTAAGCAAAAACTGTATCCAGTCACTTGTAGAATAAATTTTACTAGTGCATATAATATGGATTCATGAAGGGAAGTAGGGATTACTTTGCTTTCTCAGAAAAAAAAGCAAGCTTGTAAAATGACAGTGCCTTTTCTTTTTTTTTTACAGTACAGGAGTTTGCAGTAGAAGACGTTCATCTCTCTATCAGTGGGGAATATTGTTATACTGGCTAATGGTTACCTGACAACTTTGTTAAGGTTATTTAAAAGTTGACTAGTTAAATTGTTTGAAATACATGCTTTGATAAAGCGAAGCAGTAGCATTTCCAAAGAGGCCCTTTAGGAGCCAGATTTTAACTTTCTAGTTTGGGCATGTATTTCTGCTTTTAATGACGGGCAGATGCACAGCATGCCTAGTTTTTGACATGGGGATATCTTTACCTGATTTTTAGTAGCTCATTACTTAGAAAATTACTTACTCTTAGAGGAACAGTATTTTATGGTTACTTTATAACTTTCTGCTAGCAGAAATAAGCTGCAACTTTAAATCTGAGATGGCATATGTAGTGTACAGTCTATTGTGCTATTGCTGACTAGAAGTGGCATCAGAAAACAATTATTGTCACAACTTTATGAAGCAGCACAAAGGCACTAAGAATCTAAGTACATTTGATTATTTTTGTTTTGAAGTGATTTCCACAATTTGACTTGTTCTGTTGGGTTAAATATCTATTATTTCGTTAATAAATTAGGTAGCAGAAAGTACACATTTTGCTTTAAAAATTGGTCAGGATGTAATGTCAGAGCATTTTTGTGTCAGACATTTGAGATATTTTAAGTATGTAAGTGAAGTTGCTCAGCTAATGAAAGATAAAAAGGTGAAAAACTTTTTAAACTAAGGAGGTGGAAGTGAAACAAGAGAGTACAAACGGTTCAAAACAGTACCCGTGAATCAAAATTAATGATTTTCTGGTGTATATGCAACCCATGCTTGCAGCAGTAAGTAGAATGTGCCAGGAGTCATTGTAGGGGGATTACAGAGCAGGATGCATCTATTCACAGTTGTTCTTTGCCATCCTGTTGCCTTTTTCTTTTTGACTATGTGTTCCTGTAATGGTAGAAAGTTAGTTGATGCTAAAAACCATTATAAACCCCGTAACAAATGCCAACAAATAATTCCTTTCCACATGTACAGAGATTTATTTTTTTAAAAACTGTCTTCATGCCACTTGCCATTAGCTACCCACTCACAATTCCCGTGGACTTTACCCGAAGTTCTGCATGTGAATTAATTATAGACCTAGCTTTTCTGAAAGCAATTTTTTTTCCTTTATTATTCCTCAGGTTATCTGCTTTAGAAAGCGTATGGTTGGCTTGGTTCCATGTTCTGTAATGGGTTTTAGGCACATTTCAGTCACCAACACTGCAGTCTTTGCTTTTCTTTGAGCTTGTAAAATATTTCTGGATCTTCTGTCACAGTACTCAGATGATCAGCTATTCACTTGCCATTTGTTTCAATTAGATTTTATTCTGTGTTATAAACTGTAACTTGCAGCTTTAAATGCCTCTACTTCTACTAAAGAGAAAACTTACTTCATTCTACTCTGTACTGATAAATAGGTGCATATTTCATCTTTCTGACTGATACCTAGCCTGGAAAAATAGAGTGGGGTTCAGTCAGAGTTACAGTATTTTCCTCTTCCATAAGCACTTATTTAATCATTTAAAAAAAAATGTACAGTTGGTGCTCAAAATAACATTTGTTAAGATATATTTAATAGAAATTTACATTTGCATTTGATATTCATGGACATGGGTACATGTATTTTTTTAAGAAAAGGTAATGTAACACTATGGCACTGCTTTTATAGCCAAAGTATAAAAAAATTAGAAAACTGACATGTAAAGACTGCAATTAATTCTGATACTGTATCTTATTAAATAGGATGACTTTTCATTTTATGAGATTATCCAGCACATTAAGCTGCATGCCTTAAGCTCTCTCTAAGATTGTGTTCCTGATAGACAACTGTTTGGAACTATGAAGCAAAGTCTGTAGTACTACTTTAACTACCTTCTGAAATACTGTACAATGTTAGAATAATTTATTTTGCTTTACAGGAGTTTGTCACGTATTGACTTTAATATTGTATTTTGGTAATAAACTTCTTTTGTTAAACACTTTCGTCACTTTTATTTCACCTGTGTGAAATATGAATATGGAAAATTCAAACACTGAACCATTGTTCAGAGACATGGGAATCTGTTTAAATCAAGAAGTATTTTAAATACTTGACTGCCATTTCTTGCTCATTGGTACAGTTTTAATATTGTTAACACAAGTTTTATAAAAGTAACTGTACTGTGAAATATGATGCTATTAAGTCAAAATACTTGTAAGCCTGCACACGGTTGTGATGGGACAAGGCTGAAGGACACAACTGCACTTTTAAAATTCTTCATTATGAAGCTAGTGGGAATTTCTTCCCCAGTTTCAATGGAATGAAAGCTTTAGGCAGGTCTTTTAAGGTAAGTGAAGGTGTGGGTATTCTGAAACTGTGGCTATACTTGATGAGTTATTCTAATGTGACTTAAGATTTACTCTTGGATACGTTAACCGCTATGTAAGGCAGTCTAATGCTTTTCTACTACACAAACTTTTCTCTGTTTAAGTAACACTATTTTACAGCATAGCTGGCATTAGTAGTTCAGGAATGACAGAAGAATTTGTATTGCTGGTCCCCTACAATCATTTCCACAAAATGGAAAACAACTGACCCTAGCATTTTACTACATAACAGATATATTACAAATACGCAGTGTCAAAAACTGCAGTGTCAAAAATACTGTGTCAAAAAACACTAGAATTTAAATTACTAACTCCCCCTCTTCTCAATACTACTACCTGTTGGCAACTGCACAACACAGCCTGTCACTTAGTTCAAAGTAGTATCTATCCAAGTTTTGGTTCTATAGAGAAAAAGCTTTTGGTGGTCCAAAATTTACTGACCATGCATAATTACTGTATTTCTAAAGCTTTAGAATGATTATGTTCTGTGTAAATTCTACTGAGAATTGGCCTCTTTACAGGTAGTGGATAAGCAGAATTTCCATTCTAGGAAACATCTTCCACAGTATTCCCCATCAGCCATGGTTTAAGCCATCTCAGAAATTTAAGTCCATTATCTGACCTTTACACAAAAAAGTACACACACTCAAGATAAGTTTTCTTCTTTATTTACAGTGTAAAATCACTTGTATGATTTGTATACAATGTGTTCACTGTAATGAACTTTCATGATGTGGTAGTGAATCCATTAGTGATAAAAAAACAAGATACAACTAACACCCGTTGTAAACCTGTAATTTTTCACTTTTCATATTAAGTTTAAGCATTCCCCAAAAAGGTACCACCTGCTTTATTGCTCAAAAAATTAACAGAAGTAAATTGATTTACAGTAGAAATTTTTCACTATTTGGAGAGTTTAGCAGAGAAAGAGAAAATCATTGTTTGTTCCAAAATACACTTCTGTAACATACATGTACCAAGACAGATACTGAAAAATTTCCTGGATTCAAAGCTCTTAATTACTAGAATGGTAACTAGTTACTTGGCATCTCTGAGCATGTTTTCTACGCTCAGATGCTGCTATGCTCAGTATATGCTGCTATGTTCAAAATACCAACTCTGCCAAAGAACCATGGTTGTGGAAGTATTGCTGGACTGTAATGGTGATGGAAAATAAACTAATATTGCCCTGAAGAAGTGAAATTGATCCCCACCTGTTCCACAGAATTTGTCTGGAAATCTGCTTCCTGGGATATGGTCAGGAAGTTGGTGCGCTGGTAAAGGCTTTATGGGGAACTTTTCTTTCTACGACTATCTCTAAAGACACTGCAAATAAAACCCACTGGAAGAGTAGGTTGTACCAGAAAGAAAGTGGTGCTGCTGTTACCTTTCTGCTACAGGGGTAACAGTCACTTCCCCCCTTGCATGTTTATGCTGCAATTAATAAAAAAATACACTGGAGCTTTTAATGAGCTGAATACAAAATCATCATCATCATAGAATCATAAATGGTTTGGGTTGGAAGGGACCTTAAAGCTCATCCAGTTCCAATCCCCTGCCACGGCAGAGACACCTTCCACTGGACCAGGTTTCTCCAGGCCCGTCCAGCCTTGTCTTTAATACTGCCAGGGATTGGGCAGCCACAACGGCTATGGGTAACCTGTGCTAGTGCTTCACCGCCCTCACAGGAAAGAATTTACTTAAACATCAGTTCACACAGATCTGGCACTACAGGTGTTTGGTATAAGCATAAAATAACAATAAAGTAAAAACTTCTATGTCAGTATTACAAAGAAGAGCCGTTCGTGCCAGCCGAAGGCCAGAAGACAGCCCGACCCGAGGCAGGGCCGCCTGGGGAACACGGCGCAGGAGGACCAGCCCCGCTCAGCGGCCCGCCGCCTTTTGGAATTGAGACTACCTAAAACCCTCTCGGGGTGGGGAGGGGTGAGTCTGGGACCGGGCCGACGTCGCCCGTTCCTACTTCTGCACATAGCCTTCTCCTCTACCTCTCTCGCAAAGCCCGAAAACTTCACGACAAGCTCAGCTACCCACCCCTCCTCAGACCGCAAACACGCTCCTCCGCCGCGGCCCGTCCCCAGCCCTCAGCCCGCCCACTTCCCACCGCCCGGGGCTCCTCCCTGCGCGGGCCTCCCTCGTCCGGCGGCTGCCGCCTGCCCACCGGCGCGGCGCGGCCTTGCGCGCCGCCGAGTCTCGAGCCGTTTCTGCCGTGTCCGCTCCGCATCGCCTGACAGCGGCAAACAAAAGGCGCCGCGTCCGCCCCCACCCCCGCCCCTTTTCCTCCATCGCGGCGGGCCCGGGCGGTCCCACGCAGGCAGCGCTGGTAGCAGAAGCCACCGCCCCGCCGCAGCCAACCGGCGGCCCTCGGAGCGTCGGCAGGTATCGGCCCCGCCAGGGGAAATACGGAGGCGTAGGGGGGGATGCGGGCGGGGGGGCAGAGGACCTACCACCAAATAGGCCGCGCTGCACAGCGCGTGGCCAGGCCGCGCGGGCCACAGCGAGTCGCGCCAGCCGGGGGGAAGAGGCGGCGCCCTCGAAGGCTTACCGCGCCCAGCCTGGGGAGCCGCGGCCCCAGGCCCGGCCCTCCCGCGTCTCCCCTCCCGCCCTTGCCCAGTGCCAAGGGCCGCTTCCTTCCCCCGCGGTTCGCCCGCCTTCTCGCCTGTCTGCCGCGCTGCCCGACGACACCTGCGGGATCGGCCGTGCTCCCCGCCGTGCCCCCGCGCCAGCCTGCGGCCGCAGAGCCTGCCCCGCTGCCCAGGCCTCGCCTCACCTCTGGCGGCTGTGGGGACGGGGCGGGATGCTCCCCTCCCGGCGCCTTGCGGAGGCTTTCCCCGCGTGTGCCGGGAAAACCCCTTCTCTTCGGTAGAAGGCCCTTAGGCAAGCTGGCTGAGACTGGCACTGGAAAGAGAGGGCCTGGTTATGGTAACCATCTTGCCTGTATTAATTCTCAGGTTTTCTGCAAACCAGGTACTTAAAGTCATCTTGGATACTTGCTCACATAGTTCCTGCCACGTGTTTTCCCAGGCATGCAGAAAGAGATGAAGCTAATGGCTTGTAAAAGCTTTAAACAACGAATTTGTGCAGCTGAGGTATATCTCTCGGAACATTACTGTTACCAGTCAATTATACCAGTGGTAACACTGATAAAATCGTTTATGCTCTGGAAATGGCATTCAGGATGGGGCGTCATTGATTCTCAAATGTAGAATGGCAGGTTGAAGCAGTTTTATGTATGGACCATGTTCACAGAGCAGAGAGCACCTGGGAATTGATGGGAATGAGTAGCTGCTCTGCTCTTTATCTTTATTTGTGATGTTTTCAAATTTGATGGTGCCTTAATAGTATAGAATATGAAGGGTTTGGGGTTTGTTTTTTAATGCCATCTCTAGTTTTTTATGACACATCTACTCTGGTATCGTTTTTGCATTTTATGGCCCCTTCCTTGGTATTTCCTGAAAGCCAAGATTTAAACAATTGGCTTTCTCTTTTAGGTGCCCAACCAAAATACCCTTAAAGGACTAATTTTAATTTGAAGGGCTTACACTTTTTCAAAAAAATGGTGTCTGGCGTCTATTTTGAGTCAAGGGCTAAAAGGGAGGGCAGTCAAAATAAGGAACCATTCTGAAAACCTGCTCAAGAATATGTGAAATGGTAAACTGAAGTCTTTACATATTTAAAATCATGTTTTCTGTACTTTTGTTTGCACTCTGAGTTGTACAGATTTTAAAATATCTTGCATTTTTGTAAGATCCACTTCAACTGCAGTATAGTTTTGTAAGTCAAAGTCTCTGATGGCGGTAAAATATGTTTCTGTTTTCAGATCTTTCACACAGTATTAAGTGAGTGTTTGGGTGGGAAGATGCATTGCTTGTGTATGTCCATTTAGGTGTCAGAGTGAAGAATAATGAATTAAAATGGCTGATATGATGACAACTGTAAGACAGAGAAGGGTTGGAAAAGGCACAGAAGGAGCTGAAGAGCAGCCTTCAGAGGAGAAGAGTGTAAAGCCTGATGGGAAAATTCTGTCTGGTGGGTAATGAAAAGGGTTGTAACATTCTAGCTTTTTATTAGTGTTTAGCTTTTGGTATTTATCATAAGCCCAGGATAGAACTAGATATGTACCAAATACATTTGCATACTTGAATATCAACAAAATTAATTGCATGAAACAGCGGGCATGCAAATTACTGCATGTCAGTCTCATCTCTGTTTTAAAATCCTAATTTAAATTGGTGAGAATTTTTTTTTTTTTTGTCAGTTTGGTATCAGTGACACACTCAGATTTCATATAGCCATCATAGGTTCTTAAACAAATCCAAGTTTATATCATTGGTAACATAAAAGTATTGAAGACCTGACAAGTGCTGCTTAAATATAAGTAGGTTGCACATTAAATATGAATTTAGCTGCAAACGCTTGATTTTTGGCTATAGGACAGACTAGCTGGGTAAATTTAAATGAAGCGTTAAATGGCTTAAGGGTCTGTTTAAGTAACAAAATACTGAGCATTTTTGTGTGGAATTGCAGCTTTGTAGAGTTGGCAGAGTTTCTTGGGTTTGTTTTTTTAATTATTTTAAGGGGTGTTTTTACATAAATTGCAAATGTTTCTGTATATGCAGTTTACATGATGTGGGGAAACAACGTCACTTTCATGTACACTTAGGCTAGGTACACAACAGGAAAGTGATCATAGTTATTCAGGCCACCTATCAGTTCCCTTGAACTGCATATTTGGTACCCATTATGTAGATGTCACACACAATACGAAATAGCCATTTCACAGGTAAAGTTCCAGATCACCAGCATCCGTATTAGGTCTTACATCAACATTAAAAAAAAAAAAAAGAAGAAAAAAGAAAAAGCCCCAGGAAAATAAGTGTGCAATAAATTGATTGAGCTACTTAGAAACACAACCTTTCTTTCCCATCATTCTATCTATGACCTTATTCTGATGTCAGCAGGAGGTCATCTGCAATTCAGAGCATGATGCCATTATCAAAGGCTGCTTTGGCTGCTGTTCAATCTCTTTCTTAGACTTCTGAACCTTCAGTGTTGGGTTGTTTAGTTTGGTTTGGGATTTTACAAAAACCAAGCAATCCCTCAAAACCAGACAGACACTTAAAGATGTCTAAAGAAGATTTTAATTTCTTACTTTGTGATCTAACAGTCATCCTGTATTGCTTTAATTAAAAAGTTGCCCTGGAGGATACTTTCAACTTGGATGTAAAAATTAGATGTGATATTGATCTGGATTTTTATAGGATCATGGTGCTCTTAAACTAAAACTACATTTTACCAGTTAAGGCACACTTCATTTCACTTAGCATACAAATAAAATACTCTGAGTTTGGTACTAAAAAACGCATCTCCATAAAGACCTCTTAAAACCAAGTGTCCTGTTACCTATAGAATGCAAACTGTACTAGAGCAGGTAATCTATAAATGAGTTTCCAGAATTCCTTTAAATTGAATTATGTGTTTCACAATTAGAGTATGAAATTTTTTTCTTCCAAGATTATACAGGTGGAAAGCTGTGGAGCATACTCTCAGTAACTGTTGGTGGAATTTTTGCCATCTCTCTTGGACTTCTTACTTCTGTTTATGTTGCTACACTGCATGAAAATGACCTGTGGTTTTCCAATATTAAGGTAACAGTAATTTTCATATTTTCATCAGTGCTTTCATGGACATTGCGTCTTAGTAGAAATTTCATTTATTTATGTATTTTTCTTGGAACTTGATCAAAACCATAGAATATTTCATTAAAAAAAAAAAGCTGTGCTTCCCACCACTTTTTAAATACTTGGTCATTTCTACAAATATCTTTCCCTAATTTTTCTCTGAAAGTATTGCCACACAGCACCTGCCTGAGTTGTAGCTATGGTTCTTCCAATCGTTTATCATTATCTAGAACAGAATTTCAACAACCTACTATATGTTGCTCTGTGATCGTCTTTCTTTTATGTAGATCAATCCAATGTCAAACAAAAGTCAAATTAAAAAACATGCAAAATCCTAGTGCAGAGCTCTCTAACTGTATTTATACTGTGATACTGCACAGTTTCTTATTCTTCAATATTAATGCTACATAGTGTTATTCTAAATGTGCAAACCTCAAAGCATATTTCAGACATTCACCAGTGTATACCCAGCCATTCCCAAGATCCAGGATTGACTAGTTTTTTTCTAGAATAATTGCATGGGAAAATAATGCAGCTGTACTCATATCCAAATTTAACCTAAGAAGCAGGTGCATCATTTTCCTTTTAGAGACCTAAAAATTACTGTTAGGTCTATGTATAATGTAATTCAAAGAGTACATGTATTTAATTGGAATATTTGTGCTGCAGTGTGTCTTTCCTACTATGCACCTTTTCTGTCCCAGAAACATTTCTATTCCTGTAATAAAAATAGTTGGCATTTACTGTAACAACCACTGTTGTGTATTATACATATAATACTCTTTTGTACCCACTCTCATCTTTATTTGGATATGTAGATAGATGGTATATTTGTTGAAGGTACACCTTAGGTTTATCTTTTCCTACTAAAACCGAATATTGATTAATATCACAGGTATTGTATAACTTGAAGTACAAACGCATGGACTTGTGGCAATGTATGAGCATGATAGATACCATTTATGTACAAACGGTGGAGTTTTTGGTCTGAAGACCCCACTGATTCATGAATATCATGATTGCATAGTTACAAAATTGTGCAGTTTGCCAGTTGTATTCAACCCTAAAAATTGAAAGTAAAGTGAGTTCATTATGCAAAGTCATGGTTCTTAACTTTTAAGCAGTTTAAGTCAGAACTCTCATGTCCAAAAGTAGTGGTTGCCTTTCTGTGATTTCAGTTGCAGTTTATAGAAAGCCAGTTCAGTTTTGTGCGTCTCCCAGTAATGGTTTACCTAACTAGAAAACCTGTTTTGTGATTGTTCTACTGTTTTATTTCATTTTTTGAATATGGCTTTCAACAGGGTATCTATTTCAGCTGCTGCAGTATGTGTGAATCTTGTTCTTACTTGCTAATAAATATGCCTGCTATAATAAATTTGCCATGGTCATTGGAGAAAGATACAAAGTCATTTTCTTATCAGATAAATGGAAAATGCAGACTTTGAAGAGTGATTTATGGAAGAGCTACATGATTGGTATTCCGTTTTTTATTCCAAAGCTTCCTAAAAGAATTATTTAAAAAAAAAGGAAAAAAAGAATTCAGAATACCATGTCACGTAGTCAGAAGCTGGGTTTGTGTACATTTGTAGCAGAGATCGCAGGACATTACAATCAATTTCCTTGACCAAATGATTTGAAAGAAAAAGTTTGAATCTACTCTCAAATATATTAAAACAACAAAGATTTCTGTTTATGATTGTGAAAGCCAAAACAGATTTCATATCCAAAAATATTTTCTCAGTTTTCTGAAAACTTTCTGGCACAACACATAAAATGGCTAGTCTTTTTTCAGTGATTTTTCAATAGCAGTTTAGTGCCTGCTGCTCAAATGTAGTATATTTCAGGAACAGGATCTGCTATGAAAATAAGAAAACGAGGGCAGGGGGAGAATGGCATCACCTCTCAGCTGTTGCATTGCTTGTTCACATGCAAATTCCAAAGAAACTTAAAATGAGCCAAGGCCACACAGCAAATGAATACTGTAATACAAATAGGTGAACTTCTAGTTTTCATTGAATCTTCATCCCTTCTGAGTAACCATTTAGACTATCAGTATTGATTTTTTCTTTAATAAAACTACTGCTTGCAAGAAATCAAGAATAAAGCTATCAAATTTTAAATCTTTCCTACATGTAGGATAAGAATCTTGGGATTCTTTCTCTGAAGTGCTGCTATTTTCCCTTTATACATTTTGAATATAAAAGATGAAAAAGGTGGGGAAGTGGATAGCCTGCTAATTAGTACTCTAGAAAATGAATGCATAAGCCACGAAGAGAAGCAGGGCAGTCCAGTACTTTTTCAAAAAGAAGTACCCATTGTGGTGTTATGGGTACTTTTGCCCTGGATCAAAAGTGATTTGAGTAGGAGCCATGCCATTCTAACAGATGGGCATGAGGTTAACCAGCCAAGAGGCAATGTACAAGGATTAAATCTGTTTGCAGAAGGCATGGTTCTCAACTGGGAACACTGGTAGCAGCTGTACATATATGTATAATATACGTTTCCACTTGTGTGGTTGAGACTACTTCCAAATCTTTCTGACCTTAAACTGTACAACTAAAAATATTTTCAGTTACACAAATTGTGTTTCAGCTTTGTCAAAAAAAAAAAAAGTACTTGGAGCTTTACTTACACTATAGAAAACCTCAACTCGGACCTTGTCTATTTGCTCAGTATTCTGAATGACTTGGTTAAAGAGTTTGAGGAAAGCTAAGGGTTTTTTAGAATTTTGCATTTGAGAGGAAGTCCATTGGATTTTGATTTTAATCATAGAATCATAGTTAGAATTGGAAAGGACCTTAAAATCATCTAGTTCCGACCCTCCTGCCATGGCCAGGGACACTTCACACTAAACCATGCCACCCAAGGCTCTGTCCAGCCTGGCCTAGAACACCACCAGGGATAGAGCATTCACAACTTCCCTGGGCAGCCCATTCCAGTGCCTCACCACCCTTATATTAAAGAACTTCTTTATATCCAATCTAAACTTCTCCTGTTTAAGTGTGAACCCATTACCTCTTGTCCTGTCACTGCTGTCTCTAATAAATAGTCCCTCCCCAGCATCCCTATAGGCCCCCCTCAGATATTGGAAGGCTGCTATGAGGTCTCCATGCAGCCGTCTCTTCTCCAGGCTGAACAGCCCCAACTTTCTCAGCCTATCTTCATACGGGAGGTGCTCCAGTCCCATGATCATCCTCGTGGCTGTCCTCTGCACTTGTTCCAACAGTTCCATGTCCTTTTTATGTTGAGGACCCCAGAACTGCACACAATACTCCAAGTGAGGTCTCATGACCGCATATTAGAGGGGCAGGATCACCTCCGTTGACCTGTTGGTCATGCTGCTTTTGATGCAGCCCAGGATACAGTTGGCTTTCTGGGCTGCGAGCACACACTGAAGCTGGCTCATGTTCATTTTCTCATCCACCAACACCCCCAGGTCATTCTCCACAGGGCTGCTCTGAATCTCTTCTCTGCCCAACCTGTGGCTGTGCCTGGGATTGCTTTAACCCACATGTGGGACCTTGCACTTGGCATGGTTAAACTTCATAAGGTTGGCATCAGCCCACCTCACAAGTGTGTCAGGGCCCCTCTGGATGGCATTTCTTCCCTCCAGCATATCAACCGATAATATTAGGATACAGTTACATAAATTGAAATAGTATGCAACTCTGTATGTATCCTGGAGGATAGTTTTGAGGTTTTTTTAACTTGAAGCACTGATAACTTCTTTGTTAAAGACTCACTAATTGAATATACAGAAAGATAAGCATGTACTCTTACAATGCTTACCCATAAGTCCTATGTTTTTATTGATGTGGAATACTAGCGAAAGTATAAATTGCAGTAGAACTGGAAAAGTATTGTAAGTGAATAAAACAGATGTTATCTTAGCATGAAACAGATGTAAAACTCACCAGTGTTTGTCTCATAAACTATAGCATTTGGTTGAATACAGCTGGTGCCAGGATTACAAATTAATCATGTTTGAATGCATTTTTGCTAATTAGATCCCCCTCTGTGACTACTCTTTCCCCCTTAATAAATTCCAAATGTTAACATTCCTTTTTTTTTTTTTTTCTTTTTTTAATGAGCACTTGGAATCAGCTACTTTTTGGTATTAGAAAACTTTTCAGTAGTGATGAATTTGAAACTAGATCGCATTCGAACTCCAGCATTTTCACTTTGCGAAGCATGTGGCTTTTAGTATTTAGCACCAATGTCAGTTTCTTCTGCTGGTATTACAATGATTTATATGTCACAGAGCAGCTGGAGAGTTTGTGAACTTGCATTGAATCAGATGTGGTTTTATCTGTTAATTTTTCTCAGACCTGAACTAATATTGATTTAGTTTGTCAACAGCTTACTTCAATAAAGCACATAACTTGAGATAAGATTCTGTAGTGAGCAGTAGAGGGGGAAGGAGCATGCTCTTTATGTTAGCTTTGAAATAGTATTGATCCTGTTTCAGCAAAAGAGACAGGGCTGTATAAGAAAGATTAAAGTGGAGATTCTGTGCAAGGTTGCATTAACCAGAATGACATTCATAAAAATCACAGAAAACAGTAATATTCTGTTATTTCAGTAACGTACTTTTGTAAAGAAATCTAAACTAGTAAGATTATTTTTAGACATCTCACTTAAATTTAATGACTTGCATACATGCATGGTTTAAACCCGGCCGTCAACTAAGTATTGTGCAGCTGCTTGCTCACACCCCTTCTACCCTGGATGGGATGGGAGAAGAACTGGGAAAAAGTAAAACCTGTTGGTTGAGATAACAGTTTCTAATTTAAATAAACTCAAATACTATTATTTTAATAATAATGATGTAAAGGAAAGGGAGAGAGAGGAGTGAAACCCAAGACAGACAAGTGGTGCAGACAATTGCTTACCACCTGCGGACAAGCACCCAGCCCATCCATGAGCAGCCTTGTCCCTTTCCAATTCTCCAGGCCCAATTCTATACTGAACATGACATTCTGTGGTACAGAATATCCCTTTGGCTAGTTCAGGTGGGCTGTCCTGGCTGTGCTCCCTTCTGGCTTCTTTTGCCCCTTTTCAGTGGTGGAGCATCAGAGACTGAGAAGTCCTTGATTTAACTTAAGCACTACTTAGCAACACCTAAACCAGCATCATCATTCTCAGATTAAAGCCAAAACACAGAACTGCAGCAGCACTGCGAAGAAAATTAACTCTTATCCCAGCCAAACCCAGGACATACTCCACATACGGGAATCTCATTTGATTCAAGTCTCAATGTAAACCTCTTCTAACTCACTGCTTATGAGAGATATTTGCTGAAATGTTTCTGTATCAACTACTAAAAAGATCACTAACAATAAAAAAATTTTGTGTATGATGCCTATTAATTCTCTTCATGTTGGTTGTTCATGCAGTTGTATTTTATTTAAATGTGGTTGCTCAAGACTCTGAATTTGTTAAATTTCATTAGGTCTTCACAACTAATGAGTCCTTAACAAAAGGAAGTGAATTCCAAAGCAAAGATCCTGCTCTGAGACCACTTTTCCCTCTGGCAGCTTTCATATCTCGCTGGGCTCCATCTGCTGCAATATTAGCCAAGAAAGAGACACAGCTTGAAGTATACCTAGTTTAAATAATTTGAATATTTTAAAATTAAAAAATAAAAACTTTACCTACACCTGAAAGCAAGTAAAGAATTGTTTTTCCTTTAATCTGTAATTTAAGTATGAGAGTGATGAATAGCTGGCTAACTGCCAGAAACAGCACTTGCCAGTGGGAAACAGCATACTCTGCCAGCTGAAATCCCGGAGTAGCATTATGGTGCAGTTCCATGTAAAGCACACTGAATTAGTCGAGCCTTAAGGTGGCGCAGCCATGGAACACTGTGGGACATCTATATCTGGAAGAAAAGGTTAAATGCATGGAGCAAACATCTGCAGCTTAAAAGTCCAGCTGTTGGCCAGTGCGCCTATCTAAACACTGAATATTACAGAAGAATAGTAAAATATCAGAAATGTTTCTGAACAGTGTTCTGAGCAGAATCACAAATGGATATTTGTTTTCCCAGGTACCAGAGGCATTGACACCTCAGCCCTTTTCCTCACACCCTTTATTTGAACTGATTCACATAGAGTGCACTAGCAAGCCACTGTATAGATGCATTTCCCTGGTGCAGCAAGAATTTGATTTGAAGGCAGCTTCATATGATTGTGAAAAGCATACAGAAAGTGAATTATATGAACTTTTACTTTCAGGAAGTGGAAAGAGAGATTTCATTCAGAACAGAATGTGGGCTTTATTACTCCTACTACAAACAGATGATTCAGGCTGCTTCCATCCAGCAAGGTATTGTAAACTGTAAAGTAAGTTTTACTTCATGTTGCCAGCTGACTATTTTAAAATCTTTTCAAAAAAATTAGTTGAGAACAAGGAATACTATAACTGTGAAAGGTAGTGTAACAGTTGTACTAGAGATAGGTTTATTCGGTTCCTGGGCCAGGCAGCTACTAAGCTATGGACATACTACATTTCAGAATGATACAGGGCTTCTGTGTCACTCCTTCACATTCCGATGAAGGCAGTCACTTTCAGGGACAGCTTCCCTATCTGTTAAGTTTCAGCATTGCTGGTTTATTCAGTATATTACTTTCATTTTTATTCTTCTCTTGTTTAATTTGAATTAGGAGCTATTTGCGGGAAGGGGCCATTTTTTTGCTGTATGCCTGGACAGTAAGTGACACAATAAGCAGCTTCCAAGGAAATCCTATACAATGACAGGATTTTCTGTGATGTTCTCATGTTTCCTAGACTCTTAACTATTGCTCCCTAGCAATTTTTGCTTGTACTACACATTTGTCAGTATTACCATCACCTGTATTCAATGTAATGAGAAGAATGGTTCTCAATATCCAGTATGTACCAATGATTCTATGCTAGGAATGCAAGTGTAAAAAGAAATGTTTTACGTTATTAAATATATAGTACTTGTATTAACACTCTGAGTCAGATTCAAAGCCGGGAAAGTGAAGGCCTCACAAGGTCATGTTGATTCAGAGGTAATGTGATCTGAATCCTTGATTCAAAGTTTGCCATTTTTGATGACAGATCCTAGAATACCTTTGAGAAAGTTATTCACTGTTCAGATGAAGATGGAGGAGGAAAATTATAATCTCCTATTTCAATTTCTCTTTATCGTTAAGGTTTACATGGTTTAGTATATGACAATAAAACTGAATCTGTGAGGACAATTAACATACTTGAAAGAATGAATGTTTACCAGGAGGTGTTTCTCAGCATTCTGTATAGGATTCTTCCAATTCAGGTAGGCGTTTATTTATGGCTTTAGATTGTAAGTGCATTATGAAGATTGTGCAGTGAATCATAGCTCCCCTTTTCATAGTCATTTTCTAATTAGAAATATTCCTGATACCTTTTTAATTTGTAAAAGCAAAACCTAATTCATATTACTTATAAGCCCCCATCAGTGTTTTATGTCAACATCAGTATTCTTGTGTTTTACAGCAATACCTAGAACCTGTTTATTTTTATATCTACACTTTGTTTGGACTTCAGGCAATTTATGTCATTGCTCTGTATGTAACAAGCTGGCTTCTTAGTGGAACATGGCTTTCAGGGTTGTTGGCAGCTTGCTGGTATATTACAAACAGGTAAGTGAGATTAAACCTTCTATCTGTCTAAAACTGTACCTCGTTTCAAAGGTAAGGCAGTAAGGCATTAAACCTTCAAGTGCATGATTAACTGGACAAAACCAATGAAACTGTAAGGCCTCTTCCGGATTAGCCAGAAAATGCAAAACAAAAAATGTTTAAATGCTACAAAATAATTAAAAAACTGTCAGACATTGAGATTAGGATTTTAAAGTTTCAAGAAGTTTGAGTAGAAAACTTTGTCTTAAATTGGTCTTTGAACCTGGATTACATCTTTCAGATGCGTCTGGATGTCCAGATGATGTAAAATGATGTCCTGTCATCTGCAGCCTAGGATCCCCTAGGTGTTAAAGACACCTGTATATATGCCCTTCAGATCTCTCCTTACTGCCCCACACCCAATATCCAGGGATTCCTTCAACAACTTAAAATGGTCAGAATTTCAGGTTCTCTGTTTCCCTCTTGCACTAAGATTCAGAGAAAAAAGGCAGAAATTCAGCTGTTCTGGTGTGTTGTCATTTTGAGAATTCTCAATTTGGATAGAAAAACTGAAGAACTGGCTTTATGCTAGTAGTAAGCTGCTGGCTTGAAGCTAAGACTGGTGACATAGGCTGTTGTCTGTAAATTAATGAGGAAAATGAGAGTAAGTGTCAGTTCTATCAAAATTGTTTGATATGTTAATCAGCAACTCTAAAGGTGTTTATCTGCAAGCATGTCCATTACAGAATAAATAAGTATATAGAGGTAAAATGTTTCTTTCTCCAAAGATGAAAGTAATTAAAAGGTACATGCAGTGAGCAGTAGCTCATGTTTATTTCATGAACTCATCTTTTCCATTTACTGAGTATTTGGAGCAGATCTGTTTTGTCCATCTTTATAATAATGGAAGCTTGTTATCCTTTGTACAAATAGAATGGAATTGATTTGGATAAAGACTTTCTGTCCAGATGAAGTACATATGAAGCTGCCGAGTTACTGCATTTTAGAAACCTTTTTCATTCTTCTTACCATGTCTCAGATGTGTTGCTCACTTTAGTTTTTTGCAAACATTTTCTCTACACAAGAAAAAAGAGAATTATTTTTTTGTTTTAACTTTCAATTCAGGTTTTGTAAGTGAATGCCCTTTGGGTAACTTTTACTCACTTCTATTCCATACTTCTTATGCTAGAATAGTCAAAAAATGCCCAGAAGTTCCTAACCAGTCTAGTGGTATTCAGATCTAATGCACTGGGGTCACTGTGAAGAAATTGATACCTGTTTATTCTTACATGTGCTTTTTACAAACTAAAAAATGAAGTAGAATTACCTATGACATGAAAACTCAACATTTTGAGAGCGGTTTTGTTTTGGCTTTTGTTTGTTCATTTTTAAACTACCCAAGCTGTGCTTTGTAAGTAAGGTTTACCATAGTGTAAGTTTTTTAACAGTGAAGCTAAAGTACAGTATTTTAGATACAGAAACAATGGATGACTTGCAGAAATTTCATAATGATTTATTTCAGAGCCAGGCATGTTGAAGGAACTAGAGTGTAGAGACACTATTTGTGTCCATAAGAAGCTAAAATACCACAAAGATACCTGTCATTACAACCTCTCTATCAGCAAGCTGGTGTTGTTCTAAATTTATGAAACTGTTTGTTTTGTACAGAATAGATACTACAAGAGTAGAATTCACCATTCCTTTAAGAGAGAACTGGGCACTACCATTCTTTGCTGTTCAGATAGCAGCCATCACATACCTACTCAGAACTAATTTACAGCCTGCTCGAGAAGTGAGTATTTCTAACATATATGACACAGTATAATTAGGATCAGAAAACAGTCTAGAAAACCTAGGACAAAATGCTTAATAAGCGTTTATAACAGAGAATATACACACACAAATCACTTATAATATTAAAAACATTAATCTGATAAGCCTTCTGTTAATTTAAATGTAATTGAAATACAGAGAAATTGAACATAAGCAGGCTTCAGTGTGCGCTCGCAGCCCAGAAAGCCAACCATGTCCTGGGGTGCATCAATAGGAGCACGATCAGCAGGTTGAAGGAGGTCATCCTTCCCCTCTATTCTGCTCTTGTGAGACCCCACTTGGAGTACTGTGTGTAGTTCTGGTGTGATCAACATAAGAGAGACATGGAGCTGTTGAAACAAGTCCAGAGGAGGCCATGAGGATGATAAGGGGGCTGGAGCACCTCCCATATGAAGACAGGCTGAGAAAGTTGGGGCTGTTCAGCCTGGAGAAGAGAAGGCTGTGTGGAGACCTCATAGCAGCCTCCAGTATCTGAATTGGGCCTACAAGGATGCCAGAGAGGGACTCTTCAGCAGGGACTGTAGCAACAGGACAAGGGGAAATGGGTTAAAATTTAAACAGGAGAGGTTTAGGTCAAGTGTAAGGAAAGTCTTTACTGTAAGGGTGGCGAGGCACTGAACAGGTTGCCCAAAAAAGTGGTAAATGCTCCATCCCTGAGAGTGTTCAGGGCCAGGTTATACAGAGCCTTGGGCAACATGGTCTGCTGTGAGGTGTCCCCATGGCAGAGGGGTTGGAACTAGATTATCTTAAGGTTCGTTCCAACCATAACTATTCCATGATTATATGATTCTATGCTCAGCAGTGAAAAAATACAAAGGTATGCTCTGAAGAGTACAAGAGTTCTGTGTTTTCTTGAAATCATTAGAGTAACACAAAGCAAGCAGGAAACGACTTGTAAAGCACGAGGATTAAAGAATTTCTTTGATTTAATTTGTTTCCAGATCTAAGACATGGTCCTGATCTGTAAGAATAAAAGCAAAAAGGTGATAACAGTTTATTTGACAAACAGTTCTTAAGTTATTACTCCTCAATCTGATAAAATAATTGCTATTTATAGTGTAGTAAAATATGTATTGCATGTTAACCTATGGGCTGAAACTGAGATCTCACCACTGTTTTGCAAGTGTTACTACAGTGGTAAAATACAGGCATAAATACAAGAATCTGTAACTCTCAAAAATATTTGTTAGCCTCCAAGCACTTATTGCAGCTGGAAAACTCATGTAAATGGTTTTTAAAATGGACAAATTAAGGTGGGGGTTTTTGTTGATTTTGTTGGGGGGTTGTTTGGGGTTTTTGTTTTGTTTTCTTAATGAAGGAAACGATAAATATAAACTTTGTTCTCTTCTTCCAGAGATTGACGTTTTTGGCTGTATTTATAGCAACATTTCTCTTTAGCCTGACCTGGCAATTTAATCAGTTTATGATGCTGATACAAGCATTGGCATTATTTGTACTAGACTGCTTTGACTTGCTTCCCACAGCAAAGGTAAGATTATGTTTGGAAATAACTTCCCCCCCATCATAAAGCTTACTGTTTTGGAAGTATTTTACTAACCAATGGCTTGGATGCCAAAAGTAATGCAGATTTTACACTGTGCTGCTTTGTGCTTTTAACTAATCACAGTGTATATACTACAAGTATAAAAATGAATCATCAAAGCAACATTATTTCTGATATTGTTTTTCCAGCTGATTTCATTGCCTTTACATAAGTCACTTCTACTGTTTAATTTTTGGCTAGTTGTTTAGACACAGCTGTGGTTTTGCACTATTTGACGCCTTTAAACACCATCCTAACAGTTGATCTAATACCACAGCTTGAGCATGTCCTCTGGAAGTGTCCGTGGGAAAAAAAAAAAATCTTTGCCTAAATTGAAGTAATAACAGTGTATGAATTTGTCTTCAAGTATTATGCATCCCTGTTTGAAAGTTAGGTTTAGGCACTGTGCCACAAAGAGAAGGAAGAAGATCAGATTGCTCAAGAGAAGCAGTTACCTTTCATACACTGAAATTCACCACAAGATGACATCCTCGCTGCTGTGTTGCTGAACTGCATGAGACAAAAAGTAATTAAGTTAAAGAATCATTTGCAGTCAGTCTTAGGAAATAAAATACACTGAGGAAGATGAAAGCATTGTCTTTGTATTTAATGTCCCTGTGAAATTGTGCCAAGATTATTTTAGCACTTGTAGAAGCTTACATTAGGTTCTAACCCTTACTAAGGTTCTAACTTTATTCTAAGGAAGGTTACAGTGGGAGGAAGAATTGTTCATGTTTGTTTGTTTCATTTTAAATTCGAAGCAGACTTGAATATTAGTGATTGTAGTAATTTAACTGAAAATTAGTATGGTGGCTGCGTATCAAGATATCTGTGGTTTATTTAACAGTAAACTCTTCATTATATTTGCAAATGTAAACTGAAGTTAGCAATTAGTGTGACTAATCAGCAGCCTTGAAAGTTTGCAAATTACCAGCTTCATTCTGAATTATACCAAAACGGACTTAGTGCACAACTCCTTTTGCACATTAATTTTCCAAAAAGTGCTACTTAAACCTCTTGGAGCTTGTTGGGACTTCAGATACTGACTTATACTACTGCTGTAATACAAGACTGAACTCAGGATCTTTGCATCAGATAAGATTGACATTTTAGTAGCACTGTGTCAGAAAATCAACTGGATTTTAGTGTCTGCATTCACCTGAATTAGCATAGCTCAAACAGAACTATACTAAACTCTTAGAAAAAAAGTCAGAGAAATCGTCTGTTTGATTGCTGAACTGCACTGAACTGTAACTCTTTAGTCAGAAAGTCGTTAAAGACTGTTACAGAAACACTTATTTGACTAAAGAAAATACAAAACCTCTTCCAAATACCAAGTTACAGTATTTTCCTCATTCTGCAATTGTTTAACTTACGTGCTTTATTATAGAATCAGACTTTGCTAGGTATAAAATATTAACTAATTCAGGACATAAATACAGAAAGGATATAGTAATGGCTTTAAGTGTCATGATTCAGTGCAAGATGGTACATTTTTTTTGTAAAAATAATTAATGTTGAAATAAATTATAGAACATTCAAAGAAAATCAGGTATGACTGTAAAGTTTTTCAGGCATAAAAATCTTACTATTGTTACAGGTTACATGGCTTTATATCATTCAGATTTCTGGATTGCTGCTAGTCTGTGTCTTACAGTTCTTCAATTCTATGATTCTTGGATCATTGCTTATAAGTTTTAATGCTTCTGTCTTGATAGCAAGAACAATCCAGGTAGGTACCGAAATATTTTTGTAGTACTAAATAAAGAGCGACGTAAATGAGTAGTTTATCTACATTATAATCTTAAATTACTAATTAGAGGAATTACTATAGCGTAAAGCCACAGAAATGTTGCATGATCAAATAACGAATTCAATTACACTAACTGCAGTACAACCAAGCACATCAGAAACTATAATTCTGTGATTGCTGTTAACTTTTGTATTAGTGCAAGCTGCAGTTTATATCCTACAAAAAAAAATTGCATAAACAGACTTTACTCCTGTCAAAGCAGGACTTGACTTGGATTTATGGATCTGCCTCCAACAAAATACTCTGGATACTTGTCTCTGTGTACATTTGTGCTTACATGAACCTAATACAATCTGGTCCTGATCAGGCCTAGCATACAATCTGTTTCAAGTAGTCTGTGTTGCTTTAGTTCCAAATACGTATAAATTTACTGAAATACTAATATTTTGTTCCACATGTGTATCAAAATAGTACTGAAATACTAATATTTTCTTCTTTCTAGAAAAACCTAAAAAAGGGTCCCTTGCTTAATAGGCTTGGGAAACTTATCCTCCATGTACTATTAGTCTTGTGCTTGACTCTCCTAATAAATAAATTAATGAAGGTAAGCAAATATTCCTTAATATAGAAATTTAGGAAATGTATTACGTTAAAAGCTATTTGTTAACTATCTACAGTAATATTAAATAAAAATTGCAGTGAGATTTCACTGCATTTCAGAGACTGTGTTTTGGAAATGAAAGATTGTTTTGCTAATCTTTTTTGGTTTATAGGTTTTTAAACGTAATCTTAAAACTTCATAAATTAACACCAAATAAAGGAATACATATTTGTAACTTGAAACTCTCCAGTAATTTTATAACAGTTGTAGGTTATACTGCACCTTGATACTTCTAAGGATTTGCAAAGTTTTTCATTGAATTTACTTTTCAAAGAATGCACTTAAAAATGAATACTTGTTATAAAAATTTTGTAGACCATGCCATACTTTGAGTTGCTTCTTGTGCACAGAGCTGTCTGCAGACATTCGTGACTGTAACACTTCTTTTCCCTTAGAGTTTTAGTCTCTTCAAGATATCTGTTTCAACAGATTAAAGGTTAGTACACGTGGAAATTAAAAGTAAGATAGTCATAGCAATAAAGAGCACAGCAGAAAACAACTTCTCTTGGAAATTCTTTATCTGTAAATGAGAAACTAACCCTAGTAGATATTCTAAAAAGTAAGTAGCTTGCCTTTTGGACCACAGGATCATAATTGCAAATTCAGTGCTTGCTTGATTGCAAAGCACCCTATCTCAGTAAGCCTGTGTTGCCATGCAGTTTCATGTAAATGATGAAAAAATATTTATTGTGTAAAGCTTTATTTTTTTATACTTACAATTTCCTTTCTTTTTTACCTCCTTTGTAGAAAATTCTTAATCTTGAGTCAGATGAGCATATATTCAAATTCCTGAAAGCAAAATTTGGATTTGGGGCGACCAGGTATGAATCAGCTTCAATTTTGCTCACTTTGTCAATTTATATGACTCACTAAGTGAAGCCTGCAGGTTCTTCTCATTTTAAATCTTGGTGATAAATCATAAATTTTTACTGCATGTTTATATCATGTATTTTCCTTTGTATGATCTGTATAACTCTGGCTTTCTAATTTCTTGAGAAAAAGGAAACTTTGGTCCTTTTTGACATCATGTTATAAAATATATGATGACAAGGATTATTCTTTTTTCTTTTAGAGATTTTGATGCTAACCTCTATCTTTGTGAAGAAGCTTTTGGTTTACTACCATTAAATACTTTTTCAAGACTCTCAGATACATTACTTTTTTACATCTACGTATTTGTTCTCTTATTTATGACAGTAGCAGCTGTAATTGTTGCCTTTCGGAACCTCAGGTAAAATACAGTCTTAAAATAATTCACATTTTTATCAGGTTTCTGTTCATCAGGCTAAGGAAGTCACAGTTTTATACAGTGGAATAGATTATTCCACAGGTACTAGGGAAACAGTAGGGCATATAATATAGAAATCATGCAAAATAAGTATTAAAGCTAAAAATGTAAAGGATGTAATGAGGCTGAACAAGGAAACATTCTTCCCTAGATTCCTTTCATTTGCTATTGAAGTTTTGCAGTATGTGTAGAGTTGGTTGGATTTTGGTGGGGAGAGGGGAAGCAGGGAAAGGGTATCTTCATAGAAAACAGCGTTAGTTTATTTTGTTCATCCCGTTTGCCCTGAGCAAAGCACTCCCAGTGAAGGATTTCCCTGGTGGTACCCTCAAGGTACCCAGAAATGAGCTAGGATGGTCTGTACTGAACTTGCATCATCTGTGTGAAGAAGCAGGAGTGGTAGACTGCAACTGTGCATCACTGCTACCAGTTCCCCTGGCTGATCTGTAGGTCTTGGAGGTGTTTACAGAATGCTAGAAGAAAATCAGTACTGACCTGCTGTTTTGGGGAAAAAAGAAAAAAAAAGGGTTCATTACAGACCTCTCAGTTTTGCATTTACAACCTGGGCAAAAGCTGAGATGAATGATAGACAACTTGATTAATTCAAGGAGTTTCAAGGAGTATCAACTTACGACATTCATCCTAGATTTTATGAAGAACAGGATAAAAGGGGAAGAGAGACAGGGGAAGGGAGAGGGAGAAGATCCAAGTCATGCTAAAACTATATTATGTTAGGTATGAAGTCATAGTTATGTCAGGCATTTTGATACTATTCAACCAACAACTTAAGTAAAATATAGTGCATCAGTTTTATAAACAAAACGCTCTGCAGCTCTCATTTTCTGTAATTCTAGATATAATCCGAAACATTACTCTGATTTTTAACACTGCCCAGTTATCTCAGTTGTCCCCCATGCAAAAAAGCAAAAAACCCACACTTTGGAGCAGTTTGGTTTTTGATCAGCCCTTTACATACACTCACAAGACTGGCCACCTCAAGGCAGTCCTTCCAGCACTTTTTTTTCTGTAAATTTACTTCCTATTTATGGCTGTAATAGCATCCAGATATACCAGCACAACCCCACAAAACGGTTAAGTTCTTCACTCATCAAAAGCCCTGTGAAGCCTGTGGGAGTAACTGCTTCAAGCAATAAACCAACCATACCTTTCTGTAAACAACTTTATCTCATTCTAAACCAGCTTGTTTACACCCATTGCATTTCGAGAAAACTAGATATGAAAATAAATACCTGATGCTGCATCAAATTGGTGCTATCGGCCTTGATTGTGTAACTAATACAATAGAAGATTTTATCTTCCATATGTGAACTGGTAGCAGCACTATTGCTCATTAGCATCAGAAGGATTAAATACATTTTAAAATTCAGACAACTCTATGAAATACACTACAGAACTTAATATAACACTTCTTATATCTTCTGTTTAATTAGTGGGTCAAATCAAGTCCAGTTGATGGAAAAAGTGGGCGAATGCACAATAACATTGAAGCCTGATGCTGCTTACAACTTGATTCATACAGTTCTTTTTGGATGTCTGGCATTAAGCACAATGAGGTATAGTTTTGGGGAGTGTTTAATTCTGCTGAAGGCTTTTTTGATGATTATGTTTTTATAAAAGTCTCAAATATGCTGACCACAAACTGATCATGATTCTTTCTTTCCCTGGTGTGTTTCAGCTTGTAGACTGAGGCATTTCCCAAAATTCTGCTAGAAATAATGTTTTGAAGTTTGAGAGCAGATATGTTCTCAAAAGCACTTGACAAAGTGCAAAAATCTTTTTCTCAGTTATTTCAGAGTCCTGAAAGTCATCAACACAGCTTAGCAGAGCTCCAGATGATCAGCAAAAACTTGTCTGTCTTCTTCCAGAATGAAGTACCTCTGGACATCCCACATGTGTGTATTTGCATCTTTTGGCCTGTGCAGTACGGAAGTATGGAAACTTGTCCTGAAGTGTATTCGTCTCTACACATCACAGAGGGTTAGCACTATACTTACAGCATTTCATGAAATGTGGGTTTGCTCCATATCTAAACCAAACAAAGAATTCTGAGACATCTGAAATGAATTTTATTTGTAGTCCTCCTAAACTGGGTATCTCTGAAGTACATTTGTATGAATTTAGTAATTGAAATGTATTTTCTAGTGGTTTATATATTAAATTTATATGTTAAACAATTTCATGTGAATACACTAGATGGCAATGTAGATGTGGCAATGAAAAATAACCACGATTTTACTACAAAAGTCTTAGTCACCACATTAAGAAATCATCAGCAGTCTGGTAAGACTTTTACAACTGATTATATTGAATGATACAGTGTTTTCCACTTTGTAGAAGATAGTATATAGATATAAATCCATCATTTGTGATGGGTCTGTGATTCAGGGTTTTACTTGGAAACAAAATCAGAGCATGGTCTTAAAACTGTAAATTCCAGCCACGTGATAAGTATGTCAGATATCAGTACATTAAAAATCAAATCCATCCAAATAAGTGTATCATCAAAATAACTATTTTTTTTTTGCAATTTCTTAGATGCAAGTGATGAAATATTTCATACCAATAGTTACATTACTGTACATTTCATATAAGGTAAGACCATTTTTTGCCTGCCTATTCTGGCTTTCTTTACTTATTTGGAAATTTCCTTTTCTCACAGAGGGATGTTGTTTTATAAATAATTACATGCAAGATTTTTTGCCGAATTTTAAAAATTGGTAGCCTGCCTGAAGTGGAAGTACCTGTATGTGTATGAAATTCTTATCAGTTGGGCTCATTTGATCTAAAGTAGTTGTTCATACATACATATGTTTGTCCGATTGTGTAAGTTACCAGGTGTTATTTAAATGCACAGTTTTATGGAAATGTAAGTTGCCTGTTTGGGTTTTCACCCTGCAGATAAGATGCAGATTGTTAAATTGTGTAATGATTCATTGTAGGAGCAGAAATAATCACAACATACTACATGTTATGTGCTGTGCCTCATCCCATGTATTTTAAAGTACAGAATTGTTAAACCTGTCAAGTACTTTTGTTATCTTCATGTCCCAGAAACAAATTATTATGGTCAAGTGTTTAAATGTGCATGCATAAAATATATTTAAAATAATAACATACACAAGATTATTAGTCTTTCAGTCTGTTACAGCAGTGAGATTTAGAACAATAATGGGCATACCATTCCTGTAATCTGTATTTACAAAGGTTGAAAATTCAGACGCCATTTCAGTGGAGAACTCATTTCTGCAATACCTAGTGTGAGATGAGAATACTTCTGTTAAATAATTGCCTTCAGGGAAAACCCAAGGTGAAGTTCATTATCAAAGTTAAAAAGGCAATAGTAAAGCAGTTAAGAAAGCTGCTAGTAGAGTTCACTCTGGAAGTCTATTTCACCCTTTAAGACAGTGAAACTGAAATTCAAGAAAGGCTAACAGTTTGTTTAGTAAAGTTACAGTGACGTGGTCCACTTTAATTTTTTTGTTACTCTGTTTTTAGAGGAGTTTTTAGTTTGATTGAGGTTTTCTTTTTCATTAATATGCTGGTTAGGGAAGTCATTTACCTTTTTATCATCTCTGAAAATGATAGAAATAATGCTGTTTCTTTTGACATGGGCATTACCAAAAGAATGACAATCTTAAAGATCGTCTGATCTGAGAGATCAGCTAGGAAGAATTTTCATTCCACTCTTCATAAGCAGATAGGAAGTTCCTTAATCAGGTTCGATTCTGAAGTCAGCGGAAGTCACTGATTTTCATAGGCTTTAGATCAGGCATTAATTGTGCACAGTCTGCCTCAAAAGCATCATTTTTGTTTTTCTTCTCAATATAGGAAGTAATTTTTATTGACATTAAAAGTATCATTTTTCAAAGTGCTCAGTGGGAATAAAGAAATACTTCCCCTCTCAGCGTTTTTTATTGTCTTAAGTCATTTTTTGCAGTTCAGCTGCTGGGGGAGTGGATATCTTTGTGCCTTTGTCTCAAAAGCTGCAAGAGTTAGTGAGCCTTTTGATTCATACTGAGACTTTACAGTCTCATTTCACAACTGCTTAATTTATTTACTCATTTCTCAAGTGTTCTTCTGAAAAGCAGAAATGTCTGTTATAGTACTACTGCCTCAAACTGTAAGGTTGTGATATTGCCATGACTATTATTTTAGATGTTTCTCAGTCTGTCAGCTAGTATTACTTTAACAAATGTATCAAGAAAACAGAAAAACTAAGTATCTGAATTGGGCCAGTTATATCTCCTGCTCCCTAGACCTCCTACCTAATCCAGTTTTAGGGAAAGAACGCATGTTTTTGCTAAGTAGCTCAGCAGCATCACATTCAAATTCCTTCTGATCTCTTGGATGAATATTATCTAAATTGGGTGAGTTTAGATTATCAGGTGTGTTTTCTCACCCTTTCTGTGACATTTCACTTTGCAAGCCAGCAGTCCTTGTTATCTAAAGAAAGTAGGTTTGGAATAGGTTCACCATAACATCCTCTGTAATAAGGACTGACACAAACCAATCAGCCATTAGTATTGTCATTATCTCTTAATTACTCCTTCTTTGCCCTTGACTATTCACTAGCTTAAACAACAAGAAAACCTTAAATTAATCTTTGTTCTGTTAGCTTTGAGGGGGGTAGGGCTAAGCTTTTCAGAAATCAGTTTCAGTCCTCCAGATATGATTTATGTATTCTTGGTCTTGAGTAAATTTTGAAATGCTTTCCATCCACCCCTCTTTTTTCCCCCAATAGCCTATTGAATGTTGACATTCAGTCATACTTTTATCTTTAGTGGTTCTCTTTTAATTCAAAGTTCAGAAATGCCATTCATGGCACCCACAGCACATTTGATGATTTTAACTTCTGATACGGATTTGCTGGCAATTTAGGGTTTGGTTTGGAATTTTTTTTTTTGTTGTTTATTATTACATAGTTGTAAGTTGCTTTTCCAAACTTAATGTTAATTCCTGGGGTGTTTCCTTCTCCTGTAATTGCAGGCATTATTTAATGGCTTGTCTGTTACATTTTGAGCTGTTGCATGATGCCTCTTTATCTTGTTCCTTAAAGCTTGGTCTGTCAAGAAAAATCTTAAAACATTGGCATTCACCCTGTAGTCCAGGGAACTGAAATGGATCACTTGTAAAGTAGATATTAGGCACAACAGTCATATTCAGTGGCAACTTCTAGTTTCCCATCGATTTTCAGAAACAGACTGATCTTTATTAATAGAGTTCTGGAAACCTCCAGTGAGAAGTGCATCTGAGAAAAGCTGTTCTTCTCAGGTTCCCTGCAGCAGGTACTTCTGTTCCTTGTGGTCATCTGACAGTTCCTGCCAGATGACCAGATCTCAAACTCTAAAATTGTGTATTCATACATGCAATGACAGCCACCAAACTTTCATAAGAAGGGTAGATACACTGATCTTTTGCAGTTTATCTGTGAGCTGGATAAGATCAATTACCAGCTAAGAGGAAATAATATTTCATCATCCAGGACTTGATGATTCTGTCTTCAGTTGCTTTGTTTTGTTTTCATTATAGTTCTGGCCAGGAATAATGGATGAACTGTCAGAGCTGAGAGAATTCTATGACCCAGACACTGTGGAGCTGATGAACTGGATTAAGTAAGAGGATTTTTTGTCTATTTAAGTTAAAGGCTATTTGTGTAGATCTAATATTCTTAGTTATAGTGTTCTCCTTATGTGTCACAGCTCATCAGTGAACTCTGATGACCCATGGAGATAGTTAAGGATGGATGGGCTATCAATAGGTTAGCTATTAATGGCTGTGGACAACAGCTACTTGCAAAGGCCCCCAGACCACTCTTTTCTGATTCAGTATCATGCTGCTGTATTGCATGTGAGGGAGCCAGCTGACTACATTTTCTCCCATAAGTACACATAGTTTTTCCACCTGAAAGAGGACAATTTGGAGGTGTGAAGCTTCTTCTGTCATATTATAGCTACCTCTTTACATTAATAGACCTTAGCAGTGAAATAATTTAATTTTTACCTGCCACCCCCATATATAGTTGTAGGGCTGGAAAATCTGTATTCTACAGTCTGTTGCTTGAAGTTTAAAATATCTCTTATTATTTATATTTACCATAATTAATCCCAACATATGTTCTAAACTGTAAACAAAATATTTGTATTTGAACTTGAACTTGCCATGGCTAAGCATAGGTGCAAATTCCCTTTCAGGAGCATGAGTTAATCATTCCAACCCTACCTCATCACTTCTGCTTTCTCACAGAACATAGGAAGTTATTTTTAGATGGAGATAGTTTGGAATACTGCATTTAGAGGATATCCTGAAAAAAAAGGCCAGATAGGTTGTTCTCTGAAGGATTGTGAATTTAAGGGATATGTTCTCTTATCAACATACAGTAACCACTAAAATCTTTCAGATTAAGTTCTGAACAGAGATATTCCTCAAATGTGTATTTATTTGGAACCCTGACAAAGTTTCATGTTCTGGAGGAAAACATTCTGAAAGTAAATCTGAATTTACTACATTTAACATTCAACTAGTTGGAGTATTTCCTTGGAGCCCTATATTCTGCTTTCATGTGCAATGAGCTACAGGGAATCCAGTCACCCAGCCTATTCTATGTATAGCAATATGTTTACAGTCCATAATGTTGTATTTCTTTAATCCATAAACTAGAAAGAGTAATTTAGAAGTAAAATACAAGTTTTCAATGACTTATTTTGACAACAAGCCATGTTTTTTCCCATAATTTACAATTTTTGCAGCCATATTGACACCTTTTTATGACTAATGTTTACCAGCCACTTCCATTTAGCACTACTGTTTTATTAAAAGATGGTAAATGCCTGATAGTTCAGGTCTCCTGTGTACAATATATAGAGTTATATATAGATTTATACATAAAATATCCATGTGGAATTACTCCCAGCCATGAACTGGATTTGACTTGATCCAATGAGAATAATTTTTCATATGTTCTTAGTTCTGAGAATGCTAAACTGGTGCTTGTCCTCTGTTCATTTTAAGTCATGACAGGTCATTACAGAGGGAAATTTTCTACTTAGAATTTATTGTGTTTAGAAATGTTATTCATGTAAAGAAGAGTTAATTATCTGTGCTTTAAATACAAGTCAACAACATTTATGTTAAGTTTCTCAAAGTGGGACAGATTTTCTTAAGTTTTGATGTGTAAGAAAAATATTTTACTATTCTAACACTTGATAGTTATGCTGCAGTTAATGATCTGTCAAAGTTGGTGTCAGGAACTAATAATTTGTTATTAAAACTCGGTACGAGAAGCTCCAATTTCTCATGTATAGCTGTGAATTAGGAATAACTCATCTGTCCTGTAATCTCTCCTAAAGAAGAAAACTCTTCTATCTGCTTAGATGTAAATGCATATTAACTTGTCTAAATATACAATCTGAATAATAGCCAACTATTAGTCTGTCCACTGGAAAGTGGCTGCAGATGTATTTTTCACCCTTCCCCTTACTAGGATCACCAGAGCATTTTCAGGAAGATATACTGGTTTAGATCTCTACAATAAAGTTATTGCATAGAATGGGACTGCAGCTATTGCAGAGTGCAGTTTTTTACCTGGTCTTGTATGTCCCAGTCTCTTGTTTTTTCCTACCCACCACCTCATTTCCTTAGAAGGTCCTGCAGTGACCCAGGGGTAGTTCACAGCTGTATTCCCAGACGGGAGGTACATTAAAATTCTTAGTTTTGGTCTTTCTTCCTAAGACAACAGGAACAACATGCTCATTTGTGAGATGGGGAAGAATATCAGTAGAATGAGCAAATCAATAGCGTGAACTTCCCTACTCTGTTTACTTCTGGTAAGTGTTTAAGAAGCAATGTCTTCTGCCTTTAAAGGGGAAACCTGTCTAGAATTGTGGAATATTTCATTAGCAGTTACCAAAAATGATAGAACTTCTTGGAAATCTCAAACAACAGCCCAAGCAGTGTGAAAGTTAACTGAGACTGAGATTTGGCAGAGCGACTGTGGGGGTAAAGAAAGCAAATTTTTATATTAGTGGAAACCCCACAAATTTCCAAAAAGCTTTTAAGGTTACCAAAATGGAATACCCCTGTATTTTAATTTCAAGACAGCTATAAATTTTAACTCTTCAATCTTACTTAGATGCCTGATTTTCAAGGATAATCACACTGAAATCAACACATTCCAGACTTTAAAGGCAATACTACACTTTTTTAATCTTGTTCTTGAATTTTTCGGCTTATCCTTTGACTGATTTGTCAGTAAAATTCAGGCATGAACTTGATAGTGCCTGAGGCCTAGGGTTATACCAACTGTGTAGGTGCACTCCGCTATGTGAACAAAATATGCATTTATACAGTTGAGGCTGGGACTAGCAAAAATGCATCTTGTTGCTCTTTCTTTGTGGCTGTCGTTTCCTTTTTTTGCAATTTTCAGTCATTCCAAACCAGAGGGAGAAAAAAGAACCATGACAGTTTGACTGAGTATGCTTTACTGCCTGTCATTTGCAGCTAAACCTGTAATACTTTAATACAGTATTCTGCAAATAAAAAGACCTCCTTTTAACAAAAAAATCTAACGTGGCATATTTGAGAACTCCTTTTCAGTTTCTCATTTTCCGAAACCCCTTTGCTTTGTAAAATTCCTGTCACAAACAGGCACTAGTGAAGAAATTATCTGAGATCTGTCAGAATTTATGGCCTTGAAAGCAACTACAGAGTTCAGCTTAGCAGGACTTTGAAAAGAAACAGCCATTTTATTTCTAACAACATTATCTGTAATAGCAACATAGTAGGGCTTATTTAAAACCAACTTCAAAATAATTCTTTACCAATTTAAGAGAAAGACTTACTACCACTTTTAGAGTCTGTGCAAGTAGTTCCTGTAAAACTCTTTTAATTTTAATGAGTTATTCTTTAGTATTCATATAATTCTCTAGATTCTTAAGTGTAGGTGAAGAAAAGCTTCATACAACATATTATAGTGCTTAGTTTACCCATTAGTTCAGCTGTAATTAACTTGTTGAAAGCTTAGAGCTCCAAAAATAAATGAGATTATTTGTTCAAAATGCCATCAGGTCTGCTTGGAATGGCATTTAAATTATGTAATGTAAATCAGTTTGACCTGTAAGTCCTTGTCATCATTTAGTGACATTTCATACAGCATAAATTGTTTGCAGGTTGGGCAGTGTGGTATGGAGCTTGGCAGAAAGCTATAAAAACAAATTATCCTTTCATTTTATACATCATTTGTTCAGACATTTGTAAAAATTGCTTCGTTTTTCTGTAATAGGTGTCGTTCAGTGGTTTGAAGCACATTAACTGCCTTGGATACAGACCACAGCAGTTAGGGGCTGATTCGGGTAGGAGGATTGGAGAAAGATGCTTGCATGAACTGTAGAAATCATCCCATACCAGAAAAATATTAGTTAATTGTCACACCTTCTTCTGATAGCTGTTGCAGAATGAAAAGGCTCAATAACAGCCGCCAGTTGAAGCTCTTTATAATGTAACTAAGAAGGGTAGACTTTGCATGAAGCTCAGTGTCACCACCCAGCTTCTAAGCAGTGAAATCCAGTGCCAGGTTTATGTCCTTGGCTGCTGGTGGTGACACACGTTAGTCTGGGAACCATCAGAGCTGGGCTTCTGCATTTCTGAAAAGCATTTTTACAGCAAGTTATGGAATAAGGGCACTGTCACAATTTCTTCTAGCTTTCCTTTGTAAGAGAAGAGGCTGTGGACTGTTTTCTTGGGAATGGTTTGTCTTTGTTTTCTTGTGGTTTTCCCTTTGGTACTTATGGGTTTGGTTTTTTAAGAAATTTTGATTCTGCACAGTGGCATTTCTTTGGGTTCTTCAGGAGCCAGAGATGCAGGACTGCCTTGGTATGCTGGGTTAGGAGGATAACTGCTGCGGAGCATGACAGAACTTGAGCTAATCTTGACCAAACACTGAAACAGACTTTTCACACTATTAGTTTTATAAATTGCTGAAAAGCTAGTCTATCAGTCATGTTAAACTGGCCTATTAAAGGTATTCTCCCTGTCTTTCCTAGATGAGATTGATGTACCAGTGGAAGAATTTTTAGGAAGGGTTTGCAATTATTAATTCATTTGCTAAGCATAATCTCTTGCAAGGCAATAGTAAAATGTAATACCTGTCTCTGAACATTTTCAAGCCAATCATGGAGCATAAGGAAGACTGAATATGCAGCTGCAGTTTCAAAAGGCTCCCTAAAGCACACCCCAGATGTGTCTCAGTTCTTTGGCCACTGAGAAATGGGCCATATGGGCACATCTGTGGATGTCAACTATTCACATTCCTTTCTAATTTCATTTTACTTGATTTAATATATGGTTTCTGTTCTTTTAGTCTTCATAAGACATTTCATGATGATATGCCTACTAAGTGCTGGAAAACACTCAAGCATACTATGAGCATTTTAATTAACCTGATTATAGTAGTCTCTGATGCCCATCATTTATCTTTTTGCTATGCCCTTCTACTGTTCTTACATATATTTTAGATTGGAAAATTGTTGGGGGGAAGGTGAGGAAAAAAAATAATTTTTTGCTTGTGGGTATTTAAACAATCCCGAGATACCAAAACACTTATTTAGATAACAATTCTGGACACTGGCTTTGCATTTCAGATGAGATCACAGCACCAGTAATTGACTGTGGTTCTACCTAGCACCTTATGCAACTCCTGCTCTGCATTTTGCAACTGATGTGACTTTTGTTTCATAATTTCCCTCCCCCAGTTGTCACAATAAGATTAATGTCTCACATAGCAAAGTTTTTATTCCAAGTGGTGAATGCCAGAACAGTCACAAGAAGTTTTAGCATTCAGATAAAATAATCATTTTATATAGAATACCTTATATATCAAACACAAATCTAAGTCACAGTAAGTTTCTTGTAACAAGAACTAGGATATAGACATTTACAAAGACTCAGAGGCTATATAAGCCCTAGAAATATATAAAACATGGAAGTAGTTTGAAATTCTCAGGATGATGTTTCCTGATAGTGCACAGTAAATTTTTTATTTGCAGTTAGAGTACTACCATGATTTGTCCACTTCATATTTGAAGAAAACACAGTTGCTTGGACAGTTTGCTCCCTGAATGGAGGAGAAGCAGAAAACTATTTTTTCAGTCTTTTTTTTCCTTCTGATCTGTAACAAGCAATGCAAAAATGCCCCTGCAGAGACTTCCTCAGCCTTATCACCATTTGTTTAGGTCAAACACTCCAAACACAGCAGTGTTTGCTGGGAGCATGCAGCTATTAGCAGGAGTCAAACTGTGCACTGGACGGACCCTAACTAATCACCCCCATTATGAGGATAAGAATCTGAGAGAGAGAACAAAACAGGTAAGAATATTCTGATTGTTTAAGCTAATTTTTACCCAGAGCAGTGGCTCCATTCCAGAAAACACAAGCAATCTCTAAGGGCAGGTTGCAAATGAAATGACACCATGTGCATTACTCACTAAACTAACTTATTTTCAGATACAGTTCCAGAATTTAACTTCTATGGAACTTCTTGTACTTCAGGCATCTGCTAACTTGCTTCAGGCAGCTAGTGTATGTTAGAATAACTGTAATGAGGTACTCAAGCTAGTCCTAAGTGAGCTGTTTCAGGTGCTGTTGGCATTAATAGATCCTGCTGCCCAGAGGGAACACAGCATTTCCTCATTTCCCTGGTACTCCCTTCAGTTCCCAGACCAGCACATAACATTTTTGTATAGAAACCACCTTGAGAAACTCCACACCAGGCAGAGGAGATGGTTCTGAACTATCCTTTCCTCTAATTTAGACATTCTGAATGTTTTTCTGCCATCTACCAGTGCCTTTCTGCAGACACCACCACCATTCAGTGCTTTTGTAGTCAGCAGCACTACTGTTGTTCATCACAGTAGCAGTAAAATAGAAACTCCAAGTGGCTGCTGAACAAAGCATTTAGTTGTTATTATTTTAAAATATTTAATTCAGATCATGTGGATTGGCAATCTCAGTTCTTCCTCCAGTTCAAGATAAAGGAATCATGAAAGAGCAGGCAAAGAAATAATGCTGAGTTATGTATTTTACAGCTTAGTTTTCTTCTTCTATAGATCTATCAGATCTATGCCAAGAGATCCCCTGAAGATGTTTACAGAATACTGCGCTCCTTTGGCACAGACTATGTCATCCTAGAGGACAGCATTTGCTATGAAAGACGGCACAGTAGAGGCTGTCGGTTACGTGACTTACTTGACATAGCTAATGGCCATGTAAGTTATGTACAAAAGTAATAAAAAAAATACCTTTCACTTCTTTTTGAAATACAGTTACAATTTGAAGTAGCTTGTGTGATTTTTACTTCATGAGTGTAGGAAGTAAAATCTAATGGAGCCTTTAGGCAGTCTCAAAAACAGCCAAATTGAACACTGCTTGCTTTGGTGATATTTGATAACAAAAAGAGGAATTCAGGCTAAGCAAAGTAAGTCATCACCTCCTCATGTGCTCCAGGTCAGCAGTACACAAATAGCATTCTCTTTCAGAGTATAAATCACTTCAGAGCTTAAACTCCCTCGGAACAGTTGTGTTACTCCGTTGTGTCTGAGGATTTTTCAAGCATGTCTGGAACTAACATAGAAGACAGCATAACCCAAAGCAGATAGGCACATCTGACAATTATTATATGCAATAGAGAAGACACTGTATATATCTTATATATAATATTTTCTTCCACTTGTTTTATACAGTTGCTGGTAACAAATCTGGCCACCCTGACCGAAGTATTGTCAAGGTGGTTTTTAGCTTCTTGTTACCGCCTGTAATTATAAATTTACTAAAGACATTTCACCAGTCTGTTCAATTTCATTACAGATCATGGATGGTCTGGGGGAGAACGAACCGGATTTGAAACCTTCGACATATCCTCGCTTCTGTGAGGAAATCAAAAAAAACCTGCCTTCTTACACCACACACTTCATTAGAGTGTTTCAAAACAAAACATTCCATGTTTACAAGCTTGCTAAGCATAAATAACATTCCTAACCCTAGCTTTGAGCTCATTATTTTAATGCTGGTACCCACATTAGAAGATGCAGAAGTTTACAAACACATTACATTTGTAAGGCATTTCACATTGATGGTTTCTTTTTTAATTACTGCGATTTATTTTTTTTTAGACAGTTTAGTTTTGATAACATTCGTGATGTTGCCAAAAGTTTCATAGATTCATAAATAAATGCTAGCAGGGACCATTTTGATAATAGGAAGTTTTCCAGTTTTAACTGACTGATTAAACACACGGAGAAGCCTGCTGACCACTGCTGTGTAGCTGACCAACAAGGTCTGCTCAGCAGTCTGGATTTTTACTCAATTCAACAGGGGCAGGCCATGCTCCTCTGGTCCTGAGGATGCATTATCTTTGTGAATCCTGAAAACAGTCACAGAAATTAAATTCTTTCTTACAAACTGATACTTTTTTGACAGATCCTTGTACTCTTTCAGTGCCTCTTTTTTAAATTTTTTTTGAATGTTTGTGGATATGAGTTTCTGATTGCAAGCGTAGTAATGTTAAGCATTTCATGATGGAGTGTTTTGTATTTCTAATGAGAATGAAGGTTGGAGCATGCTTGATACATGTTGCATGTTTGTATCCTTGTAAAATGCTCAGAACAGACAAAACTCCAGCTTTCTCAGCGTGGATTCTCACAATGCTATTTTCTGTATCCGCTTTCTGAACTACAGGGGATCCTTTTTCTGTGTCTGAATTCCAGTAGGCTACCAAAACTGAACACTGCCAACCTTTGAAAAGATCAACTCATCTCTAAAATCAGCAGGGAACTAGGCTTTGCTTTATGTTATTTCAGACACAAAGCTATATATTTTAGCACAAAATCACTGTGTCCTTGCTCTTTAGCCCAGAAGAGGCTACACTTATTTTAAATTGACTTAGAAGATTCAGTGAAGACTGGCTCAATCCTGACAACTTTGTGATTTGTTTGTACCCTTTTGTCTTTTTTACCAGCTGGAACTTTGCGGATTGTATTGACTTTCTAAACGCTCTTTTAATCTGTAGATTACACATGACTTTTGCTGTGGTTTAGCACTGCTTTGGTTTTATACTGAAATTAGACATTAAATCTGATTGAAAGCCTAACAGTACTTTCCAACTTTAATTAAACATCCACTGGGATCATTTGTTTCTGAAGAAAAACAGAATTGTAATAATCAAGTGCCTCTAGGCCAATGTTGAATTAACATTTGAACACCTATAAGTGTGTTTGTGGCCTGTGCAAATAGCTCAGTTATAATCATTACCACTGCAATTAATTTCTAATGATGGGAAACTTAAAGTGCTACTGATAGCATACCCCACATTTAATTTAATCAGGATGTGTAATGAGATTAGCTTTCACAACTGAGCTGTGTTCCAGTTCCAAATGATTTAAGTGTTTTCCCTTTCAGTTGTGCTGAGGTAAATTACTGAAGCAACAGAGATGGTTATGTCACATGCTCAAACAATTTTATATTCAGTAAATACCCATTAAACAATGTTCAACATCTTTCTGCACTTCCATGCTAACAGAGGGAAGTGTGCTTTAATCACACTTTATTTAAATCAAATATTGAAAGTAGTGAGGTTGTTAAACTGAGCAGCAGAAACTCCTGAGTAATTTCTTGTCCGTGTCCCTTATTGAGGTTGGAGACCACTGCAGTTTAACATAATGTAATAATAAAACATTTTAATCAGTATTAAAACTTCAATTAGGCCTGTAATGATGCATGCCTGCTCTTGCTGAAAGCACGGGTCAGTGAATTCCTCGATGAGTGCCTTACAGTAATTGAAAACAAGCACACGTAAGGTAAAGTATCTCCAGGCTCTATTGTCTCACTTTAAAATGTCGTATCTTTCTTTAAAGGTGCAGTAGCTCTCCTCTGAGTAAAATGACAGATTCCAAGATCCAGTGGTACCCCTATCGGTGTCAGTTTACTTGTAGGTAATACCTGAGAGACTTAAGTCTTGATTGTAACAGTAATTATTTTAAATAGATTTTTTTTCCAAAAATACATTCTCTAATGTTGCCAAAGGAGAAATTTAACCCTTTTGTTGAAACTGCCAAGTGCCAAATTGTTTTGGATTAAAACTAAACAGTTCCCGAGCTCCCTTTGGCCTTGGGCAAGCATAAAAACCATTGGTCATTTCTTCTTGCAACACAAACACCCCCCCAGGTAGCACAGCAGAATTTTGAAGGATGATACATGAAGTATTAAGGAGATTGCCTAACTCTTGCAGTTCACAGTCTTAAAGCCTCCTGTTGCAGCTGGTGGCACTTCTCAAAAACCTCAGCAGTTCTTGAACCAGAAAGATGCAATACTGAAGGAAAGAGTGTATTGGTGCATAGTGCAGTGTTCAGACCAGGCTCTGTACAACAGTAGAATAGAAAATAACAAGGAGTAGAACCATTCAGCAGCTCAGAGAAGAACAACCCAGGCATCAAAACAGCACTGAAGGCGAGGGAGTGGCCATTTCTGGCCTTCATTTGGAGGCCAACCAGGGAGAGGAGCCAACTCTCTTCTGATGGAGCTGTGGTGCCTGCTATAGATACGGCTGTGAGAGTCTCAGGCTTCTAGGAGGTAGATGGTAGTTGCCTATTAACTGTTTCCTCTACTTCTCATGTATTGCTGGGATCTCTGTTCACTGCATTAAAAATATGCCAGGTTTTGAAGAATAACTTCACCTATTCCTGAACTACATCGCTCTGAGCACCTTATTCCCAAGCAGTTACTTCAGTGTCCCTGTTCCATTGTATTACCTACAATCCACACCCAGGAACATTGCTTGTGACAATGTGTTTGCAAAAGTCTTACATGTGACTAGCAATGGGAATGGCACCACTGTGACTCCTGGTTTGTGTCCCTGTTGTTTGTGAGGACTTCGAAGCTGTGCACTGAAGCTGTGCGCCTACCAGTGGAAGTGTGGTATTAATTACTCTTTGTAGGTCACAAAGTGTTATTAAGTAGCTGGAATATTTTTAGGGAAGAAAAGCCTTTGAGATCCGTGAGTGTATTTTCATTTCTTGTTTCAGTGTTCTGCTGGTGAGACCTAACATAGTTATTTTATAATGTTATTGTAAAGAGATGTAATGACTATTGTATACTAAATAAATTGTGTAATTTGAAAAATCACTTCTTTGGTTGGTTTCATGTTGGGATGTACTGGGAAAGGTGCACTGAGGGCATCGCCTTTTGTCTGTATGGAAGAAAGCAAGGTATTTTTCAGCAGGAAGTTTTTACTTTCCTCAGGCTTGTTACATTGCATATTCACTGACTTTTTTAATCCCTTTTGTGTTTAAAGGGCTTGCTGGGATTCCTTTCCCTGTTACAGGTTAAAGGTGCAGCAGGTGTGTTTTTTATCAGTTGCTGTGTTAACTTAAGCAAGGTCAGTAGGCTGAGGCAGTTAATGCCCTTTAAGTAAACGTAATTTGCTTTGTCCAGTAGGGCTGTGCTCATTTCCACATTGTAGCTCGAGCTCTAGTGTTCTTCTCGTTAAACGAAACATGCATTCTTTGAGAGAAATAAACTGAGCTTACCAAGCGCATAATTTGAAGCAGGATGTGCTGATCCAGGTAAGCTTTTACAAGTCCAGGCATTGCTGTCACAGGGAAGAGCTGGGGTTTAGAGCAGGAGGTCCCTGCGTGCAGTCACAGTGTTGCGGGTTAGAACCACTGTCAAAGGGAGTTGTAGGGGAGTTTGCTCACTGAAGTTAATTAGGTACAGACAGGACTCCTGCAAGATTCATTAAAGTAATAGAATGTGATAGTTGCATCTGCTTGAGAGGAGGGGATTCTGGGTTCCAGAGAACCAGTTTTCTAAAAACCTCATTGCCATTAGCATGGTACAAATTATTTATTTAAATCCCCAGGGAATGGCCTTGGTCTTCAGTACTTTTATGAAGAAAATGCTGGACTTTCTCCTGCTCTCCTACCCATGCTCCCTTTGCAGCTGTGATTCCCTTCTAAACACTGCCAGCCAGTGGGTCAGAGCTAAGGGCAATCGGCTTTCGTACAGCTTGGCTACACATTACATACTTAGAATGTTATTTTAAAAGGGGAAAACCACAAAGATTAATGTAGTTGACAGGCAGACAGATTAAATATTAATATCCACAGGATTTAAATTTCAGACCTTTACAAATATTTTTTACTAAATAAAATCTTCTTACTACATGGCTAAAGTCTGTAAAGAATGTAGAAGATGATTAATGAATGCGCCAGATTACTGAATATCCCACTACCTAGGGACCCAGTAACAGTTTTTATTCAATGTTTTTTCTTCCCCCCTCACCCACTGCAGGGCTTTCCACTATGAAGCAGCTGTTTCTGTTCTTAAGTGATGGCCATGCTGCTTTGCAGTAAGCTTTTTTGTAGAGGTACTTAAATACCTGTATGTTTTGTTGTAAATGTGGAGCCAGTGAATATATCATTTCAGAAACTGCACAGTAATTAAAAAAGCAACATGCAAAGTAGAAAAGACAAATAAAGCAAACTAATTAGTAATCACTAGAAAGACAGGTAGGTTTTAATAGGGCATGACAACTGCAAATGATTATGTCCTATTACTGTGATTGTACCTACACACATTTCTTGAGCAGTTTTAAAATGGTTTCTGACCTTTTGGGTTACACTGTAAGGCTAACTGCAGTTACACAGCAGCTGTGAGCTTGGGGTGGGGGGTTATTATACGTTCACTTACAAATCAGTACCATAGCTGTAGGAGGGGAAGAGCTAGTATGCTAGTACAGGAGCAACTCCAGGTTAGCTTCAGCAAATGGGACCAAGACTTTGATATCACAGAATTCTTGGACTAATTGTGGCAGAATCCACCACTGCGCTGTATGCAAAAAGCACCTGGGCAATGGTACCATGCCTTCTGAGTGTGTAATTGGAGTGGGGGTCCACACATTGATTAGAAATAACTGCTGCTTCCGTCGGTTTTGGACAGAACAGCATGAATGACTTATGTATGTGGAAGTATCTGATCACAGCTGAGGGAGAAATAATTCAATAGAGTCCAAACTTTAGTCAACCCTATATATATTCAAGGAAGAGACATCACGTGCAGAAGATTTATTTATTATTTATATGGTGCCTTAGATACACGACACTTCATGGGAGAATACAGACAGTCCTTGCCCCTAGGAGTTTACAAGCTAAATTCAATTAAAACCATCCAAAACAACAGTATATCCATAGATATGGACAGTGCATAGGGTGTGCAGACAAAGTTACTGTTGTTTGGGGAAGGAAGAGAGTTTTGTGCATAACATATTTGCTTCATTTTCCAGATCCTGTTTGTGACTTCTACGATCACAAAATATAGAGGCTGACACACTTGACATGTGAACACTCAGAGTTATTTTAGCCTGTGTTTCCTCACAGGTAAAAGTGTTAGTAACATTTCAACATCACAGACTATGTACCACCTGTGAATCAAAGCTATGAGGGTGGGGGAAAATAGCATTTAGCTTTTCCAGAAGGAAACACCACATCATCTGCAGTGTAACCACCGGTTAGTGGTGTGCTCAAGGTTTTCCAACATGTCACAAATGCACATGGGAACAAGGTAACTATGTGAACATCTCCCATCTGGGAAGGGTGCAAATTAAGCCAGTCAGAGACTCGCCTGTTTGTTCATGTTGTTTTAATATATAAATAATGTATAAAAATAACAGCCAAACCTCCCAAAACAAGCTACCATGCAACTGTAATCAAAGCAGTTTTAATTGCTTTTACAATACAGTTTGATGCTTTGTTTCAATTAAATGAATGATCTTAATGTATGATGTATTTGTATTATCAGCTTGTAAATCACATATTCTGTGCTGGTTCTTCTGTTTGCGTCCTAAGATGGTGTTCCTGCTGCACTTTACTCCATTTATGTATACAAGAGCTCTCAATTTAAAAGAAAAAAAAAATAGTTCCGTGGGGCCTTTTCTCTTCCAACTACTGTCAAATTTCAAAAATGAAATACAGAATGCCAGCTGGCCATTAAACCATCTGAAAAAGGGACTGATAATTTACAGCATAATACTGCAGCCCCTGCGAACACTTAGTTTCTCTCTGCGTTTCTCTGACCCAAGTTGATTATGATTTTCTACTAACCTGTATCCGAGGGAGGCCTATGTTATTCTGTGCTGCCAGTCATGGCCTTTGGAAAGTTACCATCTTTGGATTATTAGACTTTTGGCAGGGTTTTATCACAGGATTTTAATTTTAGAAGAGCCAGCGCCAGGTGAAGTTCTTTTCTGGATACAGGACTTCAGTCATCCCAAAGACATTGAGTATTCTGACACGTCCAAGGGATGTTGTGTTTAATTCACTGAAAATGCCTCTGGATCCCCGGTCAGCTCTCCCTGCCAAGGCAGTGCTTGGCTACAGCTGTAGTGGGTCAGTGCTTCTATGAGAGCAGTCAGTCTGCAGCCTTTCAGCCATAATTCTTGCAATGTTTCTGTTATAAAGGAAGTTTAGTAGAATCAAGGGACAGGAATGTACATGCAAATGATGAGGTTCAGGCCGGTCCTTAGTTTAGGCTCAGTTTAATAGCCCATTAGGAATGAGAGATTATGGTGAACTGTGCTGTCTGCTACTAAATAGACAGCTTTGGGGCCAGTATCTTAGAGATCCTGGCCTTTCAATTCAGGCCAATATTTAGCTGCAAGCAGCGGATAGATGTGTTGTGCCTAAATTCAGATTCTGCATTTAAACAACAGTATGAAGGGATTTCATGAAGGTATAATTGAAGCTGAAGATGACCATCCATGCTGCTTTATTCCTCTACCTGAACCTACAGACCCTAATCTGCAGTGGGTTCAGCAAGCAAGTGCTGCAGCTGAGGCTTAGTCAGGCAAACAGGGTGGCTGTAACACAACATGGACCTGATTTCCACAAGATGACAACATGCTTTTTTTTTCCTTTAACTGATAAAGCTCCTACTGAAAACTGGACACACAGTGTGCTTGCTTCATGCTTTGAGCACCATCTTAGTGTACACATGTAGGACCTCTCAAAGAGTCCTTTATTACCTTAAGTGACAAAGAAGTCTATTTGTTAAACCCTGTATGTAAATAACTAAGTATCCCCTTCCAGTAATTTTATATCCCCAAACACAAATGTCCACAATGTCCCACAGTTAGCTCCTGCTACTAAATTGTTCGATCAGACACAAGTGTGGTTCACTAATGGAAATCTGACCACCTACTACAACAGCAGAAAAAAAGGGAAGGGGCTGGGGTAGGACATAGCAGGAGCATGAAAAACTGTCCTTCACCCTTGCTTTGAGAACAGTCGACTTGGTAAACTACAGCTCTTCTGCATCTGTGTGCGAGAACAGTTCACTCGGTTTGAGAAACTTCAGTCCCCACTCTTTAATGTCATCGCACACAAGGTCGTCCTCCAGTCCAGAGGAGCTCAGGGTGCTCAGGCTGGTGCCCACCAAGCCTGCTCCTTCCATGCAGAACATCCGCAGCGTGTGGGTGTGATACAGCCTGAGGACAACAGTCACCACCTTGGACAGCATCTGACAAGTACTGACTGAAATCTGTGCTAGTGCAGGACACTCCTGCAGTCACAGAGGGCCTGGTCTGCTCCTGCATGCCTGGGGACATGTCACTGAGGAGATGGTTCAGTCTTGTTGGTTGGTCTTTCTTCTTGCAGAGGGAATAGGCAGCACTGGTTTGAATAGACACCTGCAGCACTGCCACATTGTATGCAGCCTGGAGTGAGAAACCACTCACGTTAAATCAATATTCTCTGTAGGTCCCAAAATTTCATGTTCTAGTGGAAACAAAGAAGGAACAATCCCGAGGCAGTCCATTTGGTGTGAATACATGAGGATGTGAATACATGGCTTTGTTCAATCAACTACCACCTACAACAAGCCTAAGCCAAAATGCATGAGGAACACCCATGCAGCTATACTACAACAGTAAGAAAATTAAACATGATTTTTAACCCATTAGAAGTAAGGCAAAAATGACAGAAATGCTCCAATTTTTATTCTTAAATTCAGATCTTAATATTTTATCATCATTAAAAGCTGATACCGACTCTGGTAACAAAAGTGAGAAAGAATATTCACAAACCACATGTTAAAAGAAATCTTTCATCAGTAGTTCAACCATCTATGGTGATTTATGTTAAAATGTTATTGATCTGTGGAATAATGGCTGGTTTTGTCACACAGAAGTGGCATGATTGTAAAATCTGAGTAACTACCTATTACAGAAATAAACTATTCCCTTCTAGTGCAGAAGCAGTGAATGCTGTTAATGCTGCCTGGTAACTGTGCTGCAGTTCCTGAGGTGCAGCTTCTGGCAGTGAGGGTTCCAATACCATATGTGTCAGTTGCAAAGACTGGAATCTTTATGCCAGCTGGAAGGAAGAAAAGAAGCATTGTCCTACAACCAAAGGTTGTGCTTCTGGACGTATTTGCAAGACAAAGAACAACCCTGACAGACTATAAGAGACAGAATTCATTTGAGCAAACACGTAATTATCTGTACTGCTCACACTGTTTATCTGACTAGTAGCCATCAATGACAGAATTATCAAATCAGCACTTTCCAAAAGCTTACACTTATTCTCTCACATGTTGAACTGCACATAACCATTTTATAAGAGACGATTCTAGGTAATCTTGGTGAGCTTTGCTGAATTTCAGTCGGAGACAGAGAACTGCTCCAAGGAAAAAACAAACAAAATACTACCTGCAACCAGGAACTGTTTATACTGCCAGTATAAACACGGCTTATGCTCACTGGTGTGCTTCACTCCAGAGCAGAAAAAAATGCAGAAAGGTTCTTCCAGAACTACCATGTGCTCTAGGGCTGAACAGGAATCGGTGTCACACCTTGCTTCCTTAACACATCAAGTCTGAGTGACTGCTGTCAAGAACAGTTCCCCTTTCTCTGTCAAGAAAGAGCCTGTCCATGAAGAACATCTCACACCAGGCTCTTCCAAGCCTTCAGTGCTACAGCAGTAACTGCCACCAAGACCCTGTGTTTCCTGAGCCACAAAACCAATGCCATCAGCTGTGAGTTCTTTACTAGCTCACTAAACTCACCCTACAAGCATTTTTAAATACACACATAGGATCACTTTCTTTAAGACAAAATTTGATAGGCACTGATCCCCGCCTAAGAAATGTGCACCCTTGTGTACTCAACCTTGCCAATAATTCATCACCAATTGCAGTAATGAACTGGCAGAGCAAAGCCTAAGGTCTTCAGTTAAAAAGGAAAAGCATAAACACATTTTCGTTAGCACTGTGTCCCCTCTTAACGATCCTTACCTCGTCTTGCTCCCCACCCCCTTCTTCATTGTAGTTGAGGATATTTTCTCTGAAGTCCTCCAGATCCTCACGCTGGGCAGATACATGGTAAACTCCTCCCTTCACACCTTTGCAAGTCTTCCAGTGAGCCCACGAGAATCCAGCACCAAGCAGAGCTGTGTGAATGCACAGGAGCAGAAGAGAACATCATTCAGAAACAGATAAAACCTGTACATACACAAGAGCTGCAGGCTGGCCTAGAGTATGAATGCTGCAGCACTGGTTGTGATCCAGTCACAGCAAGGTCTAGTTTTGCACTTCTCACAGCAAATGCTTGATTCTTGTACTCTTCAGTGTAGTTACAAATGAACATCAAAGATAGAAGAACAGGCCTTTAAAGAGAACCTTAAAATACCTTTTAAAGTACAACCTTGAAGCTGTTAAATAACTGAATGACCCAAGTGGTGTTCACAGACCTATTTACTGCCTTGAGTTAAGCCTTGTAAGGGGTAGCATTTCAGTAACCATGTGGATGATAAGAGATACAATTACACAGAAATGAACCACAAGATGACATGAGACAAAACAGAAAATTACTTTGGTACATTTTGTGTACCACTGTATTACCAACCCTATAAATACTGATAAAAGCTCATAGAAAGACCTCAAACCATTGGACATCATAAACTAAGGATGCAGTGAATTAACACCACTAGAACCTCTTACAGAATACCTACATGGCAGTCAAGTGCGTTCTGTGGAGCAGCATCTGGATGATCTTGGAACTGAGACAAGTGTACACAGAGGACTGTACTGTGCACTGTGCTGTGTGTCTACACCCTTCTAGCCAAATCAGTGCATTTGAGATGCGTATGTACCTGTTCCTCCCTGCCCCCTCAATGCGTCACACGGATGCTCACACACCTGGTAACAGTCTGGCAGTCATTTTTCAGCTGAGATGATTTTTAATCACAGAATCCCAGACTGGGTTGGGCTGGGAGGGACCTTAAAGCTCATCCAGTTCCAACCCCTGCCATGAGCAGGGACACCTTCCACTAGAGCAGGTTGCTCCAAGCCCCGTCCAGCCTGGCGATGAACACTGCCAGCGATGGGGCAGCCACAGCTTCTTTGGGCACCCTGTGCCAGGGCCTTACTACCCTCACAGGGAAGATTTTCTTCCTCGTATCTCATCTCAATCTCTTCTCTGTCAGTTTAAAGCTGTTCCCCTTTGTCCTGTCACTACAGGCCCTTAGTAAAAAGTCCCCCTTCAGATTTCTTGTAGGCACCCTTCTATTGGAAACTTATAAATTTGTAAGTGAAATTGCATGGATTCAATCATTTTCAAGTGCAGTACTGTTTTCTAGAGGCTGTGTAAGAGAAAGGGCACCTGAAATCTTGAGAACAAGAAATTTTATTGAAGTTATCCTAATGGAAGTTACAGTTGAGTGACAATATCACTGTTAACCACATATACTAAAATGTTTACAACAATGCACATCACTTGGTTAAAAACAACTGATTCTTACTTATAATTCAGAACTGAAAGATTAGGATTATTAGGTCAAAGATATTCTTGCTTTTTCAGTCAATTCCAACCAAGCACAAGCAGCAGCACAAAGTCAGCTCACAATAAAACTGCTCTGACACAGCAGAAGAATCCCTCCTGTAACATAACGATCTACTCTCAGCCTCAACTACCTGGGATTCTGAAAGCTTTGAAAGCATTTGGCTTCCCATGTCATTTGCTGTTTGTATTTGTATGGCAAACATGGCATCTAGCAGAGCTGAGGATAATGATGGTATTTCAAGTAGCTAGACAGATGGATTTAAAATCCACATACATTTTCATACTCTTACTACAGCTTCTGAGTGAAACTTAATTAATACTGTAAAAGCCACGAGAGAAATCTTTCAGGCAAACTTTCATGGAATTTGATTAACAAGAAGGACTCAAAGGTGTGATCCTTCCTCAGTAGTGAGATCCTTGTCCTTCCTCTTGTTTCTGAGGTCTGAAAATGGTTGAGGAAGCCAAAAGCAGCTGTTTGTTAGGAGTTGCGACACTACTGGTTAAGATGCAAGAGACTGCTCTTCTCTGACCAAGTGTATTCCTAGCAGTGTATTTCCCCTAGACTGACAAATGTGTTTAATGCTCAGTAGTATTTTAAACAAAGCTTATCTGGTAGCAGTTTCCACCCTTGCTCTTCAATTACATTTGCTTCCAATTATGCATCTGAACACTTCCTTAGCAATAAAGTGAAAACATGCAGAAAATAAAACTGCAAAGACTTCCCATAGCTCACAAATGTTGATTCACTTAGCAAGACATGCACACCAGGATGAAAAATAAGCTACTGATGGAGCTGAGAGCATGGCAAAGAAATGAAGGCAGAGCCAAGTCTCCGGTGGGAAATTGAGTTTTTCAGCAGAAGGATGAGATGAAGACTATTCACCACAAGATGGGTAAATGAGTTCACCATAGGTAATGCAAGATGTAGTTGCCATAACTACCTAATAGGGCCAAAAAGCAAATGCAGATGGCAAACATGGATCTAAAGCTCAGGCCTGTATCCTTGTGAAAGACAGCCAGTGTGATTTCACAGTTACGTCCAGTATAGCCATCAGGGCAGCGGCACTGGAACTCAGTTGGTGACTGTGAGATGCAGGTGCCGTAGTTACAGGGTCTTTTAGCACACGCAGTGTGGACACATTGTCTACCAGTGGCATTCTCTGTGATCACATATCCTGGAGGGCAACTAAAAGGACAAAGGCAAAATGAAACCATTAAACTTGGAGAAAGTAGGCATTAAAGACAGCAGTTAAGATTTTGAAACAGAATTTGATGGTACAGTTTCTGAAGTAGCTACTAGAAGGGAGTTACTTAGAATCTAATTACAGGACTGCAGTACTTCTAAAGCACTCACACAACAATGGGTTCCACAACTTTAAACCTTCGGGTTTTCTAAATTCAAGACAGTTCCACTGGCTTCTGCCAGATTGCCCATGTGAAAAATACCTGCATTAGGGTCTGCAGTTCTGTCTCAACAAGACAGGCTATGCCATGTTCTTTGTGTTTCCATCACAGTGAATTTCCAGAACAAAATTACACCTCTAGACAACTCCGATACTGTGGACAGTGAAGTCATTAATGCTTCACAGGTACATTATCACAGCACAACTAGCTTGAATTAGCATTGTTCTAACCCCAGCTGTGGACACACACAAGAACTCTGAGCTTAATGATGCAGTGCTTCTGGCGCAACTAAAGTGGCCGGTGAGGGGTCGGAGGTCAGAGCTTAAGACAGTGTTAGGAGTGGGACACGAAAAAAGAAAGCACATCTACATTGTGAAGCACAAGCTCCACAAGACAGCTGGCCTTGGTAGTGCTCTGCTCTGGGTAACAAACCTTTTTTTCCTGGTTATCAGGGCTTACAGGGTTTATAAACATTCTGGACTTGCTGCTATTCTTCAAACATTTTCCATTAAGAGAGGCAGCTGAAATTGTTTCAGAACCAGTGGAGATAACATAGAATTACATCAGCTAAGGGTACTTCCTAAAAGGAGAGTGCTGAGTAACATGGTGCCTGTGCAGGCATCTAGCTTAGTATTTCACTGGTTCTATTGAGGTGATGAGATTCACAGTGGCAGCCTTCCAGCTGCACACTACTTCAGCATCTGCCCTTTCCCACCTGCAACTGGAGGGCCTTGTGTTCTTATTACCTGCATTTTGTGCACCAATTACCTGCATTCATGCATCATCCACAAATCAATACAAATAAATTCCTGGTTACAAGGGTTATTCCTACAAGCCTCTGAAGAACAGCCTTCTTTGACGCCTTGGGCACTTAATACTGACACCAGCTCCTTCACGTGAGTGTCCAGAGGGATTGTGTAGTTATTAAATCTGACATCCTTCATACATCCTGAGGCAAGGTAAAAAGAAATTGTTTTAAAAGCCATTCTGCAAGAATGATCTGAAGCAGCTGTAAGATTTGGCAATTTATGTCTAACAAAGGAACTGAATTTACCTGAACTTTCATAGTATTGGTCCAAATAAGTTTTTGAGTTAATGTTAAAAGTTCTGACCAAAATTCCCAGCATTTTCCACAAGAACTGAGTGCTGCTGCAGGCGCCTGTCTGCTGGGTTCAAGACAGAATAACACATACCCGTTCACTGTGTTTTCATGTCATTTTGTAAGTACGATATGCCTCAGCATAAAAGCACGTATCTTGATGAATTTAAGTATATTTTATAACTTCAAAGATGTTAAAGTTTCAACTGCTTAAGTGCAATATTAATTGTCCTAGTTGAAATTATGATCATGTAACCATTTGACTTCTTTATTTACTTAAAAACAAATGCTATCACTCCCATAAGTAAAAATTCAAAATGTGATCCCTCATTCTCAGCGTCAACTTTAGTTATTGGAATACTTCAAGTGAAACAATAGAAAACAATCTGTTTCTAAATAATCTGTGATACATTTATATTGTAAGTTGTTATTCTATTTAATGCATATACATTTTTTATGTTTTCTTCTCCCACTTTTGTTATTCACTGGAATACTTTTACCTGGTGAAAACTTTACTACCTTGTTTCAAATGGATTTACTATAATCTGGTTAAAGAGGTGAAGGGCATGGGAGGGAGATAATAGGCAGGAACCAAGTAATGGTGTGTGTCTTTCTTGTCAGTACAAAAGATGTGCTGCGTAACCAGGCATTATTTATACTGTGATTTTAGGAAAAGGGAAGCTTCCAACTGAGGACAGCATAAAAAGCTGTTATGGATATTTTAATCTTACATTTCTCTATATTTCTCCTTGTGTAACCATTCAATTTTCAGTCTTAAAATGGATTTGCTTTTTAACAGTCATCATGACTTTGTCCACTCAGTTGCCAAAAAATTTGAATTCTTAGCTCTAATTCAATAAACCATTTCTAATTGTAGTTAATGCCTCAACTTAGTGATGGTAAAATACAGTAAATAAAGGGTAGTGCATCAAGGTAATAAACCAATTTGTCGTGTGCTATTCAGTGCACATATAAAATGAAAATACTCCTTCCAGCACAGAGACAGCTGTACTTGGTAGGGAAGGACAGCTGCTGAATGGCCTGGATAGCACTGTGCAATGCACCAGTTCTGTGTGCCTAACACAGTAAGCCACTCACAGAATACCTGGGAGAAGCTTGCCGATCTCCAGTTACAAATAATCTACATACAGGCATGTGAAGAAGTTACCATCTTATTTCCAAGTCCAGTATTTGCACAAAATTCCCTGCTGTCCTTTTCTCATAGTCAGAACGGATTATGTGTCCCTTTTGCAAAGTGTCATGCAAGATATCTGTTTACTTTGGCAACATGCCCATGTAGTACCAATAAACCTTTTTTACAGTGCATACTCTGAATAGCGAGATCAAGAATTTCTCACCTTGAAAACTCCTGTTTTGATTGAATGGGTGGGTGTTTCCAAGGACCAAGCTGCTGGGGTCAATCACAATCTCTTTGTACATTCCTGCTGCTTTCCGAATTTCTCTCTTCCCACCTCCTTCGTAAAGGCGAAGAGTAAATTCATTTTCATTTCTCTCCAGTGTGATATGATGCCATTCACCATTATCAATGTGGTAGGAGGGAAGTCTTACAGAATAGTCTCCATCACCCAGATTATATGAGACCACTAATAATCCCTGAACAACCTTGTGGATAATTAACAAAGTAATAAGAAAGGAAAGTCATCACCTGATATTTTGTATTGACCTGTAACTTCAATCAATTTGTTTACATTTCGGGTATGTTGACAGTGCACATAAGAGTATAATATACGTATAGTGCGCTGCTGAGCTGGACAACCTAAATCCTGGTAGCGGTGTACCCACACTGGTATGTAATTCACTTGGAGCAATTTTACCCTGCATCTCTATTGGAACAATTTTTAGGGTTCTTCAAATGGTTGAGAATCTGGTATATCAACTGTACACTGACAGCTCAAACCAGCTTAGCTGAACAGGTGACTCATTCAGTGATGTGTGTAACATGGAAAGGGTGTCATGTTGATAGTCTGACATCGCTAGAACTGCTACAGGCACCTTTTTGGCAGAATCTAAACTATGCAGAATCAGCCGCTTGTGACCTTGGTTGAAGAGAACACCAGGGTAGCAAACTATACTTCACCATAACTGGCAATAAATTCCTTTGAAATCCAATGGGATATCATGGTTGTGTGGTCAACATCTTGAGTGGAGGTTCAGGTCTGTAAGTGTCCGTAAAATGAATTCCAAATTTTTTTGCTTAGCATGAGGTTTTTGGTTCTATTTCCAACTTTAGCTAATGTTTTTCTGGGCTAACTATTCACAAGCATTGATTTAACTTTATGCTATTACTGTCTGGGACACCTTGCTCACCTCCAGGGTGATGTATTCATCCTTATTTCGAGACAACATGCTTGTGATGACACCATCAGGCTGCCGTGTCCTAATCATGGCTTCAAAGAGTGTCCTCCGGGCAGGCACACTTACAGGAAGCTGATAGCGAATGTGACTTCCAGGCGCAAATGTATATTCATTGGCAACTAAAAATACAGGACAAAGACCTTTAAACCATTTTGTGAGAAGACAATATTAATGTTTACATTATTTTCATTGTAAGATTTGAAAGTAAAAGAAAAAATTGTAATGCACAGCATGGATCCATGAAACATAAGTTTTCTTTCAGGATATGGCCGTTTATCTATTTCCACAACAGTCACTCTCCCACTTTATCCTCCTCTCTAAAGAGGTGATCTCCCTCCTGAACTGATCCTGCTAATGCTCCTCCTTACAGTGCTCACTAGGGATGATAGCAGAAAGGCAGAGGCTCTGACCAAGACAAAAGAATAGACTGCAAAGTATGAAGTACCACAGCCAATTTTCACAACCTGGTATTTAATAGTTGTATTTTTGCCACAAATTTTGGCTCCATAAGGGCTAAAGGTAAGATCCTACTATACCAAAACCACACATCCTTCTGCCAACAGTCTCGTCCAGACACCAAAAGAGCCATGAATTCTAATTCCAGTTGCATACTTCCAATTCTGCACACTAAGTGGTAGCGGCACACTCACATTTAAGTTTTAGGTTATTAGATATTTCTGAAAGTATAAACAGATGCAAATTCTAAAAATTGTCAAGAAAACAAATAATTTTTTTCAGAATTCTTTTATCATGCAATCTCCATTGTCCAGTTACTGCACAAACACCCTCAGGACTAAAGAAATGGTCTGATACCGGAGAGCAATTTCTCAAAGGGAATTAAAAAGGAAACTGTTAAAAATGGCAAGCAACTATACTAAAACATGGCTTTACACAGTGTAGACATCACAAGCCACCTCAGCAATCACTACCTGCAAACATTCTAAGTTTTCTGTATTGTAAAATTTACCAGCCTATCAATAACATAACAGAAGAAGACTTCACCTTTATCACATTGATAGCCATAGTAACCCGGCAAACAGTGACAAGCAAATGAGCCCCAGTCTCCAAGACACCTCCCATGAACACCACAGGAAGAAGACCCCATGGTCTCACAGCTCCCATCTGTAAGTGTGCAGCCAGGGAAGCTATTCAGGGACTCTACAGGAGACTGAAGGTCATATACCTTTAAGAGAAAAATCATACACCACCAAAATATTATTTAAGAAACACACTTCAGAAAGAAACAGAAAGAGCTTACCAAGTAACAATCTGTTCTTCATCTGCACTGCTTAAGATGCCAAGTTTGCTTTTTGACATTCAGATTTCAACTTATTTTATCAAGACCACATTTTGCTTTTGAATAAACTCAACTGAATATGAAAACAAAAAAAAAACCCCTAATACTTTCTAACTAAGCAGACAGCTGGCGTAAATATACCATTATACAACTGCCATTCACAAGTTCCCTGAATGTGCAAAGAAGCTTGGAAGACAGCTGCATGTAGTTGCAGATAAACAAAAGCACTGTTTTTGGCTCACAGATACATCTGTTTATAATAGAAAAATATTTTTGCAAGGTAGTTACTCTAATAAGACCCAAAATCCAGAATTTTCTTGTATTTTACACTGATGCACACAGGCATTGAATAGGTGAATGGAAGCAAAAGTTTCAGGTATAACACAGATGTCCCAGAAATTGAATAAAAAAGTTTAGTCCTTTGCTAAAGCAAAATGTTTCAATTCTCATACCTGAGTATCCAAGATGAAATTGCGCAAACAACCAGAAAAGTGTTTGTGTAGCAGGTGTGGGTAGGAATATGGTAATGATTCCTTTACACCACCCAGCTGTAGAACGTGGTTCACATTCAAATACCTTTAAAAATTATATGAATAATAAAAATGGAAGTGAATTTACTTCAAACATTATGGCATTATGGCATAAGGAACATGTATTCTGCATTTCTAAATAATAAAGGCTTTATAAAATAAAAAAATAATGCAACTATTTTATCTTCCTTCCCTGAAATACAGTCAGCCAGTGAGCAGTAGCTGCCCCTTTAAAATAAAGGGGAAGATAAAGGTTTTTTTAAACATGACAGTGAAGTCTGTGGGATTTTAACTGTTACAATTCAGGTACATTTGTGTTCAAGTCAGGAACAGCTGCAATATTCCAGACACCACATTCTCCTTCAAGTGCTCCTTTGCATACACATTCATCCTATACTACAGGAATGCACAACAAAAAATTGTTTTGTGTACGATATAAGGCCAGATAAAGGCCAGAAACCTAAAAGCTGGGCCACCATGGTCTAAAAGGTACATTACACACGTCCAGAGTCTGCAGCATCTCTCAGTCATCGCTCTGAGAGAAAGAATTCTATTTATTTTAGTCCTCGCAAAGTTTTTCTCCCCTGAGTTATCAACTCCATATTTTGGTTTTGCTTGTTCTTGTGTTTTTCCCTTTTTTGTGTGCTCCTTTCATGACCAGGAAGGCTCCACGCATCTGATGACAAGGTTTAATCCCAGTGGTAATCAGCACACTTTCTGGGACCATCTATTTCACAGCTCAAGTATCTTTACTAGGACAAAGGTTTCCCTAAAATAAAACCTAAGTATTCCTCGCCATAATTCAAGGCCCTGTATAGAAGAGATCATCTAAATCCTCTTTGTAGCATTCTTTTATATACACTAACATTTATCACATCTCTCCTCAGTTTTCCCTTCTTGCTGTTAATTAACCTCAATTCTTTCACTCTTGGTAAGTCTTATTCTCAAGACAAGCTGATTACAGTCGTTGCTCTCTGGACTAAGTCCAGCTGGTACACAGCCATCCTGCACTGAGGTACACAGACTGGTCCCAGGACTCCACCTGAGGCCCAAATAAAGTGAGAAATCCTGTGGGAACAAGATGGCACAGGGTACCCACAAAAGCTCCAATATTAGCCACATAGCGTTCTGGGATTCTCATTTAGTATTGCATCACTACCCAGGTTCCTTAAAATCTGATTACTGCTCTAAGGTCCAGACTTGACCCAGAAGATTCTAGAGAATAGGAAATGCTTTCAATGCTCCTAGTCATTAATAACTTGGCTTCAATTTGACAGGTAAAATGTTCAAAGGCCTTAGAATAAACTCTTTCAGTCATCTCCAGAAATGTACCTTTCTCGTCGTGGAACAGACCCAAAGACTTCACAATTTGTACGATCTTCAGTGAAAAGCCCTTTGCCTACCCCTTCAATCTCCGAAACAACAGCTGCACGGCAGTGATCCAAAATGAATTGAACATTCTGCACCAAAACATGGGATTACTGAATTAAGAGTTTCTGCAAAATTCAATAAGCATATTATATAAAAATAATAAAAAGTCTTCTTTTTCTTTTGCACACCATCGAGCAAAAAAGGTTGGAGCTTTTTTCTGTTCTCTTTTCCACCTTGCAATAACCAGTAAAGCCAAAATGGAACCATTTAACAATAGAAGGCACTTAATTCTTCATTCAGTTAATGCTTTTGAGTAGTTCAACCACTTGCACAAAAACTGTAATTGCATTTGCAAATAAACAGTTATCTGCTTTTTGTGCATAGGTAATCAATTTCATTGCCTGAATGTATACATTGTGTAAATTACAACTAAGCCTTTATGCACATTCCACATGTGCTGCAAAGCTCAGAAATGAGGAAAAAGATTCCTCTGATCCCAAAATAAGGACACGACATTGGCAGATTTGGAATTGACAATGCTGCCTTCCCAATGCTTGTAGTATTCATCAAATCTACAAGCACAGAATAAAACATATAATTACGCAGTCTGTTTTTTCTATACTTCTGTTTTGGCACAAGGAAATAAATGCTATTGGAAATACAAACATAGTGATGCAGGTAGAGGGGGAGGTGGGGAGTGGTAATCAAATAGCTAACCTGACCACTAGTTCTGACTTCCAGTTGATGCCACTTTTTGTCTGCTACATTCAGGTGTCTTGGAAACTGCAGCATCACAAAACCTGAGCCATGGCTCATCTTCAGCACAGGAATGCCACTGGAGAGCTCTAATACAAAATGAACAAGAAATTGAATTCAGTTACAAGAATCTTTCCATTTTGGATATGTTAGCAGTCAGTGAATGCACTGATTTAGTGCTTCTTTACCGAAAGTGGGGTTCCCTACAGAAATAGCTAGGATTATCTTCTATGACCTCTATTATGCAGAAATACTCATTGAACACAGTATTTATTTCTATGCTTGAGACTGTGCCACTTCTCCATCAAAACACTGAAACTAATTTCTGATAAGCAATCTGCAAGTTTGTAGTGCTCTAAAACAATTAACACAATGAACAACTGAATTGCTGAGGGGAGCAGCTCCAGAGAGGAGCCTTCAACACCTGATCGGAGGGAGGCTCTGCGTCCGGGAACTTCACCTCGGAGCAGCAACAGCCAACGAGAGAGCCTCAAGTCCTCGGCAGGGCCTGCCCAGGAGCCGGCAGCTCAGCGGACGCGAGCAGCTGACTCAGAGGGGGCGGTGCCAGGAGGAGCGGCACCACACTGAGTGGTTAAAAGCCTGCCCCGGGGAGCGCGGTGACCAGGGCGGGTTCGAGGCGGTTTGCGCGGGCGGGCGAGCGGGCTGGTGAGCGCTCGCCGTATGGCCAGGGCTCGGTCTGGGAGCTCTGCTCTGGCTGCCCCGGTGGTGGCCAGTGTAGGCACCCAGACAGAGCCGGTGAGAGGGGAGGCCTCAGTGCAGAGCTCGGGGTGTAGAGAGCGCCTGCACTGCTCTCCTGAGAGGAGGGTGCGCAATGGGCAGGGCTGCACTCGGTGCTCCCTGGTGGAGGTCCTCCTGCAGCAGGAGCTGAGCTGCGGGACGCTGTCAATAGGCTGGAAGGTGTCAGGGAAGGTGAGGGGAAGCAGCACTGCTGCTCCAGGACCAGACTGTGCAGGGGCCTCAAGCGTCCACTGTCGCTCATGCAGGAAAGGAGGCCGCTAACCCAGGAAACTGGGAAACAGTAACAGAAAAAACAACAAAAAAAGGAGGAAGAGGACGATTAAAAGCAAGGAGCTTCCTCCTAAATCTGTTGTCCCAACCCAGAGCTGGTTTGCTGCCCTGCAGGGGGCTGATGAGGAGCTACACTCCCACCAGGAACAACCGGCTGATGCACTGGTAAAGAAGATCACTACTGGTGCTGCCAGGAAAAAGTGGCAGGCCGTAGTAGTAGGGGACTCTACTCTGAAAGGAACAGAGGCACCCATCTGTTGGCCTGACCCAGTCTCAAGGGAGGTGTGTTGCCTACAGGGGCTCGGATCAGGGATGTTGCAGAGAGGCTGCCTGCACTAGTCAGTCCCACTGACTATTACCCACTTCTAGTGATCCATGTGGGTGCTACTGATATAGATAGCAGGAGCCCAGAGAACATGAAGAAGGACTACAGAGCTCTAGCAGAGGTGGTTAGGGGCTCTGGAGCGCAGATTGTCTTTTCATCAGTTCCCCAGGATACAGAGCAGGACCTTAACAAGGCTAGGAGGATTGGCCAGGTTAATAAATGGTCAGAAGGGTGGTGCCATAGTCAGGGGTTTGGGTACCTTGAACATGGGACCCAGTTTAGGAGGCCAGGTCTACTGGGGGCTGCTGGAGCTGGTCTGACAAAGGGAAGAGTGGATTTGGTAGGACGCTTGCCAGACTGGTCAAGGATGCTTTAAACTGGACGTGTTTGGGGAGGGGGGTATCATTCCATCCCAACACACCCAGTCATTTGCCAGCACCTATAATAAACGTTCAAAGCAATGTAGAGATATTCCAGCTGCTCCAGCCAATGAGCTGGCTTCAACTGGAGCTCGGCTCAGATGCCTCTATACAAACGCCTGTAGCATGGGGAACAAACAAGAGGAATTAGAGATGTGTGCACGTCTACAGGGGTATGATATCATAGGCATCACAGAAACATGGTGGGATGGCTCCTATGACTGGTGTGTTGGAATGGAAGGTTACAGGCTCTTTAGGAAAGACAGGCCCAGAAGATGGGGAGGAGGAGTTGCTATTTACGTTAGGGACAGGCTGGAGAGTATAGAACTCTGGGGACAGGTAAGCAATCGACAGAGAGTTTGTGGGTCAGGGTTAAAAGGAGAACAGCAATGGGAAACATTATTGTGGGGATCTGTTACAGACTGCCTGACCAAGAGGACTCGGTGGATGAAGCGCTCTATAGACAGATAGGGACAGCCTCACGCTCGCAGGCCCTTATTCTCATGGGCAACTTCAACCACCCTGATATCTGTTGGAGGGATGGTACAGCCTGGACAAGCAATCCGGGAGGTTCCTCGATTGTGTGGAAGACAACTTCCTTCTGCAAGTAATAGAGGAGCCGACAAGGAGAGGTGCCATGCTTGACCTCGTCCTTACCAACAGGGAAGGGCTGGTTGGAAATGTGACGCTCCAGGGCAGCCTTGGTTGCAGCAATCATGAGATGGTCGAATTCGAGATCCTCAGGACAGTGAGAAGAGCGTGCAGCAAGCTCACTGCCCTGGACTTCAAGAGAGCAGACTTTGGCCTCTGCAGGAGCCTGCTCTGCAAGGTTCCATGGGATATAGCCCTAGAGGGCGGGGGGGCCCAAGACTGTTGGTTGATATTCAAGGATCACCTGCTGCAAGCTCAGGAGCGATACATCCCTACAAGGCGGCAGTGCTGCAGGAGGGCCAGGAGATCTCCTTGGATGGGTAAGTAGCTGCTGAGGAAAATTCGAAGGAAAAAAGAGGCTTATAAAAGGTGGAAGCAAGGACAGGTGGCCTGGGAAGAATACAGGGATGTTATCCAGGAAGCTAGGGACCAGGTTAGGAAAGCTAAGGCACACTTAGAATTAAACTTGGCTAGGGATGTTAAGGATAACAGGAAGGGATTCTATAGGTACCTTGCAAATAAAAGACAGACTAAGGACAACGTGGGCCCTCTCCAGAAGCTGTCAGGAGAACTGGCTACCCTGGATTTGGAGAAGGCTGAGGTTCTTAATGACTTCTTTGCCTCAGTCTTCACTGGCAAATGCTCTGACCACACCACCCGAGTCTTGGAAGGCAGATACACGGACAGTGAGAATGAAGACCCTGAGCCCACTGTGGGAGAAGATCTGGTTAGAGACCATCTTAAGAACCTGAACGTGCACAAGTCCATGGGACCTGATGAAATCCATCCGCGGGTCCTGAAGGATCTGCAAATGAAGTTGCTAGGCCACTGTCCATCATATTTGAAAAATCATGGCAGTCAAGTGAAGTTCCTGACAACTGGAAAAAGTTCTTTACTGTAAGGGTGGTGAGGCACTGAAATGGGTTTTCCCAGGAAGTTGTGAATGCTCCATCCCTGGCGGTGTTCAAGGCCAGGTTGGACAGAGCCTTGGGTGACATGGTTTAGTGTGAGGTGTCCCTGCCCATGGCAGGGGTTTGGAACTAGATGATCTTAAGGTCCTTTCCAACCCTAACTATTCTATTCTATGAACACTTGTAGGTTTTACTCCCTCTCCTATTCATATAGACTAGTAACTGCTAAACAGAGCAAAAATGTGGTAAATGATTAACAATATCCAGTATTACCTTTCAGTTAATCAGGAAAATAAAAAGTGCCAACCATATTGTGCTTCTTGTATATTAATTCAGAAAAAATAAGCAGTAGTAACCTTTTAAATGTGAAAACAAAATGAGTTCTACTTGTGTACAGATTTTCCTATGATGGCACAATGGGGCTGGATTCATCCATCAAATCACTGCCTGTTTTTTAAAACATGCAAAAATGCCCCGAGACTGAAAGCAGTTGAAGTGGATTTCTTTTCTCACCAAACTAGGTAAGAATGACATGCGACTAAAACTGCATTTATCATGTAATACCCATCCTCAAGAGTCCCTAAATTCCTTCATAGCACTACACTTTTTCCTGGAGGAGTATTTTTTTTATACTTATCAGTCTGTCTATTTTGTTCTCCCCTTGATTTCTACACCTCAGTAATGGACCTAAAACCATAGGTGCGGGCTGCAGAAATAAACATCAAAGAAGAAGCATTTAGTAGGACTTGTTTCAAAAGATTCTGACACCAGAAAATACATTTTCTCACAAGATGGAAAGACGGAATTCATACTCTTAACTACTACACTGCTCACAGGAAACCCATTCCAGAAAGATATTCAATTTTTGAACACGCTTTTGCAGAAGTACCTATTGCAATGAAGTTTTCTATACTCCCAGGTTCTGGATTTGATAAAGGACCACTATACAGTAGAAGTCCATCTGGAACCACAGTAATAAACTCAAGAGAGAGTGAGCTTTCAAAACAAGGCCTGATGGGACGAAACCATGCATAACCGTTTCCATGGAAACTGTGCTTTGTCTGTTGGCAGTCTGGTCCATGAAATGAAGCAGGACAAAGACATCTGAAAGAGCACAAACACAACAAATAGTCAAAATTCTCCACTGTTCAAACTTCTTTGTTTGCTTGTTTTATATGCAACAAATGTAGCCCTTAAATTACAGTAAAAAAAAAAAAAAAAAAAAAGAAAAAAAGCAGTAAAACAATAAAGATTTTAGCAGTCTCAAGAGTGCTTGGCAATCATTAAAATACTGAAAGGATACAAAGCTTATTGATCCACTACACTATCTCCATTAACAAAAAAAAAAGGGGGCATTTCTGAGGCCATGTTTTGGAGAACCATGAATTATTTCCCTAGGTAAGTAATTAACACAGAATACCAAACATCAATTGGTCAGTGTATTACAGAGAAAACTTAGGGAGATTAATTCCTAGCTAGAATAAACCAGTATAATTTCACTAAAGGAATACTGGTGCACACCAGGTGATGCTGCAATAAAGCAAGTTACCTATCTGATGTTTTCTAAACTTTTTATTTCCCATGTTTAAAATACATTTCACTCCCCCTGCATTCCTGCTATTACCACTGATATTTGCCCTTGTTATTACCCTTCTGGAAAAGAAAAACAACCAACCAACCAGCCAAACCAGAGCGTACTTCCCATTCCTTCATGCTGAATTACTTGCTTTTAAAAAATGATACATTAATAATACCACTGGTTTTCCCCAGGGTTTTTTTTCTTACTCACACACTATTTGCACCCATTTCAGGACTACAGCACTGTTATTGGGCCATTAGTAAAGACCCTGTTGTCACTAGGTTTACTCTCTAGGGCACTAGTGGGGTTTTTCACTTCTCCTTCAGTCGGAAGGACATTTATGATTTTTTTAGACCGAGACCTTGTAAGCACCACTCAACAGTTCTAAAATAGAAAAAAAGGCATGAGAACCTGCAGTACAAGTTTCCTCACCTGTAACCATTCAAAGTGTCAATACACACCCCACCATTGAGACAAGGGCTTTGAGAGTAGGAGGAACAGGAGTGATGAACTCGGTCCTGAGCTGAGCAGGTGCAGACTGCATTGGTGGTGGTTGTTACTGACACAAACGACACACTTCCCGTATCCACCATTGTTGGGATGTCACTCACAGTGAGGTAGTTTGTGCAGCCCCTGCCCTCACTGCAGTTTGCACTTCTACATTCATCTACGTCGATCTGTGAAATGCTCAGCTGTAAAGCTGACTGGATCTAGGAGAAAACAGAGTTTAACACATTGCCAGTCTCATCGCAACAAAGGCTTTTACTTAACTCCTTAATTTCTCAAAAGTCTAAGCCGTCGTAGACTTCATGGAATGCTTTAGTTTCTTGAGTATTAATCAGTAACATTCCTGAGTATAAAGGCAAAAGAAATGGTTTGCCAAATACAGGAAAAATTTAAAAAAATTATGGTAGCAACATTTCCTAAAAACTTATTCACTGACATGACTGCCTGTGAACATGTTAAATCTGTACTGGCCAACTAACGTTATTTCCAAGGACCAAAGCTCTGAGAACATTTAAGACTCTACCTTCTGAGCTGTGATGTCTGTGTCACACTTCTCTGCACCGTGATAACATGTTTTAGCTCAAGCCAGGATAAAAATCTTCCTCATGAGTTACACTCAGGTATTATTTCTTACCTTCTTTCACACAGAAGAACACAGGCACGGAAGAAGGCAGGGCTGAGCTGCTTTCAATAACAATGTTCACAGGCAGCACCTGACATCACGACTTTGTAGCAATTAGGATTCAGTCTACTGGTTCCTGATTGTGACCTATAAACTTACATTTAAAGTCAAACTGCCTGAAACAAAATGAAGTCAACTGGATATGGTATCTTATTCTAGTTCATTCTAATATCCCTTTTTGCTAGTTCGTTGCTTTTATCCTTAATTGGGGTAGAACCTGAAAGCCCAAGTAGCCAAATACAAGAGCTCTCACTACTGTCACAGAGGTATACACTGAGGTATACAAATGTAAAACTAACAGTAGGTCAGACTTAGACTCTATTTATACATTTAGTATTTGGGCTGGTTTGGGTTTTGGGTTTTTTTTCCAAATCATAAATATCTTCAAAATAAGCTCTGAAATTATGAAAACAAATACATAAATACTAAAGCACTCCTGTTTTTTCCACTGACGCAGTCATCTCAATTCACCACTGTAAGAATTTTGACCTTTACAATCAATTCTCACCATATCCTCAAATATCCTAACTTGGATCAAAAAGCATGTTCCCAAAGGCATAAAATATACTTTATAATGACATGAGGCATCTTGTCAATGTAGCCTGGTGTCTGCTGCCTACATCTATCATCATTAGTGGACAGTCCATAATGGACACTTACATAGCTGCATAATACCATTACAGAAAAAAACACAGTGTACACAAGCAACCTTGGCTCCAGTAGGGTATTAGGATGGATTAGTTTCTTGCTAAATAAAAATAGTTGTTGTAAAGCTATATCCAAGGACGTAATGCAAACATATTATTTATTTAGCAATTCAATGAATAATTCCAGTGCTAATTACTTATTTTCAGTATTTATAGGTAAACATATATACAAAAACTACTGGAGAAATTCTCCAGCTATGATTGGTTTTCTGTAAATTATTGGTGATTACTTACTAAAGCTATTCATTAAATATTGAAAAGTGATATACAATTAATACAAACATATTTTTCATTAAAATATGTGAAGCAATCACACTGTTACCACTTTGATGAATTCACCTGCCATACATTATGGCATAGAATATTTGAAATCTGTTTTCTGTATTATTTTTGCAGTAATTCAATAAATATGCAAAAGAAGCAGTCATGACGCTTCATGAATACTATCTGTCTCTGCTATTTCCTACTTGGTCATTCTGATGAGTCTCAAAATCCACACAACTATTTAAGACACACCAAGACATAGGCAGGTGGCAAGTTAAGATATTCCTGTCTGGTTCCCAGAATCAGCTGACCATACCATGTTCACACCACTGCAAGTGCTGCTGTCTCTTCAGGAACAATCCTTCATAAGATGTACCATGTACTATCATCGAATCATAGAATAATTAGGGTTGGAAAGGACCTTAAGATCATCTGCTTCCAACCCCCCTGACATGGGCAGGGACACCTCACACTAAACCCTGTCACCCAAAGCTTTGTCCAACCTGGCCTTGAACACCGACAGCAATGGAGCATTCACAACTTCCCTGGGCAATCCATTCCAGTGCCTCACCACCCTTACAGGAAAGAATTTCTTCCTCATATCCAATCTAAACTTCCCGTTTCAGTTTGAACCCATTACTCCTTGTCCTATCACGACAGTCCCTCATGAAAAGTCCCTCCCCAGCATCCCTATAGGCCCCCTGCAGATACTGGAAGGCTGCTATGAGGTCTCCACGCAGCCTTCTCTTCTCCAGGCTCAACAGCCCCACCTTTCTCAGCCTATCTTCATACGGGAGGTGCTCCAGACCCCTGATCATCCTCGCGGCCCTCCTCTGGACTTGTTCCAACAGTTCCATGTCCTTTTTATGTTGAGGACACCAGAACTGCACACAGTACTCCAAGTGAGGTCTCACAAGAGCAGAGTAGAGGGGCAGGATCACCTCCCTCGACCTGCTGGTCACGCTCCTTTTGATGCAGCCCAGGATACGGTTGGCTTTCTGGGCTGCGAGCACGCACTGATGGCTCATGTTCATTTTCTCATTTCTCAGGGCTGCTCTGAATCTCTTCTCTGCCCAACCTGTAGCTGTGTCTGGGATTGCTCCAACCCAGGTGTAGGACCTTGCACTTGGCACGGTTAAACTTCATCAGGTTGGCATCAGCCCACCTCACAAGCATGTCAAGGTCCCTCTGGATGGCATTCTTTCCCTGCAGCATATCAACCGAACCACACAGCTTGGTGTCATTGGCAAATTTGCTGAGGGCACACTCAATCCCACTGTCCATGTCACTGACAAGGATGTTGAAGAAGACCGGTATTAAACCAGAATATATCCAAAAATTACAAATTACATGTCTGTAATTACACAAATTACATAAATTACTGCTTTGTCCAGGGAAAGTTACAAGCAGAGCACTGGCATCTTGCCCTTGTGCAAGGCAGCAGCTTTAGTGTCTACTCAGCAGCAGCTGCAGGCCTTCAGGGAAATCAAAATCTTAAGAACTACAAAAAACAGAAGTGGGGCCAACACAGACTGGTGTCGTGTCTGGGTAACTGAGTTAGAGGACATGCAGGATCCAGTAAACAAGTAGGACAGTTAGGGTATACCTGGAAGGTGAAGAAAACAACTTATATTCAAGAACCCTTTTCCCATTATAATCGGGAAAAAAAAAGTTGGAGGAGGGTGTCACTTTGTAGCTAAAGTTGTCATTTGGTGAGCTAAATACAACCACAAAATTGGTTGACTCCATCTCACTGATCTAACTGTTCTTCCAAGCTGCATGTTCCTTCCAGCAGGATTTTTAATTTGGAGTGCCATCTCTTTCTAAAATAGGATTTCCATCTGGGCGTTATCAAGCCTCTAAGTGTCTAACCACAGGCTGGTGCTTTGGGTATTTCCATCAGCATCTGGAATATCTAAAAAGCTGTCATTTCAAGACATTCTCTGTACTACAGTACCACTTTGGCTTCTAGGTATCCTGATTTCATATTCAAAATTCTGATAGATTACACAATGTAACACTGACTGGAGGAAACACAGGCAACTGTATCATAATGGGAATGGAGAACCATCTTTCTGTGACAAAAAAGTGGTTATCCTTCTTGAACCAGAAGTTAGTGCAACCATATTATAACTGTGCGTATGGGACTAAGGAAAAGGGAGAAAGCTTGAATTAAGTCCTAGCCTAAGAAGTGTTTTTGTCCTGACTGAAGAAAAGAGCCCCTTATCTGCAGATGTAGCATATTGTTCCACTGAGGTTTGGGATATATATATATATCCCACACACTCAGTATCTGGGTGAATTAGACAGACACACAATAACCCTACAGAATATACCTCTTTTTTAAATGCTGCCATCTCCGCATGCAGTTTCTCAGGTCTGTAATATGCTGAGCCATCACAGACTGTAAATCTTACATCTGTCTGTTTTCCGTCAATGTTCATCACACTGAAGACCATGACATCACTGGACTTAGTGAGGAAAATCTTTGCTAGTAATTCCTTGAACTTGCCGTGTCTCGTTTTGCCATGTTTGTCTCTCCTTACAAACTCCTCTGCTGTGATATCTGAGTTTGAAAACATGAAATGCTGGGAGACCACAGGTTAGTTTCTCAATTTCTTATTTAACAATGCTGAAAGATACCGGGAAGTTCCCCATGGTGATAAGTAAATCAAGTATTGACATAACACCACCTACATCACATAAACATTCAGTTATAGAAGTAGCAAATAATACTAACAACTAACTCTCACCAGCAAATAATACTAACCTGATAGACGCACAGCAGCTGAGTTTTGTATAGCTTCATTTTCCAACTCTTCAACATAGATTTGTACTGTAGATATAACATCAGGACAAACTCCATCAGAAACCCTGACTTTTAAGTTGTACATTCCTTGAGGAGTGTTACCCACCATCATCAAAGAACCAGTCTTCTGATTTAATCTGAAAGACCTAGACATAAACCTTTAATTAGGAACCTTTAATAAAACAAAACTGAGCACTTACTTTATTATTTAGATGGCCTTAAATGTTACTATAAAGGTTGTAGCATCAAAACTCATGGGGATTAGCAAACGAGCAGAAAAAAAACAGAAACACCTAAATTCAGCAATGACAATCTGTAGAGTTTATAAAAAGATGTTTCTGCCACTCCCAATCCCCAGACTTTCCCCAACTTGAATGAAAGCAGTGTGTAGTGGAACCATGGGGTTCAGCATAATCATCCATATGGAACAGGATAGGCTCTGTATGAAATCTCTGATACCATCTTCATTTGCCACCTCAAAGGGACAGTAATCAGTAATGATGGAACTATTCCATGACCACTACCACAGAACAATAACCTCTTAATATGGAAACAGACCCAGGGGCTGCTGACAGACAGAAAGTAAGCCTTCAATTTCGGGCTACATAAAACTCTTAAACATGAATTCACAGCAGACACAAAAATTTACACTGATTTTCACATCCACCTTCTGTATTTCAAACAGCATATAATTATGCTATATGCCATCTCACTTGATGATATGAACAAATAATATATAAGTAGGTATTACGGATCCAATTCAACATTTACATTAACAGAAAAAACTCCAGTAATCTGAGTCATAGTCTTCACATGCAATTATAAATTTAGCCTTTAAAGTAGATGACCAAATTCCCTTCCAAATTTGATGAAATTATTCCATTCTGACTTTTACGTTTGGGATTTGTATTCCACTAACTCTAACATTTGAAAGTAAGCATTAAAAACTCCGCCTATTTTTAAATCTGATATTGCAGAATGCACATTTTCAAATGAATTAATGATGACATCTGACTAAAAATCAACATCATGGTGTGATCCTGCATTCTCTTGAAAACAATATTTCATGCATTGATTTCTTAATACCTAGTTACCCAATTAAAAAAAAAAAAAAAGAGCATTCGGAGGTACCTTCCTTAATACACTCAATAACCCTGGCTTTATGCACATCTGGTACATGGAGAAATACAGAGTGAGCAAAGTAATTAAAAAGCATAAATATTACTCATTTTGACACAAGTACAATCCTCACTTCAGCATTTTTCCTTCAGAGAGAAATGTTTTATTGTCCCAGTCATCTTGATCTGGTGCAAACACTTCCCCAAGCACTGCTGTTGACCATTTTCCTGTTGAGATAAATTATAATAAATCTGCATTGGATTTCTGCTTTTCAGTGCACTTTATATTCTGCCGCATTCATTACTGCATTTATTATTTTCAGATTCCTGCTCAAATTGGTGATGGTTATGATCCAAGATTCTTAAAATAATGCATAGCCTGTCATATCATTTCTGCCAGTTCTGGAAACGTGAGCACACTTGGATGTCACATGAAAGAAGAAAATCTGAGAACAACACAGAACAACAACAGAATGATAAATAAATGCAACTCTATATACAATTCTCAGACAAAAAAAAATAAAAATTAAAGAAAAAAAAATCACCACATCAGAAGTTAACACCCAAATGTTTCACTGCTACTCTATTATTTCCAGTGGCACACAAGTGGAATCCAGCAAAAGAGGGAGAGCATCTCATCGGGTGCATCTGGGAGAGAAGGCCAGAACAGAGGAAAGGAAATGGGCAAGAAGCCACCAAGCTGTGCCAGGTCTTGGCTGCCACTGAAGTGAAACATCCAAGCTGCTGTTCTAAAATAGCAAAAGACGCAACTCCAGGGAAAGAGACCTTTTAATTCCACAGCCAAGATACAGCAACACGGGAAACGTTTTAAGGCTCAGATCTGAAGCCAGTCCACCGTAGGAACTTCATTCTCTCATTGCTACAGTAGGAACTGGTCACGTCTTTTTCTCTTTCAGGTATACTAAATTCAGCAAAAATAACTCACTGCAAGAATACCTTCTGTAGATTAATCTTCTCTAATATTTATGAGTAATTGTGCTAATGCAATGATGACCAAGATACAGCCAAGTCTATATGGGACAGAGTATTTGGGGAAAGGTGTAATGAACCATGCTTAGTCAGCTCTATTATTCAGAACTATTTAAGGTCAACTTTTACAAATAATTTAGGAAAAAACAATAATTAAAGAAAATTTTTAGAAAGTATTATCTAAATGTTCATCCTCTACTAAACTACTCTGAGAAATTGTAAAGCATTCATGTAATGGATGTATTTGCTCTGCTCTCTCCCACTACAACCTTAAACCTCACAGCATTGCTGCTGCTATCACAGAGCAGCTCTCTTGTGAGTATTTCATGAATTCAGTACTGTGCACCACTTCAGAACAGCAGCAGCATCTTTTTTTCAGTCCAAAAACTACATGCTCCAGGAAGCAGTCACATATTGAATCCCAATTATTATTCTTTAGCTAAAAAAGCACCAACCCAGCTTTCTTGTGGATCCTTTCTTGACGGCACAAAACCTCCTTCCTCAGGACTTCTATCCTGTTCAGCCACACAGTGGCTGTCAAAGTGGTGGTGGGACTGCTCTATGATTTCAGGGCTCATCTATCACCCTCTATTTCTTAAAGTTGCTTCAGCTCTGCCATTCTCAGCTCCAGATCTCTCAGCATCAGATGCTTCCCCAGTCAAGGGTTCACACACAAAAACTTTTCCTCTGTGTAGGTGAAAGCTAGTGACTGGAAAATAGATTTTATTGGTTTAAAAAATACTACTTTTTCTGCAAGTGCAATATATATTTGTCTGCAGCTAACAGTTTTCTGGGAGATGATCTTTTACATACCAGGGTCTGCACATATACTTTACTCATTCCACTTGATTTATCAGTTTACAGAACTGGAGTTTCAGTTTTGAAATATGTAAACCATTAAAAAAAAAAATTGAAGTGCAAGAGAGAAATTCTGTTTAAAATTGTACTATATTCATGAATCTGATATAATACCCAGATAGTACTTACCTTTGTAACTGTACACATAGACTTCCTTATGGCCAGATTCATGGCAGTTGTCATTTTCATCACCAATTGTTATAGTTAGGGTGTTTGTGGAGCTCATAGCTGGAATCCCACTATCTGTTATAACTATTGGCAGATGAAACACCTTCCGCTTTTCTCTGTCAAAGGACCTCAAAGCAGTTATAGTTGCCGTATTATTTCTGTTGTCAGCAAGAGAAAAATCCAAAGAACTGTGGTAATCTGGTGGTAATGAAAACATGAAGGGTGGCCCATTTTCCTCACTGTCTGGATCAAATGCATGCAGCAGTTTTGATGTATGGTTCATTGACACTATTTCAGGCTTGAGTATATTTTCCCAAACTACAGGCATATACGGTGCCTCAAACCTTGGTCCATTGTCATTAACATCAAGCAAGTTAATCAGAACTGTAATGCTTCCAGTGCGTGCAGGTGTCCCTTGATCTGAAGCTTGGACAATTAAACTGTATTTTTGAATGACTTCATAGTCTAGTGTATTTGCCACAACCAAATGACCATATTGGTCAACTGCAAACTGTCTCATAGGATCCGAATCTGACTTTATAGAATATATAATGTTCCCATTCAGACCAGAATCCTTGTCTGTAGCTCTCACTGTGGTTACTGTAGTACCTACAGGCATGTTTTCAAAGAAAGGGCTTGTCAGAATAAACTGGGAAAGGAAAACTGGGCTGTGGTCATTAGAGTCTTCAACTTCAATCAGGCACATTGCAATACTAGAAAAATCAACATCTTCCACTGCAATAGTAAGATTAAACTGCCTTTCATGTGCATTCTCAAAATCCAATTTTTTTTTCAGTCGAATAGCAGCACACTGCTGTTCTCTGTCATTCCCAATATAAAACTTCTGATCTGGGTCTCCCCTTATGATACTGAATATTAAGTCAGCATTCTTCCCAAGATCTGCATCTGTAGCACACACATGAAGCACTTCTGAGTCAATGGCACTGTTTTCAGGAACTACTGCCTGCCACACCTTTTTTGTGAATTTAGGTACGTGATCATTGATGTCTGCAATCCAAACAGTGGCAGTGCCAGTTCCTGTTAGCCCTCCTCCATCTCTTGCTTCAACAGTAAGAAAATAATTTTCAGTCCTTTCTCTGTCGAGCATTCCCCCTGCTACATAGATTGTACCAGTATCGGGGTTGATATTAAACATGTTAGCACCAAACTCATTTCTTACATTCTCTGTTATCCTGTAGGTCAGGACAGCATTAAGACCGACATGTGGATCATCACAATCAACAGCACCCATTTCCATGACTAACGTGTCTGCAGGAGAATTTTCGAAGACATTCCCGTTGCAACCATCAGGCATGCATGTGAATATGGGTGCATTGTCATTTATATCCCACACGCTAATAATTACATCAGCAAATCCTGTAAGTCCTCCTCCACCTTCATCTGTAGCCAATACAACAAATCTCCACAGTGCTCTCTCTTCCCGATCCAGCATCTTGTTGGAGTAAATGCTGCCCGTTCTTTCATCTATTCTGAAAATGTCAGCTGCGCCATGCCCATGCAATGAGTATCTCAAATCTGCTTCATCCACATCACTATCAGGGTCATTTGCCATAACCTACAAAAGTTTTGAAAACAAGGACATGGAAATTATAAAATACATGAATGCTGCACTATATCCTATGTGCTCCTACAGTCTGAAGGAGTCCAGTCAAAAGTAGTTAATATGTTATTAGCATGTGCATGGCAGAAGACTGGCAAATGAGAGGTCGCTGAGGAACAATCCAGCTTGGTAAATGTGCTTTGTACCACAAAAAGAAGGTAGGTATTCTAATACTAAAATCATATTTTATTTTTCAGATTTTTAGAGGTGATTTGACTATGCTATTCTGATAGCTACTTTAAAATGTTAATTATTTACATTTTCAGATCACTTTTGAGGATTTTGAGCCATCCTGCTTATTCTACTTAATATCCTTGTAATTATTTTTCCATAAAAGTCCATTTCTCTTCTTCCACTGACAAAAAAAAAACCTCAGTGAAACGAAATTTCATTAATATATCTGTTTTGGATTATTAACATAATTTTACCCTAGCAATCTGTGCTCATTCAGTGAAATATTATAATCTCTCTCTATATGTACTACCTGAAGTACAAAGACTGGTAATCCATCCAGTTCCTCAATTATACTTCCATAGTATTCGTCAATAGAGAAAACTGGAATCTCATCATTTTTATTCATGACATTGATGATGATAACTGCATAGTCTTCCCATTTCCCATCAGAGGCCAACATGCGAATCTCGTATATTTTTGTTTCTTCATAATCCAGTGGTTGGGCAATAAAAATGGCTCCCGTTTCTGATTTTACACCAAGGACTCCTCCTACGTTCCCAGCTGTGATCTGATACCGTAATTTAGCATTTGTTCCTGTCAATTACCAACAGTGTCAGAAAACACACATATCCTGAAGCAGATGAAACATGGGATGTTAAGAGGAAGTACAAATCATACAAGAACTGATTTTTGGTATTACAGCTTTGTGGTCTTTTAAAACATGCAGCTACGTCAGATTACTTACCAGCATTTTCAATTCTGGTATGTCCAACTGTAATTTGTGTCTTTGCAATGAAGTATTAATTCTGCTTTTACTTATGATCCCTCAAATTCACTGAAGGATCAGTATGACTGGCCAAGGCTATGGGACTAAAAAGATAAATTCTTATTTGCTAACACCCAGCATGTAATAGTGAGTTATCATAAAATACTTCATACCATAGCACCAGTCAGGACTCATTCTAGGAAATCTAGACTCAAATATGAGAATGCGCACAGAGAGAAAAAAGAAAGAGAATACAAATATACTGTCTATGGAAAAGGCAAATTAATCCCACTGAAATAAAGTCTGACTTGCTCTAGTTAACCAGGACATTCTTATTGGTACTCATTTATAAGAAAATTATATAATTTTGTATTTGCTGGCACAGAAATTATTCCACATCATCCCACATTAATGCATTGCCTCCTGAAATGAGTTATTTGACTTCTGCCTCACAGCTCCATTATGAACTAATGTTCATGCCCAATCAGTTCACACTTAAAGAAGTTTAAAAATCTAGAGACAAAAAGACATTGTCCTTTCTAACACCACTAACTATGTCTTGCTGTGCTGAAATTAACTCATTAATATTTTAGACACAGCCATTGGGAATTCCAATACTTTACCTTCATCTTCATCAGTAGCACTGACTGTAATGATAGTTGAGCCCACATCCTGGTCTTCATCCACATTTACTTCATAGACACTCTGAGTGAACACAGGCTTGTTATCATTCACATCACTGATAAAAATGCACACATAGGCAGTGTCTAGAGAGGCAAGAAACAAGAGATTAAAATACTCGTCGGTGCCATGCCTGTCAGCTACAATTCCTTAAGCTGTCCAGACACACACTAAATGAAGATAAATATGCAGACAATACAGAAACAAACCCTTAGGGCTGTGGGCTGTATATATATACCAACATTACTCAAAAGCACTTGGATATCGAATGTCACATCCAATATGTTTAAACAGATAATATGCGAATAACTGATGCCTAATACAGCAATTGTACAGTTTTTAGTCATAACTTCTTGTCCTGAAGCCACAAAAGCTGAATTTTAAGTCTGTCTTTAAGCACAGCCATCAACTGAGAATGGGATTTTCTACCCTGAACTTTCCTACTTCATACTTCATAACTACTTTAGACTGAACACAGTACCTTAAGCACTGTTTTGAGAAACACTTTTACTACCCAAAGATCTATATCCTAAGGATAATGGGTGCATCTTTACCAGCTAGGAAATACTCTATAAACTCTACCTATGAAGCCCTAGTTTTCTTTTAATTCCAGAACAAAAAACTTACTTGCTTATCATATAAAATATCTCTTCCAGCTCTGACACAACTGTTACGCAGACAAACAACAAAAAAAGAAAACCAGAACCAACCTAAAACCACAACAATGGATGCTCTTTCATAAGTACACTTGATAAAAGGGCAATGAATATCTAATCTTGCATTTCAAGCTTCTGTTTTCAGAGATGAATCCAGGTAAAATCATGCCTGTCACAGACAACTGTGTCTTACCAGAGTTTGGTTTCCCATGATTTCCAGGGCGAGCAGATTCAGAGCCATCTACTGACTTGACTTCTAGAAGATAGGACACTTTCTTCTCTCTATCAAACACTGAGGCAGTGTATATTGAACCTGTCTGTGAGTCCAAGCGAAAATACGTGTAGTCTCTGCTACTGTCATGTAACATGGAGTAAGTTACCTAAAGGATTAAAAAAAAAAAGTTGTTAACATATACTTTCCTTTTGTTGGATAGTTGACAAATAAGAACTTAAACAGAGGAAGAACAGTCTTGTATTTGAGAACTTAATCAGGGCCAAGAAAGCTAGGCAAAGCTGCCAGCTTGAGCAATCAAGTTTGAAGTCAATTAACTTCCTCACATGCTGACGGCCAATCTGTAAAGGTATTAAATTTGTCTTGTCTAATCAGTTCCCAAGTTCACTAGTTCACATTTGCAAAGTGCTTGTGCAACAGCACCCAAATTCAGCTAACAACCCCAGGTAGTAATAGAATAGCCACAGGTGAGCTGAATTCGTGCTTGCTCAGTATCATGGACCATGTTCTAGTCTCTTATATATATCCTATTGTGTTATCTTCAGCTTGCATTCCTGTTAGAAGGATGCAACTACTTTCCATTTCTAAAAATCAGTAATGGATACATCTACTTTTGGTGTTAACTTGACGTATCTGATAAGGATTCAATTTTCCTTACTCTCAATGATTTAAAACTCACAGAAGCTTTTAACACATTTTTTTCTTCTATTAATTTATCCAATCACATTTTAGGCCTATGCAGACCTTTCCAAACGAGAGCATTCTACAGCAAGTTTTTCACCTGAACTACATATGGTATAAATATATATTTTGTTTTGTCTCACACCTACTAGTTTTAATTGCTTTTTTCACATGGCAAGACAGAAAAACATGTTATTAATGACTTCATTTCATCTCATGTTTCCCTATTAGTCACTCCTTTTCTAGGTTGAAGACTTGTAGTCTATTTAGCTGTTCTTCACACAGAAGTTATTCCGTACCTTTTGTCATGGGAGATGTAGACACCCACTTGCTTACCTCACCATTCTGACCAAGGTCAAGGTCGATGGCAGACACCTGAACAACAAATGTCCCCACACCAGCTCCTTCTGCTACCAAGGCTTCATAAATAGGTGAAGTGAAGTATGGGACATTATCATTGACATCTAAAACATCAAAAAGAACACATATGGAGAAGTATAAAACTGTAAGGAAAAGAAAGTACTACGATTTTGCTATAACATCACTGAACAGCTTACAAACCTGTTACACTAATATAGACTGTAGTGAACACTGCCAGAGGAACTGCAGCAACAGTCTGTGCTCGAACTCTCAGCAGAAAGCTCTTTGTTGTTTCATAATCTAGGGGCTCAGCTACCAGGATTGAAGCAGAACCATCTTGTCTGTTTGGAGACAGGTAGAAACGAACCGGCATGTTGGCCTCCGGAACAAGTCCCTCTTCTAAGTTGTAAGTCACATGGGGATCACCAAGGGGAGAAGTTGCTTTGATTGTCTGCACAGTTCAGAAAGTTTCATAAGTACAGGAACACTCCAAAAAGCTTTTGTGCATTGACTCTTCCAAATCATCAGTTCTCAGCTGAAAATGACAAGCATTTGCTGATACCAAATCTTAACCATGCCTGAACATCTCCAAGGCTGCAAACAGCTGCAGCCAAAGGTTACCAGTCACTACATGCTTGGCTGCTCATGCTTTTGTCTTAAAAATATGTATTCTAGACTTACTTCATAAAGCTGTTTTGGTTACTCATTCCAAGCAATCAAACTGAACAACTCTAAGTACTTTAAGCCAAATAATCATCTCAGGTAACACAGAAACAAATACGCAGTGTTAAGTTACTCTATAGCCTTAAAGCTACAGGCAGACAAACAAATCTGTCCCAACCTTACCAAAATTGATGCATCTCGTGTCATGTTCTCTGGAATAACAACTTCATAGCCGTCTCTTTCCCACTGTGGAGGCTGGGTTTTTGCACTGGTAATAGTTACTGCAAGGTCAACTTTACTGCTCCTATTACCTCCATCTATAGCAATAATCTCTCGAACTATAGATGACCTCTGAACAAGAAAGAAAGGTTTTGTTACGGAGGGTTTTGATCAGGGCTCCAGTGAGTTTGGGTTCGGGTTTCTTTCAAAATAATGACATAAAATTAAAGGCACACTTTAAAAAACCTGCACAGTATGAAATCATCCACAACTGTAATACACTAAGATCAGAATATGAAGTAGGTGCAAGGTTGCTGGAAATTCTGCTCTTTGCTTTACTTAAGGTTGTTGGAAATGTTGCTATTTGTCTTAATAAACCTCAGCAAATTACACACAAAGTTGAAAACAAAACAAATAAACAAGCACTTTTTGGAGCCTCTGAGTTCTTATGCATACATATCAACATTTTTGTTACTAGGTCTGTAAGGCTCTTTGGTTCAATGAAGAAAATATGTTTAAAGGGTACACCTTCACAGAAGTTTTGTGTGTCAGTTACTTAGAAGTTAAATCTCTACATTAAAAATATCTATTAGCTATTTAAAGATTGGCATCTACAACAATATTTTCATTTCAACACAAATTACAAATCTGAAAATATCAAACTGCTTATGTAGGTATTTAGAAACAGATGAAACTGATAAATGTTACGTATCTACATGAAACAACTGCGTTCATTATACCTTCAACCTTTCTAAGGGCCAGCTTAATCCACCATGACTAACATGAATCAAGTTACGACTCTGTATCAGAAGCAAAGTTTAACATTCTTTCAGAATCAGATTTGTATCTTAACTCACTGCCTGTTAACACAGTGAAGTCCAACACCTGGGTTCTTGCCCCCCTCCTTACGGTCTCAGCCCTCCGGTCCTTGGTATTACTATGCCAAAGCTAATGAAATAGAATCATAGAATCATAGAATAGTGAGGGTTGGAAAGAACCTCAAGATTATCCATTTCTAACACCCCTGCCATGGGCAGGGACACCTCCCACTAAACCATGCCACCCAAGGCTCTGTCCAACCTGGCCTTGAACACCACCAGGGATGGAGCATTCACAGCTTAAATAGGAAGAACAAGTTCTCAGAGGCAATGCTGTCAGATGCTACTTTCCCAGCTGAAAGCAAGGCTTGCTAACATGCAATCTGCAGTCAATGAACTCATTAGCTAAAAGCCTTAGACTCATGTTTAATTTAGATATAACATATTGATCCTTTAATGTGAAGGGGTAACACAAACTCATAACCTGAGTCTGTCCTATGTAATACTGAAACAGTCAGCTTAAAAAGGAAAGCAAGCACCAGACCTGAGATATGGGTTGATTCACAAACACCCAGCCTGTAGTAGGATTAATCTGTAAATAATTTGGTTCTTCATTTGCTATTGAATATGTAATGGCAGCATTGGAGCTGTAGTCATCATCATGAGCTGCAACACGAAGAAAGCTGGTCCCAGCTCTTGTGTCTTCTCTTAGGAAATCTAATGTAAGGAAAGGATATTTCAAACTGATTATTAATTCACTGAAGTACCACGAACATCTTACTAAGAAATGAAGAAATACTAAAGTACTAATGTATGGAAGCTATAACTTTATCTTCCTTGGAACAATGGCCGTAATAATTCAACTGAGTATTTTGAAGCGCTGCTATCACTCCAGGGCTATGGATCACATCTGAACTTCTTATTACCCCACTGATAACCTGAAATTCTTATTTCTTATAAGATACTACTTTTTTTAGTTCTTGTACTTTTACTAAAACACTACTTGCTCTGTATGAAACATATATAAATGGAATATTCATTTATTGCAAAAAACTAGAAGAAAAGGTCCTACTTTCTAGGACTCAGTACAACTATAAACGAGTTAGCTATACTAACTGAGAAGACTGATAATTCAAGTCTCATTTCTTCTTCAGTTAGTATAAGAAACTGAGAATTATAAGTTTTCATTTGTTTATGAATATTATACATGCCTCTGGGTGTTCATCCATAAACAGGAAGGGAGTTTTTGAGGAACCAAGAAGGCAAGGTAAAACAACAAACAATGAAGAATTACAAAATTCAAATGGAAAAAGTATGTAATCAAAAGTTATGACAAAAATCTACAAATCAGAAAACAAAGAATACAGTTATTGCTCAGCACTGCACACTCATGTTCTCACTGCAACTTTCATATCTCTATGTGGTACCACAGACACTCCGTATGCTCAGGTAAGGAAACGTACTGACATGGCTATGTTACAAGGAATTTTCCCATAATGACACTCAGCAGCCAAGACTGTGCTTGTTACACTGCACATTACACAGAGTTACAATCAAGGTAGGTGAATTCCTGGTTGCAATCACCTAGTTGGACATGTGACCTACTGCCAGGAAAGACAACACATCAGGTAAGCTCACACTCAGGGCACTGAAATGCTATCCAATGATTCTCAATTACATTCATAATGGGTGTTTTCAAATCTGGGATCATTGTCATTTTGGTCCAGGATGATAATATTTATCTGACATATTCCAACGAGAGGTTCCACTGCCTGATCTGTTGCTGTCACAGTGATAGGATATTCCCTTTGTTTTTCTCGATCAAATACTTGAACAGTTGTTAGGACACCTGAAAACACATTAAATAGCAGAGAGTTAAAATACTGTGCATTCTGTGCTTGGATGCTTATTTGTGTATCATACAATGAAACACATACAATGAAACACAACCTACAATGTGAGCTTCAGGTTCAAGGATCCAAACACAAGGTTAAACTGTTTCAACAGCTTACACTGTCCTGACTCAGGCAGATACAAACTTCATATATACTTAACATCTACACACAACTGAACTTAAATTTAGAAAATGGAGGTAAGTAACAAACTAAAAGAATGAGATTACCAAAAAAATATTTCTTTTGAAGAGCAATAAGGACAGGTCAAAAGCATGCATCATGTCTTTCATCCTCCAAAAGCTGAGCCTGAGTTTAGTTTTGGCCTTCCAAGAGTTAGCCTCTTTCATTTGTAAGACTGCTGTCATTTGGAGAAACCACTTCTATGCCTTCAGCAATGTTGCAATATAATGTGCACTTAAAATATGGTGGTTCTTTTAAATCCAGTTACAAAAAAAAGACAAGTCATTATTTCACACAGCAGAACTTCCACATTTCAGAAAAAAACATTCCTTCTAGTTCAGTCCTGAACATGTAGGACACTTCTGGTTTCACAGAATATCTGTTCATGCAGTTAATGCAGTTTCTATTTTGTCTGCTATCAAAAAACTAAATGAAAAACCACAAAGTATGATTTTATTTAAAGTTTTTTTTCCATTAGTGTAAGAAGTGGTTTCTATGTGCTGGTTTCAGTTCTGTTATGTGCTTTACCTGTGTCAGGATGAACACTAAATGCTGGCAGGACACCACCTCTCTGCACCAAGCCGTATTTCACTAGACCATTGGCTCCTTCATCAGCATCAGTAGCTTCAACCTGCAGTACAACTGTCCCTGAAGGCTGGTTTTCCAATACAGAAGCATGTTCCTGGTAATACTGACACTAAAAGAATGGAGGAAAAAGAAAGAAAACCAACAAAAAAAACCCCAAGGACTTACCATGCTGTTTGACTTAGATATGGGGAGGGGAGAAGGAAAAAAGGGGGGGAGAAGGAAAAAAGTTTTAGCTGCACTTTCATTCATATGCATTGGTATTAATGTTTTATCTGTACTGTGACTAATTTACAGACTTCAGTTGCTATTCTGCAGCTGTAACACAATATGAGGCCAATGAGCATCCCCAAATAATGAAAAATACTTGGACAAAAAGGCACAGTTACTTTCCAAATGCAAATATTTCTCCATATTAGCAAAAACCTTATAAAAAAGAGGGTACACACTTCCCCAGCCTACAGAATGGCTTTGCTCAAAATGGGATTTCTACAAAAAAGTAACCTTGTTGAGGACAGATTACTGAGAATTCCCAAGAGTAACACTGATAATCACTGACTCTTCAAAATATGCAACACTGTCCACCAGCATCCAACTTAATTTTTAGACAACAGATCTTTAATATGAATCAGCATTCCGAAAACTTATACAACCATGTATTTTTTATAGTACTTAACAAATTAAGATAAAAACGCACTTTTATTCTTCTCTTTTTCATCAGTTCCAGACATACAATCATCAAAGCCTATATAATTTAGAGAAGTGTTTTGGAGTATTCTGGAACAAGTCCACTACATAGGTATAGCTATACCTACTTAGCTATACATATCCATTCCTCCTCACATGTCACACCGAACATGGGTCCAAAAGTTATTCACTCGACTTCATCTTCTAAAATGCCAGAGATGAGATGTGGTTCAGGGAAAAGACAGAGCTCACAGGAGCTATTCTGCCACAAGAGAACAAACCCTGCATATCTTAGGAGAGGGATGGAAAAGATGGAGAAGATAGTGGCATTAGGCCTTCAAGAGAGATGGAAGTGACTGCTTCTTGAATAGCTCAGCTGCTGCATCACTTGTAGCAACAACACAGTCTTAAGCATTCACCACACAGCCTAATACAAATGATAAGCCCTCATATATTTACCTTCTGAAAGACAGGTTTGTTATTGTTGACATCATCAATTTTCACAACAACCTGGGCAGTACTTGTAAGAGAATGGGGCCCTCCAGAGGCATTATCATCAGTAGCTGTGACATTAAGTACGTATTCTGTTCCCTGCAGCTTCAGAAATGGACTTGAATGAAGTCTAACTAGCCCTGTAAAGACAATAGGTTGTTGGGTTTTAATTTTTTACTATATTAACCGATTTCAATTATTCTCACTAGTAAGCGCCACAACAAACCACTCTGGTTTACCTATTCATCAATAAGCCACAAGGCTGCTACAGTTCAATTTAACCATGGTATTTTTACTGCAGTCTAATATGAACACAGAATTAAAACAGTACACCAGATTTGTCTGCAGGTTTGTCTACAGAGCTAAATGAGATGACAGCTACAGCTCAGCTGACCTGCACATCTAAGCTTTTGTGTATCTGCTGCAGAAAAAAACAGAGCAAATACAGAAAAACATTGTGCCAGACTTGTTTTACCTGTGCCTGCCCCATTAGTGAGCCTGCCTGTGTTTCTGTATGATTACTGAAGCATGTGGCACTGTGTCTACTGCTGTAGCTTATATAAACAAACTAGCTCAAGTTTACCTTCCTGCAGCACAAGCACAGCAGCATTTATCCTTGCAGGCATATTCTCAGAAACCTGTGTTCTGCTACTCTCCCATGTCACCCAAATGATGGGTGGGACACGAAGGCAGTGTCAGAGAAAGATGTATGAAAGATTCGCTACAAAAGGAAGAGACTACAGCTATCTGGGACTGTGCAGTAAGAAGCTGTCATCATTTTGCTCCATCATCCATCAGTCACCTCTGTTATTCATCAGGCATAACAGCAACTGTCATTACAACAGCACTGTCACAGCATCAATGTCACTCAATTTGCTTGCAAATGTCTTGTTTTAGCTGCAGCACTTATGTCTGACAGATCTCCACTTTACCTTGGCATTTCCACAGCAAGGGAGTACAGAGTATTCCCTTGACATCATTTCTGAGAAGAAAATGCTACAAGCTACTGTATAACACTTATTCATTTATTAAGCAACAAAAGCCAAAAAATGACGATGTTTCTAAAATTAATTTTTAAGGACTATAAAAATTGGTAAAAAAGTATAAAAGTACATATATTAAAACTATGCAGCTAACCCCAAGAGATGCTCTCAGACAAATGTTAAGATTCATTGCACACTTACAATACAGATATTCAGGAGGATCACATATACTACACCCCCACGGCAATAAGACACTTTTGAAACCATTGTTCCTTCAGGTGCCAAAATACCTTTGGAAATTTAACTCGTGGAACCTACAATTCTAGTTTTAACTCAGAAAGGATAAAAGGTGCTCTCAATAAATTCAGGACCATGTTTCAACACTTGCAAATTACCTGCAGATCGTATTTTTGGGAACATTTTTAAATCTAACATGAATATTGCAGAAACATGATCTGCATTGAAATTAACATCTCCTGCTAAGTAAACTCTATGATATAAAGGAGGAATAAAGCAGGGCAGCTTACTCTTGCCTATATATTTAACACTTCTGCTTTGAAAAACAGAAGTTCTGATTTTGATTGCAGTTCAAAACAGGTTACATATAAAGTAGTTTAAATGAAGTTAATTAAGTTACTTCAATCCTTCAGTGGGATTTCAGTTTGAAGGACTATTTCTATCTCAAAACATCCTCTTCTGTTTTTTTCAAGCAATCACCAGCAAATAAATCCTACTAATTTAAAGGCATTTGCCAACCTGCTCAGATAATGTATGTTTGTGCATTTCTTAATTATTTTTTTTTATAAATACACTGATTTTGTGTGATTTTTTCTTTGGGTTTCTAAAAATATTCAACTGCTGAGAAGAATTTTTGAAGATGCAAAATCTGCTATTTCAGAACAAATTACTTAAACCACAAAGCATTCTCCACACTTACTTTTTTTCCTCATGCATGCAGTATTCTTGGCTAAATAATATCGGTCATGTGAATAATGCAATTTTGAAACTACTTTCCTAGTTTACATGTTACTCATAACCTATCCTTGTTTGACGTTCGGAATGTCACACTGTTACCAATAATAACACTCTCTATTAAGTTACTTGCTACCTGCAATAATGCTCTCTACTAAGTTACTGAACAAAAGCAAACAATGAACAAGTAAGATAGGTCAGTTACACAGTTTTTATGAAAATAATATGATTGTTTTAACATTACAGGAGAGTCTAGAGCAACTGTATCTCTTCCCTGCATTTTTTAAAATTAGGTACTGGCTTCAAAAATAGAATATGCTATTCAGCTTTTATAACTGCCACCAACTGAAGGCCAAATTCAAGCTGCACCAGATCAGAATCAACATTATAATCGCAACAGCAAAGAGCTAACATATTATTACCTTTCTTTGGGTCAATAACAAAGTTTCCTTTTTGATTCCCAGGCAGAATATTGTATGTCACACCATCTCCATCAGGGTCAATGGCATTAACTGTAGCAATCAGTGTGTTTGGGACTGCATCTTCAGAAACAAAACTCCTGTAGCTGTTAAAACAGATGAGTATGACATATTTATTAATTCAGGCAGGAAATAAAACATACAGAACAGTGCTTACACCACCTACTGACTACCTGCACAAAGGGTACTGCAGAGATTTGTAATTTATTAATACAATTATACTGATAGGATGCTTCTGTTAACCAGTGAAATGTTTGTATTGATGATCTGTCCAACCAACCATGTCTTTCTGTTGTTACACCCCACAGATTCCCACTGCAAACTTTCAGCAGTACTGAAGCTCTGAAACTCAGCTTTGCAACAAGATTTGTGCTAAATGCAGAATTTGCATTTTTACTTAAAAAAATGAGCTGCCTGATTCACAGAATCAAAGCAAACATTTGCCAAGTTAAAGCACTGCTCATCGCAGCACATTTTCTGACGTGAATTCTCCAAATGCTTCGTTGCACCAGCATGACTAAGATGAGAATCAGATCTGGAGGATGTGTGTGCAACATCAGTTTTGCAAAAAACCGCAAGTCCAGACACATCTCTGACATTGTAAGCTCTTATGAGGCATTATCAGCCTAAGCTCTCTAGCGCAGAAAAGCCCCCTGCTTAATGAAGTCCCAGATATTTATTATTTTATCTGACTGGATTGAGTACAGGCCAGACTAAAGCATACTAGAGACTGGTCCGCAATAGATCTACCAAAGCTCAGCCATAGGAATGAACTACAGCGGGCTGCATCCAATGATACAGATAAAATACATATGTGCCACTGGGTTCAGAGTGCTTATGGACCCACTCTCTGTATGCTAAAAATAGAAAAATTTGAAGAAAATGGATGCACAGAAAACCCCTCCCTTAGCTTTTGTTGTCTAGATACGTGTTTTCATCAAAACCTTTACAGAAACAGCATTTTTCTTCTCCCAATTTAATATGCAATGAAGTAAAGAGAAGTAAATTATTCTCATTTAATTCAGTCACAACCCTCAGGACACTGTCTTAATTCTGCATCTGGAAAGCAACTGAACAGTAATTCTTGTAGTTTTGAACATGAAATATAGGGACGGAAGAGTTCAAGTCATCAGAAGAGGTCTCTTAAAAAGGAGAAAGTAAAAACTGACAAAATGAAACACAGTGGTGGCCTTCAGCATTTCATGACTGAGATAAAGAGCAACCGTGATGAAAGAAAGCTCACGGCAAGGAATCACAGGTTGATGCCAGACTGTAAATCTATTTAAACAAAGGGCTAGAAGGACAGCAGCAGCATCTTGGTTTGCATTAGCCTGTCACAGAGCACTGCAGTAATTGCAAACCAGACTCTCAACAGGACCTAATTTACAAGTCTTCATGATGAATCTATTTCACAGAAAACTTCAACTAAGTCCTGTCCATATTTCACCTTTGGGTTCAAGATTTCTTTCATCATGGGAAAGAAACATAAAGCAAATTCAAAAGTCTGGTTAACCTCGTTAAACAAGAACTTGGGATAATTCAAATTCCAGGAGCTGAATTCAATTCCAATGAAAATCTATACATACATACAACACTTTCCCTGCTATTATTGCATAAGGAATAGAAAAGCTTCTTGTGAACGTTTGGTAATTTAAAATAATATTCATTTAAATCATGTTCTTCTTTAAACATAAGAGTTGGCAGGGTGTTTTGTTTAAACTATGTTTTCTGCTTCCAATTGCTTAAGAAATATTTACAGCATCTTTAGCACTATCACTCATTTCTGATTAAAAAATTAAAAACAGATCCAAGACTAACAGATAAATATTCAATGACCCTGAATATTAAAACAAACAAATAAATGAAAAATAGGCATAATCTGGAGAGTGAGGAACTTCATTGGGCTTAGCATTTGAAAATGTAGAGAGATTCAATGAGAATTTACAAAAGATCAATTTTTCCAAGCTGTATCTCCTAAGCAGTGTTTAGGAAAGAAAGGAAGGCACAAGATTTTGAAGCCAGAGGTTCCCTTCACACAAAGTGAGGACTGTCAGAAAGCTTTGATGTTTTGCTCACCTAAACCACAAGCTTAGCACCAATGAAATCTCTGCTGGGATTTTGTTCTGAGCAACTTCTAGTTTTAGTAAGTAGAAGACTGATGCAGAAGCTGACTGGGAATTCCATTACTAAGCCTCTAATATGAATGCAAGTTTATAGTACTTATGACATTGCTTCAGACTCTTCTGAGCCCTAACAATAGAAGAAAAATGCTTACTGATGGCTTTAGAAAGGGGAGGGGTGGAAAAGTAGTTTTTAGGTCACAGGACAAAGTGAAATTAAGTGAACTCCACTTACTGACATTTATTTGCTGTTTTTATAATTCAGTGGTCACTTAGGATTCTGTCATTGAAACATTTTTCTTTAACAATTATAAACCAGGGATGCAATCTGTTGACTGTAAGCTTAAATTGCATAATTAAAAGGCAAAATTCCACCATGTACTCTGGACGAAGGCTGAGGACAACACTGACTTGCCTGCTTTTTCTGCTCGATTTCCTTTGCCAGTGGTGGAGCCCCCTTGAAATGTATAATCTGAAACTACTGCACCACCTTTTTCACTACATATTGGAAAAAACTTAAATGCAAGATCTGTTTGAAGAGACTGCCTACATACAACCTTTTCTATCTAAGCGGACTCGTAAGTCCTACTGTACACTGAAAGTATGCCTAAACTTCAAAATTAAGAACCACACTTTTTTTCTTTTCTGATAGTAAGACAGTCTCAGAGTCAAAAGATCAGCCCACATCTGTCAGTCCAGCTCTTAGATTTGGTTGAACTGAAGACAGCTACCAGTGACAAGCCTTTCGACCAAAACATAAAAAGCAACAGTAAAAGACAAAAATAACAGTTTTAAAGAATACGTATTTACATTGCCTGGGAAAACTCAGGTGCTTCGTCATTCACATTTGAAACATGGATCCTAACAGTTGCTGTCCCAGTCTTAGGCTCTTCTCCTTTATCTACAGCCATAATTATAAACTCATACAGATGGTTAGGTCGCTCATAGTCCAACCGTGTTGCTGGAAAAACAGTACCATGAGAAGTAATGCTGAAGTCTTGACTCAAAGTGTAATACAGCAATTCGGCATTCTCTTTTGAATCGCAGTCAGTGGCTGTCACTATTAAAAGAGAAAGACATTGTGTAGATCAAACTTTGTGATCTGGAATGTTAAGTACTATAACAAGAGAATTACTGTGCAGTATAAAACAGTAATAGCATTTGCCTTGGCATATGGTGCTTGAAATAATTTATACAACTGTGCTATGCCCTGTATTTTTTATTGAACCAACCCTTACTGGAAAATAAGTTGTTTAAAAAAAATAGAGTTAAGCCCCTGGCTGAATTCAGCTGCTAGATCTTGACCTTGCTGGATTTAAAGAGCCCTGTATTACAAAGAACCTATTTACACACAGAGACATATATCCTCATGCCCACCTAATCTATACTGCTGATTTAAAATCACTCAGACAGATCACACCCTGTGTGATTTCGTATGAAATATCTATATATATTATTCAACTGCCTTGTGTTATGTGTTTGTCAGATCCTACCCGTAACCTACAAAACCCTACGCTATGACAGCAGTTACCAGAATAGTAACTTACGGACTACTATTACTACAGGATAAATGAAGAAGTAGAACAGCAGATGCTATAAAATCCTATTTACTAGGGAACAGCAATTTTCCTGTAGTTTAATTCACACCCCCCGAGTTTTACAAAAAGGTTGTGTAAGAGTTAAATACTAATATAAGGCCCTTGTACCACCACTTAGTTAACATAAATTTTATTGCTAGGATCTGCTCATTTCTTTATAAACATTTTCTACATAAGCCAAAGTTTACCTAATTTACAAAGCATCATGATTTAAAGTTTAAGCTACAGGTTACACTGGGAAGAAGCAAATCATCTTCTCAAGCACCTAAACAAAACCTCACACGAACCAGTGAAACCACGCAAGAGGCTTTTAATGCAAAACAGCAGTATATCCTACAGCAAGCAAGCTCATGTAGGACTCTAGAATTAAGACAGGCAGAGAAGGTGAGGCGATGTGTCCATAATTTCTGATCAAACATCACTCCCTTCAAGAGAAGAAATGTTGCAAGATTGCTACCATCAGCCTGCTGCTATAATACTAACCCCAACTGAAGTCCTGTTACTTCAAAATCCTACAAAGATTTGTTTCCTTTGCTGTCTGTCCCTCAAAATTATTTGGGCTGTAGCAGCAGTAAATAATCATGACCTAATTCTACGTGGTGCAATTTGTCTTCAGAGAGTTGCAACTACCCATGCTGGGGCAGGCAATTTTGCCTTCTGCACTGAAGTCTAATTAGTGGGAGGAAAATGTCAATACTCACACTGAACATAACAAATCATTTTAGAAGCACCAACCTTGTAGAAGTGCAGTTGTCATAGTAACTGTTTCAGGAACACCAACCTTGCTGTAAATTGACTGATGAAATTCAGGGGCACAATCATTCACATCTGTGATTACAACCAAAACCTTAATAGAGAAAAGAGGAATGTTAAACAGCAAAGTGAATTGAGGCAACAACTTTGTTGCTCTAGAAATACCAGATGGAAGAACTTCCTGAAAACATCCCTGAGGTCTTCAGAAGCTATAGCACATAGGATAAGCCACTTTTCTTAGATTGCTCTAAGAAATGTTAAAATACTAGATTCCAAAACACTTCTAGTTGCCAAATCCCAGTTCCTTGCAGCAACACTTTCCCCCCACTCTTCATCTCCACTGATAATTTCCTATTAGTAATTTAAAAGCAAATGGACCTTCTGCTTTCTAAGCATCCTTTTCCCATTATCTTCTAACACTTCTGTAATTCGTAACACTAATGATTCTACTACCAAGCATATTACATTTTAGAATTATAAATCCCCAAGACCAAGTTCTGAATTCAGTTACAGCAGCATAAATTCAACATACAATTCTGCTTTTAACATCTTTTAAAATGTTGTCTTATTCCTATGTCAAATATGTATCCACAGTTGCACTGCTTGCAATCCAAACAGCAAGGAGTGAGTTAAATTAGCCTTTATGGCAGTTCATACCATTACACTTGAGACTGTCAGAAGTCGGTTGAGGTATTCTGCCCTACAGTGCAACAGGTAGACGTACACACAATCCGTTCTTACACAGGTTCATATAAACAGCGAGTTCCCATCTCTTAACTACCAAGGCTGTTATCAGTGTAAAACAGGTACATGTTACACTATGTTTAGGCTAAATGCATTTGTAAAATCATTCCATAATCTTCTTTCAAGTCATATTCCACTACTCTTCATTCTGTAGTACACAAACCAGTCAAGAAAAATCACCACTCTCTGGTACGCTACAGCCACTGTTACACTGACACAGACACCATTTCACTGTCTCTCTGTGTCCTCATACTGGTTCCTAATAAGCCTCCCTCCTGCTCCCTCCCTAGTGTACATCTCATTTCCTGCAGCAGGAACAAACTGTTACATTGCCTGCATTTCCCAGCTCTGTGAATCCTGGAATTCAAACAATTATTTACTACACTTATAAATGTTTTTGCTGTCAAACAGCTTTCTAGAACACCACAAACCACCATCTTTTAATATCTGTGAGCTTTTACTACTTTCTCTGTGTTCATCATAAGAAACAAAACATTTTCTGTTCTGCCTTTTAAATTGGAATCAACATCTTCTTATAGACAGACTTTTAAAATGGACAACAGAACAGACAGCATGAACTGGGGCAACAGGAGGCCCTAGTGAATCTGTACACAAACCTGGAAAGGCTGAGAGAAAGTGGTAGTACATACAGACTGCCAGGAGTGAACACCTACCTCTGCTACACTGCTGAACTGCTCATTTTCCTGTGCTCTGACCAAAAGAAGGTACTGGTGTTGGTCACTCTCATAATCCACACTGTGATATAAACTGATATCTCCTGTTGCCTGATCAATACTGAACAGACCACTGGGATTAGTCAGTAAACTGTAGCTCAGGGATTTCTTCTGATATGACACAGCAGTGACTGTAAGAAAGCTGTATTAAAGAAAATAAAGAAATAAAAAAGGACTCAAACACAGAATACAACATACTGAAAAACAGCACAAAAATTATCCATATCGGAAATGATGGTGCAGTCCTGCAGGTCTGATCAGTGACAGCTGTACCTGAACGCCAAACTCAAACAGTTACACAGTAGTTCCATCATCTTGAGGTTCAACTGATAAAGATAAAATTCTTGGAAGCAGAACACAAAAAGGATTCAACATGCAGGAACACAGGAGTTCATTTTTGCTGCAGCTGAATTTGCCTACTCTAACTTTCTACTATGACAATGATGGTTTTCAGGCAGCAAATAAAAAGCTAAAGCAAGATGTGACAGATTAATTCTAATAATGGCATAGTAAGTTTGGTGTTACAGTTATACCACCCCTAAAGCTTCATCAGATAACTGCAAAAGGATAAAAGCCAGTCACTAACAGTGTGCATGTTACAGGTTATACAGGACATATTGTTTTAGCTCATACCACACTATTTTTTTCTACCAAAGTCCAATACGTTTAAAGTCAAGTGTGAAAAACATTTGCAGTGTGAAGTAAAAGAAGTAATTTAAAAACTGAACAGAATACTAATTCCTCAAGTGTTTGCTGCCTTCATGCAGGTTTCTTAGGAAAAAGAATTCTGTCTCCCAGGTGAGACAACTACAGCTGACAACTACAATCCAGTGACAACTACAGTCCAAAAGACAAAACTCTGTTTGTCCAAACACTTTTGTGCGCATTGTATTTCCACACTGCTGTCTTCTCATTTCTCTTGGGAGCACTACTGAAATACTGGAAAAGGTTGCTGCTGGTCATTATCTCACTTTAGCCTTTTTCTGTATTTTGCTATGATATTGTCTCATATAGTTTCAGCCAGCTGCCATATTCCTGCTGGCAGCAATTATTCAGTTCTCCTTCTAACTCCCTAACTAACCTTCTAACTCTAACCCTGTCTGCATGTTCATGCCACTCTCCTCTCCGACAGCACTGAAAGCCATGTGTCCCTGCCCATGGCAGAGGGTTTGGAACTAGATGATCTTAAGGTCCTTTCCAACCCTAACTATTCTATGGTTCTATATGAACACATTTTAACAACCCAACTGAGAACTTTTTTTTCTTTTCTTGGCTTGGTCTTTCACAGGATCAGCCTGCCCCTGCAGGTACCGCATTAGCACTCGTGGCAGATGTCATGGGTTCAGCAGTAGCAGTCATTTTTTCTCCATCTTGGTAGCTGGTGCAGCACTGTGGTTTTGATTTTGGGCCTGGGAACAGCGCTGATAACACCAGTGTTTATAGTTACTGCTTGGCAATGTTTTGTCTGGCCAAGGACTTTCTGAGCTATGCCAGGGAGGAGGGGGAGCCGGGAGGAAGCAGAGACAGGACACCTGACCCAAACTGACCAAAGAGCTTATTCCATACCACAGCACGTCCTGCCCAAGACGTGAAACTGGAGAGCAGAGACCCGGAAGGGTGTGATGGTGTACTGGGGGGTTCGCTGCTGGGGGGTGCACTGGCTGGGTTGGGCTTGGTGAGCAGTTGTATTCTCTTTCCTTGTATTTCTCTTGTATTATTACTGGTGGTAGCAGCAGTGATTTGTGTTATACCTTAGTTACTAAACTGTTCTTATCTCAACCTGTGCGAGTTGCATTCTTTCAGTTCTCCTCCCCATCCCCCCGGGACCGGGGGAAGAAAGAGGAGAGCATGAGTGGGTGAGAAAAACTGCATGGCTTGGAGGCTTAAACCATGACAGCAGACCAAATGAAGAGGAAGATCTGGTGATGCTCCTCTGCCCAGCAGCAGCCTTCAATCAGCTCACAGCTGTGAAATCCTAAATCCAGAAGTTCAGTGTGTTACAGCAACTCTGATTTCCCGTGTATTTGTGTTGTTGGTCCAATTTAAATATGAGAATTTAAGGATTCTACATCTTGAGCATTTCTGTTAAGATATATAAATTTCTACTCACAGTATCTATTTATGATTCATAAACAAGATTGAGGATTTGGGGAGACCAAACAGAAAATAAACCAGGAAACAATTTCACTGCATTATTTTTAACTGTTACTTACGATTTTCCTTGTGGCATACTTTCAGGAACATAAACAAAGTATGATACATTAGTGAACTGTGGTGGTCGAAACCCAGCAATTACAGAAACAGAGGCTGGAGGCCCTCTGCTTCCAAGTTTATCTTCTGCTAGTACAGTCAGCAAATACTCCTTGTCCTTCACCAATGGCAAACCCGTTGTTTTAATCCAGCCAGTGTCTTTCTCAACTTCAAATCTGTCTTCACCACCTAAAAGAAACGAATCCAGAAGTTGCTATCAGCAAGACAGGTTTATTTGATTAAAACTAGGAGGCAAATAGGGTATCAATTCCTTAGTTGGTTTTGGCTTAGAATCAGCATGCACGCAAAAATTCAGAAGTTTGTTTAGAACTTAGAAATCAGGTATCAGTAATCACGTTCATGAGTACATTTCTAAGTTGCATTTTACTTCTCTGCACAATTATCACTCTTCTTTATCCTCCAATACTTAACTGTTGCCTGACCCTAAGTATCCCTTAGCAGAAAATACCCTGCTAGATTCCTGTCCAAAAAAACCAAAATCACCTTTGGAGTGGTATTCTACTCCCGTTCTGCTTACACAGTTTTGAACTATTATTTTGTTAAGAGCCAAGTTATTAATAGGTCTGTATTAGCTTTGCAAAGGTTAAGACACACCCCAGACTCTTAGAGACTTGGTAGAGAAGGAACATTAACTCTCTCCACCCAACAAACTGTGCTCCACATACCACCCTGTCTCATAAAAAGGCAGTCAGTGCAGCAGAGCAGTACTGACCACTGCTGCCATTGTCACCCCTTTGCCAAAGCCCTGAATAGTACTGAATGCTCCAAGCCCCACCACCCCACAGATGACATTCTGGACAGGAACTCTACTTCGAAAGGAGAACACCCTTCAAACCTGGCAAATCTGTCCATGCCCCCAATAAAAGCTGATTTTTCTCACACACAGAGCTGAAGGTTTATGAACCTTCTACAGGAGGAAGGGAAGATTTCTCACTAATGAAACTGAGGCTAAAACCCAAAGAAGTCACAAGAGTGAAGCCTAACACACAGGGACTGAGAGGGTTAAAATTTACCTTCCAAGAGAAAATATTCTACAGCTCCATCGATCCCTTCATCTCCATCCAGAGCAAGCAGCTTGTATACTTCAGTACCTCCCACAGCTTCAGGGGAAACCACAGCCAGGAATGGGAAGGGCTCCATGGCCCATTTGGGTATGTTGTCATTTACGTCTATCACATTAAGTGACAAGTTCTCCAAGTACCAATCCTTCCCTAATGGTCACAGAAAAACGAAGACATATTTAGACTGCTACTTAATGGCACTCAGAGTAACAGAAACGTGTATAGGCTCCTGAGTGTATATTGTCTGCAATATTGTGCAATGGCTATAGTAGCTCTGAATTGTGGAAATTAAATACTTATTGCCAAAAATCTAACCAGTCTACCCTAACTAGGGATTTTCCTGGTAAAGAAGTTCCCTGAAATCCTAATATGGTTTTCACTTGCATTAAATACTATTAAAAATAAATAACTAAACAAAACCCCAGAAACAAACAACTACAGAAAGGAACTATTCAAATTCTCCAAAAATGGACAACATATCTTTTAAAATTGAGGGGAAAGTGTTTGTTATATCTCTGCTATTATTTAATTAACCAGTGAAGACAGCCAAGCTCCTAAACAAGTAGTAAGTATGAGACAGGTATTACTGAAAAGGTGGCAGAAAGGAAAAACATCAGACTGAAGAAACAGCTCCTAAATCTCCAGGAATGGAGATAAGTATTTCTGATAAAGGAGGAAAAAGTGGGAAAACATCCTGATTGAAGCAAGTTCCTGAATACAAGACCAAAAGGATTAAAATCCTCATGTTTCTAAGAAAGCAAAGTGATACAGAAGACAGAAAGCTATTTTCTCCTTTTTGTCAACTGAAAAAGAATAAAAATGCTTCCTTCAATCACGCATAGCTAGCTCACATTTTGAAGCAACTTAGCTGGGGTAACACAACACTGAGACAAAGGTGGCATCTTTTGTAACTGATACGTTTATTAGTAACATCAGGGAGCACAGTATAAATACAACAGGCTGAGAGAACTGGGTTTGCTCAGTCTGAAGAAGAGCCAAGGAAACCTCAGAGCAGCTCCCAGTGCCTAATGGGGCCAACAAGAAAGCTGGAGAGGGGCTCTTTAAAGGGCCTGTAGTGACAGGACAAGCAGGAACGACTTTAAAGTGACAGAGGGGAGATTTAGACAGCAGGAGGAAATTCTTTACAACGAGGGTGCTGAGGCACTGGCACAGGGTGCTCAAAGAAGCTGTGGCTGCCCCATTCTCAGCGGTGTTCAAGGCCAGGTTGGATGGGGCTTCAAGCAACCTGGTCTAGTGGAAGGAGTCCCTGCCCATGGAAGAGGGTTGGAACGGGATGAGCTTTAAGGCCCCTTCCAACCCAACCCAGTCTGTGATTCTATGAATTCAGGACTTTTGGCCAGCTTGGCTCCAGGTGGACTGGCACTGAACTTGTAAAAAGTTTTGCTCCAGAAGCCAACTTGAGTGCTCCTGCAGCCCATCTTGAATGCCTTTAACTCCAGAAGAATGGTGTATGCACACCCTGTCTGATTCCAAAAGAGTACAACTGCATTGACATGGCGCTAAGCCTGCGAAGTGAAAGGAAATGCGGTCTGGGTAAAAACAGATGTCTATATTCACAACACGATTTATCCACAAGTTTAATAATGGATGTAATGTCAGAATTTTTAAAGTTGATGGTGTTAATACTTGATTTCAGTATTATACATGAAAATGCATAAACGCATTTATTTTCAAAATAGCATTACAGGAACTGAAACACCATACAAAGAACCAAACCAAAATTATCAGGTTTAATCTGATTAATAATACAAAGAACTTGGTATTTAAGATTCTAAATATAGAGCCCTGCCACAATGTCTGATCTTGAAAATAGTGTCATCTTGCTAGGGAGGGATACTCCCCCAGGAAGGTGTGCCACCCAGCAGCTGTGCTCTCCCTCTCTACTTCCTTAATTGACATCCCTCTCCAAAAAACATCCCTGTTCCAACTTTTGCCTGATGAACATTTACTGACCTTATCCCTTTGCTCCCCTAGAAGTATTAATCTATGTTTCACATCAGCTTCTGGCAAGCTTCAGCTTTCCACACTTTGGATCCCCGGTCTGATGGCAAGTGGCATATTTAGTACAATGAATCGTAATCTGCAACCTATAAACAACCAGTAAGTGGATTGTGGTAAAGAAAACTCCTTGGTGCTGTGATTAACAGAGGCAAATGTAAGTTTCTTACTGAGACTTAACCCATCATGACCTTTGAATGCTTTCTGTTCTTATCCAGACAAATCTCTTAATAGAGAATCAGCCAAGACAATCACAGAAGTTCTTCCTAGTTAAACTGGTAAAACTGTGTAAATTCATCTGAATTTTAGAACCGTAACTCTTCTTCTCTAAAGAGCAACAGAAAGTGCATTGACAGTAACCTGTTAAATCCAAACTGATTTCTGTATAACTATATCCTGTAATCGGAATTTAACGTTCCAGGGAATATAATACTAGCGTAAGATAGCACATGTGAGAAACTGGTCACTACAGCAAAACCAAACTGCTAATTTATCAAACAGTAAATCAGAGAAGCGACCAGTTTCCTGAAAGAGAACCTTAAACACGCCTCGCACCACTGCAGAACACAGAGATGTGCAGCATGCATTTTTACACTTTCATGGAAAAATTCTCAGTTACCACATACATCCCAGTTTTACAAAGTCTTCTCGACTCTAACTGAGATGACTGGTGTGTGCTACATATTTACTTCTGCAGCCAGAAGTGCTGGGAGGCCTGCTGCGAGGATGCTCAATTTGACTTCTCTAGCCAAATGTTCTTTTTAACATTGCATGTGAAGCCAAAGGTTCCAAAGATAAACTCAAATTGCCTCATCACAATAAAAATGACTGATACTGAGGTGAAAGTATAGTAGCCCAAACTGCTACTGCTCTGCCCTTGCAGTCACCCAGGTAAAATTAATTCCCTTCAGCATTTAGACAGACTCTGTGAAAGCAGCTACCTGCTTTCCCCTCCGTATAGCGCAAAACAAGCCAGATGGAGCATCCAAAAAAACATCCCAAAATCATGACGTAAAAAGTAGCAGCATGACTATTATTTCCCACTATCACACTAAATAGAACTAGGTGTGTTTCAAAGAGATGTGTTTCATGTCAAAATGTGTGTTCTTAAAGTTGCAGGGCAATCAGTTCAAGACACCTGAAGAAACTGCAGAGGAGGGAACTTACTGCCCAGGGGAAGTTGTGAATGCTCCATTGCTGACAGTGCTCAAGGCAAGGTTGGACAGAGCCTTGGATGGTATGGTTTAGGGGGAGATGTCCCTTCCCATGGCAAGGGGGCTGGAACTAGATGATCTTAAGGTCCTTTCCAAACCTAACTATTCTATGATTCCATGATCTAAGTCTGAGGCAGAAATACACCTAAGGCTGTCCAAAAAGAATATGTGCAAAAGGGAGAAGTTAGTGTCAAAATTGCTTATCTCCTGGAAACAACAGGTCTTTTGGAAGCTGTCACAAGTTTGTAAATACTCACTAATAGCTTAGTTTGCCTGGGCATACTGCTTAAAATAACAAGCATTAACTTAGAAACCAAGTTAAGAACCTTAGAAAATCTGCCTCTGTAATAGCAAGATCAATTGAGGATTTGAACGCCACATTGGTAACCCTGCCAGGAGCAGAAAGGTTACTTGCCTTTGCCTCTCTGGAGTCTGGAAATCAGTATCCCAATCACCCTACGCCTCATGCAGTTTCGTGTTCTGCTGAAGTTTTTAACATGCCTGAATTCCTCTACCAAAAAATAAGTCACAATTGAAGAATAACTGATTTTTATTGAACAAGTAGTAATGAACCTGGATACAAAGTCCACTCTTGCACTTATTGATTGTCAGTTTACTGAGCATTAATATGCTGGTACTCAGTACCTAATTATAACATTCTGCTTGTAAGGAAACTGTGGAGAATTGCATCAGGACTGAGATTAAGCCTCACAGGCTCTAACAAACTCTATTAGACAAAAAATTAAGGACTTGGGCATGTTCGTCCATGCACTTGTGTTTTAATGGTTAAGAGACCTTTCAGTCATTTGACATCTTGACACGATCAAAGCTTTCAGCAATATGTTGGTTACCTCTGAAACATCTGAATTCTCCTAAGAATTTTGTTAGGATAGTCAGCAGGAACTGCACTGCACATAATCCAAGAGACAGGCACAGGTCATGACCACTACACCTTCCCACTGCATATGACCTTACAGATCTTACTGGTATGTTATCTTCTTCCACCAACCATAGACAATTTGATTCATAAGTAAAATAATAAATAAACCATCATGATTTCACTTTCAGATAAGGGTTTTCTGGAGGAAAATGGCTGTAAGCTTTCCCTCATGTGTATCATATGTCAAAGCAAGAACTCTAAACAGAAACACCAAACAGGACTGTACTTCTCTGCACAGAAACCTACAAATGGGACCTGATAACTTCTACAAACAACACCAAGGAATCCAACGAGGCACGACTGGACAAGGACGTGCCAGAGGACAAGTGTGATGACGAGATTAACATGGTCAATGCTGTTCTAGCAGAACAGCACAATGCGAATTTCGAAGTATGTTCATGAACGTGATTTGTTTTTTAAAGCACAACCCCACATTCTAATAAGCACATCAAATATTCAAAAGTTTTTCATTTGTTGTAATTGTCATGACATATAAATTTCACAATGCAGTCTCTTATTTTTTAACTGGCATGTTTGCTTGCCTACAGAATAGCTCTGTTTTCCTGCAGAATGCAGCTTAAACTGGACCTTCAAATCATTTTAATGAGGTATATAAAATTCATTTTCTCCCCTACTTACGAAAATGATTTGTGCTTCAAGACAGCAGATGGAAGGAAATTTTAGAAACATACAGCTCTCAATAGTTCAGGCGTCTCAATGCCTCCTTTCATTGAAATACCCTTCCATATGGGTCTTGCAGATATATTAATTATACACGCACATCTGTATATTAATAGTAGTAGTAGTTATTATGAATCTGCATTTCTATATTATGGTTAACAGTAGCTTATTAGTAATATGTAAGTAGTACATGTGCAGTAATATCGCTACACTATGGGAGAAGTAACATGTTACAATTACACTCAAATCTTAGCAGAAACAGTTTAAACTAGTAATCCTCTGGATTTGGGTTAAGTCCTACAAACACACAGGCAGGTTCTATTTAAATCATCTGTTCCAAACGCCAGCCCCAACAAGAGGAGACACCTGCAACTATATTCAGCTGAGCACATCAACCCACTACTGAGATTCTAAGTCAGGAAACTGACACAGTCTTCATCATCCCTGAAAGAGTTTTCAAACTGTTTTGTAACACACTAGCAACAAGAATTTCCTCAATATTAAATGCTAGATACTTGACTTTCAAGCCAGGTACACTGCAGATATCTTGCACAACGCCATCCATCCATCTTGCTGCACATAGACACGATAGTAACATAACACGGAACATCCTCTATTAAAAATCAGTATTGTTAGAAGTCATATAGAAAATACTACTTCATATTCAAAAGGGGAAAATCATCTTTTTATTTGTCCAGAAAGTACTTTTTCCTCTTTTCTTACTTATCTTCACTATGGAAACTAATGAAAACAGGTTCTGTGAGCAGATTGCTTTTCTCACATAATTGCAAACACCACTTATTAGCCTTCAGCAATATCAAAATTAATCTCTCTCTCCTGCTCCCTTTTCAATTTATATTAAAAATTAAGACTAAAATTATAAACTCTAGTGCAGAGGTTTTTCCTACTTTAGCTGCTTAATTCCCTATTAGAGCCAATTCATGTATCACCAAAAAGTCTTCTTAGGGCAGCTCATCCTGAAGTCTGCTTTTTCTAATACATTCCCTCCAGTTGGAATTACTTCCTTTTAATTTAGGATTACCGACAAAAGCTGCAGCACTGAAATTCATTCCCTATCACCAAAGTCAATTCTCAAAATCTACTGCTGAAACCTCATCAAAAGTATCTACCTATCATTGCTTATTTTTCAGGCCTATCTGTGCTTGAAATTGATAAACAGAAGGATTTACTATATTACCTTCCTCTGAATTCCAGCTACATTAAAGAACATAAAACATTGGCCAGCCCAAGTTTCTGCTCACAGGAGATACATGATATGTCATGACTCTCAATTTTCATCCTTAAAAAAACCCAAACAAGCAAAATAGTGACTTGCTGCGAAGTTCAACCATAGCAAAAATGCTCTTTAAAAGCAGCAGTCACTCACTAAAAAAATATAAATAATCAATCCCTAAAATATCTGTCTGTGTGTAGACAAACTTCCAGATCCATAAGACTAATGAAATCAGTTCTTTACCAACATACTCTGCATAAGAATTAAGCATTAACATAATACAACTCTTGGCCTCTATAGCAGAAGCATTTCAAAAAATGTCACAGCTTAACTATGTGATGTACCTGTGTTTTAGACTTTCAGCATTTTACGTTACACTAACCATAGCACAGCACCTGTTTAACCTTTCAATAGATGTAAAAATATGGGGGACCCAGTGGAAAACCCATTTAGTAAAATCAGAATTACTGTACATCCAACAACATCCTTTCAAGTCCATAAGGTCCGAACTGCAACACAAATAGGATTTGTGAAATATCTAAAATCTTCCTAGTTTAAGACAAGATTCACTTTTTTGAAAAGATGTCCCTTTTCCAAGAAAAAGCATGAAAATCTGTTATTCAAAAGCCTTTCAGCAAGCAGCCATGCAGATCAAGGACAGTGTCTGCTGTCAGCTTACTCACTAGATTCCTCTTTCCAATCTCCATGCTCAAAAGGAGAGTGTCTCATTAAGCACAGTTGTTAAATTAAGAAGCTTTAACAAGGCAGGGTTAAATGTACAGGAGAAAACATTTCAAATTAACTATTCAAAGTTAGAAATGTGATCCTTTGGTGAGATATAAACCACATGTGCATAATAAAATAAACTGTTCTTAGACCCAAAAAAACCACCACACACAGGAAAAAGCTTTAATAGTCATATACTATGAAGACTGGGTTACACACTTTGCCCAAAAAGCTTAGGAAAACTTCTAATAAATTAAAAAAGGTGTCACAAGCTTGTAAAATCATTAGTAATTTTTCCCATAAAATTTAAGACACATAGAGGAACTTAGCACGCAGAAGGAACAAAATCCCTCTCAAAATCATACCCTCTGAGGGCGTCCAAGACTTGCCAAAATTGTAGAACATCCTGAAAATTAAAGTGACCAAATATCTTGATTGGATAATTGTTCCTTTCTTCTTGAGGTTCTTCACTAGCTCTTTATGGCTCTACCCAATCCAGTTCTATCTGAAAAAACATCTTTTGTGATGTCATCATTGATTTTCTAGGAATGGGATTCAACGTAAAGTAGCACAAACTAGCTCCTCCAACCTGATATCAAAGTTAGGTAATAAGGACGCACTGGATTGCACACAGCTACTGCAAAGTCATTCCATACACCAACTGGAAAAAAATATTCCCCCACCTGCCCCTATTTTTACACCAAGGGCGGCAGGAAAGAAAAGAGGGCTTTAATACATTGTCATTTGGTTAACAACAACTTTTGAATGTTACACTGCTTAAGAGAAGCCTTGGAAAATACGCATGCTGAAATAGTTTGACTGACATTTCAAATACTGTGTGTTGGAGTTGCCTCGAAACCCATCCCTTTTCACCATGTCCAATTATAGAAGATGCTGTCAGTCTATGAAACCAAATGAATTCTCAGACTTCTAATTGCATTAGGATTATACAGAATGTCTCTTCCCTCAAAAATCCAAAGGATACTTCTAAAAGACAAGAGTTGAAAATAGAATACTTGTATTGGTTAAAAATGTAGGCATCTCTGCACCAGTCTAATTGATACAACTGACAATGCCAGACACTGAGTTAAAAAATCTGACAATACAGGATATGTACACGACTGAAAATGTCACTACAACCGTGTACAATTATTATACAGTCCTTGAATGTACTGAGGGAAGAGATATTATATTGTTATGATTAAACAATAATGGGTGAGAAGCAAGGTTGCTCCTGGCATTTTTAGGTGGCTTCAATCTTTTTTTAAAAGGAGATTTATGACAGTGTTGGAAGTCTTGCAAGCCTTTAGGTCAATACCGCTATTGCATGCTGGCCTACATCTATTACCAAATTAAGCACTCCAGTTAGTATTTTTTTTTGTTTTTAAACTGCTCCCACTTCTAAAGCCTTCTACCTTAAATAGACTTTTTTTTTTTTAATCAGGGTTTGTTATTTTTTTTGGTTACTGCAAATAAAATATTTGGAGTTTGAGAGGACATTGCTTTGAGAAGGCTCTGCAAGTATCTGGACTCTTCCAACACCTCACTCTGCAATACATCATCATTTAAAATATCTACTGACAAAAAGTCTGAGAAGATACATTTCCAGAATGTCCTAAGCCTCCAGCTGCCATCAGGAGAAATCTCTTTTCCCATTTTCATACCCTAACATGAGATAAAGCCACTGGTTATTGTACCCAGTCCTACTGTATATCCTTCAAGAAACAGTACAATTATGCACAAATGTTTCTTCATTGTAATCTCTGAAAATTCATTAGGTATCTGATGGGCTACTTTTAAGTACAGTAGTTTGCTCATTCATTAAACATAAACCTTCTGAAGAGATGACCTTGAGGGGCTCAAATCTTGTCTGCAGATAGAATAATGACAGTCTATCACATATCTGTCCCTTACCCTCATCTGGCTTTTAAAACAGAAGTTAAAGCAAACCAGAAAAGTACAAAAGTAAAGAAAGCAACAGAGGAGCTAAATTATCATGGCAGAGTGGGTCTGAGTATAAATTACGAATTAAAAGAGATTCAAGTGATATCCATGTAATGAGGGACTTCCCAGTGTGGTACCCATCTGCTGAGACAGGCAGACAGAAAACCCAAGCAGGCCCAGATGTGAAGTAATAACTGTAAATTAATTATTCCAACAGACATCCTTAAATAACAAAGCATATGTGTTAATAAATGATTACTGACTGACAAAAAGCATTATAATAAGGAGAGAATTAGCTGAAGAGGTAGCAGCTACCATTCTACTGCAAGATGGGAAGTTCTCTTGAACTCTTGAATTTCTCTTGAAACTTTCCTTAGGATTTCTTGGGGAAGTCACTGACACTGCCAGTGCTAATGAGAATCCCTGTGGACATCCTCATGGATTTAACAGACACAAGGAATAAACTGCCTCTCGCTCCTGCAGGCTGCCCCTCATTCAGAAAAGAGAAAAGATGAGGGAAAGGAAAAGTGTGGGAATCTTCTCCTCTGCCTGCCTGTGCTGCTCTGTGAAGAACAGAAGTTACTCTGAGCAGTTGCACTGAGATGTTGCTAGTTTTCACAAGCGCTAGAAGACAACCCCTCAAAACCTTCCCAAGCTGAAATCAATTCAACCAACTCGTTTCTGTCAATACAATTTTCTTCTGAATACTCACGTTCCAGACAATCTTCAAAACAATGTTAGAATCACACGTAACACAAAAATAGCGAGAGACACGGGGAATGTACACAGACACCCACCATCTGGTGAACTAAAAACATGCTTAAACTAAGCTCTATTCTCATAACTGAAAAATATTAAACAAGATGACAATTCAAAATGAAAACAAGTAATACATGTAATCAGCCAGACATAAATGAAATGAGTTATGCTATTTAAGACCCTTTAAAGGATGACAGTTTAAATCACACACAGAGGTTCAACGGTGCACGTTTGAATCCTCAGGTTTTTAAGAGAAGTGCAGCCACAGAAACACGAAGGCGCCAGCCCTTCAAAACGCTCACCAAACACGCAGAGCTTTAACGACTCAAAACTCGATGGCTTCAGCTGCTTCAGGCCGCACACTTACAGATCAGAGCTACGGGAAGCATTTTTCAGCAAGCACTTGCGTGCGAGCAGCGTGGTATATCCAAAGTGCTTTGACTCAGCACATGTACCACATAAGTTACACTCCGGTTACACCACACACTTTCCATGCTGCTTGTTAATGACTAAGAATTTTGACAGCTGAAACAGTTACATTCCAATAACCAACCCAGTGCCCCACACATTTTTCACAGCTGGGCAGTACATACCCCCTACGCTATAAAATGCTTCCTGAGCCATACACTGCTCTGATAGTTATAATATACAGATGTAAAAGATCAAACCCACATTCCACAGCATAACAGCATGTAACACCTGACACTGAACCACTGCCATGCACGCGCTGTCACTTGGGAACTTCTTACTCCTTAAAGGACAACCCATCCTCCAACCGACAGAAGGGACGAGACCACTGCCGGGTACAGACTTAACTTTTGTTTGCGGCTGCAGCCGCAGGGGCGAGCTCAGAGGCCGCACGTCCGTGGGCAGCCCCTGAGTGTGCTCTCACGTCCGCACGTACCTGTGCGCTCCGGGGCGCCGAGGACGAACTTCCAGCGGGCCACGGCCTCCCTGTCGGGGCCCGCGCTCAGCATTACCGCGCCGCTCTCCCGCTCCACACGCACCGGCGACTCCTCGACGGGCGGCGACACCAGCTCGAACCAGGCGGAAGCGAAGCGCTCCGGGGCCAGCGTCGCCAGGCGGCTGCCCGGGCGGGCGTCCTCTGGCACGGGCAGGGACAGCGGCCGGGCGGCGGCGCGGGGCGGCAGCAGCACAGACCGGCGGCGGCGTCGGGCGGCATCGCGGGGCATCGGGAGGCGCTTGGGCTGCGGCAGCACCTCGAGCTCCAGCGGGGCGCTGAGCAGCGGCGGCCGCCCGCGGTCCCGCGCGTAGAGGCGCAGCGGGAGGGGCGCTCGCAGGTGGAGCAAGGAGCGCACCAGCAGCACGCGCCCGCTGCGCGGCACCACGAAGAAGTGCTCGCTGGGCGGGAGCGCGAAGTAGCGCAACTCCGCGTTGGCGCCCGCGTCCGCGTCCTCGGCGCGCGCCTGCCACACGGAGGACCCGAGCGCCAGCGTCTCCTCCACGCGGAGCCGCGTGACACCGCGGCGCGGGCCCCCCGCGAAGCGCGGCGCGTTGTCGTTGTCGTCCAGCACGCGGACGGTGATGGCGGCCAGCTCCGCGGGCGCGGCGGCGCGCGGCGCGCAGCGGCGGCAGCACAGCGCCAGGCGCAGCGCGTACACCTCGCGCGCCTCGCGGTCCAGCGGGCGGGCAGTGCGCAGCAGGACGCGCGCAGTGCGGGCGTGCAGCCACACGCGGAAGTGCGAGTGCCCCTCTCCCAGCAGCTGCAGCCGCCAGCGCCGGCCCCGCACCTGCGCGCACCACGGCCCCGGCGCCAGCCGCGTTAGGGGGATGCTCAGCCCGCGCACGCGCGAGCCCGCAGCGCGGTTCTCCGCGACGTCCCCGTAGAACGAGGGTCTCCTCCGGGGCGCGGCGCGGGCGGCTGCCAGGGCGCAGCACAGCAGCAGGCAGCCGGCGGCGCGCGGGGCTCCGCGGGGCAACATGGCGGGCAGCGGCCGGCGCGGCCCTGCCCTGCTCCGCCCGCAGCTCCCCGCGGCAGCGCAGACACTGAGCGGGCGGCGGGAGACCGCGGCGGGCGCTACGAGGGGGCTGGGGCTGGAGCAGCCGCCGCCCCGCCCTGCCGCGGCCCGCCCTACCCGTGTCCGCGCGGGTCTCACGGAACGAAGCGTCCCGTGAGCCTGGTTCAGATGTGCAGCGGGTTTACCGCCCGGCAGCCCCGACGATCCTCCGCGCGCAGCAGCCTCGTCTCCTGCTTCACCTCCCGCTTCACCTTAGCCAGCTCCATCCTCCCCCAGAGCCACCATCCCCGCCCGCTTTCGGGGGCAGCGGCACACGGGGATGTCCCGCCGGCTGTCCGCCACGTCTGTCAAGACGCGGATGGCTGCCGGCAGTATCATCTGGTTGGTTTCTAGATCCCCCCTTATTATAAAAGCCCAGTTTCGCTCTCAGTTTGTACTTGCGCAGTGGCATTGGGCTGAAGTTACAAAGTTACATCCTTAGTCACGAGTAATCCACTCCCAGTGCCTCCGTATTTGGAAAGGTAGAAGAAATGTGTTTAGGTGACACATAGCGTGTTTCTGGGGACAAACATTAAGAAATAGAATCCAAGATTTAGTTAACCAACGGGGGGGGGGGGGGGGGGAACCAACAAAAACCCAACCCTGTTAAAACTAAATTTCAGCATTAAAGTTAGCTGGCTACATAAAACAGGCATGTTGCAGAAAAAAAGTTGCTATAAAAGCGGCTCGTATTGACCAAAAGGCAAAATCACACGGGCAGCACTGAGTGCTCCCGACTGCCACTTTCAGCAGCCGGCTTTCAAGGGAAAGAAAGGGGCTGGCAGTCCCCTGAGACCTTTTACTGTCCGCAACTATTAACAGATGTCAATAATAGTATTAATACACCCCCTGGAGCAAGCTGATGTAGATGTCATGTGGCACACCTGACAGACACGGCTTTCAAGTACCAGTCCGTACTTTCAGGAAGGGCTTTGCACTGCTGCCTTATCTCAGCAAAGGAATCTCTTTCTACGCTGTTTACTTCACAGTCGTGATTCTATGTGTTGACACACAGTGCTGCAAGATTGAGCTCAAAGTGACAAGACAGTCTCTGTGCTATTTCAGATGGTTTGCACATTGTCACTTTCTACGACAACACTTGCAGCTCCGTTTTTTCAAATGCAAGTGTAAGTGATGATCCTTTCCTTTACAACTTTGCAAACTAAACCTAAATTATTCAGAAGTACAGCTGCTGTTGTCTGATCCTTGCTAGCTCTTCATGCAGCTTTCTCTCTACACGCCACATTTTTTTCTTGGGAACTAGCAGTCGGATGGGTGCAAGAAACACCTTCTGTCATGCTAAGAGCGGAATCCTTCCTCCAAAAATGAAAAACTGGTGACACTTTCGGTATCTTTCAGTATTTTACAACAATTACTTCCCAGTTTATCCCAACTAGCTGGAAGACCCTTTCTGCTGTTAACTAGAGCGTGCTGCATACCAAGAAGGTTAGGATAAAGGTTTTAATTACAATAGCCTATATAAGTGGACATAGCTCTTGATGCAGCCAGAAACACCTCCTGCATATCAGCAAGCTAAATGAGCTATAGATACATACACAGAAGTGAAATCTGAGGTGTGTTAAAATCAGACAATACAGTCACAATAAATTCTCACTGAAGAACACTCTTATGGTATATTTTGTTTCCCCCAAAGTATCTACATTATTAATAATCTCAGTAAACAGCCTGAAAATCTGTACAGAAAAGCTTTTCTTTACAATCCTAAGTTTCAAGATACAGTTTTTCTAATCAGAATTCTGACTTATGTAACTGACACAGTGACTTCACTTTTTTTTATTTTAAATAATGACTTTAGTAAATGAGTTTATACTACTCTCTAAACATCCCTTTTCTCAAAACCATGCTTCATCCCTATAACTGACTTAATAAAAAGTCTATGTGAAAGCAGGCTGCTGCATTTGCATTTAATATGTAAGCCACAACAAATGGATATCCCTGATACTAAATCTTAGTAAACCTTGCCTGGAGTATTTTTCAGTTATTTGTGTACATGAAGTAAACAGAAAGAATCATTTCAGTCTCACTTATATTTCCTATTTATAATCAGAATTCTCAAAAACTTCAATATATTACATTTGACACCACATCTCTCTGTGTTTCAGAGTCCCAAACTACTTTTGCCACAGCAGAACTAATCAGAACACAATTTACCCTGTCAGAATTTGCAGATTTGGCAAAGAAAACATATCTGATTCAATTCCACCCTAGGCTCCAGCAGAAGCCAGGCAGGTTTCTGGTGAGCTTCTCAGCATCCTACCTAAAGGGCTTACTACAGGTTTACAGATAGCACCCTTTGAAGATAATGTTTGTTTAAATAACTATGAACAATGTGACAGTGCCAAATACTGGTGTGTGTGCCCACTCGAGGTGTCCAACATGTACATTAGAATTAACAGGTGTGCCAGTCAAATGAAAAATTATTATAAGAAATATTCTTATTTAGTAGACAATAAAAAGTAATATACTATATACAAAGCCAGAAACCACCTTTAAAGTTTTTAAAGTAATCGGCTCATCTTCAAAAATTAAAGAAGCATATGGGAAACCTACATAAAGGAATACGAAAAAATATTTTCTTTTCTGCAGCCCAAGGAACCAGTAAGGAATGATGCTTCCATGAAGGATTCATTATCTTCCTTAATGGTATGAGCAGGTGTGGTGAGACACACTGAAGGCAGTCAGTATACATCTTACTTAATTCTACTGTAACTAACTCTAGGTAAAAGACTGCCCAGGCAGTGGATCACCTGCTTTCCTGAGAATACAGTTTTCATTTTCAGTTTGTCCTGTCCACAGCCCTCCCTGAGAACAGCTGCTGTTCCATTCCATGTGTGTGAAATATCTAAATGCTGCAGGGGTCATCCAGATTTTCCCCCCATGCCTTGACCTGAGCAACAGTCAATGACAAAAAAATGGAAAAGGAGCAAGCACTACTTTTTATCCCAGTCTCTCTTTTCCTTCCCCAGCTCCAGTCCTCGGATCACCTTCCTCTGTAGCCTGCTATGCAGTCTGGCCTTCATTAACTCTTCTGTCTCTATTTATGAAACAACAGCCTAAAGAGGCAAGAGGTAGCTAGTTAAAGTGGGTTATATTAAATGCTTTTAATGTACATCTTTTCTTTCACGAGTTATTCATTAAATAAATAACTAGAACCCATATTGTTCCATACCATTTAAAGAGGATTCTCCTCCATAAGCTAGAGCAAAAATTAGCAGTTGGAATGTAATAAATATCCAATAAATACTTCTCTTAAGGAAAAGGAAAGAAGGAAGGAAGGAAGGAAGGAAGGAAGGAAGGAAGGAAGGAAGGAAGGAAGGAAGGAAGGAAGGAAGGAAGGAAGGAAGGAAGGAAGGAAGGAAGGGGGGGAGGGAAGGAGGGGGGAGGGAAGGAGGGGGGAGGGAAGGAAGGAAGGAGGGGGGAGGGAGGGAGGGAGGAACCTTAAAAGGAAACCAGAAAGTCGTTTTAATCCACAGTCCACCCCTCACTTCATAGATGTGCTGATAATGCAGAGTTAGTGTTTTATTGGCTTTGCTGTGCTCCAGCTCATTAAACACAGGTGCTTTGTATGGGCACAAACACATTACCCAGAAAGAAAATGAACAATCCAGGGTGTAGGATTTTAGCCAAGACACCCAAGGCATTCATGCTCTAATTCTTGGAAAAGAAAAAACATTTATTGCAGATGCTTTAAAAAAATTAAGCCATTAGAGCACATGAAGCTATAAAAATCATAAATAATGGCTTCAGCCAGGTTAAAATTCCTACTGGTGCTTCTGTAGCAAAACAAATCTATGAATGGTGGCAATCCTAAGATAGGAAATATATGCATATAGGTATCAATTTAGTTGGGTTTTCTCATGTTACACAGAAACTCAAGTATTTTGTAGGTGTTGGACTTCAGCTCTGATTCAGTTCCTACCAAAATTCGTAACATACTGCCGTTGACTTCCCAGCTTTTGTATCAGACTTTAAATATATATAGCATACATAACATTTGAGTGTGCCCCTCAGTCTGACAGCAAATCTGCAAAGCATTAGCTGTTTATGCTTTGAAATAAAATATAATAAAAAGTCTATCTACAAAAATCTAACAAAAAGCACTTCTCCTGTTTTCACTCCTGTATTTTCTTATCTGAGGTCTCCTCTCATCTGACTTGCACGTCTATGTCCTTCCATTTCCAAATGTATCCTACTATACTTCCATATTAGTGCTCACAAATCTTTGTAAACCCAGGACCCAGGCTGGGCACAATGTTTCTCAAGAGTGCATTTATTTAGAGCCCACTACTGAGGCACCCATTCAAACTTTTTCATTGCAAATAAGCCTTATTAGCCTTAGTGTGTTTGATTATAGAATAATGGAAATTAAAGGGGAAATTTTGAAGGTTATTTTGAGGGCACTGAAATGTTTGCTAATGTCTTTTAAATTACAATAGCAATGTTTATGTGGTTAATTTTTGCTAACATTTTAATTCAGACCCAAGATACCTAAGCAAAGATTTCATTACACAAGGTATTTTCATACATCTTCCAATCCAAAGTCCTAGACATTGAGTTTGCAGAGTGTTGTCATAAGCTGGAGGTATTTCACTTTATTTTACTTACAGCTGCTTTAGGAAGGAGATGTTTTGTTCATTAGCTTATTCATGCGTTGCCATTCTTCTGTTATCACTGTAATATGGTTTCATCTTAAGGATAATTATGAAGTTAATGCAAGCACTGCTGGAAGAGACACACTATTTACAATGATTAAATCACTGTGGGAAAAAAAAAAAAACCAAAACGAAAAAAGCCAGAAACGTCTCTTGAGCCCTCTAGTGTTTGAAATTAAGTCTCAACGGACTTGGGAAGGATCCTGCTTATCAAAACTAATATCCTTGATATTTTTACATATCTCAAATAGCACTGATAAGTCTTCCTATCACTCCACTGAATTACTAATGTACACTCGTACTAACGTACTAGTGCATTATTACTTCCAATCCAGCTGACATTGAGCACATTTGACAGCTGACAAATGAAGAATACAGAGTAAAATCTTATTTTTCTCCAGTCATATTTTTAGTGCCATTGTATTTTAGTGACAGAGAGAACTATTCTTCATCCATTAAAAAAAATAAATTCTGCTAGAAAACTTCAGGAAATAATTTTTCAATTAATTTCACTAAATTACACAGGTAAAATAAAAAAGAATGAATCATAGCAACAAGCAGAGTAACAAGTTTAATTTAAACTTGCCTTACAATGACAAGAATTTTAACTCTTGTTGAATTTGCTGATATGAATATTTGCGAAATTTGATCTGATGCCTCAAATAAGACAGAAATAGCCACACAGTGCTGTATGAGAATTACCCATCCCAACAGAATCCTGGGTTTTGCATTTTAAGCCCTCACTGGCCAAGGAATAAAGCCTAAGTTCTTAAACATCATCCAACTTAGAGCATTCAATAGCCCAGTTTGCACTGGAAAATTATGTCTGTTGAAATACCTCAAAACAGGATATACCAAAATAGGGCTCTTAAAATACACATTTTTATTATACATTATGCCTTTATATTAACATATATGTTTATATTGTATAGAGAATAGTTAGCAATATATACCATTTTCTATTCCACATGCAGTATGATTTTAACGTAATGTATTTAACAATTATATAGTATTGACATTATGTACAATATATACTAGGTCGCAGCGTAAGATACGCAGTTATCACAAAAGTTTAAAATCGAAAAATTAAAAAAAAACTTTTTAGAGCATTTATTTTCTGTTTACCATTCTTCATCAATATCAGTGACACACTCTGTGGGCATATCAAATGCATACAAAACTTTCAGGAATCCACTGTTTCTGCATCACAGTTTAAAGCCCTGAAAATTATGAAGCAACTCAGCCAGTATTGAAAAACTGGGACCTGTTCTTTCATATTTTCACATTAAAGGCTGTCCAGAGCAGACCAAAACTAAGCAGCTGACAAGACAAAACAGATACACAACCTAAAGCATGGTGTTACATGCCTCTGGATTTTTTAAATTATTCCATTTCTCTTTTGCTTCCTGAATCTCATATTGTAATTGACAATAACTACAACGATCCCTCCTCAAAACATAAAAACGCATCAGCTGCCAGCTCACTGCTTATAAACTCATTTAAGACAACTTATAAAGACATAACCTTTAAGCATGTGAGCAAACAATATGCAATCAAACACGCAACACAAATATCTATAAAGGTAGATGAAGTATTAGGATTACTACAGCTTTCTCTGACTGAAGCAAAGCATATGGTGGTATAATGGAGCATGAATTTACAGCAGCAGAGATGTACGATATAGATTTAAGCTTCATCTGTGAGAACATACTGCACAGCAGAAAAACCCAGGCTTTTCGGGGGGTGGGTGGGTGTGCGCATGATGAACATCACTCTTATGTAGAGCTACGGCTCCCTCTGCTGCTAACATGGAAGTAAACCCCAAACCCTTCCCTGAAACCCGCTACAAACACCCTTCTGAAAGAGAACCCGGTTTGAATTTATCGAGGCATAAACATGCTTCTCATGCTATCTGGATGGATGCAAGGTTTGCAGATAGGGCTGACAGGCTCCTGTCATCCTTATGGAGCATGGAAAGCTCCAAAGAAAATTAATTCCACTCTACTAATTCTGTGTGTATTCACGGCAGTTCTGAATGGAACAAGCACTTGATAGCTTTCCTTACTTTTTAAAACCAGACCAGAAATCACAGATATATGACCAAGTACTTGGTCATATATCTCTATAGAAACCTCCATTTTTAGGAAAATGTGGCTTATTTATCCTGGAAGAAGAGTTTTTGATGTTCAAGTCATTTCTTTGGCTCACTAGATCTCAAAGTACAAGTAAAAAAAATACAGCCTTTAGTGAGAACACGTGACTGACTGACTGAACACGCTATCCTGGGCCTTGAGAAACAAATCTTGTGGCAACACGGCACCCCACAGAGTTCAGTAAGACAATGGGACTCCTTTCTGGAACAAACTTATAGACACCTGGGCCAAAGAGCATGGCATTGAGTGGGTATATCACATCCCCTACCATGCACCAGCCTCTGGGAAAATCAAACAGTACAATGGGCTGTTAAAAACTACACTGAGTGCCATGGGTGTGGGACTTTCAAATGCTGGGATACACATTTACCAAAGGCCAACTGGTTGGTTAACACCAGAGGATCTGCCAACAGAGCTGGTCCAGCCCAGTAAGAACTTTTACATACTGTAGAAGGGGACAAAGTTCCTGTGCTACACATAAGGAATTTGCTGGGGAAGACAGTCTGGGTTATTCCTGCTCCAGGTAAAAAACCCACTCATGGGATTGCTTTTGCTCAGGAACCCGGATATACTTAGTGGGTAATGGGGGAAGATGGGGACATCCAATGTGTACCTCAAGGGGATTTGATTTTAGGGGAAAACAGCCAATGAACTCAATCGTATGCTGCTGCCTGCTATGTAGCACTTTTATAGCCTACCAACTAGATGTCTTCAGGTCACCAGCAACTGGCCCTGACCTCTCTCCGACTATCAGCCCAACAAAGACTGAACTTTGATGAAACCAGACGAGCTCAACAGTGACCAGATGAGTTCCGTGGTGGCATCAGCAGGCAACAATCCAACACTGCGCATCGTCTCTCCTGCTCTGAAAGACTGTTACAAGAGAGGGAGCCCAACATCATGGACTGGATGAACTCAGCAGCTTTATGGGGATTGGTTCATGCACTAAGGAATGATATCTCTCTATGTGTGGGTGTGGGGGTATATATATATACTTATATATATTTTTATATATATATATATATAAGAGACAAAAGAGATGGTATACTGAAAAATGTGGGATCTGAGCATGATGCAAATGGTATGGAATAAGGGGTGGATACTGTCCAGGGTTCAGCAGTAGCAGTCATTTTTCTCCTTCTTAGTAGCTGGTGCAGTGCTGTGGTTTTGACTTTCAGCCTGGGAACAGCGCTGATAACACCGATATTTTTAGTTACTGCTCAGTAATGTTTACTTTGACCAAGGACTTTCTGAGTCGCATGTTCTGCCAGGGAAGAGGGGAAGCCGGGAGGAAGCCCAGACAGGACACCTGACCCAAACTAACCAAAGAGGTATTCCATCCCACAGCACGTCATGGCCAGTATAGAAACTGGGGGCAGTTACCCAGAAAGATTGTGGTATGGGTACCCCCACTGCTCGGGTTGGGTTGGGTATGGGTCGGCGGGTGGTAAGCGGTTGTATTCTCTTCCCTTGTTATATCCCTTATCATTATTATTATTGGTGGTAGCAGCAGTGATTTGTGTTATACTTCAGTTACTAAACTGTTCTTCTCTCAACCTGTGGGAGTTGCATTCTTTCGATTCTCCTCCACATCCCTCCGGGAGCGGGGGGAGAAAAAAAGAGTGGGTAGGGAGCAAGCAGCTGTGTGGTTCTGGGGTGCCGGCTGGGCTTAAACCACAACACTGACCAACATTAAAAGCTGAAACTTGAGATGTAAAGTTGCTCATGTAACATGACCAAAGCTATGAAATCAGTGTGTTGACAATAGTCTCTTTGAATAGGCATTAGAGTGACTTCCCTGTGAGGGTGCTGAGGCACTGGCACAGGTTGCCCAGAGCAGCTGTGGCTGCCCTCTCCTTGCAATGTTCAAGGTCAAGGTCAAGGCCAGGCTGGATGGGGCTTGGAGCAACCTGGTCTGGTGGAAGGTGTCCCTGCCCATGGCAGGGTGTTGGAACTGGATGAGCTTTAAGGTCTTTTCCACCCCAACCCAGTCTGTGTTTCTGTCTCTCCGTACCAGTCCACTCAAGGCCAGTACCCATCGGCAGTGTGTTCTGCCAGACTCCAGAGTCGGGGCCAGACCTGGCAGCCGAAGGCAGGAAGCCACATCACTTCACACTTCTTTTAGTCGCAGTTGCCGATGTGCATTGCGCTGGGAAGCGGTGGTCACGGCACAGTGAGTTATTTCTTGAGGAGCCACAGCTGAGCAGAGCGGGGAATCTCAGCGCCGCACTGGCGGGACGGCTGACCGAGCCCTGTGCGTGTTCCCTGTTCGGGGCGTTTCTGAGGAAACCAGAGGACCTGCAGCACACACACAGGCCAAGCGCTGCCCTCTGAAGGTCGGGGGCTATGACGACGGCTCCAACCTACAGCGATCCAGAGCACCGCCTGACCCAAGCCCGCCGCACGACACCGCGCCGGCCTCGGCGGCGCCGAGAGAGAACTCCCCTCGCGGCGCCCAACCCCTCGCCGGCGCTCTCGACGGTTGATTCGCCGCGCCTGACGCGGCGCCGGCGCGGTGTGCGCTGATGCGCTGCCCGGCGCTGAGCCATGGCGGACGAGGAGTTGGAGGCGCTCCGGCAGCAGCGGCTGGCCGAGCTGCAGGCCAGCCACGGGGTAAGGACGACGCGCCCGCTCTGCCGCCGCCCTGGCACTGCTCCCCCGCTCCCTGCCGCCGGGCCGGGGCGAATGGGAGCTCTGCGGGTGCGGCACGGCCTGCTCCCCCCGCCCGAGCCCCTTCCGGCCGTGTGTGGCGGGAGGCGGGCGGGGAAAGGCCCCACCGCGAGGAAAGGCTTTGTCAGGAGGCCGGGGGGCAGCGGGCAGCGGCCCGGCCGTGCCCGATGCTTTGGCTGGGGGCGTCCCGAGTGAGCAGTGACCGGCCCCGGGCCTGCCGCGCGGGGCTCGGCCCATGAGCGTCCCCTCCGCCGGCCGATCCCCTCGCCGCTCGCTCTGAGTCACCGTCGCCGGCGTTCTAGTCTGGTCTTGGAGCTGAAGTGCCAGCTATGATCAGCCCCGTTTCTTCTCACTGTATGGTTTCCTGTTCAGCTGCCACGCTTTGTAATGGTACTTAAAAAAATTTGCGGTGCAGATTCAACACAAAGTTCATCTTTTTTTCTCTTTTATTTTTTTTATTTGCTTCTGAATAGTCGTCTCGGCTGCGTTAGTCCCAGACTACCATGCTAGGATTGTGCTTTCTTCTTCATTGATAAATACAAAGCATTACATTGAATTTAATTTCTCCTCAGCTTGTTTTAATGGGGTTTAAATGCCTTTGTCTCCTTTCGGGGCTTTGGGAAATTTTATTACCTTCAGCCCAACAGGAAGGTCTTTTAATAATGTCCGAACTGACAGCAGTTTGTGGATGGATCCAGTAGCACAAGTTTGCATTGCTGCTGTGTGAGGAAAGCATGGGGTGGCACATTTATTTGCCAGGGCAGCAGATTCTTACTATCAGGATGTCATCCGTGGTCAGGCAGGTTTAGCTTACATTGACTTTGCTGGAATATTGAATGGTTTGAATGGGTTGATGATCATATTTATTTTGATCTCATTCTTCAGGATCCTTCTGGTGATTCATCGCAGCAGGAGGCAAAACAGAGGTATAAATGATAACTATTGTCTTTTGTTCTCACACTGAGTTGTTTTGGAACCTTTTGCATTTATTTATTTTTTTAAAGTATTTTCTCTTATTTGGAATACCTGATTTTGTTTTTTGTGGTTGAAAGAGGCACCAAAAAAGAACAGCTGAAATGTCAGAAGATTTAATCCAGGAGTAGCTAAAATCTGATCAATGCAAGTGTGGCCTCCAGGCCATAACTATACAGGATGATCTAGCACAGAGCTGCAGGGCAGTCTGCACCCTCCATGGGTGGGAGCAGAGGGAGGAAAACAGCACCAGCAACTCCTCCTCCGACAACACCATTTCACTTTGGACCTCAGCTGAGTGCTGTAACCCATTAAGTGCTTTGAGCAGCCTGGTCTAGTGGAAGGTGGCCCTGCCCATAGCAGAGGGTTGGAACTTGGTGAGCTTTAAGCTCTCTTTCAACCCAAACTAGTCTGTGATTCTATGAACCTCATGATCCCTAGTGATATAACAGGATGTTTGGGGGGAAAGCATTATCACACCCACAGTCATCTCCTTCTGGAACTGGGAAACCTTGGCTTTTCAGGGTTGGTAAGAGCTGGTCATAAAAAAACCCTTGAAGACGTGCAGAGCTCTTCCCAAACCGGAGTTTGTCTGAGTGATGAGTTTGCGTTTGGCTCTGTTAGTGCAATGAGGACATGCTTTCCTAGTTGATTTGATTTTCTGGAACATCTGTTGCGGTTAAAAATGTGCAACAAAAAGCTTCATGTCAGAACTTAGTGCAGAAGCAGTGCAGAACCTACACTAAGTGGAGAATTGAAGATATGTGTTTAAAGAGCTCAACTTTGCACACAGTTGAAGTTTGTAGTTTGTTTTGCAGTTGCATGGACTGTTCCTTAACACTTCCTGTACCATACACTGCCTTTGAATTCCACATGGAATTCAGATTTCTGAATGCAGAGTATTTACAAGTGGGTAGCATGGCTTTTGTCTCTGAGATGTAATAACAAACAGGAGGAAGGTGTGAGTAGTAATAAATCTACATTGATTTCTTGGAAGGTGTGGTCAGCTGTGTAACTTGTCTACATATGTAGAGCTAGTCACGACCGAAAATGCTACAAAAGGAATTGGGTGAATGTGAGGTTTGAAGGGACCTCAAGAAATCACTGACATGAATTGAATGTCTTCTGTAGTTAGCTGGTTTGTGTACATTATTTTAGGTATTTCAAATCACACTTGTAATGTGTGGTTGATTTTTCATTACAGGGAAGCAGAGATAAGAAATACTATTTTAGCTCAAGTTCTTGATCAAGCAGCTCGTGCAAGATGTAAGTATCCAAGTAACTTTCTAATTAAAAATCCCCATCTAGCATGCTCCAGTGCTGCTCAGATCACGAATGTATGTGCTTCTGTAGAGGCCAGAGCAGAAAAACACTGGTGCTGATGAGAAGGTAAAACCATTACGGCTTTTTAGTTTGATAGGAACAATTGGAGGGGAGAGGTTAACTGACATCTAAATGATGGGTTTTTTTAATTAATAGTAGGAATTGTAAGAATCAAAATTAGATTAATTAGGATCAAATATTTAAAAGTAAGAAATAAAACTGTCTTGTATCTTTATTTTACATAAATGAAAATGCCTTTCTGAATTTATTTCATGACCCTGGCATGAAGAAGACAGTTGCGTAGGGATTTTTGTCACTTTTTAGTTCCTAGTGAAGGTATTTGTGTATGATTTAAAACAAACAGAACCTGTTTCTCTTCTAGTAAGTAACTTAGCACTTGTGAAACCAGACAAAGCAAAAGCAGTGGAGAATTACCTTATACAGATGGCAAGATTTGGACAGTTACCTGGAAAGGTGAGTTACATTTTTCTAATTCTTTCTTGCATATATTAGCAAACCCAATTCACTCTTAAAAAAAGGGGGTGGGTGGGGAGGTGGTTTTAGTATCTGTAAATTAAATAACTGAAAAAGACAACTGAGAGCCTCTATATACTGTTATATAATTCTTTTTACAAGAAAGGGTAACAGATGGGAGCCTAGCTAAGATTTAATTCTCTCTTATGACTGAGCCACATAAAGTATGCTTTGTCAAAGTGTATTCGGTAGAGTGTACATGTTTATGTTCATTGTGACTGTTTGTCAGAAAGAGGCACGAAAACATAGGTGTGCAGCTGTTCTATGACCTTCATACTTGGCCGCATTGAGGCACCCGGCCAACACTCTGAGCGTGGACAGCAGTGAGATCATGAGAACCTGCATGGCTCCACAAGTAAACAATTAGAGATCTGGCACAAAGCTGGTTGGTTTTCTAAGGGTATAAAGCCAGGACCCTCTTGAGGCTGGATCTGGAGCCTCACCTGTGGGTGTACACACCGTATAGGAATTTTCCCAATTACCTGAGACTCCTGGCATCGGCTGCAATGGGGCTTCTCAGCTTGAAGTGTGGACCTGGGTGCTGATTCAGTGGTGATTGGTCATGTATTTCTTCTAATCTCTGTTCTCTCTATGCAGTAATGACTTGATGCATTGCTAGTTTTCCTCTGTACTTTATATATAAATCTCTGTTTTGCTTCATTGTACTTACTATATATAGAGAGATACATATATTATTCACGTTAGTATGCTTGTTTCTTTAGTGTGCTTACTCACTTTAGTGTGCTGGTTTAATAAACCGTGCATATTATAGAGCCCATGTACGCTCTTTTTGTGGTGTACCCTGCCTGTCAGCAGAACAGAAGGGGAAGTGTTACTCAGTTGTTTGACACAGCATCTTCTCAGAATGTGTTTATATGGCTTTTCTTTTGCTTTCCTAGGTATCGGAACAAGGTTTGATAGAAATACTTGAAAAAGTGAGTCAGCAAACAGAAAAGAAAACAACAGTGAAGGTAAGCTTGGCTTCCTATGTGTAATTTTGATTTGTTATAGGGCAGAAAAATTGCAGGTATTGGACCATTTCTTCCCTGTGAGGGTGGTGAGTCCCTGGCACAGGTTGGCCTGAAAGGCTGTGGCTGACCCATCCCTGGCAGTGTTCAAGGCCAGGTTGCACGGGGCTTGGAGCAATCTGCTCTAGTGGCAGGTGTCCCTGCCCATGGCAGGGGGTTGGAACTGGATGAGCTTTAAAGTCCCTTCCAACCCAAACCAGTCTGTGATTTTGTGAAGTTCACTTTGTAATTACCACCTCACTTACCTACACTGGTAAGTTCTGAGATTCAATCCCATCAGTCCTTACCTATAGTAAGATTTGCAGATGTTGGTACTGGGCTGTCAGTGTTCTGTTGTATCTGTCCTGCACACTTACATGAGGCAGGGACTTGGTGGGTAATGGGATGAACGTTCTGCTCCCATATAAGGTTTTCAATGCATGGAGGTTGAGAGGCTTGCTGTGTGTTGGATTTACTGTAACCCTTCTATTTTCACATGGTGTATTTCATTTTAGTTCAACAGAAGGAAAGTATTGGACTCCGATGAAGAGGATGACTACTGATACTACTGTAGGACTGTCTGCCAAAAAAAAAGCCTGGGAAAAGGCAACATGCTTTTGTCAGGCAGAATGCAGGATCTGAAAATGTTTACGCTTTTTTTTTCTTTCTTTTTTTTTTTTTTAATTAAAAAGGCCAGCAAATGAACTTGTCTTTTTAAGTCTGAGATGGGGATACTATAGCTTAATTTTTTGTAGTGTAAGAGGCCTGAGCAGTGTGGGGTTCCCCATTGCTTCATTAGCATGAACAGTTTGTTGCCCTATACTCATTCTGTAAGCTATGCTTCCAGCAACTGCACACGCTTAACTTGCTGCAATTGGAGATACATGTCCTAGCTTCAGCAGTAGCAGTCATTTTTCTCCTTCATACTAGCTGGTGCAGTGCTGTGTTTCTGGCTTTCAGCCTGGGAACAGCGCTGATAACACCGATGGTTTTAGTTATTGCTAAGTAATGATTATGCCGACCAAGGACTTTCTGAGTCTCATGCTCTGCCAGGGATGAGGGGAAGTTGGGAGGAAGCAGAGACAGGACACCTAACTCAGACTGTCCAAAGGGGTATTCCATACCACAGCACATCATGCCCAGTGTAGAAACTGGGGGCAGTTAGCCGGAAGGCCTTGATTGCTGCTCGGGTCATGCTGGGTATTGGTCGGTGGGTGGTGAGCAGTTGTATTCTCTTTCCTTGTTATTTCCCTTATCATTATTATTATTGGTGGTAGCAGTAGTGGTTTGTGTTATACCTTAGTTACTGCGCTGTTCTTATCTCAACCTGTGGGAGTTAACATTCTTTTGATTCTCCTCCCCATCCGTCCGTGAGCAGGGGGAGGAAAGACGGGGAGGGAGGTGAGCAAGCGGCTGCATGGTTCTGAGTTACCAGCTGGGCTTAAACCATGACAGTTCTTTGTGGTGCCCAATGCGGGGCACAAAGGATTGAGATAATGACAGATCTGACCAGAGTGTGTCTAATTGTATTTGTGATAAGTATTCATTGTTTCGGATTAATAGTCACTCCTCACAATGCTGAGGTATTGGCTCTCACAGTTGTTGCTCTTGATCTCAGAGTTTCAGGATATTGTACCTTACAGCTGGTATTTGCTGTTTTAGCGTTTATCAGCTGGGGGGCCTGGGCTAAGATTCTTGTTTCACTGTACTTTATGGTATGACTTGCAATACAATAGACTCATTGATCATGAAACTGATCTGGCTTGTGTTCCCAGTGGGGTCCCCACCTCTATACTTTGGGAGTATATAATGGAAGTGTTTATCAATTACACATCTTTTTTTCCTACTTGGGTGGTCAACCTATGAAGTAGACATTTCCTTACACTCCCAGCCCCCCCACCAGGCTGTTTACATCATCATTTGAGAGTTCTGAAGGTTTTGAATGGCCTTTGGATACCCTTGAGACCTGCCTGCTGATTGTCATAGGGATCACCATGTTGGCGCACATACAGAATGTGTTTTACCCATGGCCATTACTTCTGATCTTGAAAGTTAAGCAGTTGGGTTTGCGTCTTGTCTGGGGTTAGATGATGGTATAGGAGGGCCAAGACATTTTCCCTGAGGCTGGACAGTCATGAGTGGCAGGGTGTGGGGATAGTATGGGCAAGTACCTAGGGCAGTGGGCCCCTCCAGTGCTTTGGAACTTCACCACTGAACAAGTGCAAAACCCAGAAAAATTAGTAAAACACTTAAATGAGGTGTGTTGTCATCCTGGCCATACCAGAGAGGGGCAAATCATGGCAATGTGCTGGGGCTTGGCCTATGCTTACAGAGCCCTGTTCAACACTATCCAGCACCTTCAAAGGGAAGATGTCTCTGGATCAGATGGCAAAGCAACAGACAGCACAGCTACTCCAACTCCAAGTACAGCAGCCACACCAATACTACAGCAGCTACTCAGATTCTGACTACAACAGACAATGCAGCTACTCCAAGCACAGCAACTTCACCAACCCCATGTACAAGTACAGCAGCTACTCAAACCCTGACAGCAACAGACAGTGCAGCTTCTCGTGCTACTCAGCCCCCAAGCACAGCAGCTGAACCAGCCCTGACAGCAGATACTGCAGACACTCCAACCACAGTGATAATCACTGCAGCTAAACCAGAGGAGCAGTTTGTGCCAGTATCAGTTGCCCCTGTATGCAAGGGGAAAAGCAAACAAGAGGCACAAAAAAGCAACTCATACAGTGAAGAAAGATGGAAGAACCAGTGCACTTACTACACAGGACAGCATCTGAACAAGAGTTATTATTATGTGAATCAGAGGAAGAAGAAGAAGAGGTGACTTCCCGACCTCAGACCTCAACCGAGCTACGGAATATGCAAAAAGACTTTACCCGTCAACCAGGGGAGCACATCACCACCTGGTTGCTCTGGTGCTGGGACAGTGGGGCCAACAGTCACGAACTAGAAGGTAGGGAAGCCAAGCAGCTGGGATCACTTGCCAGGGAAAAGGGAATTGACAAAGCAATTGCAAAACAGAAGTGGTCCCTCAGCCTTTGGAGGCGGCTCTTGGCAGCTGTGAAAGAAGGTTTCTGTATAAGGATGATATTATGAGTCTTTTGGCCAAGTAGACTACTCAGGAGAAAGGCATCCAGTCTCTGAGGGCATCAGCCATTGCAGAGATGATCTCTTGTAGGCCGGATGCTGGGAATGCATCCATAGATCCAGAAGAAGTTCAATATACACAACCCATGTAGCAGAAATTTACACAGAATGCACCATCATCATATGCCCACTCATTGGCATCAATAAGCTGGCATGACGTAGCACCACCAACAGCGGATGAAATGATTCCTCAACTCCAAGAGTTCGAAGACAATCTCACCCCTTCCATCATTTCAGAGAAAAAAAAAAACACCTTTTTTTTGTAGAAAAACTGTCCCAGGAGCTCAGACAATTGAGAGACGATCTATCTGATCTATCCAGCTCTTCATGTGTACCAGCCCATGTCTCGGCTATTAACAAAAAGTGTCCTACTGCTCAAGAGAGAGGATACAGAAGGTATACGCCACGGGCCACCCTATGGTTTTTCCTGCACGGTCATGAAGAAGACATGAGGCAGTGGGATGGAAAACCTACCTCAGCTCTGGAGGAATGGGTGCATGAATTGAAGAGGAGAACAAAGGTCAAGGATGATGATGCCATGAAAGGTGCAGCTTCAGTCTCTGGTGAGCAGGTTCCCAGATGGAGTGGAAGAGCTGATTTTACTCCAGCTCCTCTGATAAAGAATAATCCCTTTCTACAAGATGTAAGTGTCTAACGTTGTGATGACTATTAGAAGGGCCCTGCTTCCAGCCAGGTGGAGGTAGGGGACAATTGGATTTACTAGACTGTGTGAATCACATGGCCTGGCACATCAGTCCCACAGAAGTATAAGGCTGTAGCAGATACCGGTGCACAGTGTACCCTGATGACATCAAGCTGGCAAGGGGTGGGAGCCCAGTTCTATTTCTGAAGTGGCCTGAGAATCCCAAGAGTTGACTCTACAGAAGGCTGAAATCAGCCTGACTGGGAGGAAATGGCAAAAGCACCCCATTGTGACTGGTCCAAAGGCTCCATGCATCCCTGGGATAGACTACCTCAGGAGAGGGTACTTCAGAGACCCAAAAGGGTACCTATGGGCTTTTGGTATTGCTGCTTTGGAGACAGAGGAAGTGGAGCAGCTGTCCACCTTGCCTGGTCTCTCAGAGGATCCTTCTGTTGCGGGGTTGCTGAAGGTCGAAGAACAATAAGTACCAATCCTGACCACGACAGTGCACTGGCAGCAATATCTCACCAACCAAGACTCCCTGATTGCCATCCATAAACTATCCATAGACTGGAGAGCCAAGGAGTGATCAGTAGGACCCACTCATCCTTTAATAGCCCCATATGGCCAGTGCGAAAGTCTAACGGAGAGTGGAGGCTAATGGTAGGCTATCGTGGTCTGAATGAAGTCACACCACCCTTGAGTGCTGCTGTACCAGACATGCTAGAGCTTCAGTATGAACTGGAGTCAAAGGCAGCCAAGTGGTATGCCCCGATTGATATTGCCAATGCCTTTTCTCCATTCCTCTGGCAGCAGAGTGCAGGCCGCAGTTCGCTTTTACTTGGAGGGGCGTCCAGTACACTTGGAACTGACTGCCGCAGGGGTGGAAACACAGCCCTACCATCTGCCATGGACTGATCCAGACTGCACTGGAACAGGGGCAAGCTCCAGAACACGTGCAATACATGGATGACATTATCGTGTGGGGTGATACAGCAGAAGAAGTCTTTGAGAAAGGGAGGAAAATAATCCAAATCCTGCTGAAAGCCAGTTTTGCCATAAAACGGAGTAAGGTCAAGGGACTTGCATAGGAGATTCAATTTTTGGGAATAAAGTGGCAAGATGGACGCCACCAGATCCCCACAGATGCGATCAACAAGATAACAGCAATGTCTTCACCAACTAATAAGAAAGAAACACAAGCTTTCTTGGGTGCTGTGGGGTTCTGGAGGATGCACATCCCTAATTACAGTTTGATTGTAAGCCCTCTCTATTATGTGACCCGGAAGAAGAATGATTTTAAATGGGGCCCTGAGCAACAACAAGCCTTTGGGCAAATTAAACGAGAGATAGTTCATGCAGGAGCCCTCGGACCAGTCCAGACTGGGCTAGATGTTAAAAATGTACTGTACGCCGCAGCTGGGGAGAATGGTCCTACCTGGAGCCTCTGGCAGAAAGCTCCAGGGGAAACTCGAGGTCGACCCCTCGGCTTTTGGAGTCTGGGATACAAAGGATCTGAGGCCAGCTACACCCCAACTGAAAAAGAGATGCTGGCAGCCTATGAAGGGGTTCGAGCTGCTTCGGAAGTGATTGGCACTGAAGCACAGCTCCTCCTGGCACCCCGGTTGCCCGTGCTGGGCTGGATGTTCAAAGGCAGGGTCTCCTCTACACATCATGCAACTGATGCTACATGGAGTAAGTGGGCCGCATTAATTACACAATGAGCTCGAATAGGAAATCCCAGTCCTCCAGGAATTCTGGAAGTCATCATGGACTGGCCAGAGGACAAAGATTCTGGAATGTCACCAAAGGAGGAAGGAGTGATGTGTGCTGAAGAGGCCCCACCATATAATGAACTGTCAGAAAGTGAAAAGCAATATGCCTTATTTACTGATGGGTCCTGCCGTATTGTGGGAAAGCATCAGAGACGGAAAGCAGCTGTATGGGGTCCCTGATGACAAATTGCAGAAACTGCTGAAGGGGAGGGTGAATCGAGTGAGTTTGCAGAGGTGAAAGCCATCCAGCTGGCCTTGGACATTGCTGAATGAGAAAAGTGGCCAGGACTTTATCTCTATACTGACTCATGGATGGTGGCAAATGCCCTGTGGGGGTGGTTGCAGCAAGGGAAGCAGAGCAACTGGCAACGCAGAGGTAAACCCATCTGGGCTGCTGCACTGTGGCAAGATATCACTGCCTGGGTGCAGAACGTGGTGGTGAAGGTATGCCATGTAGATGCTCATGTACCCAAGAGTCGAGCCACTGAGGAACACCAGAACAACAAGTGGATAAAGCTGCTAAGATTGAAGTGGCTCAGATGGACTTAGATTGGCAACATAAGGGTGAATTATTTTTGGCCCGGTGGGCCCACGACACTTTAGGCCATCAGGGCAGAGATGCAACATACAGATGGGCTTGTGATCAAGAGGTGGACTTAACAATGGACACTATTGCCCAGGTTATTCATGACTGTGGGGAAAACAGCCAATGAACTCAATTGTATGATGTTGCCTGCTATGTAGCACTTTTATAGCCTACCAACTAGATGTCTTCAGGTCACCAGCAACTGGCCCTGACCTCTCTCCAACTATCAGCCCAACAAAGAGTGAACTTTGATGAAACCAGACGAGCTCAGCAGTGACCAGATGAGTTCCGTGGTGGCATCAGCAGGCAATAATCCAACACTGCGCATCGTCTCTCCTGCTCTGAAAGACTTACAAGAGATGCAGCCCAACATCATGGACTGGATGAATTCAGCAGCTTTATAGGGATTGGTCCATGCACTAAGGAATGATATCTCTGTGTGGGTGTATATCCATATATATATATATGTTGAAAAATGTGGGATCTGAGCATGACGCAAATGGTATGGAATAAGGGGTGGATACTGTCCAGGGTTCAGCAGTAGCAGTCATTTTTCTCCTTCTTAGTAGCTGGTGCAGTGCTGTGGTTTTGACTTTCAGCCTGGGAACAGCACTGATAACACCAATGTTTTCAGTTGCTGCTCAGTAATGTTTACTCTGACCAAGGACTTTCTGCATCTCATGTTCTGCCAGGGAGGAGGGGAGCCGGGAGGAAGCAGAGACAGAACACCTGACCCAAACTGTCCAAAAGGGTATTCCATACCACAGCACTTCATGCCCACTATATAAACTGGGAGCAGCTACCCAGAAGGGCTAGATCACTGCTGGGGTTGGGCTGTGTATGAGCCAGTGGGTGGTGAGCAGTTGTATTCTCTTCCCTTGTTGTTTCCCTTATCATTATTATTATTGGTGGTAGCAGCAGTGGTTTGTGTTATACCTTAGTTACTGTTCTTCTCTCAACCTGTGGGAGTTACATTCTTCCAGTTCTCCTCCCCATCCCTCCGGGAGCAGCAGGGGAGTGAGCGAGCGGCTGCCTACTTCTCAGTTACCAGCTGGGCTTAAACCAGGGCAATACACCGTAACACAAGGAAGAGCTAAGTGTAAAGCTGGAACAGCCACTCCTAGGAGTTTAAAGACTTACCTCTGGGCTCTAAGTCACAGAAGTGTTATAAAGGAGATTTCCTGAGCCCCTGAGGTACCCCATCCAGCAGCTCTCTCTCTCTCAACTCCTTATTGAAAATTAATCAAATGAAGTGAGGGTATCACAGTCGTGCTTGAATCGGAGGACTTCAGATCAGGCACTCTGTATGAAGTTGTAACCAGCGACAACATTGTTCCCCTATGAAAGAATCAAATTTTCTCAAAAAAACAAGTTAGCTGTGTAACACGGCACTGTTCAGACACTTGGTATCCTGTATGTTTAAAACTACCTCCATTTTTATCAAATGGCTGGAGTGTTCCTTACTTTGAAAAAAGAAGACCGTTCTCCTAAACTCTGCAGCTCCTGCATGCATAAAGTGAAACTGAACCTGTGCTACACGTTTATTGAAGAATATGGTTATGGAAGTAGGAAAAATACTGTAATATGCTGAGAAACACTCTACCACTACATCCCCTTTTCTGACCAAATCTACAGGAATATATATGATCCCAACTGCATTGTTTTTTAGGAACAGAATAAAATTGCTTTAAGTGAGCACTGGTGCGTGGTTTCCTTTTTGTGTGAAGGCCATTGAAGAGTATTTAAATGGTTAATATAGACTTGACTAGGCATATGGCTTGTCTCTGTTTGTAATTAAGATTCCTTAACTTCAGTACCATTGTGGGTATATCCTAAATTTCTTTAGACTAATGACCCTTTAGCTGTGTGAAGAGTTTCAAGCTATGGTGTTGCAATAGATGGTTTAAGTTTTCCCATTAAGTCTACAGATAAGTAGGTCCTTAGCATCCATATTTCACATTCCCCAATTCCTGAGTTTATAAAATTCTTCTCTACAGGGGCTTTATGGCCTTGCTGCTCTGGAATGGCTGTTCCAGAGACTCAATTGTTAAAATGTGACTTAACAATGTGGATTTATTTTAACTTACAACCTTTTGGAGATTAAACTGGTCTGTGCGGTATGTAACACACTTTGCAGACAAATCCCAAGTGTCATTAAGTTGATGGGTGTATTTGCACTGCAGATGGCTAGACAGAGGAAGCTTCCAGGGGTACTCCCTTCAAATCCTATTCCTGTTTAGCCCCTGATTATCATATCTTGAATATTAAGGTATTTTTTAATTACAAGCTTCATTAAGCACATCGAAGGAAACTTGCAAACTATTTAATTTACCTAAATAATTTGTTGGACATTATCTTTCTGTCATTTAGATTAGAGTGGAACTGTCTGGCATTTGTGGGTTTTTTTCAGTATATACTGTATAAATCCAGAATGCTAGGAAGTAAGTTTATCCTACATTGAACACTGAATAAACCTGAAGCGTGGCTTGGTCACTTAAGTGGCCTCAGGTTCACAATGACAACTGTTCTGATTCTGTAGTAGAATGGAAAACTCAGGTTAACTCTAATAAATTTCTACTTTTTTCTATAAAATTAAAGAAAAAAATGTTCTGCTGTTAGATGTCTTAAAATATAAATTTTGTTTAAAAATACAACAGCCAATATTCACCAGGTCTGCATTACATTGCCTTGGTAAGCTACTATTTTCTTTTCTTGCACATTTAATACTTCATTTGTGGGGAAGGTTTTTCAAAGGAAGTGTTATATTAACACTTGACTAATTCTTACTTTTTTAAGTAAAATAACCAATAACTCTATAATCATTCATATCAAGGCTGAAACTTGGGAGTGTTGCAGATTGGGTCATCACTTGCATAGAATACAACACAATGCACTTAAAACATTAACAGTGTGGAACAAGTTGTTTGCTTGAACACCTGTTGTATTCAAAATTTGGTTTTAATAGAAAAAAAAGGAAATATCCAAATTCAGAGTTCACAGCCTCTGATAATTTTCTCTCTTTTCAAAGGTGCCTAATAAGCCGTCTTAAAATTTGTTTCCAAAGGTATTCAGCCACACTATGCTTATTATTAAGGATTAAGAAAAAAGACATGATACTGTACCTGCTGTCCCTGTGCTAACTGTAGTTACAGCAGTATATTCTATGCTTACACTCTGTAGCACAGTACCACCAGTATTAAAAAGTTAATGAACTGATTTTTCTCATCCATACTGTCAAGAAGTCTTAAGAATAATATAGTTAAATACACGGCATAGTTAAAACACAAGCAAAATCCCCACTATGTAGTTTGGAAACCAGATCTATGACATTTTAACTTGAACTTTAGAAGTAATACCTAGGTTATTTTTGCTACAGGTGAGGGTAAGTGACTTACTGTAGGTCATCTTTTTAGTGCCACAACAATTAAAAAAACCCAACTAATTCATCTCTTCTTCCTCTTGGTCTTTTGGCTTCTAGTAGCTGAACATCCATCCTACATTTTTAAATAGGAATACAGAACTAGAGAAGGAAGTTACATGAAAATGTTAAACCTTAAATCCAAAGGCACACAACCTAGTAATATTAATCCATGAATGTAAGAGGGAAGAAGGTCATATTGAACTTGAGAGTAAATTCCAACAGTTTCTCTTCAATTTACATACAGAAACAAGTGAAGTCTTCAAATGCCCACAACAAAAACAAGGAAATCTGCGTAAAGGAATAAATGCTTTGAAAAAGGCACTCACAGAAAACAGTGTTTTTGAGAGTTTTTACTAGCTTTTATTCCCATCATTTGGCACAAATCCAAGGCACATTAGAAAATCAGATTAACTCATAAATTATTAGAAAAATAAACACACAACCCTCATATCTCCAAATATCCACATGTGCACTTATTGCCCATTTACCTCTTGGATTAAAAAGTTACTTTAAAAAAATCACCAGTATGCCTTCCAGCTTTGTACTTTGCCAGGCAGTTTACTAATAGCACAGTCAAAAGAAAAGGAGTTATTCATACAAAATAGTTGCTGAAATAAAATGCAAACGGATGTGATGAGTCAAGGATAAAAAATAATGCACTTAAGAAACCTGGCTTGTGCTATTTACATGTTCTCCTACCATACCTGAAACAGTAGAAAATGAAGTTTAGATCTAAGCAGCTATCTCATACTTACTTGTGGGCTTTCAGTTCTTCAGTTACCACCTCTAGGAATGGGACAGTATTTGCCCTATTCTAACAAATTCTTAACTGATGCGAGAAGTACGTTTCACAACTGGAATTCCACCTTTTAAAGAGCAGTCCAGAGCAGGCTCTGAATCAGTTTTACCTGCAGATGTTGCCAGGTTCAGAACCATGAATATTTATTTGTGCATTCTTGCATGACTTACTTTAGCAGAAGGGAGAGGGGGGAACCAAAACACAACAGCTTTCTAATATCTGAAGGGGGCCTACAAGAATGCCAGAGAGGGACTCTTCATCAGGGAGTGTAGTGATATGACAAGGGGAAATGGGTTTAAACTTAAACCAGGGGAAGTTCAGATCAGATATAAGGAAGAAGTTCCTCACTGTGAGAGTGGTGAGGCACTGGAATGGGTTGCCCTAAGAAGTGGTAAATGCTTCATCCTTAGCAGTGTTGAAGGCCAGGCTGGACAGAGCCTTGGGCAACATGGTCTGGGGTGACCAATGTAAGGGGGTGGAACTAGATGATCTTAAGGCCCTTTCCAACCCAAACCATTCTACGATTCTATGTGTCATTACACACACTTGCCTCTGCGTACTTTTTTTGATGAGTCTGTGAACAGCAAGTCCAGAGTTCAGCTTTGTCAAGGGCTCTCTGCTTCTTCCCTTGGATCCTGTGTAAGAATTTGATCTTGCAGATCAATACAGGGCGCATTGCAAAGAAATGAGCAAGGATTACACCCTATCTCATTAACAGCATGTATAAATTTCTAACACAGTGCCACAGATGTTATGGATTGTTGTTTTCCCAGCTACTGAGATATACAGAAATATATACTATAACAGTTTGTAACATACAATAAAAATAGAAACATTTCAATTACCTCTGGCAATAAATACTTAGTTATCCAATATATCTTTACATATAAATATATATGTATTTATATATACTTATCCAACGTAGTGATAAAGACTGAAAATGCAAAAAATTATTCAAAGACTTTTAAAAACAAAGTGGGGGCTGAAAAATACAATACAGGGTTTCATTTGGGTTTACTTGTTATGCAGAATTTTTTAATAAGTGCTAAGTAGAATAGGAAACTAATTTTGCTGTCTCCACCTCAGTACATCCCCGTTTGTGGAGATCAGTAACAACCTGGCTGTTTTGTTACTCCTCCAACATAAATCCAACAGAGGATTCAGTCTTCCAAAGTGCTAGGAGCATTCTGTTCCTGCACAGGAGTCATCCTGGATTCTGTCTTGACAGCAGGCTTGCAAGTGTGAATCAATCCTTGGGTGTACAGTAAAGTGTTACTAAAATTGCCACAACCTCAGCTTTTGACATCAAATTCATACTTCCCTGTCAATATTCTGAAAGCAAGTCATCACAGCAGTCCTTTGACTGTGAAAAACTTGGATTTGCAGGGCTGGACAAACTATTGTCGCTGACGTTCTCTGCTGAAAGTGGCATATCAACAGTGTGTCTCCGGTGAGTTAGTTTACTCCTGTGAGGAACGTCTATCACATTGTCATGTTTCACAAACTCACCACTGCATCCTGTGTCAATAATCTTCACTTCACTCTGGTCCAGCATTTCAACAGATTTTAACTTGGCTTTATCAAAGCTTTTAATAGCTAACTGTGAGGACAGGAAAACGGTACGTTAAGAGCATTGCCTTCTTTCTTCATTACAAAGAAGTAAAATTAATATAGTGTTTCTTGACTACAATTACCCCATTAACTACAAGGTATTCTTTACACTGAGAGCACAGCCAAGGATTAAAAATAGTGTACTTTGTAGGACAGGAATTATATTCAGTCTACATATGAGAAAAAAAAAGAAGAGGCAAACCTACCCCAGGCTATACACAGCAGTACCACAAGTGAAAAGATAACAAAGGCTTTCCAAAACTTATTTTCACTGCTCTGTCCCAATACCATCCTAACGCTTCTAAGCACATTATGTAATGCAAGTCTCAAGATACTTGAAATTAACAGCCATTTCTTTTACCATTAAGAAACATATAAGTACTAATGTAAGTAATAATACAGACAGGCTCCACCAGGCACTGATAAAGGCAAAGGCAAGAGCTCCCTACTTCCTGATCTAACCTGACAGAAGGTGTCCTGGTTTAAGCCCAGCTGGCAACCCAGAGCCACATAGCCACTCGCTCACTCCCCCCTCCTCCTGGAAGGATGGGGAGGAAGTACCCCCCCCCACCCTCCTGCCCCCCTTAAAGACTCTTTTTTGTCATTCCAACTATTATTACGTTCCATTTCCCCATCTAATTCTGAGTCTTCCTTTTCAGAGCGAGTGGCTCTTCTCGATTACTGGCCCCTCTGCAAAAGTTATAACCAAGAAAAAAAAAGAGAATCCAAGCATGCTCATGACAGATTTTCTAAGATGAGAACCAAAGAAATTGATTATAATACTGTTTACTGAAGTAATGCTAACAACAGCCCTCAGAAGGTGTAGAGTTTTTCAAGCCTTGGTCTAACCTAGACTTTTCTAGCCATGACACAGAAAACAGAGATGAAACCTGAAGTAAGAGGCTTAAGAGGTTTAAAAGTAAGAATAAGATGTCTAAGAGGTGTTACAGAATCACCACTGAAATTTAAGCGATGATGAAACATCAGCAAGTTAGCAAAGTAGGTCAGAACTTTGGGGATTCACCAACAACCACTACAAAAAAAACTTTCCCATTACATGTATCTGTATTAACAGCAGACAAAACAATCAGATTTGCTATGTTATACAAATAATTCAAGCAAGTATTTCCACTTACCTGATGCAATAACTCATAGTCAAAATTAGGGACGCTTTTATCTCTTGTTATTGTTCTCCGTAAATGTTTTGCTCTAAAAAAATATTTTAAAGAAATTAAATTCAACCACATTAACTCTTTCCAAAGTCTCTGCCACAAAAAATCCAGAAGGTGGCGCTACCTCCCCAAAGACAAAGGCTGCTCGCTGGCACCACCACCTCAGAATGACAGCCTACTAGTATTTCCTGTATTTTATAGGATCATAGGGTTGGGAAGGACTTTAAGATCATCTAGTTCCAACTCCACTGCCATGGGCAGGGACACCTCACACTTAACCATGCCACCCAAGGCTATGTCCAACCCGGCCTTGAACACCACCAGCGATGCAGCATTCACAACTTCCCTGGGCAACCCATTCCAGTGCCTCACCACCCTTACAGGAAATAATTTCTTCCTCACATCCAATCTAAACTTCTCTTGTTTAAGTTTGAACCCGTTACCCCTTGTTCTCCACTACAGTTCCTCATGAAGAGTCCCTCCCCAGCATCCCCATAGGCCCCCTTCAGATACTGGAAGGCTGCTCTGAGGTCTCCACACAGCCTTCTCTTCTCCAGGCTGAACAGCCCCAACTTGAATATGCATTAATGTTTCAAAGAGCGTAGGCAAGACCCAACCACTGAGTAAAAACTAAGATAATATTTTAAAAGCATTCTGCTTTGAAATTCTTAATTCATAGTGCACCAAATATTAGTGCAAAACCAATTTTCAGTATAGCTGCCAGTACTCCTTTTCTGGCCAGCTTTACCCTTCTGCCGCAGAGCACTTCAGTGGTGCTCATCACCAATAAGCATGTCATGCCACAACATCTGCCTGGTGATATGAACGTGCACACCTCAGAGATTAACATCTACCATCAAATTAGTCGTATGTAATGTGTAATAATTCCTGACCCACTTTTGGGCTTTATTAACCATTTTATTTCTTGTTCGCTTGCACGAAACAGTAAAAAACATTTCTGAGGAAGCTGCTATGCTTACTTGTTAAATCTGTTAATTGACTGGACCAGTTGAAGTTGTCTGCTTGTGGGATCATCAGCTTTCTCACATGGCTCAGAATTCACTAGGGGTTTAAAAGAAGAGGCAGCTAAAATTACAATGGAGTCACACTTAAGAATTAAAAAACACAGTTCTGAAAATTGGTTCTACTGACATTAGAATTAAAATTTTATAGGAAAACTGTATAATAGTAATAACCTGAATCAAAGTCACAATTTATCTTTGGAAATTTTAAAGCATTTTAAGTTGCAGGAGTAAGCATCCTCCATCAGATTAGCATGACTGGCAATGCTTCTGATGAGACAGTATAATTCTGGACCTTGAGGCCCTTCATTCCAATTTTCACAAACCCGAATTAACACACAGGTCCTATACCAGCTCTTCATGAGTATTACCTACTCCTGTCTTCTATTGTTCTTTTAGAACTATTCTTTTAATTTTTGAAAGAACTGTATCAATCTTGGGCATCAGCATACTGTGATTAATTTTGTTTTTTTATCGAAGCATTCACAGTCTCTCATAGGGAGCAGACAAGACTTATTTTCAGAAGCCTAATTGAAACTCATGGATGCTGAAATGGACGCTTCTGCTCCTCATCTTCCCTATTCTTACTTCTACAGCCTCACTGTTGTACTTCCACAGCTCTGGTGGCAGCAGGTCCTCTGCCAGGCTGCGTTGTCCAGCTCAGCATGAAACCTGTTTCACCCCTTGCCCCAGGTTAGTGAACTGCACCTGCTTGAAAATGCACCTGAAAAACTGAGCCAGCATAAGGAAAGTAGTGCTTAAGCAAGACCAAAAGTGAGGGCAAAAAGGAAGAGGTTAGGATGGATGGTGAGTAACACCACCTCTTTCAAATGGCAATAAGCCACTGCATCAGCTCAGATGTACTATCAAACAGTACCGTGTGTCTCAATGTATCTGCTTAGGCTGTACTATATCCTGACATTTACTGAAAGTTATTCATTAACTAACCATGCTTAATAGTTTAACCTTTGTAGCTCTTATGTCTGTCCCATAGTATGAGAGACACTAACTAATGGAAGAGTCACTCCGTAACCTGTTTTAGAGACAAATGACTTTTTTTGTTTACTTTGCACTGAAATGTACAATTATATACTGTACATATATATTAATTATGTAACCTCAAATGTAGCATGTTTTTTCACCTTTAAATGCCTTGGTACATAAAATTCCCCCCATGCACAAAAAAGTGAAACTGAGTTTGTAGCAACATCAAGAATATAATAAAAGTATGCTGTATTTACAGTATTTTAGGTGCTACCTGTAACAAACGTGCAAAAGAGTTGACTATCTTTTAATTAAATGTAAGTCAATTATACAAAATACTTGATGGAGTCACACATGAATTCCTAAATCCCTCATTATTCATACCAGTGGAAGTATGACATGTACCTTTTTTTCTTATCTTGATAGAAGCATGCTGCTCACACTCCTTTTCTCTCTCTGCTGATGTAGGTACATAGCTTGGTGCTGTTTCCAGCAACTTAATGATACTTGAATTCTTAATTTTAAAAGTTTCCATTTTCACCATTATTACAGAAAAAGAAAAACAACGTCAATACAATTTAGGATTATAGTCTATGCAGAGTGTGTTAATTAATTGCTGCTAAAATGAATTTAATGCACAAAAAAATACCCTCATTATAAATACAATTCAATTGTGACATATAAATTGTATAAATACAATTGTATAAACACAATTGTATAAACACAATTCAATTAAATATAATTCAATATCATTTTCAGTAGGGACAAGCTGCACTGTACTGGAGTGATGATTTTGTCGTCTTGACTTATTAGTTTAAACTGCATTATTTATCGTTAAGCTTATTTCAGTTTAGATGATAACACACACACTAAAATTGATTCAGTACAGAATTCTGTGGCCATTATGCTACACCTCAGAGGCTATTAAGGCATGTAAAGATAGGGACCATGCATCAAATCATTTAAAGAGTGAAATAATTCTTTGTAATTTAGTATTACATATTATGTTATTCTGTCAATAAAGGGAAGGTCAGAGTTACCAAAGACAGGACGAAAGGTATCAAAAGTCATGAAGGGCAAAACACAGTGGGTGGAACAAGGAAGACTGCTCTCAGTGTAACTGATTAGCTTAAGATGTTCATTTTCCTACACTCAACATTCCTTCTGCGATCTCTGCCACTACTAGTACATATTTCAATGTCATTTTCATTCATGTATGTGCTTTCATTCTTTCTAGATTCATCCCTTTTGTCTAGGATAACTTATTTTAGAAAAATAACATGTTTCATGTACCACAGGTACTGTATTGTACATTGTACAATGAACAGGCATCTTAGTCTTTATATCATGCATAACTGTTAAGTACAGAAGTCTTGGCAAATACTGTTGTGACAAGTAGTTATATCTGCACATGGAACTTTAGAGAAACCTAATGTCAGACATGATCTTTCTGCACTCACCGGCTCAGCGCAGTCTGCAGGGGTGCAGTTCCTTTCGTTCCTGATGTGCGTCATTGCACCATTCTGAAGAAGCAAGTCTACCAAGGCTTCGTTCTTCCCTATCACTGCTTCATGCAGTGCTGTATTTCCTTTGGCATTAGAAAGGTTAACAGAAGCGCCGTGCTGGACAGCAAGATGGAATTGAAGTTATAAAGACAGCGTAGCACAAAATGGAGATAGCACATGATTATTCTGGTTTCCACTCCTTTTCAATGTATGAATGAGAACAATGAAGCCTTGTGGCTGTATACAAACCCAGAAAGCATGTGCTAGCAATCAACACTTCAACAATAAGCCACCCAATATTATTTTCTCCTTTCTCATAGCCACAATTTTATGGATCAGCTCATTTCATTTTGGTATGTTTACATATTCCAAGTTTAAGAGATATTAAAGAAGAAGTTACAAAACCCGCAACCCCCCCCATGCGATAGAATTGCCAGCAAGAAAACTTAACACCTGCCACAAAAAAAGTTTCCATAAATAAAGCTCACTGTACAACAGTAGAGTAATATTCATCTAATAAAAAACAATGAAGGAAGAGATGGAAAGCAGTGAGGTAACAGATACTTTAATTTTTTTCCAAGTAGCTGTGACAGAGAAAGACGTAACTAAAATACTGTTCCTGAGTGCTGGATAAGTATCACATGAGAAATATTATTCTTAACATTCTGTTTTCAGTGATCTTACCTGCAACAACAAGGCAGTAGTCTCATACTGACCATTCAAGCATGCATAAATTAAAGGAGTGTTTCCATATATATCCTTTTTATTTTGTTTAGCATTATAATCCATCAGACACTTTACCACCTATTGACAGAAATAACAACCTTTTAAGATACCAGCCAATCATAATCATGCAGTGAAAGCCCTCCTCTAGAATGGAAAGAGATGGAAGAAAAAAGGATGGAGAAGTCCCAATCTCTGCCAAACAGATAATAACCACAAGCATCTCTTTCTATCATACTCATTTTCACATTCTACCACACACTTTCAAAGCAAACAGAAAGAAAAGCAACTGAAAGGCTAGAAAATAAACCTGGAGATACACGAAAACCATACATAATCAATAACTTCACAAAACATGAAAATCAAACCACCACAGCAACAGTGTCCTTTTACCCTTTCCTCATCAGAACTTATCAGAACGCTTGGAAGGAATTGTGTTGTAAATACCACACAAACTAACCTTCATTAACCTACAAGTTTAAGTTGTATTCTTGTTTTCTTGTCACTTCCCTACTGCTTTGTCTCCACTTCATAATTTTTTTTTTCCCCTCTTGCAGTTCTCAGCTCCCTATTTTTAAACCCAATTTTCCACTTTTCTGCACACTCTCAACTTGCTTGTCTGCATCTACGTCTTCCTAGATCAATGGTTTTCCCCTCATTTATTCTCCCTCCTGTATTAATATCCTTGCCTCACTAGCTCGTACTGCTTCTTCAATGCTCATGCTTCCCTGACTCGAAGTGGGGGATGAGGTTGTCTTCTACCCTGAAAGTTCCACTTGGCTCATCGTCCACTTAAATGAGTTGAAGACACAGAAAATACTTAATACCGTGGCTGTTGAAGATAACGAGCTGTACACATAGCTTCCTTCAACAGAAGGTACAGACAGAAAATACATAGGAAGATCCAGCTACACAAAGTATTTTTAAAATGTTTGGCATGCAACAGTAGCTACATTTCACTGTTAGTGTTTCAATCATGTTGATAATTTCATAAAAGAGCTTTTTCTTGGTGGCTAAGTATTAAATAATTTGCATTTATGAAGAGGCTAAGTTACCTGGAAGTGACCTTTCTGGCAGGCTAGATGAAGAGGAACTGCATGTTTTGCATTCTTGGCACTGATACTGGCTCCATGTTTCAGTAAGAGTGAGACGAGTTCAGAGTGTCCATGTAGTGCAGCCATGTGCAATGGTGTAAAACCATCTTCATTGGAAACATTTACTCCAAGTCCATTAGCGGAGATCTTTGAAAATTTCTGTTGAGGAAAACAGACACCAGAACTACAAAATTAATTATGCTACTCTCTGCTGACTAAAAAGCAGCCAAAAACCTGCTAAGCATATACCAAAGAGGAAAATGGACATTACAAGAACTTCTGCTACAGAGCATAATCTGAGACCTTTAGGAAAACAGTTAGCAAACCAGAGCAGTTTGGTAGCATCTTCCAACAGAACAGTGAGATTTATTTTTATCTCATTTCTTCCAACATGGTATCTTCATACAGAGAAATTCCAAGCAAATACGGGGTACTGTATTTATTCAAAGCTGGACAAACCCTAATTACAGGAATCCACATATTCTGAAAGCAAACTGCAAATTTTTTTTCACCCCATTAGATATTGAACAAGTCTTTGAATGTTTCCTGCATCCAAAATTTTCTACCCTTCAATTAAAAAGAAAACAGTATCATTACATCAGATGAACTGTTTCAGATTGATACATATCTCCTTGCTTTTCAGGCACAGATACAGAGGTTTTGGGCAATATGAAGGCTACTCCCCTAGAGCTAAAAGTTACAAGAACATAATTTATTCTTTTTACAGAATGAATACTCTAACCTTTTGTACTGGCCCACATTTTGAGCACTGGCATAAAGGATGGCAGAATTCTGGTTTTGAGGTACTGGCTGTGTCATCCTCATCTTCTAAGTCTTCTTCCATCCACTCCAAGAGATAACGTACCTGGCATAAAAAGCAAGTCCTCTTTTAGAGAGTCCAAAGGTTCCATGTCCTCATAAATCTGCATATGTAGATTTCACAAACACACACTTGTGAATATCTCAGGGAGACTATACAGCTACCTCCTGGCATCAACTGCCCACAAGCCAAATTAAAAGATCAAATGTTATTGTTGACAAAGCAGCTGCAAATTTCAGCATATATAGCAGTGAAACAAATTAGAAATTACTTCCTGCTACCTAATCAAGCCTTCAGTGTTCACTTATTCTCAAACTCTCCCAATCCTTTTAGCTCAGACGATTTGTGCCAGCTCATATCAATGTAAATTTTGTCTCATCTTTTGCTTTACAGAACTTAAAGAAGTGGCAAAGGTGATGACATTTAACCCATATCCAAAACTAAGCAGGGGCACTGACTTTTCTCAGATCTGTCAATTCCCAGGTGCTTGACAGTTTCACTTTTTCTTCAATATACAATGCTTCATTTTTGAGGAAAGAGGCTCTTCACTGTAGACTGTCTTAGGACTCGGAGCATTCACGTGCAATTTGTAAACAGTGGTGTTTACTGCATGTTAATTTTATAGTCAATGCAGCAAAAAAAAGCTGTTTAAGAAATACATTTTTACCTTGAAATTCAATAACTGCCTATAAACAAAAGTCAGCTTAGAATCAGCAGCAACTGTATTAAGTCTCCATTATCACACTATCTGGCAGTGTTACACCTGATATCCATCTAGTGTATTATTCTGAGTTTGTACTATGCTCAGTGAGGCAAGTCTTTCAGAAACTCAAGACAAAGTGAGAATTAAATTGGTCTCATAATGCAAGGGACAATACATTAACAGTCACCTTTTCCTAGGTACATGGAAAGGGCTAACATCACGGCACTCAAAAACTAAGGCAGAAGCAAGATCAGCGTACTTGTGCGTGAAGGCAAGAACTCTCACAGCTCCTGCAGATCTTCTGGGAAGGTATTATTCAAAACATTCTTCACTTAATATTATTGAAAAATAAGTTCCTCAATTTGAATGAGGTAAATTGGAATTCAGTAATATCCAGCAGCCACCCTAAGACTCACCATTTCCAGATCTCCATCAGCAACTGCTCTTAGGAGTTTCTGCACCTGTGTTTTAAGACATCAATTTATTTGCTTTGTTAGTATTGATATTAAGCAGTACACAGGAAACCTAGTGTCCTTTACTAACCTCCCTAAGCTCATGTGGTAGCATTACTGCTTGCTCATTTCATATTTGTTGATAAAGTTTTAAAGGAAAAACTTTCTTCATTTATGAATCACAAAAGCCATGCAAGGCCTGTGGCCATCTGATGATATGACTTGCTTAGTTAAAGACAAACAGGACTTACCTAAATAGAGGACATGGAGTCCACACATAAACAAAGCCAAGTAAGCCGATATATGTTATTATGCCACTTCAGCAGCAGCTGCCCATGCATTTCTGTTGTGAACTTGATATTAAAAACCCCTAGTCAAGACAAATTTCTACCCTGATGAATGCTAGTACTGTTTGGACTCTTCCTGAGCTAATATGTGCTACCAGAAGTACAAATGATGCAGATTTTATTTTGCTATTTGAGAAACAGCAGTTTAAGATTAAAAAGATGCTTTCCAATTGTTTCCAATCTGCAGATTACTGGTTTATTCCTATGTTAAAACCCCAAGCATTTACAAATCTAACTTGACTGTAAGTTTGAAATCTGTTTTCTTACTTAAAATCTGAAAAGATACAAATATCAAAGAGTATGCATTAGCACAAACCAGGTCACTTCAAATCAGAGTTAACTCAATGGAGCAGCACTAGACCAAATAAGTATGCGTATGCTCAGGCCAGTTAATGCCTGAGCACAACTATTGGATGTAAGTATTCTCCTGTTTATGAGGTCTGCAGCAGGAAAAAGGCAAGTGGGAGGAAGTGATGGAAGGTGCTCTGCAATGCACAGATGCCATTCCCCTGATACCTCTGACTGCTTGTGAAAGCAGGAGAATGAGGTGTACTTGTCTCCCTGCTGCTTCTCTGATTCTCTACTCTCACATGAAGGAGCTCAGATCAAACTCGACAGAAAATGGGACAGGTGTCAGCAAATGGGCAGGGAGACTTGTCCAGCCTCTGCAGATTTGTTGTGGTTTAAGCCCAGACAGTAACTCAGAACCACACAGCCGCTTGCTCACTCCCCACCCTTCTTCCCCACCCCACTCCCAGAGGAGTGAGAGAATGGACAGAATGCAAATCCCACAGGTTGAGATAAGAGCAGTCCAGTAACTAAGGTATAACACAAAACCACTGCTGCTACCACCAATAATAATAATGATAAGGGAAATAACAAGGGAAGAGAACACAACCACTTACCACCCACTGACCGATACCCACCCCGACCTGAGCAGTGATCTAGCCTTTCCGTGTAACTGCCCCCAGTTTCTATACTGGGCATGATGTGCTGTGGTGTGGAATACCTCTTTGGCTAGTTTGGGTCAAGTGTTCTGTCTCTGCTTCAGCCCTGCTTCTTGTGCCCCTCCTCACTGGCAGAGCATGAGATTGAGAAGTCCTTGGTCAGAGTAAACATTATGGAGCAGCAACTAAAACCACTGGTGTTATCAGCGCTATTCCCAGGCTGAAAGTCAAAAACACAGCACTGCACCAGCTACTAAGAAAGAGAAAAAATGATTGCTACTGCTGAACCGAGGACAAGACTGTTGAAGAATCAGCTAATGAACTTTGTGCAACTCTGATTCAGCACTATAGCAAATTATTTTAGCACTGTGCTAGAATCACCAAAGATGCTGCTGTGTAAATAAAGTTGTTTCAATATTAAGAAACATCTTGCAAGTTGAAGATGTCATGGAGCAACAGCAACAGTCACATTTCAGCCTTTATCTAAAAATAACTATCTTGCTGTGGCAGCAGTGTGTGACAAAGCAAACAAGGAAGAAGGAGACTGAAAGGAAGTTGTGTTTTACTGGTCTGATCTGTTTCTTCAGGGTTTTAGCAAAAGGACAGAACACCTACAGCTGAAAGATCAGAGGTTAGATTAAATCTCTCCTTTTTTTTTTTTTTTTTTCTCTTTTCAGGAAAGCTGCTAAGTTTTATTTTATTATTACTTTCCAATACAAGGTGAAGCTCCTTGAAGTGATATACTAGGCACTCAAGGCAGAACTCCTCTTTGCTAATGCCTTTTTGAATGCCTAAAAGTTAGTTCTCTTATCTAGGTCAGTCTTTTAAACTTCTTCTAACTACAGAACAAAAGGCAGTCACCAAATAACACTGAAGTGCAACTCAGGTCAAACTAAGCATGTCTGAGATTAATTCCTCTCTGGAGGTACTGATTTCTCTTCACTAAGCAGGTAAAGTAGATGTCTGAAGTTAGGACAATTGTCTTTCAGACATCTGAAGTTAGGCAGGCTGAATCCTCATCTCTCTACATCTAAATCTAAAATGGACTACATACTAGGGAGGTCTCGGCTCCCCATATGTCTCCCCTAATCATATAAGATAATGTCAGTGGAGATTGTAAAGCTCTTGATGATTTTCTGGAGCCAGTCTTATCACATACAAAATGCTGAACAGTAATAGCAAGTGACCCAAAAGCTCTGATAATTTCTTTCCAAAAATAGCAACTTCTTTATAGTTCTAAAAACTGCCTCAGGCCCTAGCAGTGGAGAAGCATACCACATCTGTTATTCAGCTTATAGATAATTTATTAAGAGTACTTAGAGCAAAATGTCTGCTACATGCATTTCCCCATCTTTTCAGTTTGCTTTCTCACTCCTCCATGGAATATAAGTACCTTCCTTTAAATGTAAAAATAGATTAAATGAGTCTACTGCAGTTCACTCGCATGCTCAGTTTTCCTGCTGTTGATATTGTGCAGGGAGTTTAGTTCTAACAGAGGATGTTCCAAATTTACATGCCTGGTTCCTTTACTCTCTCTTTTCTAAGTTGTAAATAAGCCACATAAAAACATACACCACAACAGAAAAGAACTAAAGCTGGATTATAGGAGAAGGTCATTAACGCCAAGAATCTAAGGTGTAAGCTGCTTGTAATCTCTTCCCCTTGTTTGAACTACAGTCTTAACTCGTGGGTGTGATAAATTTGCTCCTTTAAGGGAAAATAAACCCTCAAGTGAAAATAAATAAATCTATGAATTTATTAAACTAAATCTATAAGGTGAACTTTTATGCATATTAGACCTTATTTAGACTACTTGACTTTGTACAAACAGGGAGGAACAGTACTACATTGAGGATCTCAGAGTAACCGATCATGAAGTGTGAAGTAATATTGTCCAGTCAAACTCTAAATCTTTGAGCTTCTTGAACATTTTTAGAAAGCAGAAGCTTTTGGTAAAAGAACAACTTTTTACTAGCAGAAATAGGAAAAATTTTAACATAGAGTTGACATAGAGAGAAATAAAAATACTAAGGAGGTCAATTTTGACAAAAATTGAACAGGAGAACTGGAAAAAAGATCAAGAGAGAAGCATCAGAGCGAGTGTTGCTATGACAGTCCTAGGAGGGGATAAATGGAAAGTAGGGATCCGAGGTTTCACATTAAAAAATTCAGAGAATGACATCTTGTCTGGTGTGGATAAAGCAAAATCAGCAACATACGTACAAGATATTTAATACATAGTGTGGACTACTTCACATGTTACAAAATGGATTTCCTATGCCTATTTTGAAGGATTGTCTTAACATTTTGGTTTGTTAAGTTGTTCGCCAGTATGCCTGCAGTAGTCTCTTTCCCTGACAGATTTTTAAGTTAACAAAGGCACTCAACTTCTGGACAGGACAGCAATGTCCTTGGGGCACTGACTGCCATTATAATTTTACAAACTTCAACAAATTCAGTTATGTATGCAGTTATGTAGTTAACTGCAGTAAATCTGAACAACTACTCCAAATAGGCTTTCAGTTTTCCCCCAGAAATAACCAGCAAAGCAGCTGATACCATACAAGTGTTTAGATATTCAGATGAGAAGCACCTGAGGACAGCAGCATTAATTTTCCAAAACAGACAGAATGCTATTCTTGAAGCAGCAGTTTAAAAGAGTGCTCCAATTATCACTCCTCCAGCTCCTTCTCTTTGCTTATTGTCGGAACATTAGTCTTACCTCTTTATAACTGCTTTTCACTTCTTCTTGTCTTATATCAGTTGATGCTGATGACAGGCTTGAGACAGATGATCCTCTGCTGAAAGTTTCTGTTGACCGCTGAGGAGACCTAAGTGGTGACTTAAAGCCAGAAAAAAAAACCAAAGAAACAAAACCCCACACAAAAGAAAAGTTACTTATCAAATAAAGCAGGTTAAACAATGGCAAAAAGTTTAGCAACTTCTATTCATTGTTACCTCAGAAGCATTCTGTCCTCTTTCAAATGTTAGAGAGTTTAATTCCATCAGTGACAAAATCTGCATAAAAATATTAATAAAAAGAACCAATGTAATCCCACTTAAAGAAGAATCTACTGACAGAAACACAAATTAGCCAACAACCTAATATTAGTAACAGATTATGACTGAGGAGATTAAAAGAGCCCATTTACAAGTTTATGTTCCATACCACATGCTGTTTTCCTGCTATTAGATTTAAAATGTGACCAGTCTTCCTTAGAGTGAAACATACATTTTAATTTTAATAACACCAGACCACAAAATCCTATTACCAGGTAAGCATCCACACCTCCATGGAATTGCATGAGAAAGAAATTGGGCTAAAAGATAAAGAGCAATACCTTGGAATTTAATGCACACTGTAGGGAAGTCTCTTTCATCCGGTTTTGAATTTCTGGATTTGCCCCATTTTGCAAAAGCACTTCTATGATCCCTTGATAGCCCCAGCGAGCAGCGATATGGAGAGGAGTATCTCCCTTTTCATTACCAATATCTAGTCTACAGGACTGCACATCATAGTAGACTAAAGCTTTGACGCACTGGAAAGAGAAGGAGAGCTATCAATAAATTATAGTATTGTCTCTCAATTCACATAACGTGCAATCATAAAAGGCTTTTTTCATTGCTGTTCATATAAGCCATTGGCTGAAATGCAAGCTTTTACAGTTCAGTGTCATTAAACAAACAGGTAAATAGATCAGCTGAATTTGCTCACTACTATCTTAAGTGAATGCATAATAAAAATTGCTATGAACTACTGAATAATGTCCTAATTTACAGTGTTAAACAGTTAGCCTCCAAACAGTTTTATTTACTTTTTTTAATACGCAAGTTCAGTGCAAATTTGCATCACAGTTTAGCTCCGTTCCATTAGAATGTCCATTTAGTTTGTTAGAAAACAATTACTTACATCCTCATGACCATAAGTGCAGGCTAAATGAAGTGGAGTATTTCCATTATTGTCCTGAACATCAGTACTTGCCTTATAGTGCAACAAGAGAAGCTTTAAGGAAAAATAAAAGTAGACATTTAAGTAACTAAAATATTAATGGACAAACAATTGCTGGTCTGTAGCTTCCGTTAGGATTCTAACATGATGAAGCACTTCATGAAAACTAGCTATGTCCCTCCTATTTCAGACACTACACTCTCAGCCTTACAGTACTGGTCTTGCCTTACCCTAAAAACCAAATAAACTGCTTCTTATATATTTAGAGTTGTCACTGAAAACAGGAATCATCTACTCCAGCAAACACTGCAATACATATACTACACAATAATTTATCCTATATTTTAAGAGCTTATGGAATTGACGACACAGCTTAATTTCAACAATGCTAACTGAAGAATCTCACATATATAAAATTCAAGTACATAATACTTAATGTAGTTACACAGGCTATCATAACGTGTATTCACAAAGGGAAGTCATTTAATTTATTCCAATGACTGCACTGGTTCTTTTGCCTTAATCAGGAGCAGAGATGTTAATAGGGTCTCCATCTGAACTATGTATTAGAGATTTGTCTTAGTAAAATGCATTAACTGTCAGATACACACAGCTGTCAATTGCTTGGTTATCAAAAATGGCTGAAAACCTTGCAGTATAGGAAAAAAAAAATACCATGCCAACTACAATGATTAAAGACCATCAATTCTACAGCATGCATGGCTCTGGTAAAAGTTTCCCAGAAGATGTAGGTGACAGTAACAGCAGAAGAGCTTAATAAGAGTCATATAGTTATTATTAAGGTTAAGCATTTCTTCTTATTTCTAATTAAGCCTTTTGGTGCTTACTGTAACATTTTGATATCCCTTCTGACAGGCAAGGTGAAGTGGAGTTGAACCATGGTAATCTGTAGCATTGACAACGGCTCCTTTGGCTACTAGCAAATCCACCAATGATGTTTGCCCTTGAAAAATATGCAAACATTAAAACAAAGTAGTAAACAAGAACATTACTACTTTTAAAATTCAAACGTGAACTATAAACCAAGATATCCTGCATTTCTGTATAGTGTGTTTACATATACCATAAATTCACTTCCTTGGTATTTGGGGGTTCTTTTGCAGATTACTCAAGGTCAAAACTCTACAAAAGAACCTCCAGCTAAAAGCAAGCTATGCTTTATCTTACAAATTGGAAAAGAAGAGAAAATAAAGCTGTACCACACAAAGCACTCTCCTATTGAGATTCAAGATAATAATAAAAAGAAAGAAAATTCTTTATTAAAAAAAAATCACTAAGAAAATTAACACATCTTTTAATAAATGTAGGATTAATGGCATAATCAACATTACAGCACAGGAAGTGGTACAGATCTACCACGCATAGCCAAACACAGGAGAGAAAAAAGATCCATTTATCAATCTCCCAGTTCTTTGAAACAAGTCTGGTTTCTGATGACGCATTTTTTTCACAGCTAAATAAAGAGCTACTGTGGTAACTGCTACCGCAAAGGTAAACAACCAGCAAACAAACAAACAGTAACTTAACCATAAGAAACTTAGTCTGAAAGAATATACGGTAACTTCAGCTTGTGCCAAGACACCAGTCTCCATAGCAAATGTGCAGAAAACAATTTAATGCAAAATTCACTATTTAATGCAAAGTTAGAAAACATGCTATCACTAAGGAACAATAAGGAGCAGAAAACACTAGTAAAGATGACCAACAATACTCACCACAAATAGCAGCTATATGAAGCGGTGTATATCCCCGGTCATCTCGAGAAAATGGAGTGACAATGGAAGGATCATTCAGTTTCCTTTAAAACACAATGGTTTACAAGCAGCTCAGTTACCTATGCAGCAGTGGTAAGGAGGAGAGAGAGAAATTGCCAAAATCCCCTGATTTTGGAAATTTTATCTTTTATCCTTTTACACTGGCAAATTATCTTACAGATAGTTTCATATTTTGTTCTGAGATGCAGTTTTGTCCAAGATGTGTAAGTTAGGTTCAAGAGAAGAAACATTTTTACATCGCGTTTACCAAAAGACATATAGCCTCCATCGCAAAATTTATGGTTCCCAGGCATTCAGTATTCTCCAACCCTTTCTTCTGCCTCTTCAAAGCACACAAACATACACCCTCTACTCTATCCTGAAGTGCTAACAACTTTCCCTAAAACCAAGAACAGAATACCTTTAAAAGTAAATCTCAGATTAAGGCTTTTGCATAGCTTTTGAATATCTGTGGATATGAAAAGTGCTTACCCAGACACTAGCTTTTCACATTTGTCACAGTAACAGAGTGGATGACACATTTTCTGTACAGTGTCCTTATCACTGTCACCTTGACTTAGTAATCGCTCCACTTCCTCCTGATTACCTGAAGCAATATGCTATGAAAATCCAAGAGGAGAAAGAGAATGAGGAACCAACATGAAAAAAAAATTCCCTTTAAGGAAAAATAAACACAAACCAAAAAAAACCAAACCAAACCAAACAAAAAAAAAAAAGAAACCCACAGAAAAAACAGAGCAATTTACTGAAGTACAAAACGAAAGGAACTAATTATAAAAGGCATCTATTCAAGCATTAGAAAGCACAAATGAACAATGTCACAGCACAAACCCCTCTACTGGGCATTCAGTATTAAAAAGAATCTGTTCTTGGCTTACTTCACTTTCTATAAAAAATTAAAACGATTTCTATTGTTCTCTTTAGACTCAGTCATGAAATTGAGTCCCCTCTGTGCAAAAACATTTCTATAAAATTAGCAAGTCTCTAGCCATAAGCTGTGAACCCATATAATTAGAAGCTCTGTTTTGTGTCCTTGTAGAAGCAAAATTCTTTTAGAATTATATGAGATTAACATATTTGAAGTACCTGTCACATGACCACATTTAACTTATTTCAGAAAACTCTTAATTTCAAACACTAAAAGCTGTGAGAGAGAACCTGACAGTAACATCACATCTGTGCATTAAATGGGCCTATCAATACCAAAACCAAGTTAACATTTCATCCTCATTTGCTTCCATATTTTGTGTAACATGCTGAAATTTGTAATATTAACTTGGTAACATTCTGGCACAGAAAAGCACTAAATTCAAAACACGCTTTTACCATCTCCGAAAACACACTTCACAGTACTAATGTAACTAACACTGCATTGTATTTCAGAAAATCACAGAAAGGACGGGATATAAATACATACTTATTCTGCCATAAAAGTTATTAACCTTAAATAAGCAGTCTATTGGAGTAGCAGACATCTGGGACAACAAGTTCATTCTTTGTCTTAAAAGCAGCTTGTCACATAGCCTCTCAGAGTCCTGAAAATAAAACATTCAGGTTGATTATCTATATACTCATTTACAAGCAAAAGTAAAGTACCTTAACAGTTGAATTAACTTTTAAAAAAATGAAACACTGTGTTTACCACTTATGAATTAAAGATGCATGCAAAACCTAAATCAGTTATACATTTAGGATTTTGAGACTAAATACCCTGCACACGTGCTGTTCAAAGAAATACATATATGTTCATCAGAATATTTCTTTACTTGAGCATTAATAAAATTATGACTGTACCAGGTAAGAAAGAACATGGTAAAACAAGAAAAGACATCAAAAAGACAGCAAGAACTAAAAGAGGTGCAATGCAGCTTTCTCATAAGGAGAAATGAGGATTCTTCACTCTGGAAAAGATTCAGCTGTGCTAAGTGGCCTAGAAAAAAATCACAGAAAGTCCAAACAAAACATGCAAAGAATGAATATCTGCTATTCCTCAAGATACAAGAACTAGGGTGCCCAACAAAAGCATCACACATTAGGCCTGGGGAGAGAGTAAGAAAAAAACAAAAATATTCTTTTATTGTTGAACTCATGTCTACCGGATGCTGAAAAATTGAAAGTATAAATGGACTCAAAGAGGCACTAGACAAATTCACATAAGACACATCTACTGGTGCCTATGACAAAAGATGACCCAGATACAACTCTCACTCAAAGACCCCACTGAACTCTCTACCTGCTGGGAAATAAAAGACTGCACCAAGTGAAGCATTACTCTGTTGTGGACTCACTGGTCACTTCTTGACAATCAGACATTGAACTAAGACGACATGTAACTCTATTCTCACACCAGTACTTACCACTTCCTGAGAAATCTGAAGAATTCAGAATGCACCAAAGAACACAAGCATTTCCAAAACCAGGTGAAAATTCTTAAGTGTGAGTCAGAATTTGAAATGGCAACATTGAGCCTCATGTGAAATAAAATAATAATATAAAGAATATACTTTCTAAGAAAGTAGATGGGAACACTTGCAGGTTGTTGACTCTGATCAAGCAGTCCTTAGGGTTGGCAGTGAATATAATTTCTATGGATGTTAGTTTTGGATAACAACTATTTCCCTAGAAATGGAAAGCATGCATCAAACTGAAGACCACATGTGTCAGATAAACTTTAATGGTTTAGGATCCAGGCTATAACTTCTGCAGTAGAGACCAGATAGAAATGAGTAAAAGAAGTCCAGCTCTGCTCTCAATTTTCTTAAGTCAGCACGAAGCTTAAGAAACTAGTGAACTGCAAATAAAGATGATCACAGGAACATCAAAAATAAAGAGTTGAAATTTTCTAGAAATTAGATCACTTAAGCTTGAAAATCAACAGATGCTTCTCATAAAGCTGACTAAAAGATCCTTCATTGTATAGAAAACTATGTCATTAAAAACATGTATATGACATCTAGAGATAAAAAGATTACATCAGTATACTTCACAGTCCTTTGTATTCAGATACCCAAAGATAGCAACTGTTTCAAACCCGAGTACTTTAGCTAAATATACCCAAGCATATCTTTTCAGAATTACAAGGCACGTAACACTAGCCTCCTTGGATCAATTTTTCAGCATGATCCAGATTAACTTGCCTAAAAAATATTTGATCAAAAATTGTAACTAGACAAAAAAGTTAAAGCTTTACTGCTGATACAAGTTTCTGAAGTCTAATCAAAAAACGTTCAGACAGCTTTACAGTTGCACTATAGAAAATCTAAGTGACCACTAACAAAATCTACTGTACTTTCTGTATTGTTCTTCCCTCTGTATCTTTTACAAGAGAAGTGAAATAATTATTTCTGTCTCTTGAGACAGCAATCCTTATGTAGAGGCATTACCTATTCTATAAAAGAGGAAAAAAGAGGCTCTCTTAGTTGAAACTGTGTATCTTTGAAATTAAATGAGAATGGCATAAGAATCATGTATTGGCTGAAGTATTAAGCAAGTTTGGGCCTTCAATGATACAACTTGCTTGAGCTCCAGTTCCAGGAATTAAAAATACCCATGCTTTGAGTGGGACTTTCAGGCATTTTAAATATATATCGCCTAGAAACACACATGAAAACATTAATGGTCTTTTTAACTGACACTACTCTCCATACTAAAGAAATTAAATATTTATACCTATGAAAGTGCACCTGTATAATGGACTGTCCAAGGTGACTTTCACAGATTACAAGTGATGACTTGGTGAAATTATCCCCACACACACCCCAAGGCAAACACTTTATTAGCCTCAGTTTGTGCTCAAGTCTTCCTTTCCCAGCTGCTCCCAGCTTCCCAGTTCCTCCATACCAACTTCACTGCCACCTACAGCTCGCTCTTTTTTCTATTCCCCAGCAGCTAATATAGCTCCCCACTTTATACCTAACTTCAAACCTCTGAACTAGAGTCTTTTACTGCACACTAGCTGTGCATAGCAACATAACTAAGGCCCAATAATTATTAAGTAGAATTCTAATAAGAATGACAACTCCCAGAAAATAAAATAGAATTTTTGTGCTACCAGTTACCTGCTCCTCTCCTCTACACAACCAAAATGCCTCCCTAAGACTTATATGACCTTGGGTGAAAGGATTTGGCAGGCAACTCCTACCTGCAATTTTCTTACTGACATGAGGGTGATAATATGCCCATTATCCCACATGGTGCATTAGTTCCCTGCCGAGTTTTCTTTATGCAGTTAGCTTCATTAGGGATTGGATAACAGCATTACTCAGCTGCCAGAAGCTCCATCAGAAGCCAGATATAAAATTAAGTGTAGCCACATGAGGGGTTGTAATGAAGCCCTAGGGCACAGCAATGTTCCTGCTCACTTAAATCCCACAACTGTTTCCAAGCACAATCTGGAAAAGGAAAGCATGGGGCATCAACACAACAGCTCCTGCTGTTTTAAACAGGAAGCTGAGCTCCTCTAAGAGACTAAACATTAAAATATCCTAAAGTGAGAGCAATGCTGTTGGAAGTTCCTATGATGCTCCCCTACCTCCTCAACTATTGGAAGTTCCTATCATGTTCTTCCACCCCCTTGACACCCTTTTTCAATTCCTGCCAAGGGGCTATTTCTTTCTCTTTATTATGTGCCACCTTCTCATTCCTTACCCTACACTAGAGAAGAAGGTGGTCTAGCTCTTTCCTTTTCAGCTGTGCTAGTGGGCAGGGGCCAGGGTCACCCAATTCCTTGTCTTCAAGGCCCTGCTGCTTTCTACTCATGTGAAGGTGCTACCTCCAAGTTATGCTGACTCTTTTGAATGGCAGTTTATAAGTAAGGAGCTCCTGTTGCATGCTCACTGTACATACACTGAAGTGAAGAAGTTAGAAGCTAGCACTTGAGGTCTAGAGTTGATCCAGCTGATTTATGTATGAGACTGCCCTCATTTAGACTTCCGAAATATGTAGTTCATCTTTCAGGAAAGATACTGTATTATTTCTTTGGGTGGTACCTTAATGAAAGTGGCAGTTGTTACAAGGACTTGAGGGCAATCCCAGTATAAAATACTTATCCTATATAAGGAGAGATAGGACCATGCATTTAATAGAAGGCAGTCTTTATTCCAGAAATTTAAGATATTTAATATATTCTTTTTTCCCAGCTTTCTGGAATTGTTGAAGCCAGCTCTACTTCAGTTTCAGTTCTCCATCCAGACCACCAGCATTGCCATTTGCATATTGACTGTTCATGACAGCTATGTGACTACAGGAAGCAAAACTGATTGGCAGGGTTATTCTTTTTAGCTGACATTTATTATTTCTTAAACATCATTCAATACAGCATTACACACAAGAAATACAACAGTCTCTTTACACAGAAGTGCCTTTTTTTTCTGTGTACAAAACTTCATGCATAACAGGTTCATGGAAAGAGTCCATGACAGAACAAACCCCAAAATTACAAAAGGTTAAGTTACTTTAAGCACTGCTTCTTTTAAGATTGTGCCCTAAGCTGTCAAATCCCAAACCTTGAACACTGAGCCGTTATTCTGGCCCCTACAATTAGATTCCAGTGCTTTGCAGCTGGGCAGACTGATACACATCAAATTTATTCGAGTTCACTCCTTCTGATTTCCCCAGCAGATCAGGAAAACCTAATTTTGCAGCAGTAGAAAGTTTTACTGGAGCCATAAGGCTAGATTCCTTTAATAAGCTACAAAGTTCTTAAATCACAGAAGTTTCTAAAGTCATATCAATATCATCCTTGATTTGCCTGCAGGGATTTGACCTGATTGACAGAAGGTCTAGTTGCCCAGTAGGAAATCATCCGCAAACTTCCTGCTCCTGCTTGGTTAGAGATCCCAAGAGCCATATTTGACCTTCAAACATCTCCTTATGGTCCTGCACTCACATCAAATTATCCACTTAGTGCAACACAGTAAGTGCACTCATCATAAAGGAATTCATCTTAGCTGTTTGTACCCCTGTCGTGGTATAAGCCTCTGAAACACACGAAGTCGCTCACTCACTCACTCCCTCTCTTTCTTCCCCCAGTCCCCGGGAAATGGGGAGGAGAATTGAAATAATGCAACTCCCACAGGTTGAGATAAGAACAGTTTAGTAACTAAGGTATAACACAAATCACTACTGCTACCACCAGTAATAATACAAGAGAAATACAAGGAAAGAGAATACAACTGCTCACCAAGCCTGACCCAGCCAGGTCGCCCCCAACAGCAAACCCCCCACATGCACCACCACACCCTTCCGGGGCTCTGTCCTCTGTTTTCGCATCCTGTGTGCATACCATGATGTGCTGTGGTATGGAATAACCTCTTTGGTCAGTTTGGGTCAGGTGTCCTGTCTCTGCTTCCTCCCGGCTTCCCCTCCTCCCTGGCATAGCATGAGGCTCAGAAAGTCCTTGGTCAGACCAAAACATTACCAGGCAGTAACTATAAACACTGGTGTTATCAGCGCTGCCCCCAGGCCCAAAAATCAAAAACACAGCGCTGCACCAGCTACCAAGAAGGAGAAAAAATAAAAAATAAGTTACTGCTGAACCCAGGACAACCCCCTGACTGGATTTATGCCTACAAGCTTAACAAACACATATTTGACAGAATTTAAGAGTAGCTTACTGTTGATCTGTCACAGAGGTTGCCTTGTCGTATGTATTCTATTGCAGCCTCAATTGAGGTTAGACAGTATCCCAATTCATCCTTCACTGAACTGCAAAGCCTGAAGTTCTTTATGTAACTCAAGTTGGCCATCCTGAAATAAAAGTTAAAGCCATGAAGCACTGAAAATAAGATACTAGCATTACACACTGCAACTCATCTTCAGCAATCCAGACAGACAACAGGTGTGGGTTAAGAAAAAGCTTCTAGAAAGATTGTAAGGCTAGCAATACAGTAGCTGTTCTGAGCTTTGTAGATGGATCAGAATACTACTTATGTCTTAACTTTTCATTGAATACTTATTAATTAGATATAAGGAATATGAAGGACAGCATAGGAACAATAGTGACAGATTATTTCACACATTTCAAACAAGTGAGTATTTCAAGTATTGTAAGTCCCAGTATGAAGCGATAGCTAGAAATTAAAGGAAAAATGCTTATTTGAGATATGGGATATACCAATGCTAAAATTCAGTTCAAGTACAGGTGAAACCTGTAGAGATATACTTTTACTGATAAGCAAGGAGAGTTAAACATAATGACACAGGCTAGCAGAAGCCATTAAGCATTCAAGTTTCTCTACATGAAATGTATTGAACACCTAGATGCTTCATAAAAGGTTTCACAGCTCCAAGTATAGATAAGGAAGGACCAGTCTGTGAAGTCTATATTCACATGCTGATTTTGTAGAGGAGATGGTCTTCCGTTAAGTATTTTTTTAGGTTGCAATCAAAACAGCAAGATGCAGTGCATTAATTCCTGATAGGTCCTTAATTTGGTCACACCTGTAATACATCTTCACTGTTTGTCCTACTAAAAACAGTTTTCTGCATTACATCTGCCCCTCTTACGCTTTCAATAAGTTCCATCACTACCTGTTCAGTAACATTTGCCCCTACTGCAGCATTACACATAAAACGATATGATCAAGTTCTGTACAGCCAAAATAGTTACATACCAGTTTGGGATTTCTGTTTTTACAAGCAAATACAGCAAAACAGAGAGTAGATCATCGGCACACATGGTTTCCACATTAACTGAAAAAAGAATTGATATCTAATGTTAGCCATGTCATGGCTCAAATCAAGAGCAATACGTACAAATGGGGTTCCACCTCCCTATAACAAGGGCCAGCTCTATTAGTAGAATGCATTGAGCAACCAAGGCAGCTTTTCAAATGTTCTCCACCCCCCTCTAAAATAGGATGCCAGAAGCCAAAAACAAATACAGTCTGTATTGTACAAATTGCAATTGTACAAACTAGCATCCCCTCTTTCCTATACAGGAAGAACCAGAGAACTAGCTCCAGATTTCTGAAATTCCTGAGGGGAGGAGTAAAAAAAAAAAATAAATAAAATAATGGACAACAAAAAAAACAAACAAAAGCACCTGAAAAACACAACATCCCCCACCCCTCAAAAAAACCACCAACCACACATCCCACACACAAAAAACCCACCACCAAAAAACCCCTACCCTCAAAGTTGACTCCTGGGTCATGGAAAAAGGAAAAGATGATGTAGGGAAAGTGTTAAGTTTGTTGTACTACTCCATTTGCTTAGTGGAAGTATCTTCTCTCTCCAGACTAGACAGAATATCAGATTAAAAGGGCCATGCTTCCCTGTCACAGAATAATTCCTGTAATCTATGGCAGCACTTTGAATGCAGCATATAGAAAGTTTGTTCTCCCCCACCAGCACTGCATTTTGCAAAAGATGCATCCCAAGAGCATCAATTTCAAGATAATCAAGAAGCATGGACAAATAGGCAACAATGATGAAACAGCAACCATCAGTGTTTAAAATGGATCACCCTCAATTCTTATGCATGAGAAAACATCCTAGCACATGTAAAAAGCTAGCATGCCCTAAGAAAAAAAAATATATATATATAAGTTAACCAAGTACCTCTCTTCACCCCATGAGAAAAAACACATAAGTACAGAAGTATCTATCTTGTCTCTGTTTTGCTTTGTTTAGAGATTTGCAAGGCACACCCCAGCCTAATTGGGTTTAGTCCACAAATGCTATTCAAACAACAGTTTATATACAAGTGGGTTAAGAAAAAGGTTTTAAATTAAATTATTAATTCACTAATTACTAACCTCTTTGGCTAGGAGATTGCATAGTAATTTGCATCACCTTTTGTAGACAAAGTAGTTTCTGCTGAGGGGAAGTGCATTTGTTTAACTGACCCAGTTCTTGCTTTGCACGTGATATATTAAAGCTATAAAATAATTTGAAATAAATGGTTAGCATACAGAGCTCCTGTGCAGGGTATCCAAAACCCAAGTTTTAACTTTTTCAGAGCTGAAATGAAGAACTGTACTAAAGTATTTCCACCTATACTCCAAGTACACTTACATTTCTGTACCCTGTAGATGCAGAGGGAAGCATAAGAACATAAAAGCAAAGGAAATAAGCATGAATACAAAGACTGTCCTAAAATGACACTTTTTTTACTTTTCCATCTCGAATGAATGACGTATAAGTAAAACTTGCTACTGTCTGAAGGAAGATGCTTTTTGGATGGCCTGACAGGATCCCAGTGACTCCTCAAAGAATACACAATCATTTCTCTCACCTGAACTCAGGCTTCACTCCGATGTCTTTTTGCTGCAGGTCTTGAAGGCTCCTTGTAATTTTGTTAAATGCAGCATCCTAAGCAACAGAAAGGCAACAGCTTTTAAAATGCATTCGATTAGTTACATTAATCTTCAGAAATCAAACAAACTTACCTCACTTGCTTCTATAGTCCCCATGTATTTAAAGACTAGATCATAAATTGCATGGTGGATATATATCTGTAGAAAAAACAGTACTTTAGGCATGAAAGGGAGAGTTAAAAATAGCTTCCTAATTGTTTTCCTTCATTTCAGATGCTTACTTCAACTGCTTGTTTAATCAGATTCATCTGCTCTTCTTGCTTTGCAAGCATCTTCTAGGAAAAGAAAGCCATACAAACACAAAGTTAGATAATTGCTTAAGTAACACTACCTATTATGTATTTACTGCAGTAAGTGATTACCAAGTGCGAATCTCTCAAAAGATGCTGGAGACATTTGGTATAAAGTGCATTGACAGAATCCTGGGGAGAGAGGAAAAAAAAGCAGTCAGATTCATGTTAATCTGACTTGATTAACAGTCAGATTCATGTTAATCTGACTTGCAGCAACAAAGCAGATAAATAAGCAAAAGAAGCAGTCTTTCCTGCCTTAGAAGTGTGAACTAGGTAAGATTTTCAGCTAGAAAAGATTGCCTTTACCTAGTAGTTAAGATGTGGTAATTCACAAGTAATTGTGAATTTCTCCCTTCCCACGTTCCTCAACTCTAGCCCACTCTGACATAGAAAATAAGACAAAGACACCCAAAGCAGTGAATTATATTTAGCAAATTAAATATCAAGAAGCAAGATACTGACTATGTAGTGGCGGAGGCTTTTTCTTTCATGCTCTTTGAATGTTCTATGGAAAGATCCTATGTATTTATCAAATCTCCCACAGTGTCTTCCCAAGAATTCTCTAACATCTTCAATATTTTTAAGAGAAGAGGAGTTTAACAAAGTTGTAGATTCACCTAGAATGAAAGCCAAGAATTAACACATAGGCTTAATACACATGCATGGTAAAGTACTTTCTGTCCCAACATACAGAGCCAACTTGCATGCAATGAAACACTAATTCACCTTACTACACCTTTAACTGAAGGCACTGCTTTAATTAAAAGATTTTAATTCATCACATTTAGAGTAGGCTCTCTTGCCTTTTATGTCAAAAATTTATTCAGAACACCTAAAACTGATTCCACATGCTTTTTTACAATGGGGTAACTTATTACCATGTACACAACCCCATCGCAGTGCGAGTCAAGACTGAATGCACAAGAAAAGTACATTATAGAAATGACTAAATGTCCATGTAGGAAGTCAGTCTGCTCTAAGTGAGCTGTAAGAAATACTATCTTAGATTTTCATGGAACATATTCTTTATTAAGAAATGATTTCTCTGAATGGGAGGGCAAAGTTGCTTCATGTAAACATTACACCAAATCCATTTTCCTTCCAAATAAGACAATTGGATCCCTCACTTAAAATTCATATTGCTTCTCCAAAAATCTTTTTTCTGGGCAAGTCTTTCATTTGCAATCAAAGGCAGGCAACTAATAACAGGCTTAGATCTCATTCATTTCAAATTACTTTTGGGATTACAAATCATCTCAGTTCTGAAAGACTGCTAAACAAGTACATTAAGTAATGGCCAAATACAGAATGCAGAAAAATTATTTTCGATTTAGATTAATATTTATAGAATTTAAGCATATATATATATGCAGATCAGCACCACAAGAGCTGCTATATAAATGTGCTACATAGCCTCTAACCACTGATGAAGCAATCATGAAAGAATTTACCTCTCCATTTCTTTGTGCATCTACCTTGCATTTCAAGATGCAGCATCTCAAGACACATGCCACATTGAAGACTGAACCCCTTTAAGCAATCAAAACTAAAAGAGCATTGCTAAGAAAATCATGCTGGATCACATATTCCACAGATGACTTTTAGTGCTGAGTGGGGCATAGACCCTACAGAATTAAGTTTGCCTGGCAGCAACTTAATATTTTTCTCCAGCAGGCTAATAAATGCCAACGGCATTCAACCAAGCCGAAGTTTTCCAGAATGAAGGAATTTAAGTGTATCAAACATACTAATTTGCTCCCTGTGCAAACAAGACCACCAAGTTAACACTTCAGTACATACTTGAGCTTTCTGTTTTTTCCAATGGATGGGCTATGCACAAAATACTAAAGCTTTCTTCTTTTTCATTGTAAAATGTTTCCTCAAAAAGAACAGGTACTGAGAGATTGTAATTAAAACCAGTTCCTAGAATGATGAGGTTTCCTTGTATGAAGATCTCCTGAAACAAAACAGAAACCAGATCCAAGTGTAGAATTCCACCAGGAGAAAGTTACCATTTGGCTTCTGTATTGCAGTTACATTTCCAGAGGGGGGAAAAAAGAATCTTGCAAGAAAAGGAAGCCCCAGACTCAAGAGATTTCATATTCTCATGTTCTGCAGACACTGAAACAAAGACTTCTTCAGTCTACAATGGCTAGACCTTACTCATACCTACTTTCTTCACAAGACTGCTACTAGAAGAAGTTTCAGAGTCCGCAGATTTTTACAATGCTTTTAGTAGAAGGGAAGGGACCTTGAAAAACAACTCAGAATTGGGGTCTAAGTCCAGCTTCAGAAAAATACCACCCATCTTGTCTACATTTCTCCAGCTCAGGTCCAGCTGAGCAACTCTAGCAAGGACACCTGCGGTAGGAAGATCTATATGATAGCCTGCAAATGGGTGCAACATCTCAGACTGCACTGAAGAAAGTGATCCCATGCAGTGCTATAATTGGTTATCACAGCTTGCTGCTACATTAATCTCTGCTTATTGAACTGAATAAGTCAGACCTCAGACACAACTCAATACCGTCATTGTTTTGTCTTAAACCTTGGTGAACTTGCATCTGCAAACAATAGCCAGGCTATTTGCCTGAAACCTAGAGACAGTGATACTAAGTGATAAACCCATCTAAGCGATAAAGGCCCTTGTGCCACATACCTGAATTCCTAAGGGCCACAGAACACATAAATTGACAAACTGGAATAGTAAGCAGAAACAAGAGGCAGCATTACCATCTAAACAGGACAACTATTCTTGTGCATATGCCAAAACACAGCTTTTGTTAGAAAGCAGAACATCCCGGAGAACTTCGGCTTAGATGGGCACCATACTGCTTTCATCAGTTAGCTCTAACTCCTAGCTACCTCTGCTCACACTATCCATCATCAGCTGCAGTGAATCATTTATTTGAGTGTCCCCAGGCTACATTCAGACATCAAAACAGAAATACCTTTCCATTTAAGGTTTGAAAATTGTCTTCTAATGGCTTCAGAACATAAGATTCAAACTGGCAGGCAGACAGACTGTTGCTTGAAAGGCTTCCTTTGCATGGAACTAACACCTAAAAAAAAGGTTAGTAAAATGCTTTACAAAGAAATGCCACGTATCACCAGCTAAACACCAACAGCTTTTGCCTTTTAGAGGTAAGCAATTCAATCTGGCTTATAAATATTTACCAGTAAATGTATAGCAAACATAAGCACTTCTGTTTAAGTGATAACAAGAAAAAGTCATTGATAGACACATACAGTCTGGTGGCTAACTTAGCAGTTTCATTTACTGACTCAACTGAAAAAGGATGATACATGTAACTGAAGCAAGCAATACTAAGAGAAGATGAAATCTTAAATTACAGCACCAGTCCCCTGGATGACTTAAAATAAGGTAGTCAGTAAAAGAGAAGTACATTTTAAAGCTAAAATGAAAGTCCATCATAATGAAGATTAAAAAAAAAAAATCTAAGATAAGCAGCATCTTGGCTTTACTCCACAAACACTGTATACACAGTGAAGAGAAATATGCTTCATTCTCAAGAGAAGCACGAATCAAGTAGTTCTTTCAGTAGTCAGCAGCTTTCAGAAATGGTGCTAGACCACAGACAGAACTGGTCAACAGACTGTAGCATTTCAGCTAATCACATCACCATGTTCTTTCACTTGTATATTACTTGACAACATGTTAAGTAATACACAAGTGAAAGAACCCTGTGTAATTTAAGGCTTAATTTTATAATCAGGTAACAATGACCTCCAAGTTACATGGAGTTTCCACATGCTTAATTCTGAATGAAGATTAATTGCAAAGTACCCAGATTAGAAGTCTTAAGGGCAGAGTTTTTATCCTGGCTCAGTTTCATGGCTCTATTTTGCTACATAAAATGCTGACAGAAATGAGTGATTGCCTGTCCACCAGGAATTTCAAAAGGTCAATCGCATTTTAAGTTACAAATGAAAGATATGTAACTTTAGTTCACAGCAAGGAAAATGAGCTTCCTGTAGTTCAGCAACAACACCAACTTTGACCTTTTATTACCATGCAATATATCAAGCCATCCATATTAGTAAATAACAAGCAACTTAAAAGTTGCTGTATCTCACTTCCTAGTTTTGTAGGCTTTCACTGATCTTTACATGCATTATAGCAGGCATATGATTTAAATTCATATGGCTGCTACTTAGTATCAGCTTTTAAATCTACTGATTTATACTTACAATACCATGGAATTCTGCAACTTTGCTGCACAGATCAGGACGTTGCTTCTGAATGGCCAAATAAAATGGATTTCTCAAGATATCTTCATCATACATTGCCATATATAATTCAGATATTCCAAGGAGATTTTCTAAAATACACATGAAGAATGGTCAGCATGTCATACATAGTATCTGTTAAAACATAGTATTTGGAAATACCTAGAGGGCAGTTCAATTTCCTTTGTTTAAAAGCGAAAAGCAGTATCACCTCTCAAGCAGACAGCCAATGGTATGCTTAATAATACACTTACTCAGAAGTCATTCAGAAATATTATTTTCCATGAATATGCATTTCCAATTACATAGTTATCCTCATAGTATCTCCTTAAGCCTTCCAATTGTTGGAGTTTAACAATGCATGATATGGTTGCACTAAGCTTGAAAGGAGAATTTAGGATTACATTACTACCATCTTGACAGAGAAGCTAACTTGCACTGTCAAGATCTAAAACAAGCTAAGAGACACAAACTAACATCTTCTTTACAGGAGATTCTACTGCATCACAGGACATCGATGCTTTTGTAGTACACTCATGTAAGTCTTAAGATTCACCTATGTAAGGATTACTGACTTACATACCTCAGTGAGACACCCAGATAGTGTAACAGGAACCCTTGTGTAAGGCAATCCTCAATTTTCCAGGGAAAGTTATAGGGAAGAGGTACACTGAGAAGATATAAATATCCATGTTATAATTAAAACGCCACTGTAAAATGAAGCATTTGTGGCCATCACTGCTCACAGAGAAAAATTTTTGAATGGTCTGAGATAGGGGTGATGCATAACATTTGGCAAAACAGAGCGCAAAAAAGTGACTGGAAAAAGAAAACCCAACCTGTAGGCATTGGAAAAGCTATGTCACAGGGAAAAGATGATCTCTAGACCCTTGACTGCTTGCTTCCTCAGAATTAATCCAAGACACAACACAAGGAAAAACACAAATAGGTACCTCCTGGAATAACTCTATTTTATTCAGAATAATTGAGATTAACAGGCTTACAAGTGCTTAAGTAACTCCTTTGTTCCATGCCTTTCCCCCTTATGCAGCTTCCCTTAGGAATCAACATGAGTTGCATGACTTCCTCATGCAATTTTAGCTGCACACCCTAGGAAAGGGTGAGAACAGCAGCAGAACTTTCAGCAAGCCATCCTTACACAATCAGTACCCTCTTGTTTTCCTAAATGTAGAATTATACCTAGCACATTATTTACTCAGTGTGAGCTCCTTACACTAGTTCTGTAGCACTTTAATATGTGACTTCTTAATGCTGTGCTGATACCAAAAAATGCCCTTCTCTGTAGATCATGGAAGAGACATGAAACCACTGTATGGCAGTTTGAGAGTGGAAAAACATACACGCAACTTCCACGGATTTTTAGACAGCCTTTGAGTTCCAGCTATACCGTTAACTGATCTACAGTCTGTTAACTGATCTACAGTCTGGTCCCTCCTTATAATTAGGCACAAGGAGAACTCTCTAAGGGAGCTAAACACAAAATGATCAGTTAAAGTTACAAGCAATTTCCACTATGAAGTGGCTGCCCAAGTTGTAACTGGTGACCTTACCCTGAACCGCTCAAGTTTGGCAGAGGCAGATAACTGCCTCAAGCAGAGTGCTTCTCTCAAGTTCCGAATAAAATGGTTCACCACTTACAAGATTATTTTTTGGCTGTGAACTGAGAGAGGGTAGATTTAGGTATTAGGAAGAAATCCTTCCCTGTGAGGGCAGTGAGGCCCTGGCATGGTTGGCCTTAGAAGCTGTGACTGCCCCCTCTCTGTCAGCATTCAAGGCCAGGCTGGATGTGCCTTGGAGCAACCTGCTCTAGTGGAAGGTGTCCCTGCCTATGGCAGGGGGTTGGAACTGGATGAGCTTTAAGGCCCCTTCCAATCCAAACCAGTCTGTGATTCTATGATCTGCCCTACCACAGTGCCTGAGTAGACAGGATGATCACCAATAATTCCACAGCTGATGACTGCTATAAAAATTTCCTGGCAGGCAGCTGCAATTCAAGCAGTGGGCTTCCTCAGCCTGTGGTGGGGGACAGGAAAAAAGACAGCACCAACCCAGGGGCACGTCTGCTGCAAGAACAGATATCTCAGTTATTCCTAGAACAACAGGGCTAAGACAGACCTTAGTAAGCAGGACTATTTAGCTACAAATAAAAACACCTGCTGAAGAGCTGGCGAGGCCGCAATTCCAAGATAGATCTGAAATGACTGCAGCTTACACTCCAAACAGGAATCATTGATGATTCATACATAATAAGTAGTTGGCATACACACGTGCAGCCTGCAAAAGTCTGCCACAGCAAGACTTACTTCGGAGTCCTACATCCTTTTTTGGGTGCTGCACTTCAGAGAAAATGAACTGAGCAAGGAGACTCAGAAGTGAGAAAGGCAAGAAAGCCCTAGAAGCAGGACCCAGACTTGAAATGCACTGATATTGTTAACACTGAAGAAACTGCGTGAAACAGATCAGATTTTTTTTCCCCCAAGCACTTAGTGAAGGGCTGGAGTTTTTTTCTATATCTATAGAAGAAACAGGCCTTATCTGAACAAAACAGGAACATCTTTCAAAAGAGAACATAAAAACACGTTTTAGACGGCTTAGCAGGGCTATCAAGTCTCTCATGTTGTAAATCTTTAAGAACCTGTTAAACAGACCTCTACTAGAGGAGATAATAGACATAGTAAAGCTAAGAGGCTAGATTTTATGGTCTCTTAAGGCACTTTCCAAAACAAGGTTTTTTTATTGTAGTTGGCCCACCGAGGCATCGTCATCTGCCTTTTTCTTTGGTTAATTCATGTTCAGTATCTGGTCAACCAGTAGATGAGACGGTCATTTCAAGAAAGATGGAGAAGGTATCAGCGTACCATGTACTGTGTCAAGGAAAAGAGCACATTGACGCAAGACACATTGAAACAACAACCAAGCATCATACTGCAGAGACAACTGCAGTGCACAAGTGCTTCCAATTGCTGTTACTGTATTACTCTCAGTTTAACAAATGTTAAGTCCAAGAAGTTCTTCCTTAATAGAAAGGACAAGAAAATAACACATTCCACAAAACTTCCTCATCTGGAAACCCACAGGTGACCATCAGAAAGAAATAAACAACTGATAAGCTTTGTCCAGAAAGGAATTAAAAACATTTCATTCACTGGCAAAACAGGTAGAAGATATTTATGGGAGGAGGAGAACTCCCAGAGAAAACCTCAGCTTATGAAGCTTACTGTCTATACAACTGATGTAGCTCTTAAATCATTACCTGTGCCCAGAAAAAAAAAAAAAAACCCACACAAGCAATTAGAGTACATTAAGAATCATTTCAATTGACAGATCATGACAGGAAGAGCTTAAAATTATTATATTCAGTTCCTGGTTCATGAGTTGCATACCATGAATAACTAGTTTTAAAATACTTAGTAGCAGCTGTGTAGATGATTTTATTACAGAACTACTAACAGGGTTCAATCACACTTGAGAGCACTGTATTCAAACATTGAATTCTGGCATTTTTGCTACTCTAATGCAACTAAGATGCCATTAACATGCTGTACCCCAATAACAAAACTAAAACTTCTAGTTCACCTACCTTGAGCAGAAGCAGACTGCAAACTCTTTAACTGTTCACCACATCCATGTTCCTACACAGCAGGAAGTCAACACCACTAGCCAAACTAGTACTGTTTTGAGAATCACAGTTTTGCATATCCTTCCCTTTTCTCTGTCACCCTTGCATCTGCTCAGCACTACATTAGCTGTTAGCTACCACATCTGATTAAAATGTGGGTCTGAAAAAGAAAGGGTAGAATACTTGTTAACTGAAACAGTTACCATATTCACTTGAGCAACCTTCACCTATCCACAGCATTCTTCAGGGAGTCAGAAATGTGGATGTATAAGCCATCCACAATTCAAGCAATTACAGGAAAAAAAAAAAAGAATTTATGTTTAATCTTAAGATTAAGTCTACAGAGTAAAGAGTAGATTTGAGATTCCCCAAATTTTGGCTTAGGCATTTTTGAGACTAAGACAATTTCTTTCCACTCCAAGTGTTAAATGCATCTGAAAACAATGGCTAATGGGCTAATGCATTGTTGTAATTCTAGGAATGCATTACAATACTCCATAGAGAGTTTGCTGGCAGAATACAACATCCAATTTCAACCTAGTTTAACCTGGGGGAAGGGGGGGACAGCACCAGGGGGAATAGACTTACTCTTCTAGTTGCACCTCAGACAGCTTTAGAGTTCCTAACATTAAGAAAGGAGGAAATGTACAAAGCCTTACATACATTACCATAACTGTTTAATGCTTAACAGAAAAAAAACCTAAAAATTGTCATAAGCCACATTTGCTATGATGCTTATTAAATTCTATCATACTGAGCTGTAAAGCAATATGCAAGTACTAGAGTCATATAAAAGGTTTAAATGGAATCACTTAAGTGTGTGACTTCATGCTTGTGAACACAGAAATAGCTGAAATTGCTGGAAGAACAGAAGCTAACTGATCAGAAAATCTAATAAGCATTATGTTACTGTTTAAAAAACCTACAATCATAACCTTAAAACAGACAAATCACTTCTAGACTAAGAGCAGAGTGATAATTCTAATGATACAACTAATGGTAACAAGGGACAGCTAAACTTAAAAATATACCATGGGATCTAGGCATATCACTGTTCTACATGAAACACCGAAAATGAAGTCTTAAGACCTTTACTAATGAAAACAATAAGTGGGACTTAACTATGACAGTTTATTGTTATTGATGGTGTGTTCCTATAGAGATAGCCAAGTGAGGTACCTTTCACAGACCTATTAGGTTTCAGTTCCTTTTAAGAAGCAGTTTGAAATTTAGACAGACATTAAAGTAATGATGTCATCACATTTGCATTGCTAGTTGGCAGTTACATCATGTCCACATTCAAGTCATTCAACTATTTACTCAGTTCTTAGTCACATCATCTTCTGAATGTCCTGCTGAACTACTACTAAAGAACTAACAAAACATACTGCAGAGAAGATGCCTTTCATAACAGCATTAGGGATCTTAATATACAAACTTCTACATACAAAATTCTAATATGCAAACACTTCATATTCAGCATTGGACAGTATAAGATTCTGCTTTCACCAAGGCATTTTAATAATACTTTGGCAGAACAAAGACAGTACTATAGCTACCAAAGCTGGTAAAAATTGTTAGCCTGGCTCAGTAACCTGAAATCTCTCCAGGAGAGCAAGTTAGGCTATTACACTGGGATGCTAACATCAGGTACGTCAGTGTTTTCTCCACATAGGTCCAGCTACAAAGAAATAGAATGCCATACTCTCCAAACTCTTCAACACCATATTCATTAGCAGGTCATGCTCAAGAAACATGAATTCACTGAATTTTACTTGCATAGCAACACTGTGAAGTTCCACTCCTCCTTAGTTTCTCATGACAAAGACAATTTCATCTTAGCTTGCACATTTTACAACAGTAACAACTAAGGCTCAGTAAACCTGTAACTCAAATACCACTTACTGAAATGCTCAAAATCATGAGAAAAATCAGATCAAGCACCAACTTCCTACTCAAAGACAGTAGTGGTAGATTTAGCTCAGAGTAGCAGACGTCTGATAAAGTTTGTATGTGTATTTATCACATTAGCAAACTGCAGAGCTCTGCAGAAGTAAGAGGAAGCAACTGTTCCCCAGTTCTAGTAAACTTGAAAGCACTTCTGTAAAATAAATAAATCTTTTCTTCCTTTTTAAGAGCATCACTTGTTCACAAAAACAGCCAAAGCTAAGCATAATCTTAAAGCACTCTGCAAAATGGAATTTAACAGTGGAATTTAACTACTCTCAGACCAAATAAAAATCTAGTTGCTACTTCAGCCACTGTTTTACCTGCACAATTACTCTTCATTTACTTCTGGGCACAGGTTACAACCTTCAAATCAGCATTCACATCAAAACAAAACCAAAAGAACCTCTCACTGTTTCTGAGCACAACAAGAACCTTTACTCCCTCCCTAAAGGATGAACACTGAGCACTGTATGAAAAGCAGCTGGGATGTTCCAGTATACCCTGCTCATTGCAAGGGAGCAAAGGAGGAAACCATCTATTCCTACCCCTTTTAGATTGAGCTTGTATTGATTTCCATGAGACTGAATTATGTGAGAGCAACACCTGTGAATTATCAGATTATAGAGCAGTGAATTTGCAATCAGCTCAAGGCTTTCCAGCAAGCAGGGAAAAGATAAGTTTTATGATCCCAAAACATCAGTCTGACAGCAATATAACAGGGTTTGGAAAGGAAAGGTCAGCAGCGCTCCAGGAAGATGCTCATTTCTCCCAGCACCTCCCCTTCAGGCACATATTTCTTCCAGTGAAGAGTTAAGAGATGGCACAGGATCTCATAATTTTGGTTTTGCCTCTGGGCAACATCCCCCAAACCCTTTTTAGGCCTAACAACTCCAGCCCTCCTACCACTGCTCCCACCCTTCTCAGACAGGGACCCCAAGGACTTTAAAGCACCTGCCAGCAACAGGGGAGCATAGGCAGATTGGTTTGTATCAATTCCTCGTGCAACTTTTTTGTTATGACCCCTCACCACCACCTCATAAGCTCCAAAACCAAGCTCATTCTTAAGAGGTAGTAAGAACGTTCAGATTTTGTACTTTTTACAATGAGGATGGTAGAATACCAGAACAGGTTGCCCAGACAGGTGGTAGATGATCTAACCCTGGAAACAGTCAAGGGCTGGATGTAGTTCTGGGCAACCTGATCTAGTTGAAGATGTCCCTGCTCACTGCAGGGGAGTTGGACTAGATGACTTTTGAAGGTCTCTTCCAACCAAAACTGTTCTATGATTCTACTGGAACAGTGTATTTGCGCCATAGTTTGATGTGGATGCATTCTTACTTATCTCAGACTGGAAGGCAAAGAACATACTGACTTGACTCTGCAGTCATCTGTTTCTTTCCTCCACAGAAAGTGCATTTTGATATGAGTGCCTCACTCGTCAACAGGCAAGCTTCCCACATTTATCCAGCCACTTCCATCGACTTTTTGAGATAACCTTACTTGTCAGTAGCAAAGTATTAGGAACAAGCTGCATTCTCCTCTTCACAACAGAGACTAGATGCACAACTCTCACAGGTTTAGAAATCCACCAGAATAGCTGGATTTCTTTGCATTCTTTGACTTACCGCTATTAAAGCTGCATTAAATTCTGAGATAAGGAATCCTGAGCTTTTCACAGGCAAGCCCTGGAACTGAGTGCAGAGTACTGGTCAGTGAACCACAAACAGTTACAAGGAACATTTACAGCTAAAACATTAACAAAGTACAAAGTTCCCAGGACAGCTGCTCAAACAAGGATGTTTCCTCCAAATATTAGTAAACTGTATTTAAGGCCATCTGCTCAGGCTTGCAGAGGTGTCAACACAGGAACTTCTTTGGATTGGGAGGAAAACCACAGAGTTGAAATACAAGGATTAAAAATGTTTTACATAAGCCAATTATTTTGATTCTTAGTTACTGAGGCGAGACAGCAGTGTAATTCCCCAGCCTCTGTATTGAGGGTGCTGCAGGTCTGAACACTGTACTGCCAAGACACTGGTCACAGTAGGTACCACCATTTCTTGACTACAAAGCTACACTACCCCTGCTCACAGCAAACCAAGTAAGGTTGGTATCAGCTCCAAGACTAGCAGCAAGTCTGTAAAGAAACCAAGTATGTGGGGTCAGACCCAGCACAGACCACCCACAGAAATACAGGGGAACTTGAAGCCAGCAACCCTGAACCCCATTTACCTTAGTGCAGACTGTCTCTAGACCAGACAACTGAACAGGAATTTAGTCCATTCTCTGCATACCTGAATAGGAAAACACAGTCCATGCAGGCCAGCTCTAAGACTTAAGTTTCTTGCAATAGTAAGATAAACATCAGATCATTAATAAAATATCTAGAAAAGAGAAACAAGGTAAAATTACACTAGTTCCCTCCTCTAGGGAGCAGAGCAAGGGTAAGGAAAGCCGAAACACAATTCAGCAGGTAAGCTCTTCTAACTAGCAAAATAAATTATTTTATCCACCATTACTGTTTTGAGCTACATAATGCACCATACACCAGCCTCAGGTAATTAAGAGCTTTCTGACAGTAAACACCCTCACACAGACATAGCAGTCTAACATTCTTCTATTATATAAATTAAGATTCTTCCCATGGATCAAGCCACTTTATCAGCAAAATGCTTAGCAGAAAGCAAGTCACAGAATAGTTATTGGAGGAAGTTATATAGTTATCTGGGTGAGGAAAGGGGTTGAAGTCATGTTTCATTTTCACTGTACCCCATCCTTATTTTCCCCACTCATTTCACGGTGGCTTCAAGCTTTCCCAGGCTACCGCATTCCACAGACTGAATTCTTACATGAGCTTCCTCCAGAAGTAAGCCACCAAGCAAGGCGCATCAACCATTTAAACAAAAGAGACTTGTAAATATAATTTTAGGTGAATACAAGTCTATTAATGTGAAGATAAAGGATTTAAGTAGTGACATTCGAGAACCATCACAATACTTTGCAAACATTTTTAAGGGTACTGAAATAGGAAGAATATGATCACTAACATCAACTGCAAGAAAGTCTTCCCACAGAACCAGGAAATACATCTCTCCCTACTCATCATGCTGCTCCCCAATTGGTTTTTAAGGAGTTTTACACTCCATCCTAACTTCCCAATATAACATTTCAGTTAGTTGGCATTACCTTCGAAGGCAGTATAAAGATTTGGATTTCAGAACACCATGCCTGTCTGATAAATATAACTGATTTTTAAGAGTTTCCACAATCTGCCTGAATTGTATAATTGCATGCAGCTGAACTTAATTTAGAACTAATCTAAATAACAGCCTTTCTTCCCACATGACACACCTAAAGATGTATTTAGGCATTATCTGATACAGATTACAACTGCTGCCACCCTCAGATTTAAGTAGTCACATGTTCCTGAAACAACACTCCCCCCTTTACAGCCACTTTCAGAGAAGCAGTTTCAAGATTCTGATGTGCCACAATGGAGAATAATTTTAATGATATGTGGCAGACTAAACACAGCTACTGTACACACATATATATGCATCATTTAGCTTGCAATAAGCTTAACACTTAAGTCACACAGGACTCCAGATTCAAACCCAGAGCTAATCCTTTTTCCACCTGACAATGATTAAGCAATTATAAGACTTTACCTACAATGAGGTCAAAATCTTCAGTGTTTATTCCTACAAGAAAACAGGCGTTACTGATTCATTTCTAGGCTTCCAACACACAAATTAGTAGAGCTACTCAGTTTACTCTGTAGTAACTTGGCAACCTACAGAAGTTTCTTCCACAGGTGGCAATCAACAGCAGAAGCTACTTATGGCTTACAATTAGGACTGAAATCAAGGCAAAACAACAAAAAAAAACCAGTCAGTGGAGTCCAGGCTACTAAGATCCAAAAGAAACACAGTTCAGAAGACTGTACAGGCTAGGGTCAGCACCAGAAACGCAGTCTGCCTGAACTCTGCTCTTCACAGCAAATTATCTTGCTCACAGCACACACACAGCACTACAACGGTGGCATGATAAGGGAGACATGCTTCCCCTTCTCATCAGAGCATGCCTGCACATTTTTTTCAAGCTACTTTAACATGAGAAAACCACAAACATCAATGCATATGCCAGCAGCATATGTTATGTCAAGCAAGTTCTCTTTCCAGAAGTCCACACTGGCAAAGATGCCTCATGTGCTGGAAACAATACAATTTAGTTTACTCTGTAGCATTCAACACCATCAATTCTGGTCTTCCAGACAGCTCAGATATACATGTAAGCATGGCCTACTATCCACCACTAACCATAATATCATGCTTCAGCACACTCACAGGACTGTCTATGAGACATCCTTTGAGCCAGCGAGGAACCAGTGTGTTTCCCACCCTTCAAGATGTGCAATTGCTATGCGCAGGCACTCTCAATGCACAGCAGCCCTTCCCAAACACCCCGTGAGAAAGGGCAGATGCGGTGAGCTGTCTCAGCGCTGCACTATGGGGGCTGGCGGGAACCCTACCGCACTGATCCCGCGTACCCAACCTGGCGTTATGAGAAGGGCAAGACTACACTGAGCGCTTCTGGTAGAGGAGAGAGACAGAAGGCGACTGCCGACGAGACCGCGGGTACCGGCCGGTCCCCGGCCAGAGGCGCCGCCAGGCCGAAGAGCCAGCAGGACCCGAACACCGCCGCTCCGCCCCTCCGCTCCGTCCCGGACGCAGGCCGCGACAGAGCCCCTGCCACAGCACGGCGGGCAGGCCGCAGCCGAGCCTGCCAGTCACGGAGGGGCGGAGAGGCACCCACGAGACCTCATCGGAGCCGGGCGGCAGCCTCCCAGAGCAGGTCCCGTAACCAGCAACGCAGGAAAGAGTCCCGTCGCCGGATACCGAGCCGAGGCGCCCGAGGCGGGAGCGCTACTTACACCGACAACATCGCCTTCCCTCCTGCCCAGCCGCAGAGGGCCGCTGCTGACCCACCTCCCCCAACCGCTCCGAGCCCCGGCCAAGCCCTACCGGAATCCAGGGCGGGCCCGGCGCGGCGACGGCGCCGCACGAAGCCAATGACCAGGCGCCGGCGGGAACGAGCGTGGAGCCGAGCGGCCGCCGCGGGCTTGCAACCCGGAGTGGGGCGGAGCCTGAGAGGCCTTATAGGGCCGGGCTGGGGCGCCCTCGGAGCAGCGAGCGCTCCCCGCGCAGCAGCATGTGACCCTGCGGGCTCTTAGCTGGGGTGAGCTAAACTCGAGTGTCGGTGGCCGGGGCCAGCCAGCCGGGCAGGCAGACAGACGGAGGGACAGTGTCAGCTAGCCGTCGGCTGCCGCCCTCGAGAGCTTTGCTTTCGTTTGATCTGATTTTTCTCCTCCCTCCTCAGTGTTCGGCGCTTTTCAAAAAGCGGCGCCCGATCTCCGGGAGCGCCCGTTCAGCGCGGTGCGGAATGATCCGCCCCGGTTCCCCGGTACAGCGGCGGTAGCTGGCTGGGAGCGATGCTGCCAGTTCCCCGGAGGTCCTCGCAGCCCGCCCGAGCTCCCGGAGACGTCGGAGCCGCCTGAGCAGCCGGTGGCGAAGCGAGGCGGGAGAGAGGGTGCTGAATGCAGCGCGACCTGAAGCCACTGCCTGCCATGTGTGCTGATAGCATCTGGCTTTGGCAGCTCCCTGGTCCCGGTACCGGGTAGTCCGGCGGAGCAGAAGCAGGGCAGACCGGCGGGGAGGCAGCCGCCGCCGGGATCATGGTGAAGGAAGAGTGCAAAGCGCTGCTGGACGCGCTCAACAAGGTGACCGCCTGCTACCGGCACATGGTGCTGACCATCGGTGGCGCCTCGGACTCTCAGAACCTGCGCGAAGAGCTCAAGAAGACCCGGCAGAAAGCCCAGGAGCTGGCGGTGGCTAACAGGAACAAGCTCACCACGGTCCTGAAGGACAAAACCGTGAGTAAGGAAGATAAAGCTGAGTTCGAGAGGTTATGGGTGATTTTCTCCACGTGCCTAGAGATCCTGGAGATCGACATGAGGAGAGCCCTGGAGCTGGGCCACGAGTTCCCACTGAACGTCCCCAAAAAGCACCTGATCCAAACAGGCATGAGTGGGGGAACCTCTGGTGTGGCTGCCAGGGCCATGAGCGTCCAGAACATGAAATATGAGGCCGAGCACAATATAGACGTGGTGGATTTAAAAGACCTCGAAAATGAGATTAACCAGGTAGGAGAGATGATGTATGAGATGGAAATGAAGGTCAATGTCCCCCAGTGGACAGTAGAGGCTAAGCAAGACCCGGGGGCCGAGCTAAAATCCACCATCAGCTTCGGCGCTTCTTCTATTGGCATGGTCTCCGTGGAGGAAAATAAATCCTTCTGTGATATCAGCAAGATTCTAGCTGGGATTATTTTCTCTGCAGTGCTCATTATCGCTATTGTCCTGGCTGTGTGTGTGGTGAAACTCTCTTAGGGTGGTGTGGGGCTGAGCAGAGTGACCCTGTCAGTCTCTTTCACACCTCACCTTTCATCTCAAAATGGGTCACTTGGATGAGCTGAGAATTTAAAGGTAGCACTTTGAAAAACAAAGCAGAACTTCTGCCTCTCAGTATCATAAAATGCACGCTTTGTTTCTTCTTGTTTGAAGAGAGGCACATCACCCTGCAGCACAGGATGTCTTCATGTGTTGGACTTGTAACGGTTAACTGTGAAGTATCAGGGTATTACCACTGCTGGCTATAGCAGGGATTTTTCTGCTATTAATAGATGGCTGTTCACAGAAGCCTGTATTTTTTTGTTCTTCAACAGGCTTTTGTGTTTGCTACTGGTCACTGTTTCCAGTATGGGAAAGTAACATGAATTCAGAGACTAATGCAGGTGTTTTGTAACAAAATGAATATACTAAAGGGGATTTAATCATACACACAAAATATTATTTTGGTGGAGGAAAAGGGGAAGGATGAAAAGCTTGAAAATGCATGTGAACAACCTCTATTTTGGATTTGCTAATGGTTGGAGGGGAGGGGGGAAGGAGGGAGAAAACAGCCCAAGCTATGTTTGATACCAAATTGTGCTGAATTAGACTGGGTTGTACAGACCCCGGTGCATGGACTAGCATTGCATACATGAATGACTAATCACTTCCCAATTTTTCCCAGGGAGAAAAAAGGGGAGAATTGTGTATTCAGAAAAATCCTAGCAAAAGTTCTCATCCACATGTACCATGAGTTTGTCTTCCCCTACAGAAAGGCAACTGGTTCTGATTTTTCTTTTTGTAGAAGTTAACGGTTTGCACCTTACAATTAACTGCGGAAATAGGAGCAATGAATCAGCAGAGGTGGTAATTTTTGAAAATAGATTTTAGCAAAAAAATCTATTAAAGTTAAATATAAAAGTTAAAGCAGACCTTTCTATAATGCAGAGGGATCCTCTCTCAGGTTGGCAGGCAGGGACTGATGCCTGTTTATGTACTGTCACATTTCTGCAAGTTCCTGAATTCTTTGCAGAAAACCAGAGATAGATGAAAATGCATCTCAGTCTCCTGCGTCACTGTTGTCTGTTTAACTTTTTGGGAAGCACGGAGCCTGTAGGACTGGTCCAGCTTCATACACGGCAATTTTGGGAGGTAAATATAAGAGCATCATAAAATTTCCCAGTGCTTCCCTATAAAATTGTCAATATTTACATGTAAAGCTGGGGGAACAGACACTAACTTTGCAGACAAGCTCCATGTTTTTGTAAAACGACCAATGTTTGATGGTGTTTCTTGTGTAACTTTATGGAAATACCTCCTGTTACTGTGAACACACACTACCCATTCAAGAAAGCGTGGTTCATACTTTCTAGTGCCATAGGTGTATGAAGCACTCCATGGCCGAATACAAAGGCCCTGTAATATTGGGGATTAGTAATTTATTATTGCTCTGCAGCGATTATTATGGGCACATTATTAAACAGTAACAACCAGATATGTTTTATGAAGTTATTAGACAATAGTCTTGATGCTTGTTAAATAAAATTATGTGGACAACACTCATAAACAGCTAGGATTTTTTGAGTTCAGAACTAAACGTAATTTGAAGAACTTCAGCTAGCAGTTTATTCTTTAAAACTTAAGGAGAACTGGATATGGGGAGAAAAGCATGTGACAAATTTGAATCTGGTCACTTTGTAGGTGAGAAAGAAAATAATATAGGAGAGAAAAGACAGTAGGTGGAGGCCCGAATTACAGGCTAGAGACTATCATTACGCTGAAGGATATTGCAAGTTCTACACATTAATCCAGTGTAGCTCCATTCTCATGGGAATTCACAGTTTTATAAGATGACTCCACGTTCCTTTCTACTGTATTTCATTCCATGTTAAATACATGTATTTCATTCCATAGGATAGGTTTTCTATGTAGTTACTCAAGGTTCTCAGAGATCCCTGGCAGCATTCTAACAAAATCAGGCCTGTACTTATTGGTGCTACTGCTTCAGTCTGTCTAGACAAGGTGTAATTGTTGTGTGTTGATTTAAATGAGATCATCTCCTTCACAGTCATCCTGACTAAACAAATTCATGGAAAATACAACAAAAGCTGCAGGAGAATGTACATGTTTGGAGTGCCACTGCTAGTCCTTGAGGATTTGTGGGCATTTGCACTCTTTGCACTCTGCTTTTATTTAGTTCAGAGGAAGGTGGTCAAGAAGTTGGACTCTGTTCTGTGCTGCTTGAAAGCTCCATGTTCCTTTTGAAATCAGATCGCTTAACTGCATGTTCTGAAAACCCAAGTAATGCAGGTCTGGTTTCTGGTCGATTAGTAAATGGTAACACCTACCCACTGTTCATTACTGTGTATCTTGGTGTCCTGAAGACGGTACAGTGTTTATTCATGGTTAGTTGTGTAGAATCTTTAAGAATAGGTAATCTCATCTTCCAAAGTAAGCTTCAGCAAGTCAGTGAATTGTGAATTTTCAGTCAGTTGCAATTTTTTGAATTTGAATTTTTGGATACAGGACTCAAAGAATTCACATACGTAGCCCATAATTATGTGTCTTGCTTCATTATGAATATGCACACAACTAGTATTTAAAGGATTGGACCTTGGAAAGATAATTTCCTTTCAAATCTTAAGTCAAAGCTGGCTGCAGATTTATTCATCATTAGTTTGTTCCTAAAATCTGTATCATCTTATCTTTAGACTATCTAAAATTAATGGATTAAGTAGAATTCTAACAGGATTGGCGCCATCTAAATGGATCATGTTCCTGCCACTGATCTCCTACACTTGATAACAAGTGTACACTCCATGTGACAGAAGTCAGGCACAGCAGCACACAATATCAAACCAAGATGAAACCACCACTGCCCAAAATTACTGATGCTTCTTTCAAATTTAGAAATAAAGCAGTGTTGTAGATTTTCAGTCTTGATTTTTTCCAGCCACTGGAATACAACTGGAAGGAGACTGGAAATGTGATTTTTGTCAGCAAAAATGGCAAGTCAAACTTAAAAATACTCTAAATAGTATGATGACAGTGCAAACACTCATGCTGATCAGTGAATGAGAATGTTACTGTGGTTTTGGTACCAAAAAAAAAATGGTTATTGTTCTACTTCAGTCCTTTTGTCTTTATTCACGGGATATACACATAAAATTTGCTGTATACTAAATTCTCCTGACTTGAATTATACTGGGTTTGCCTGTGCATGAGTGATGTTTTCTACACTTAGAATAATTCAAATTTGTTAATGTCACTATTTATTTAACTTAAATAAAGTATGTTCTTATAAGTTACTTGTTGGCTTCAGCAGTAATTAAAACCAAACAAAACCTGCAATATTAATACAGCTTGTCAGCAAGCTTTTCTACACAAAACATCCTTATTTCAATCACAGGAATAAAAGTAACTCTCATTACAGTTCTCTTTATATAAATGCACCTTTCTCAGGCTCCCACAGTTGAATATAGTGATATATCTTAATTGTATTCCAAAATTTCCAATCTATTACCACAAAGCCCCTCTACACTGTTTTTCAGTTTATTAAGAAAATGAACAGAGAACTGTAATTAAAGTGATTCTCCTTACGCTGCAAATAATGTAACATCAAACTTCAACATTCTGTGAAATAAATTATGTAAATATGAAAATATTTTTATGTGAATGCAATTATATGAAAACTGAATGACTGATGTTACTAGCTTTCAGGTTAAAAATTAAATGTGCATATTGTTTGCAGTCTGAAAGGATTCGTTACAGGCTTTCTTTTCCTTCTCTTATAGTGCTTGTAATATGTACATTTTCCATAAATATCTTGTTTCTAAGTGCTAATGGAACTCCTAGTCAACACATTTACCCTTCACAGATTCTCATTATGTAAAAAGTCATTCAGTAAAACCAGTGGATTACAGGTCTCTAAATGCTTTCTCTCAATACGATTATGTAAGTCTTTTAATGCAGGAAGAGATCTGGACAAAACAGAAGTCCATACATGAGCAGCGTTTGCTATGGTAAGCATACAATAAAAGTGGGGTTAGAAAATTATGTCTTTCATATAAAACTACCTCGTGTTGAGGGGAGGACATGAAAAGGAAGGGGATGGATGGATGGATGGATGGAGTAGTAAATATGTCTTCATCTTATGTTAGCAAAGTATGCTTTCTGTTAAATACAATAGCTTTTCAAGGTTAAACTATAGCTTCTCTGGAAGAAGGCAGTATTTTATATCCAGTGGGACAAAGAAATTAAAATATCCCTGAGTGGAAATCACCACCCATTCTCTGATTAACTCCATACAGAATAAGAGTAAAAATATTTTGATTTACTACATGTTACTACCAATTTTACAAGGCAACCATTTTCTCTCTCACAATATGCGTGACTTTCTATTGGAAGAAGGTGGTCCCACAAGGATGGACCTTGCCATCCATCCTGATAGCTTGTTGATGCAGTTGGAAACGGTGGTGAAACCTGTGAACAAGTGGAAAGTCACATGGCATTCTACCAGCCTGAAGGCTCTACTGCATCTTTTCATGCAGCCAATCACAAGCATTTCGTGCTGGAAGAAATGTAACTAGAAGCCATGCAGGCAAACACAAATGAAATTACATGATCCCTGAAAATCTCTCACCCACAGAGGCTAGCTAGCAAAAGCCAATTTATTGCTCAGTTCCAGTCATTTTGTCATAGTATCTCCTATGTTTTCTCTCAGCATCAGAAATTTGACTTCTGAAGCCTCCACAGTGTCAGGTGTGTTGGGTTGGTTTGGTTTGTTTGATGGGACTGAACGTTTTGTTTTATTTACATGGTATGGCATGGCATTGTTTATCATATTCTTACTAATAACATCTCTACCAAATTGAACAAAATAATCTTCTAAAAGCCAGTTCCAACTTAAGTACAAAGAAATGGAGTGACAACCATAAATGTGTTGGTCTATTATTTTGGTCAGTTTTCCACTAGGTATTAATACAATCACTGAAGCCTGCGATCAGTCAAGCCTGTCTTCTGCAAACAAATGTTCAAAGAACATGTATAGTCAAACTCATTGATGTGTCCCAGCTTTAAGAAATTACATAGCCTAAAGCACATCTAAGAAAACCATGAGGGTTTTGTAAGAACGGTAAATGTTGGGTCATGCAGCCACATATAATTGTCTTGAGGAGAAAAAAAAAAAAAAAACAAACAACAAAACAACTTCAAATGCAATTCATTTGTATGATCCAGAAGAATTTATATATAAATTCTATAAACAAGTGAGAAAGGTGGAACTGAGAAGACACAAGAAAATATTTTAACTATTTATATCATATAAAATGACTGAGGAGTACCAGACGCACCAAACATGATAGTCCTTTAGCAACTTAATCTGATATGCTAATTGCATGTGTAACTTTATATACAAATACACACTTGAGCTTTGGGTCCTAGAGGGAGTGGTCTGAATAATTACTCATAAAAGCCATCACTACTCAGTTTAGTAAGAAATTACATGTGTGAAAACTATCCATGTAATTAAAAGCTGCAGAATTAGAACCATAATTACATGCATAAGACATGTAATCCATTATGCGTCTGCTGGAAGCAAAACATTTCCAGTTAATACTATCTGTAACCTAGTTTTATGATCAGCTTTTATTTGTTGGAATATTCTTTTGCATGAAGGTAGCTGTATTTTTTTTTTTTTTCTTTGGAGTCAAATCTATATAATAGTGCTATAATCACAAACCTGCATTTCCTAGATGTGACATTTATTCACATTTTGGACATAATACTTGGAAAACTATACAGTGAATTTATTTACATTTCTATCATTTGCTAAGTCTGCCTATTTCTTGGTACTGTATGAACTAAACAACCTAAAAGCTTTAGAATGTCATTTTGAAATAAGCCAGTTTAAGAAGTAGCAGACATGCTTAGTAAAATATCTTAATTTTTTTATATTTGAGGTTCTAACAATTTGTTCAATAATACAGTAGACACTATCTCTGCATGGGGACAAAGCTTTTACCAGATGCATATAAATTAAACCAAGACTGACTTAGTATAATTATCTCCAACTCACAGGGTAGCATGTCAGCCAAATAATAGTGGACCCTGGTTTTCACCTGTAAATAATTATTAGTGATGTAAGGTGCAATTTATGCAATGATGTGACAAAAAGGAATTAAGTCACTCTGTTGCTAAGTATTCTAATCACACATACACACAAAAAACCCAGAAAGCTAATTTTACAATCAATTATATATAACTAGTGACCTTAAATCTTTTTTCTTTAAATAAATTAATGTGGGGTTTGGGTTTTTTTCATTAGCAGTAACTGAACTGGAGAGAAAAACATTGAAGTAGTCTCTGTATTACTGAAATATTATCCCACACTGAATCATTATCAGTGCCACAATTTTATGGCATTTCATTTCATGTAACATTTGCATCACTTCAGAAGGGCTTATTTTTCAATACAGCAAAATCTGTGATTGAAAACAACCTGGAAAACAAAAGTATTCGGAGTCCATTAGGTTAACAATTGTATGTTCTGGCATATCAGCAGCACAGAAGGCAATTGAACTCTTAATTTTTTAGCAAAAATACTTCTTTCTTTTTTTTTCTTTTTTTTACCTCTTTAATCTGGAGAGGACCTCTGAGGCCCCAGTCTTCTCTTACATCTTACTGAGTGTCACACCTATCTCTAGCTAATTCTTGACATGGAAAGACTGTTCTCCAAACTAAAGTCTCCTATATTCCCAGCCTACATCCTGGCCCTTGAGGCATAATGCTGGGGCCCAGCTGAATGCAGAATGCCCTTGTGCTGAATGCTCACTTTACGGTAATGGAATAAACTAGCATGCTTGGGTTAGGGTTGGCAAACCTCAGTAACAGGTTTCCTCAGATCTGTCATTCTTTCTGAAATCATTCGATGCTGTACAGATTTTAAGCACACGTGAGGTGAACTCTGCATTTTAGCACAAAATATTGAAAAAAGAAATCATCCAAGTTGGAGACAAATTAAACTTTATAGATATTAAAATTTTATAGATAACCTTACATCTAGTTTGGCTTTAGGACATTTTCTATATTCATTTGAGCCATTGCCAGCAAGCTAGCTATCACTTCGAGAGAGCAGGTACACACACAGTCACAGCGCATAGCTTTTGCCTTTCTTAGCAGGAAACTGGATGGGGGTAGAACATCACTTAGCACCTTTAATCTTTGCTCACCAAGTTCCCAATTGTCAGAAACACTCATTTTCTGAGCATTCATCCTTGGAACCTGCTGCCACCTCTAGTTGGGAGAAGTGGGTCAATTAAAGACTCACATGCTCCTGGATTTTGCATGAGATCACTTCAGCTTTGTCATGAACAGATATTGAATTATTCTTTGTAAGACAATACTGAAAGGAAGCTAAGAAATTGCCATAAACAGGGTGAATATGCTGACCCTTGGGTTAAGAATGTCATCCTTCTCAGGGGAAAGAGGAACCTTATGTGCCCCAGGACTGTGTCGAAAAATGCAGCAACTGGACTAAAGAACAGTATTTTCCTTAACTTGCAGTTGCACTTGCCTGTCTCTGGTCCCAGAGGACGGCTTCAGATGCTGAGAACAGTCATGAACAATGCTATATAACCACACAACTATTTCTCTGCTGACAGCCCTGCTATCCTCTGTGTGTTTGAGGTTGCAAACACCAGTCTACGTGCCAGCCATGCATTCAATTTCCACTCCCCATGTAAGAATGCCTGTGAAATGAGGTCTCCTAAATTTAATACCAGTGGATACCAGCAAAATCAAAGGAACTGTTTTCCAGGATACCAGTGGATACCAGCAAAATCAAAGGAACTCTTTTCCAGGATACGCCTGCTTTACTTAGTAGCACTTGAGAGACTTTAGATTGTGCTAATACAAAAACATTACATTTAGAAACTTAACAATAATCTGTGCTATCCTCTAGTACCAGATGTTCCTAGAGATGTTCTGAAATAATGTTCCAGGTGTCTCAGACATTGCATTTTTGCCACATTAAGGCAGTTCTACACATGTGCTGGAATTACCACTGATTCGAAAATGACACTGTTTGTTACTGGTACATATGTACTTTCTACTTAAAATGCCTTTATGTTGAAATGATCTGACATAATGGACCCTAAATCATTTTGACCAGCCATCAAGCTCATTGGACATCACATCTTAAAAAACCTCAGTAGTTTATTAATATTTGTCATGGGTTCAGCAGTAGCAGTCATTTTTCTCCTTCTTGGTAGCTGGTGCAGCACTGTGTTTTTGATTTTGGGCCTGGGAGCAGCGCTGATAACACCAGTGTTTATACTTACTGCTTGGTAATGTTTTGGTTTGACCAAGGACTTTCTGAGCCTTATGCTATGCCAGGGAGGAGCGGAAGCCGGGAGGAGGCAGAGACAGGACACCTGACCCAAACTGACCAAAGAGGTTATTCCATACCACAGCACATCATGTCCAGGATGTGAACACGGAGGGCAGAGACCTGGAAGGGTGGTGGTGGACTGGGGGTGCACGGCATGGTCAGGTTTTTGGTATTGGGGGTTCACTGTTGGGGGGTGCACTGGCTGGGTCGGGCTTGGTGAGCAGTTGTATTCTCTTTCTTTGTATTTCTCTTGTATTATTACTGGTGTTAGCAGTAGTAGTTTCTGTTATACCTTAGTTACTAAACTGTTCTTATCTCAACCTGTGCGAGTTGAGTTCTTTTGATTCTCCTCCCCATCCTCCCGAGACTGGGGGAAGAAAGAGGGGAGTGAGTGAGTGAGTGAGTAAAACTGCGTGGGTGGGGGGCTTAAACCACGACAATATTTCACCAGTAAAGCAGCTTTCAGGCAAAGCACATTCCTAACAATATGTATACTTAACACAGTAAAATAGATAAGTATACTAAGAGTGCAGAAGGCAAACAAATACGAGGTGAACATCATGATCTTAGGTTCAAAATGCCTTTTACGAGGCAACAGGCATGTTGGTGGACTTCATGCTTCACTGATGAGCAGTATTCATTAAACTAGTATGAAAAAAGAGGCTACAGTTACAAGATGCCCTGGGTTTGCTTGCAAACTTGGTCACAAGGAAGGAAAGAAGAAAGAGGGCCGACTTGTATAATGTCTGGCTATACCACAGCTGGTGTTCTGACAGTTTTAGCACAATCAGCTGGCTGACCTGTTCTCTGCTAACTGCAGCCCCACATCAGGATGAACTTCTGGCCCAGCTGTGTCTGTGCAGATCTTGACTGAATTTTTGGTTTTGCCAACTGGCATCCTGCTTCTAATCATTCAGTTACAGTGAACCACATCTCACAGACATACAGTACATGCTCAAACAGAAAATCAAAAGAAGCTGTCAGAGCCACATGCAGGTAATGTGGGTATTTGCCAAACAGAATTTAGCACCAGAAGGATTATGAATAGGAGGAGGATTCTCTGTGCAAACACCATTCTTACAAAATTTCTTAACCTGTGTCATCAGCTTTCTTCTCCTCCTCATAAGTTCAAAAAAAAAAAAAACCAAACCAATCTATTATTTTTTAATAAATGTTTAAAAATCAAATGTTAAATGAACAAAACATTTCTTAAGTGAAACATCTATTCGAAAGACTTTTTCAGAGTTTTGCTGTCTTGCCTGAATAGATCTTTTCTTCAGGTAACAAAGTCCTTAGCCTCAAAGGAGCTACTACATACTCTTCCCCCTTGTCGTGGTTTAAGCCCCCCACCCACGCAGTTTTACTCACTCACTCCCTCCCCTCTTTCTTCCCCCAGTCTCGGGGGGATGGGGAGGAGAATCAAAAGAACTCAACTTGCACAGGTTGAGATAAGAACAGGTTAGTAACTAAGGTATGACACAAACCACTACTGCTACCACCAATAATAATACAACAGAAATACAAGGAAAGAGAATACAGCTGCTCACCAAGCCCGACCCAGCCAGTGCACCCCCCAACAGTGAACCCCCCAATACCAAAAACCTGACCCAGCCAGTGCACCCCCAGTCCACCACCACCCTTCTGGGTCTCTGCCCTCCGTGTTCACATCCTGGACATGATGTGCTGTGGTATGGAATAACCTCTTTGGTCAGTTTGGGTCAGGTGTCCTGTCTCTGCCTCCTCCCGGCTTCCGCTCCTCCCTGGCATAGCATGAGGCTCAGAAAAGTCCTTGGTCAAACTAAAACATTACCAAGCAGTAAGTATAAACACTGGTGTTATCAGCGCTGCTCCCAGGCCCAAAATCAAAAAACACAGCGCTGCACCAGCTACCAAGGAGAAAAATGGCTGCTACTGCTGAACCCATGACACCCCTTGAAGCCTACTAGAACAAATTCAAACAACTTGGAGCATGACATATTTAATCAAAGACCTGAAATTATTTTGGTTATCAACATGCCCTGACATGGAACTGAGATAAGGAGATTTCCCTGAGGCCAGCTGGCAGGTCAGCAGCAGTATTACCATTACAAATCTGAGTCCTTGGCTCCTGGCCCTGTGCTGATTCCTGGGGCTGTAACTACAGTGCCTTCAGCAGTACTGTGGAAGGCTTTTGGGCTCCAAGGCAGTTACTCAACATCTACTTCTTGTCAAGCTGTAAATATGCTCAGTGCTATGAAACCTCAGAAAGTGCGAACTACTCCAAGCCATAGTTTTTCAAGTAAATTGAAAGCCACCGCCTCGTTTCTCTCAGCCATTCACTGTATACCCATTAAATCCTCGGTATTTCCTTAAGCTTTCTCCCTTAGAGGACACTACTTACCAGCTTAAGCGTGAGCGGGACTGAGGCATTACTGACCCCGTCTAACAGGCCTCCATCCCACCCGCTCTGGGCGGGGCAGGCCTTCCCCCTGCGGAGGCTCGCCCACGGCTGCAGTGGTTCCTCCGGGAGTCCAGGCGGCGGTGGTGCCCAGGGAGTGCCGCAGCACGATCGCGGCCGCTATACCAGCCACCGCCTCCTCCGCCCCTCAACATGAACTCCGGGCTGCGGCACTGGAGGGAAGCGGCCACGCTGCTGCTGGCAGCTGGCGCGCCGGGGCGGCTGACGCGTTCCCCGCTCGGCCCCTTCGACTATGAGCTGCTGCTTCTGCAGCGGAGCTCCCGCAGCGGCTTCATGCCCAGCGCCCACGTCTTCCCGGGAGGGGTGGTGGAGGCGGCGGATTTCTCCGCAGACTGGCTGCGGCTGCTGCCAGCCTCGCCTCTGTGCGGGCTGGGCCAAGTGAGGCCGCCGCCGCCCGGCAGCAGCCGGGCCCCGCTCTTCGCTACCGACCGAGAGGAGCTGGGCTCGCCGCTGCCGGGGGAAGTCGCCTTCCGCATCTGCGCTATCAGGGAAGCGTTCGAGGAGGCGGGAATCCTACTGCTGGTGCCGGGGCCAGGGCCGGCGGCGGCCGGCGGGCCGGTGTCCCTGCTGCCAGCGAAGCGCCTGCCCCCGGCCGCGGAGCTGAGTGAGTGGCGGCGGCGAGTGCAGCAGGACCCGGCCTGCTTCCTGCAGCTCTGCCAGCACCTGCGCTGCGTTCCCAACATCTGGGCGCTGCAAGAATGGAGCAACTGGCTGACTCCGGTCGGCAAGGCAGGGCGCGGCAACCGGCGCTACGACACCGCGTTCTACCTGTGCTGCCTAGAGCGGCGGCCGCGCACCGCGCAGGACGGCCAGGAGGTGACGGCCTTCCTGGTAAGCGGTCCCTGGAGGAGCTGGCGGGTCCTCATCCCGCTCCATCGCTACCATCGCTACCCCGTGTCCGCCACACCGGTGTTCCGGTGGCTGTACGGAGTCTGCTTCATTCCCATACAGCCCTCCTCCTCGCCTCTGCCTCAGAGGAACCGCTGGGCCTGATGCCGGCGCAGGTTTAACAGGCGAGCCCAGGTCTAGCTCTAGCCGTCTTCATATAGCTCTCTCATGGGAGAAGGGACAGGCGCTTTCACGTTTCAGCTGCAACCGCTGTCAGAATAGGGCAGTACCTGGAGTGCTGGGGCATGGGATGTGTCATATCAGATCATTTTCACTTTGCATTACTGTATTTTCCAAAGGTGTACAACAAAGAATCACTTTTTAACCATTTATTGGCACAGTACCAATGCAGGATTGTTATCATACCCTGAACATTCACCATGCTTGGAGAGATCCTTGTGGCATGCAGAGTGCTCCAGGGCTACAACAGCTGATAGGAATTTTTGTCTTTCATTGTTACTTGGAATATTTCAAGTAACGTTGAAATACTGTATTATTAAAGCCAGCTTTGGAGCTATACTGATTTTTTTAACTTTTTAAAAAAATTTTCTGAAGAGTTCATGTTTGTTAGAATTTTGTTAAGGAGAGCATACATCTACTGCAAGTGCTTATGCACACATTTCTGTTACTAAATCCACCATGTGAGATGAAATGCAGACTACAGGCAGTTTAAACACACAAAACACTGCAGGATTTAAGCACAAACAGCTGGACATTCATGCTCTGAAAACAGCATACATAGGAAGCAGATGTTAGGTACTTACAATTTTTGAAGCATCAATAGTGACCCCTGGTAACTGAGTCACACTGGGGTTCCAAAGGGTTGTGCTCAGAAGACTTTTAGACAGGCCCCTAAACCAAGTATCTGTTTCTAAACTTGGCATACCTAGGTGTAAAACAGAAGCTTACTTATTTTTATAGGAAAAAGTAATTTTATACATGTGTTTTATCGTGATGAGATAAAACTCAGGCTGTGGCAAGCTCCTTTTCTCTAAATACCTTGCTAATGGCTTTTGGAGTTACTGATACTGTCTGCTGATGAAACTATAATTTCAAGGCCTCTTTTCATCTTACAGTGGTCATCACCTCCAGAAATCATTGAACGCTTTAAATCTGAGGAAATATGGCTTGCTCCACCTCAGTTCTATGAACTGTGTAGGCTGTGCAACTTCTCTTCACTCTGTGAGTTACACAAGTTCAGCTCTGACAGAGCTCTAGAGGGATGTGAATGCTGGATGCCTGTGATGTTAACTGCTTCAGATGGCTACATCCAGCTACTGCCAGGTAAGTAAAAAGGTGAGAGTTCTTTGGAATATTTAAAAGCTTGGAGTTGCTATGTACTCGAGCCACATTATGTAAACCATCTTTAACTGCAGGGCAAATACTCTCTTAAGGGTTGTTACTGCATGCTTTTTATACTGTTTGGCTTCCTTCAATACAGTTGATAATGGTGACTGCCAGAGACAAGCTACTGCGTCAGACAACACAATTATTTCTGTATGCCTCAAACTCATTTTCATTAATATATTTATGAAGAAATTCTAGCATGTCAGCTTTTCTTAATCTTAAGGATGTGTTAGAACTCCTCATATTTTGTCCTTTTTAGTGGGAATTCTCAGTTCAGTTATCCACTTGTGTTTGTAAGGGCAAGTGGATGAAGCACAGGTGCATTATTAGTCTTCACAACTGTAATGATAGTGCAGTGATCTAAAAAGATATACTCATTTTCCTCCTGCCCTTGCTCCTACCTTATTCTCATGTACATTTTACCTTCTTCTTAAGAAAAGCTGCACATATTGTCTTCTGCTTTAGTTTGCTTTTCGTTACGCTTTTTTCCTCACAACTGACCTCTAGAACTTCTGCATGTGTTATTAGCACTCTTGCACAAGTATAACATGCATTTATATGGCAAAACACTCATTTCTTCAGTAAAACACAACAAGTTTCTGTTCTTGGTTCTACTGTAGCCTACCTTTATACATGTGGAAAAGTATTTATCTTATTCCCCACCTATTCTATAAACTCCTGCCTGACCAGGCTGTGATTATAGCATATAAGTATTAAGAAGAGCACCGGAACAGTCAAATCGACACCTTTTATGTGCACTGCAGCATCCCCTGACAGATACTTCAGACATTTAAGGCCATGTATTTAAATCTGAAAATGTTTAGAGGCAGTTAACTTTTGTATGTAAATGTGAAATACATTTTTACTGAGATTCATGCCTTGATATTTAAAAATTGCTAGTGTCATTCAATCAAAAGGCTGAAAATTAAGTTAGGCAATGTATAACCAAAACCTTTTTCCCCCAGGAGATGAGCTATATCCAGAAGATCCAGATTATACAGGAGAAAAGAAAATAGTCATGTCAACAGACAAGAAGGTTGAAGATCTCATGAAAGGGGGTAGAGTATTTCACAGGATAGTAATAAAAAACGTCAACAATCTTGCTGTCTACGTTAATATTCAAGCAAAATATAAACATATAAATCCATTGACGATAAGCTCTGCCTGTTCAGATTACAATAGCAAATTATAATATCTGTTTGGTTTAAAAATAGAAATTTTTTAATTACATACATATTCACTGTGAGGTTTGGACTTTTCTAATCATTGACAAATAGTCAGGAAAATATTCCTTTGTCCTGCCAAAGCATTTTGTGTGTGCCATTTGAGTTATTTGATTTGAGTAACTAATTCTTTGAGCCTTTGAAATAGGTGTGCCAGTTACAATGTTCAGAGGCCACTGAAAATTTAATGTTACCATCAATTATTGTGATTTCATATTAACTACACTGAACAATTACTGTCATATTCTACTTACATACTAACTTTAGAAATAGCAGTAACACTAGTCCCCTGGGTTACCCAGGCCCTTTTCTCTCTGATAATTTAAGTATATATTAAGTTCAAACCAAGTATGTTTCAAGTTGAAGAATTCTTTGACTATGCTTTCGAAAGTTACCCATTAAACAACTGTAATGTGCATATGGAAATGAAATCTCCCATTCCCTATCTGCTGACATCTCCCTGTCCTCTCTTTCATTCTGGGAAAAATTGGTGTATATGTATATAGAGATTTATTAGCTGAAGTCACTTTTTAAAAAGAATACTACAAAGTTAATATTTTAATAATATATTAGATATACCTATATTAAATTTACGTATGGTAATCTAGTCAAAACTACAGTTTTCAAAAGTAGGTAATTTACACAAAGGTATCTATCAGATTGAGTGCATTCTCAGGTTGGTTCTCAGGGATTTCAAGTCGGTTGGTTTGCCTTTTTTTGTGCAATGTATGGAATAAATGGAGCAATGATGCGACTTCTTTACCTGGAAGAAGTAACTATGATGACTTGACATTAGCTAGTGAAGTTCTTCAGAAAGCTTTGTTTCAGCTTTTGTTTTGTATTTCAGTTAAAAACTTCTGCAAAATTTTAATTAAATCGGTTTATAGTATTCACTTGGATTGGGGAAAAAAAATGTGTCTTTTTCTTCTCTCTGAACATGCTCAGGCTATTCTTGGTTTTTCAGACCTTACTGAAATCTGTATACCTCTGCAAAACATGGGTCACACGAAGCAGAATATTATGCAGTATGTTATCTTCTTCAGAATATTCTGGCTGTCTCTTCTGAACATAAAGACAATGGGATAATTAAAATGGAGAGTAGAGGAGACAAAGAAAATACCCTGTAAAGCTGTCTTACATGACATGGGCAGGGCCATCTTTCACTAGACCAGGCTGCTCCACGCCCCGTCCAGCCTGGCCTTGAACACTGCCAGAGATGGGGCAGCCACAGCTTCTCTGGGCAATCTCTCTTCCGGTGAGTCACCACCCTCACACTAAAGAAGATCTTCCTAATATTAATTTCAATTTATTACCCTCTGTTAAAGGAAAAAAAATAAATACTTGAAAGCAGGTGAACTGTTTGATCTGGAACGTGAGAGGAATACCCTGCTTGAAGGAGTTATGCACCAATGCCAAACTTAAGTGGCTCAGGATGAGGTTGTCCATAACTTAAAGCTAGTGACTTCAGAGCAGAAGTTACTTGCAGTTTTAATTAACCATTTTGTGTTTAGCTCCTTTAGAGAGCACTCCTTTTGCCTAATATAACTTCTTTGGGTGACCTGTCCCACTTTCTCACCACTCTCACAATGAAGAATTTCTTCCATATATATAAAACAGAGCTACTCACTTTCAGCTTAAAATCATTAACCCTTGTGCAGTCACTACAAGGTAGTCCCATCCTCTAGCTCCCTAAAAACTCAGGGTCTTCACTTTACTCCTTATCCAGCCCAAATCCATAAAGATCATGAATTCAAACATACAAAACTATATGTATAAGAAAATATGAAAAAAAAAAAATTATGCAATCTGAAAATGCTTTGATTTCACAATACAGCCTTATAGTTGCTTGAGAGCTTCCTTGATGATCTTTTTATTGTTATATATCTTATAGTTCTACCATTTTACTTTTGTGGTAGAAAGTAGCTATTAGGAGAAAATATTCTTAGGAAACAAATTATTCAGCAACAAATATACAGATTAGATTCTTACGTAAGTTTTTACACTCCTGCATGTAGCAGTAGATTTGTACCTTTACTTGTAGGCTTTGTTGTGTCAGAACCAGTTACTTCAATACTAAATCTTAATGTGAGCAGTCTGCCTCTCCATCTTTGATTGACGCCTGTAATTTTTTTTTTCCACCAACAAAAGCAAAATGGTCCAGGAGGGGGAGCTCGAAGGCCAAGAGACAAAAGAGTTGGGGAAAAAAGTATATATAAGAAAATATATATCCACACAGGTATATACACACTATTCGATGCACAGAATCAGACTCTACAACTCAAGGAGAGTTATAAAGCAGGTATGTTTATTACGGCACCAGGTGCAAGGGGGATCGCTCCTCCTAACTTGCACACCAAGGGGTTAAGCAAGTAGGTATTTCTTACACACAAACCTGCATATTCATCAGGTTCCAGAGAGAGCAGTGGGGATATTTAGTTTAGGGACGGTCCTTGCGCACTGCCTTCTAATGGTCATGGGCAGGGGGGTCTTCAAGATGAAGTAAGTAGCCATCCTCATGTGGGCAGGGGTCTTCCAAGATCATAGAATCATAGAACAGTTAGGGTTGGAAAGCACATTAAGATCATCTAGTTCCAAACCCCCTACCATGGGCAGGGACACCTCCCACTAAACCATGCCACCCAAGGCTTTGTCCAGCCTGGCCTTGAACACCTCCAGGAATGGAGCATTCACAGCTTCCCTGGGCAACCCATTCCAGTGCCTCACCACCCTTACAGGAAAGAATTTTTTCCTTATATCCAATCTAAACTTCCAATGTTTAAGTTTGAACCCGTTACCCCTTGTCCTCTCAGTACACTCCATAATGAAGACTCCCTCCCCAGCATCCTATCTATAGGCCCCCTTCAGATACTGGAAGGCTGCTATGAGGTCTTCACACAGCCTTCTCTTCTCCAGGCTGAACAGCCCCAACTTTCTCAGCCTATCTTCATATGGGAGGTGCTCCAGCCCCTGATTATCCTCGTGGCCCTCCTCTGGACTTGTTGCAACAGTTCCATGTCCTTTTTATGTTGAGGACACCAGAACTGCACACAGTACTCCAAGTGAGGTCTCACAAGAGCAGAGTAGAGGGGCAGGATCACCTCCCTCAACCTGCTGGTCACACTCCTTTTGATGCAGCCCAGGATACAGTTGGCTTTCTGGGCTGCGAGTGCACACTGTCGGCTCATGTTCATTTTCTCATCAACCAACACCCCCAGGTCCTTTTCTGCAGAGCTGCTCTGAATCTCTTCTCTGCCCAACCTGTAGCTGTGCCTGGGATTGTGCCAACCCAGGTGTAGGACCTTGCACTTGGCATGGTTAAACTTCATCAGGTTGGCATCAGCCCACCTCGTAAGTGTGTCAAGGTCCCTCTGGATGGCATTCCTTCCCTCCAGCATATCAACCAAACCACACAGCTTGGTGTCATTGGCAAACTTGCTGAGGGTGCACTCAGTCCCACTGTACATGTCACTGACAAAGATGTTGAACAAGACCAATGACAAGATGAAGTAAGCAGTCTTCCTCACGGTGCACTTTTCACCTTTGGCATGGTTGGATGCTCCAGTAATCACAATTAGCTGAAAGCAGCTGTATCTGCAAGTTTCTGATAGCTAGCAAAGATTTAGAGCAGTGTGACCTTCATACAATATTTATTGCAAGCAGAACAGCATGGGCAGACAAGGAGTACCATAAGCTAGCAGATGTTTGGGAGTCACTGTCTCTAAACTAACTAATAATTGGAAGGATGGTAAGAAATAATTCACTCATTAGAAGGATGGAAAGAAATAATTCACTCTTGTTAGTAAGACTGAATTTCTCTTATGACACCACAGACTTACAACACCAACATTGTCGTCCTAGACCTAAGTTAAAAGTATTTTAACCCTATGTTTTCCAGGCACTTGGTTTCCTTATATCATATCCTTTTACATAGGAAGTTATGATAAAAGTTAAATGCAACCCTGAATGGCTTAGAATATACATGCAGCAAATACTGAGTATTCAATATTTTGAGTTAAAAATATTAAAGCTGTAGTTTCAAAATACTGAGGCCGTCTTAAGCATGGTTTCTTCCCAAAGAGGTAGGCTTCATGTCCTGTGTGTTTCATCCCCTTCCCTTGGGCCAGCATGTTGTCCATGCACCCTTGTGCAATATTAAGTCAGGCCTAAATCACTCTATGTTAAGCCTGAATGGAAATGCTTTACAACTAAGCTTGAGATGCAGACCAAACATTTCCCTTAAGCCCAAAATAGGATTTACAACTTCTGTTGTGGAAACGCACATATTTAGTAGCACAGGTAAACTCCAATATGACACTACCAAGTTTTTTTTACCCCATCTACCTATTTTTACACACCTTTGAGGAACATGCTCCACTACAGTCTGCTTCCTCTAGTAACACACGTATAACAGCAGCCCCGGCTACCACCACTTCACGCTGCCAGATGCGACCGCACCTCATAGGCAACCCCAGCCCGCTGCTCCGCCATGTTCCTGTGCGGCCCCTTCCCTCCTGCCCTTGGTCACCACCTCAGCCAACCTCACCCCCTCAAACCCGCGGCAGAACTAGTAGTTAGCTTGTCACTTAAAGCTCGTTTATCACAACAACGCGCAGAAACAAGCGAGAAAGTACCAGCGCACCCCTAACGCCGTCCCGGCCCCGCCCCAGCCCCTGCCCCCCCTTCCCCTCCCTTCCCTTCCCCTCCGCTCCTCTCCCGTCCCCTCCCCTCCTCTCCTCTCCGCTCCCCTTCCCTCCGCTCCCCTCCACTCCCCTCCCCTTCCCTCCCCTCCTCTCCCTTTCCCTCCCCTCCTGTCCTGTCCTCTCCCCTCCTCTTCCCTCCCCTCCCCTCCCCTCCCCTCCTGTCCTCTCCCCTCCTCTTCCCTCCCCTCCCCTCCCCACGCCGCCCCTCCCCTCGCCGCCCCGCCCTTCCCCTCCCCTCACCGCCCCGCCCCTCGCACTTAGGGTTGGTCTGGGGCTGCGCGTGTAGCGGTTTCTGGAAGCGTCTGAGGTGAGTGTGAGGGGGCGGGTGTGGGCTCTGGCGGTGCTGGTGGCTTAAGGTTATTGGGTTATTTTTGTGGGGGTAGAGCGTGAAACTAAAGCAGAATGTGAAGGACGCTGGGGGAGGAAGGCAGTACAGCAAAAAGTACAGTTTCGTAGTAGTGTTACACCTTCTACTGAGCTCTTCTTTGTGCTGTGCTTGTGATATGTGGGCCTTTTAAGTAAAAGCTGATCAGAGGGAGGGAGGGGGGTTGGGATAGTGAGTTGATTTTTCTAGGTGTGTGTGGACCAGGCAGGTGTTGACCAAAGGCAGTCTTTTACCGTCTGATACATCTTAAGGAAGCAGTTAGAGGTGAGAGGGTTAGTGCCCTTTTGTATACTTCTTTATAAGGTAAATAGCGTTAGGTAGGGGACTTGAGCAAACGTTTGTCAATACTTGGTTCTTAGTAAAAAAGTAAGAACTAAGTAATGTGTTAGTAATGAATGTTAGGAGAGCTAGCCTTTTACATGGGAATACTTTATCCCTGACACTTTCTGTTTGAACTATTTGTGCAGTTCTTTAACCTGGTAAAGTTTTCCTGCAGTACTTGAGCTCTTATTTCAGGGCCTACCAGTTATTTGGCTCAATTAGTTTAATGAGTCTATTCTGAATTTAAAACTTTAGTAGAAATGTAATATCACTCATTTAAGTGAGCGATATGTAATTCTAGTCATATCAGATAACTTAATATGTATGTTATCTGTATGTCTATTTAGACTAGACTTTACGAAGAAATTTTTTACTATGAAGGTGCTTTGGCCCTTGCACAGGGTGCCCAGAGAAGCTATGGCTGCCCCATCCCTGGCAGTGTTCAAGGCCAGGCTGGTCGGAGCTTGGAGCAACCTGCTCTAGAGAAAGGGCAGGGGGTCGGAACTGGAGGAGCTTTAAGGCCCCCTCCAACCCAAACCAGTTTGTGATACTGTAGGTCACTTAATGGTTTTGCACTTCTCAGACAGAGATCAGGAGAGGTTATTTATTCTTGTCACGTTATTCCTGAAATGAAAGTGTTTATTTTTGAAGTGCTTAAGGCAGTCCTATGTATCTCTCAGTATAGTGCAGTGTTACAGACTTAGGTGAAACCTGGAGGGTATGTTTGTACCGTATGATACAAAGGTTCTAAGTATAGTTTCAGCTCTTGCACTGTAGTGTCAAGCTGAGATTAGTGCCATCTCTTAGCAAAGCATATTGCTCGTTATGACCGCAATATAGAAGTACTGCTTTTTATGTAGTATGTCTGGGGACAGGTAGCAAAAATGCATAGGCTTGCTTTAGGTGTGTGCTCTGTAGATACACTTCAAAACAAATGATGACTTTAAAAATGGTTGATTAAACATTTGATGTTCTTTTACAGTAGTTTGAGAAAAACCTGAAAAACATGGAAGTCTTTGTATTAAAGGTATGCTGGCAATTTTTAAAGTCTAAAGGATTGCTGTTTGCTTATTTCAGCATAGTTCTGTAGAAGCCAGATTTACAAATAAGATAATGCCTCTGTATTTCCCTTCAGCAGCACTTTCTATGCGTGTGGGGTTTTATGTGGGATATATGTACTTCTGTCATTTTTTCTGGGTGTTTATGTTGGTTTCATCTCAGAAGAGGGTGGTAGGGATGCATCTGAAACCTAAAATGGATGATGTGCAGCATAATTTTAGATGAAACGTAGTATATAGTACTAGATTTTACTGAATTCCACAAAAAAGCATGGAAAAACTTTCCTAGACTATAGCCAGGACAGCTGACCCAAGGGATATTCCATACTGTATGATGTCATTCTCAGCAATAAAAGCCATGAAGAAGGACAAGGATCTGTGACAAGAAGGTGGGATCTGTGGTTACCAGATTTGGTTTCCTAAGTCAGCATTATGTGTGAAGATGCCCTGTTTTCCTGGAAATGGCTGAACATTTGCTTGCCAATAAGAAATAGTAAATGCATTCCTTATTTTCCTTCGCTTGCATCTGTGGCTTTTCGTTTACCTGTTCAGCTTTTTTTATATCAGCCTGTAAGTTTTCTCATTTTTACCCTTCCAATTTTCTCAGACTTCCCACTACAGGGAAGTGGGGGAGGAACTGTGTGGTGTTTAGCTGCCTACTGGGATTAACCTATATTAGCTGAAAGACTGGGATATGGAGTTTTACAAAGGCTGAGCAGAAAGCTATGACCTGCCTTTAAAAAAACTGTCTTTTAGACCCTCTGAACATGAAGAAGAGTCCATTGGTGAGGTGTGATGTGTGTTTTGGGTTTTTTAAACATACTTCTTGCAGACAAAATGGAAATAAAAAGTTTTATGTGTTTGCACTTTACCCACTGCTTGGTTTAACCAGCTTCTTAGGTAATGCTACTACCTTTTAGACTCTGATTGCAGTGCTAAAGAAACTTGGAAGCTAATAAGTCATTTAATAAACTGATGGTCTGAAGTTGAAAGATAGTTGGCATACAGACAAAACTATCTGTTACAATATTTTTTAAGATGCCTCACTAAAGATTTAAAATTCTGGTTTTACATTTGCTGATCAGAGATTCTTAAAAACATCTTATTGTTATAGCAGGAGCTAATTATAGTTATTATCTACCCTTTGCCCCAGATTGAAGATCCAGGTTGCTTTTGGGTTACAATGAAAGGAAGCGGGCCTTTCATAGTCGATGAAATGTCATATAAAAAACTGAGTGATGAAATGAATCAGTTCTATGACAAATCTTACAAAGATGTGCATGAAGTAAAGCCAGTAACTGTGGAAGAAGGCCAGGTAAAATTGTTGCTATATTGTGCAGGTAGAATAATTTGTTACTTACATTGGTCTGTGTATGAGGTATCCAAGATGCACATTAATCTTTTTAAATACTGCTATATAGAACAGTAGGTAATGGCATTTATATGGGTTATATCATCTTACTTGTAAACTCGAAAGTTGCATAAGCTGTGATGCTTGCATTTCAAAAACAAAATTTAGAGCTATATTATAAATACTATATTCTTTCCTCTAAAAGAACCTTCTGAGTGTAATTTTTCTCCATTTACAAGAACCTGCTGTCTTGCTCTTTTTCAGGTTTGTGTGGTTTTCAGTGAAGAATTTAAATGTTGGTGTAGAGCAGTTATAAAGTCAGTCATGTACTGTACAGATAATTATCAAATGGAATGTTTCCTTGTGGATTATGCAAAATACATTTTTGTTAAATCAAAGGAGTAAGTGTTTGGGTTTTTTACACTGTGACTGAAATGCTTCTGTTAGTTAATGCATAGAGATAGTATTTATTTAGATTGATAGTGACAAGGCTTTGGTTTAATTGAAGTGTGGGTTGGATCCTCAAGAAACTACTAACAGTATGATAAGCCCTTGCAAATGTTGATGCAAACCAGTTTTTTTGTAAATTTGTAACCATGATTTCTATTGTAGGTTTTGGATCTTTTTTTAAAGATTTGAAATGGAAATAATGTCAGCTTGTTATAACTGAAATGTATGTTTGCTAGTTAACATTAGCCATTTGTACTTTCCTCACTTGTGGAAGAGTTATATGTAGCTGAACCAGTTTTTGATTTAGAGAAAAGTACATGGGTTTTGTAACTTGTTTAGTAAGAGCTGACTGTCTTGTCATAGTGAAAAAAAGTTGAGTTTTCACAGGCTCCATGTTTTTAACAAAACTACTGTGAAACCAGCTGTTCCTAAAACCTTAAAATATGTGTTCTATAAAGTAGCTATTCCAGCTTTTGGCTAGATTTAAAGCTCCTTTCCCTAACAAAATACGCAGTTTTGAGTAAAAAAGCTTTAACAAAAGTTTTTCTGTGGCATTCCACAAAATTAAGAATGATTATTTGAAGTATTTTAAAATAAATCTGAAGTCAAATAATGCTTTTAAGTTGAATGTTGCTGTATTGGAAAACAACTTGACAGTGCTGTGAGTTTAAAATATGTTGAACTAGAAGTAAATGCGATACTTGCTGCTTTTTCATTGTAAAAAAGAAAAAAATGTTACACACAAGTGTAAGTCTATGGATTTTTTTTTTTTAATAATTTTATATGGATTGGTATATATAGTGGCTTGCTGGTTAATAAATGTCTCTAGTCAGACTAAGTATAAGGGGTGAGATTGATGTAAAAACACAATTGTAGAATAGTTAGGTTTGGAAAAGACCTTAAGATCATGTAGTACCAACCCTCCTGTCATGGGCAGGGACACTTCGTACTAAACCATGTCACCCAAGGCTCTGTCCATCCTCTCCCTGAGCACTGCCGGGGATGGAGCATTCACAGCATCCTTGAGCAACCTGTTCAGTGTCTCACCACCCTCACAGTAAAGAACTTCCTTATGTCTAACCTGAACTTCCCCTGTTTAAGTCTAAACCCATTGCCCCTTGGGCTATCGCTACAGTCCGTGATGAAAACTCCCTTTCTGGCATCTTTGTAGACCCTCTTCAGATATTGGAAGGATGCTGTGAGATCTCCACGCAGTTTCTCTTCTTCAGGCTGAACAGCCTGAATTTTTTCAGCCTGTCTTCATATATGGGAGGTGCTCCAGCCCCCTTATCATCGTCATGGCCCTCTGGACTTGCTCCACCAGCTCCATGTCCTAGTGATAGCTTTATAAAGAACAAATTCTTTAGGAAAGAGAGCACAAATGCAAGTGACTGTGTGTATTAGAAAGGTGGATATGAGACAGTGACTTCTGGAGAGTAAAATCTCCTGTAAAATGAGGTTATTTTCACTTCTGTTTTAAGCATTCGAGTTGCTGTGGAACCATTTATGCAGCTCCCATATAGAGCAAAAAAGTGTAGACTGTATCGCACAAGGCCAGTTACATTGCATATCGACTTGCATGAAGAGACTGCAAAAACAGTGTAAGTAGAGCTTAATGATTATGTTCTGCTCATAAATACCTTTAGTGTGAAGTTTTATTAGTTGTTTTTTTTTTTTTTAGTATAGATTGTATTTCAGGAAGAACATAGAACCAGTTTTCCAAATCTTACTTGGTGTTTCTTCAAACAGAACTGCTTCCTTAACAATCCTTCCTTACTGATTTGGGGATTGTCATTCAGCTGTTTTGATATTTAATTAGAAACCTGTGGAAGTTTATAAAAGTTTCTGAAACTTACTTAGTAATCTAATCTATCCTTACCTATTGTTCCGTACAGATGTTCACTTTACTCCTGATACTCCTTTTCTTGTGTGTGTGGTAGTTACATGCACCTGAACTAAAGTTCTAGACCTGTATATAAGTAGCTTTGGTTTTCCCTATTGTTGTTTTTTTTTTGTCTGAACATATTTTGGATTCCTGTTGTGCTTTTTTATATTCATGTTAATATTATAGTCCTTCAAAGCCACAGAGAGGGAAAAGTCTTTACTGGGGTAAAGAAAAATGTTTTTGTATCCTTGAGTTACAGGGTGTTATTGTTGAAGATCCTGCCAACTTGAGAGGGACATGATAGATCACTGTGAAATACAGCTCTGCAGCAAGAAAGCTGCTTTAGGGTTATTAAAGAATACTCAAAGCTACATGTGGTCATGCAGGGTTTTGTCGGTTTGGGGTTTCTTTTAATACCTTTGTTTGGAGGAAGAAATTAGTATCTGACTTCCAGTATTCTGACAAAACAAATACTAGCCGGGTTTGGGTAGGACCAGCGTATGTCTTCAATGGGCAATCATTGGGAATTACCAGAAAAAGTAGTAAACAGACACATTTTGTTCACAGTGCTTTTCATTTTGATTCACTTTTTTAAAGCTGCAGAAAGTGGTGAAGAGTGAACTTGATTTTCTGCTGCAGACTTTTCAGTTTTCAGCGCTTCAATGTTTAAGTGCTTGTTCAGAATTGCTATCTATTAATGCATTACAGAAGTGGATTCTTGCTTTCTTTTGGGTTATTCTGTTTCATTTGTAACCGTATTTAATGTAAGCCATCATACCTTCACAAAGCAATGTCCAGTAACATCAGCTCATTTTATTGATGAGCTGAAAAAATATTATCAAGGCTAAAGATGGATTCTAACTAGGAAAAGTCTGCTATGTGTCTAGTTGTTGTGCTTCTTAAGATCTGATGTGGCTTGGAATAATTTCTTTGCCTACCTCCAAAGTTAGTTTGCTTTTTGTTTTTTCCCTAAACTACCATTTTAAGTTTTTATGATGTGGGATAACTGGTTGTGTTTATTTTCCTAGACCAGCCAAACGATGGGATAGTGCTGCTACATGGTATTTTCAGAACCTTCTCAAAGGTAAATAAGATTTGTCAAAAACCATAATTGGCACTATTTTTGGAAAAAACAAACTGTTACAGAAATGTAGTACTTGTGTTTATATATTTTATTATATTTAAGAATGTTGCATATTAAAAACAGCAGTTACGTCCAGTTTTTTGGATGGACTGAATAAGGCAAGAATACTTGAGCTGCATCTTGAGTACTGTGGGCTTCCATGCTGCATAAATTTCGGTAGTTGACCAGATTATATCTGGCTCTTGGATAGGCTAGATAACATAGCACATACCACTCATGTAATGTCTCTTATGAGCAGTGAAGCCTTTCTGTGTACTTAGCATAAATCATTGACTCAGCATCATAGTGGAAGTTTTGTACAGAAATGGCAAGGTCTGTGTTAGGTGTTTACTCATTCAGTTATTTTTTGATAAGGATGTAAGCACCAGCTCAGAAAAGGAGCATCTGTTACGATTTTTCACAAATAGGTTGAGCTCCAAGTAGTTACTTAGTAAGCTAGAACTGCTTTTTTCTCGTGTCTTTTCTTGTCCCTCTGTCTGGTGTTTCAGTAGGTTTTCCAGTCTTTTTCGTATGAAACCCTCTGTTCTGCTCATATGCTTCAACCTGAAAAACTACCTGCCTACTCACAAGTAGAATAAATTCCACATAAAATGTATTTGGGAAGGAGAGGGTGAGTTTATGAAAGCAGCATAGGATCTTTAGGCTGATAATTTCACAAACTAACTGGGACGTAGCAATTCTTGCTGTTTACTTCCCGTCTCATTTAAATGTGACTGTGCGAAGTAAAGGTTAGTAGGGAGCAATAACTTCATCAGTCTTCCCAGACTATATCGCAAGTAGTAATACATACATTTTCCTGATTGCTAGCACATCATTATTGTATGCAGAAGTGCGTCAGAATTTACGAACAGAATTTTATCAGCTTTGTTTGCTTGAATGAAGAGTCTAGCCAAGCTGTAAAACTGTGCAAATGTAGCTGCTTTCAAGAAAAGTAAATGTCAAGTTTGGAAAGTATGCATTTGTACTACAGATTGTCAGAGTCTAAAACTAAGACATTTAGTGTAGAATCAAGACTAGTTTGTGGAGAGATCATTCGTCTGTATTGTCTCAATCTTCCATCAAAGACTAAGGCAAACTTTATTTTTGTATTTATAATGTTCTACTGCTGTGGTTCTTTATTTTTTTGTTCAAAAGTTACTCTGTTTGCGCTAGCGTCTCTAAAGAAATAGGTTACACATTTAACTGTGATTTCTGTTTTTGTCTGTCTTGGAAAGTACAAGTGAAAAATACCGCGAATTCAGTTATGGTTTAATCTTTTTTATTTGTTCTTGTGTTTATTACTGTATTTAGCCTCTACCCATTTGAAAGCCAAGTTGTGTGCCATACAAGATAACACGTTTGATGTTTTCCTTTATGTGACAGTAAAAGATGAAAAGGTAAAATACTTATTTCTCTTCAAACCTATTTATGCATTTTGCTGTGTAAATTGTGACTTTGCTGTTTAAGACTGAAAGGCATTATTTGCAAGTGAGTTTTGTAATTTGTCAGATACAGTTTTGGTTTGTATTTCTGTTGCTTGTAAACTTCTGGAGGAATTCGAAAAGGCAGAAATTCCATTTTGTGTAATGTGAATGTCTTTCTGGAAGGCATTGACAGGCAATTGGAGTCAAGCAAGTACTTCAAATGGACAACTATGTGAATTATTTAGTGTACTTTTGCACCTTTTTCTAGTATGCTTAAAGATGTTTCAATAAGGCAGTAGCATAGTAGTATAAAAATAAATAGAAGTTCATGCTTGCTTTTGCATAAAACTGAATCTGCAAACCTTTGCCAGTCGGGGGGAATCAAACCAATCCTAGTTCCACTTGCCAGAATGTGTAACTTGTGCCTAATCTCTGTTGGAGCTACTGGCAGACTTAAGCAGCTGAATGGTAGATAGAAGTGAATGTATCTGAATACTGCTTCTGCTTGGAGTGCTTTACCAGGGCTTTTAACACTGGAGCCATGGTCATTACTTCGAAGATACATACTAATTTTAGTATCTTCTCTTAGAATCCCAATTGTTACTGATCTCTGAGCCAGTGGAGTTGAAGTATTAGATTTGGTATTGTTGTGGTTTAAGTCCAGTCAACCATGAAGTTTTCACTCACTCACTCACTCACGCACGCACGCACGCACGCACGCACGCACGCACTCACGCACGCACTCACGCACGCACTCACGCACGCACGCACGCACGCACTCACGCACGCACGCACGCACGCACTCACTCACTCACCGCCCTCTCTTTCTTCCCCCAGTCCCAGGGGGATGGGGAGGAGAATCAAAAGAATGCAACTCGCACAGGTTGAGATAAGAACAGTTTAGTAACTAAGGTATAACACAAACTACTACTGCTACCACCAATAATACAAGAGAAATACAAGGAAAGAGAATACAGCTGCTCACCAAGCCCGACCCCGCCAGTGCACCCCCCAGCAGCGAACCCCCCAATACAGCACCACACCCTTCCGGGGCTCTGTCCTCCATTTTCACACCCTGGACATGATGTGCTGTGGTATGGACTAACCTCTTTGGTCAGTTTGGGTCAGGTGTCCTGTCTCTGCTTCCTCCTGGCTTCCCCTCTTCCCTGGCATAGCATGAGGCTCAGAAAAGTCCTTGGTCAGACCAAAACAGCACCCAGCAGTAACTGAAAACACTGGTGTTCTCAGCGCTGTTCCCAGGCCCAAAATCAAAACCACAGCGCTGCACCAGCTACCAAGAAGGAGAAAAATGACTGCTGCTGCTGAACCCATGACAGGTATTCTTTCATTCTGCCAGAATTTGATGCACACTGAATCAAAAAATAATAAACCAGTTTGACTGACTTACAGGTTGTTGGTTGGTTGGGGGTTTTTTGGGTTTTGATTTTTTAGGGTTTTTTAAGGATTGTAGAAAATGTTAATTAAGGCAGTAGCATGCAACTGATGGGTAATTAACACCTGTTTAGCGAATGTACAGGAAGATAAGAATGACTTTCCTATTCTGGAGTTAATATTCTTATCGTGGTTTAGCCCAGATGGGTTAACCTCTGCGTTGCCAGTTGCTCTGCTTCCATTGCTGCAACCACCACCACAGGGCATATGCCACCATCCATGAGTCAATATAAAGTACTGGCTGCTTTCCTCATTCAGCAATGTCCAAGGCCAGCTGGATGGCTTTCATCTTAGCAAACTGCCTCGATTCACCTTCTCCTTCAGCAGTTTCTGCAGCTTGTCATAGGGGACTCCATACAGCTGCCTTCTATCTCCAGTGGTTCCAAAGTGCTGGAGGTGCCCAGTGATGTAAGTGCTTGCCCATAAAATCCCACACACCCTGCCGGTCATGACTGTCCAACTTCGGGTAAGATCTCTTGCTAGTATTCTTAAATAGTCATTTAACCCTTGACAAGACCTGAGCCATACCCTGCTTAGCTTCCGAGCTTGGACAAGGTAGGGTGTTCTCAGGGTGGTGATGCTGTAGGTGAAACATAGCATATGCAGCAAAAAGCTGGTTCCCAGCAAAAGGAGCAGGATGTTTTCAAGGGCATTGAAAGGATAGTCAAGATCTTTCGCTTTTCCAGAATCGGCTCCTACTACAAATAGCTTTGTGAGGGAACAGAGGGTGTTAGGGAATATCTCTTCCATAGGTTGACCCTCTGAGAGAAGAAAAAAGATGTGTAATTTTTAAAAATTCCCATTATATGTATCCCATAGTATAGAAGTGATGACCACACTGGGAACGCAAGACAGACTCTGAAATGCAAGATGTTTCATGATCAATGAGTCTATTGTATTACAAGTCATTACCATAAGGTACAGCTAAACAAGAACCTTAGCCCAGGTCCCCCAGCCGATAAACGCTAAAACCTCAAATACTGGCTGTAACTAAGGTACAACATGCTGAAACTCTGAGATCATGTGCAACAACTCTGCGAGCCAATAAATCAGCACTGTGACAAGTGATTTTTAATCCAAAACAGTGAATTCTTGTCACAATTACAATTAGACACGCTCTGGTCAGATCTGTCATTATTTCAACCCCTTCATGCCCCACATTGGGCGCCACAGTGAGCTGTCATGGTTTAAGCCCAGCTGGTAACTCAGAACCGTGCAGCTGCTTGCTCACTCCTCTCCTTCCTCCCCCGCACGTGGGGTGATGGGGAGGAGAATCAAAAGAATATAACTCCCACTGGTTGAGATAAGATCAGTCCAGTAACTAAGGTATAACACAAAACCACTACTACCACCAGTAATAATAATGATAAGGCAAATAACAGGGGGAGAGAATACAGCTGCTCACCATCCACTGACCGAGACCCAGGCAGACCTGAGCAGCGATCTGGCTCTTCCAGGTAACTCCCCCCAGTTTCTGTACTGTGCATGACGTGCTGTGGTATGGAATACCTTTTTGGTTAGTTTGGATCAGGTGTCCTGTCTCTGCTTCCACCCGCCTTCCCCTCCTCCCTGGCAAGAGCATGAGACTCAGAAATTCCTTGGTTAGAGTAAACATTACTTAGCAACAGCTAAAACCATCAGTGTTATCAGCATTGTTCCCAGGCTGAAAGTCAAAAACACAGCACTGCACCAGCTACTAAGAAGGAGAAAAATGACTGCTACTGCTGAACCCTGGACAATTCTTCAGAAAACACTTACTGATACTGCTTGCATCTTACTACTGTTTACAGCTTCACATAAATTTTGAGGTAGTATGTGATGGTGTAGGTTATTGTTTGTTGATGCTGATCAGTAAAGATCTTGGGTTTTTTAGGTATGCGTTAATGATGATCTTGTCTCGAAGAACTTTGCTCGTTTTGAGGAAGCTGAAGAGAATACAAAGAGTTCTGCAGATTATCAGGAGAATCAAACCTTATTAAATGCTGAGAGTCTTCCAGTGAAAATTGTTAATCCTACACTTGCTTTCAGGCCAGTGCTGTTTCAGAAGAAGATACCAGCAAATCTTGCAACAGGTGGGAACCATGTGTGTGGGGAAGCAGTCAAACAAGCAGTGCATCATGTGTCTTTAGTTGCATATATGGAACATAGACCTACTGTCTTGTTTTGAATCCATCAGCTGGATCCAATGGTATGCTGACAAACAGTGCTTATATATCAAAATTTGCAAAGGTGATCATATGAGATGCAAGAATACTGTAAAGTTTTTTGTGCTCTTGAGTCAAAGAAAAGCCAAGGTCAAGTTACACTGGCATTAGTTAATATGTTTAATAGCACTGGATATTACTGAAATTACTTGTGGCATTGATCAGTGATGCATTACTAGGTTTCTTTGAGTTTGGTGAATGTATTTGAACAGAGTTGCTTCTAACACGAGTGTTTACTGTGAGTTGTCTCACTGTGTTTCAAGTCTGTCTTTTTACAAGTATGCAATTTTCCGTCTTCCAGTTTTTTGTGTACTCAGTTCATCTGCGCAGTTCTTTTTTCTTAAAGATAACTATTTTTTGGTTGTTCTTTTGCCATTGGGAAATGATACAAACAACTAAACAAGTCAGTTGTAACCCACTGTAAATGAAAATGCTGGCTGTTCAGATAATCAGAAATGTGTATCTGCATTTTTTACTTTTACTAGGTCTTGCTGTTTCCAGTTCCTCTTTTGAAGACACACGCCAAAGGTTAAGCGCAGATCCAGATGAAAATACTGTGCTGGTAAGTATTATATTTTATATTTTAAATGTCAAAAGATGAACTAAATTGAATGCATAGGGTGGGTTAGGAATCCTGTAGTCATCTAGCTTGTTCTTCTTCATAACTTAGACCTGAGGGAGTGGACTAATTCTTGGTACAGGTGAAAAAGAATATTGTGCTACAGTTCTTTGGTTTGTTTTTTTTTTTTAGTTGCAGTAACTTGAAACAGTGTAGTGCAGTCATTGAAAATTCTATGCTTCCTTTTGCAGTCCTTAGCTATAGTTTTCTGAAGGTAATAGTTGTCTACATTACACAGTTTTCTGAATATATAAAAATATAAATTCCAGTGATTCCCTGAAAACAAAACAGTCCTTATGCTGTACCATGGTAAACAATCTTTGGAGTCTTATTTGTTGACGTGTGTAATACTTTAAATGTCTAATCTAGTTTCTTGCTATTTTCTCTTTTTGCTTGCTATTCTTTTCTGAAATACTTTCAAAAGGTCAGCACTCATTTTTGGGTGTTACATTGTGTACCTAGTTGCACAATTGGAGCTATAATAATGTCCATGGGGGAAAGGAAAATTGGCTGATAGATTCTAGGCACATAATCACTACTGAGTGTATGTGATCACAGGTCTTTTAAAGAGCCTGTGTGCTGTTACATGTCCTCCTCTTCTAGGTGCTTTAAAAGGAGGAGTTCGCTTTGTTATGGCAGTGGAGCTACTACTTCTGTCGGGTGGGATGAAAAAGGAGTTTTGCAGAAGTTATTTTTTTAGCTCTGCTGAGAATTGAAGGGTGACAGCCACTTCTGAACTTAAAACTGTATACTTTCTTAAAATACTTGTGTAAGAATGAGGAAAGCAGTAGTATAGATTATTACAGAAGTAGAGCAGGATTACCTTTATAACCTCCTGCAGACAGTCAGCCAAAGTACCTTTATCAGCTGCTTGAGTGATGCAGGTCTTTGACCAAGTCAGATCTTATCCATTGGTGACTGATAACTAATGATGAATGCTAGAAAATCCTCTGTTCAGAACCGGACATTTTCAGGGTAACTGTGAATCCTGTATCTGTTACTGATTACTCCCTTGAGGATTTAGTATTGTTCAGTTTAAGTTCATGTGCATTGTTTTTGTAAGTGTGGACTGGGTAACTTGTTTCTGTTTTTCCTCCCATCTGTGGCATGTAGGATTTGCATGATTTTTCTTCATTTTATTGTAAAAATAAAAAGGTTTAATAAGTAATCAGTGTGTGTTCATACTAGCTCAGGTCCCCAGTTAGGACTATAGCTTGGGATGTGATCATGAACTAATTTTTCTTTTGTGTGGGTGATGTTCTTGTTACTTGTTTGATTCTTAGTTAAGAAAATACTGTAACAAGATAGATGGCTTTCTGAAGTTTGTTGCATAAAAAATCTTGCCTTATTCGGACAAACTTAAAATTTGCACAGAAATTCTCCAAAATTTTTTGAGAAACATAGAGTTAGGTAAGAAAACCACGTTAAACTCGGTAAAGAAAAAATTTTTTCTAAAATGTTGCTTTTGAACAGTATTTTTGTGCTAAAAAGTGTTTGCCTTTTCTTGGTAGATTGTCAAAGCAATTCCAGATTTGCCTTTCAAGGAAAATACGGAAATCCACACAGACAAGTATGGTGCAGTGTGTTAAGTATTTTAAGGGGTTATGTAATCAAAGACTTAAGAGCTGTACTATGTTTCCAGTTTATTCTCAGTCAGCTAAAAGGGTGGAGGGTAAGAGAAGATGCATACACTTCTTCTTAGATGCTTTTAGGGACAAAGGAAATTTGAAGCTGCTGGTACTTTATCCAGACTATAATAAAAATAGCAGTTCTTTTAAACAATAGCTTTGATTACTAGGATGTGGTGGGGAAGTATTCTTCTGCAAACTAAACGTCTTGACTTGTTTTATTCTTAGTGTGATTTATAAAGTTCTCAAACAATGTAATATGACACTGAATTGACTTGTGCAAAGCTTTTTCTATGCTGCATGTCACTTGATGAATATGTAATGAACCTAAACCCTGTTTCTTTTAATGCAGTTTCTAACTGATTCAAAGCTATATTGTCTTTTTTTTTTTTTTTTTTAAACTTCAAGAAACTATTTTACAGTGCAGTCTAATTCTCTTTTAAGGTTGATGGATCCTTCAGTTGTCTTCACATTAAAAAAAAAAAAATAAAAATCCTTAGGATTATTTTCAGGTGCCTGAAAGCTAATACTGAATTCTGTTTTGAAAATGGTACTATCTGGTTTCTTCTTTTATGCTCAGGGTTTTCCTCCTTGTAATAGGTGATACATCAAAAATATTTTAAGTGAATTGCTTTATGACATTTTGGAAATATTTGTGATATAAACTCTAATTTTGCATTTATGTCGGATTTGCATGGTTTTCTCAGGCTTCAACAGTGCTTAAATTCTGATCCTCTGAAGACACATGTAGTTGAAGATGACCAACAGGTATTTCAAGGACTTCACATTAAACTTTCATTTACCTTCTCCTGTGCAAATGTGTTGGCTGTTCATGGGAGTTTGTGATAGTGTTGGGGCTGCAGGGCTGGTTTTGTGTGGTCTTTGTGGAAGGAAGTAAGGGGCTAATTCCAGCTGCATCAGTGACAGGACCCACTGTAGGCCAAAGCTGAGCCAACCAGCAAAGTTGGTGGTACCTCTGTTTAAACATGGTTAAGGCCAAAAAATAAAGGGAAGGGAAAAAAAAGAAGTGGGAAGTGGAGGCAGTGCCAAGGTCAGAGGGGTTGGAGAAGCTCTGTGCTGGAGTAGGTGTATCTGAAGAGACTGCAGTCTGTGGAGGACCCATGCTGGAGTGGAGGAAAGAAGTGAGAGGGAAGGAGCAGTAGGGAGAAACTGCCATGTTATTACTGTAGTCCCAGCCTTGCAGTGCTCATTGCTGCTTTGTGGGACTGACTGTAACCTGCACTGGTGAAAAGAGAAGCCTGGCAGTGGGGGAGGAAAGGTGTTTTCCTGAAATGTGTAAATGTTTGTTACTTTGGGTTTGTTTTCCAATAGCCAAATCAGTACTCGGGTATTAATCAGCAACAAATTAAGTTAACCTAAGGTTGAGTCTGATTTACATATATCAGTAATTAAGTAACAGTCCTGTCTCTGTTTTGACCCATGAATCTTCTTGCTCACTCTTGCTGTTTTTCTCTCCCATGTCTCTGGAAGGAGAGAATGAGAGCAAGTGGCTGTGTGGGTCATTGGTTGTCAGGCAAGGGCAATTCACCACAGCAAATTTTACTAGTTATTGTTTTTTAATTGTATTTTAATTTTGTTATAGCTGACTGCTAGTTACACATAGAGTATCTAGTGCATTCTCTTTAAGTGGTTTAAGACAGTTGTGTTGAGACAGTCTTGGTAAATCTTTCTAAAAGTAACTAATAATGAGTATTTGTCTCACCACTGATCTATGTAACTTGACCATATGTAAGAGTCATTTAAATGTCTTTAGAGTTTATTTGACTATTTTTTATCAAAATACCATTTTTGAAATACAACAGTAGCTTTTTGAGTCATACGTAAGCTAAAACACTTTCATTAAGTATTGCCTTTGTCGTCTGTCATGGTTCCAGAGTTCTCAAAATCTCAGTGAAGAAAGAAACTTTATCTTTCTTAGCAATAAAATTGAGCCATCGTCAAGCCTGGAAACTGCACCACTCTTTCATGAGCTCAAAAAGGTAAATGCTAATGTAATACATTAGATTGTATCTCTTTTAAGTCTAGTATCACATCCCAACTTCAGATAACTGATTATTACAGTAATACCTAATTTTGATAGAGGAATGTCTAGGAAGTTCTTACGGTTGAATAACTGAAATGTCAGAGAGATGCTGTAAGAATTGTACATTCATTCTTCTGGTAATCAACCACTGGCACAAGTCATGAGATACAAATTTCAATATAATTAATTCAGTCCAGAATGACTTTTTTCATATTGCATGTTAAGGACTTTTATCATGTGCGTCAAAAGCTTTTAAATTGTAAATGTTGTGTTTTGTTGGTGTTTGAAGTGTGCAATTTTCATGTGGAACTCTTATTTTTCTCTTTCTGTAGGAACTTACTCGGAAAAAATTTTTAGGCCCTAACTTCACAGAATCTTACTGTTGGCCTTCAGTAGCTCGAGGATGTGACGTAGTTGCTATCTCATGTCAGGGAAATGATCCTTTTGTGTATATTCCACCACTACTTACTTTACTGCAGTTGGAAGGTTGCTACAAAGCCTTTACAAACAGGAGTGGAGTATGTATATGTTAGAGTAGTAACAGGTTTTCTGATGTGCAGATGTAGAATAATGATCTGAAAGGTTGTGCATGTTTAGAATATATACATTTAATGGGAACTTGGTGATCTCTGCAATTTCATGATGCTTGCCCGTTTAAGTAAGCCCTTTTATTAGAGCCTTACACACATGGACCACATGAATGTGGGAGTCTAAAACTTATTTATCAAGTAATACCTAACAAGTTGTTAATGTTGCATCACTTCGATACTTAATGAAGCTTTGCTTTTGAGGGGATAGTATGTAGTACTTAAATGAAAAATTGTATTGGCTGTTCTAAATATTGTAATTCATTTTTCTAACTTGTATTAGATCACAGAAACAGAATTACTGAGGTTGTTAGGGATGTCTGGAAATAGCTACTGAACTTCTGTCTGATACTATGCTGTAAAATTTTATATGTATGTAGCCACTAGCCCTTATTTTATGTCCTGGGTGGAAGAAGGCACAACTTGTTTTTGAGCTGCTGAAAACATACGAGAGATGCTCCAGACAGTTTCATCCGATGTTGATAATACTTGGGCAGAGCAAAGCAGCAGCTAGGAGTGTGAAAATACAAGGCTGTAAGAATACTTTCTATCTTAATTATGCTTGAAAAAGTGTGGGCTACTTTAGTTGCAGGAAATTGTGAAAGAAGCAATTTATACTCGTTTCTTGCTCTATAAAGTGATAATTCTCTTTCTTTAATGGTATAATTCTGTAGTGATACATGGAGTGTTAGTAGTGCTATTTAGCTGTTTGAATTATCTGTATGTTCAGCATCTATTTGCTTAGTTTTGAGTAATAACAGTTTTGAATGAAATCAGTGGTATGCTTTTGCTGGAGATCATGCTGCATAAGGATTGTGGACTGACTTGACTTAGAACCAGATCTATGATAGCTTTCTTGATTTATGAGCGTCCGTTGCTGGTCAGAGGTACTTGGTCTCTCAGGGGTGTAGTTAATTCTCTTCACAGTCTGTATGGTCCTGTGTTCAGGATTTTGAGTGGATTTCACTCTTTCAAAAACACTTGAGTATTACCCACTCAGGTCTTAAATACATGCAGGGGTAGAAAAATACAAGCAAACTAAGAGTGCATGTTGACCAGAAGTTGTAAAATGGAGTTCAGTGTTCTGTATATTAAATAAATAAATATAAACATACAAAAACCCCACAAAAAACAACAGGACAAAAAAAAAAAACCACCCACAACCCTCCCAACTTGAGCTGCATCTTGAAATGCAAATGTGGCCTTTTTAATAAAGCTACCAGGTCCTATAGTATCTTACTAATATTCTCTCAGTTTGTAAGTTACTGTTAACAGTCTTTTCTTCCTACTTTCAGGTGAAGTAATCGTGACTACACCGTATAGCATTCTGAGGCTGTTTGAACATCACAATTTATTTTGTCGACTTTGCCATCTTGTTCTTGATGAGGTGGAGGTGCTGTTCTCTGATGCTGCTGAACAGGTAAATGGCTGATATATATTTGCTGGTAAAATGTTGCAGTTGTGCACAAGTTGTGAAAACAGTGGCACATACTGGAAAAAAAAACGATCTTCCTGAATCCCTGTGGTAGGGTTGAGGAAAAAAATGGAATGTAAAGAAATCACATCTGTATACTTGTTATTATAGAATGAAACACTGGGAAGGTGGAGATGTCACCTGTGAAATCTGACTTTGCCTGCTATACTTGTCGTTTTTCGAAGTTTTTGTTTGTTGGGGTTTTTTTAACTTAGCTCGCTTTTTCCTCTTCTACACTGCTGCTCTATTGTTTTGTCTTCTTTTGCTGTGGATGGTTTCCAAAGGACTTGCTTTCTTTTTTCAATTTGGTAGCAGTTGTTTGAATGTAGGGGTCTTAAATCTACTTTAAAGACTTGCATCATCTGTGTGTAAGGAACTTCTCTGTTGTCAGTGCTGTTTGAACAGTTTCAGTTCAGGAACCATCTTTATTCATGAGTTTCTCAGTCTCTGCAGAATGAAAGGCAGAAGTGAGTGAGATAATCAAGTGATCAAATAATCTTGGAAGCAACCATAAATCTTTCCTTGGTCCTTAATGTCAGTGCAGTCAAAAGCAGAAGCTAATCCCAACTCTGAGAATCTTGGAAGGACAGCAGCATTAAGTTTCATCTTGACAAGGATGTATATATTGTATCAGTCTTAGAATGTTGACTTACAGAATTGTCTCAAACTTGAATAGGATTTTGTTTTATATTGCTACTTTTAGGCTGTGTAGGACAGATGCTTTCTGTTAGTGTCGCAGCATATTACATCAGTGTGCAAAAAAGGCTTACCCATCTTTATTCACTGTCATAGATTTTATTTTTTTTTTAATCATTAACTTATATTACCTGTTTAAAAGTTGATAAGACTAAAGGACTGTGTTTCTGACTGTGAAGAGCTGGAGAAACATTTTAATAGAGATTGCCCAATTTGCTATGTGTGAAGTTGTTAAAGTGTGCCCTTGTAGCACCAAAGCAAGTCATAAATCAGATTAAATGTCATCTTTATCCAGTGGGGCATCCTTTTCTCTGATTAGGCTGGTCATTATGTTGTGTTCCTCTGCTTCTTGTGGCAGTGTGCAGGTGGTTTGTTAAATACTGTGGGTGTTGTCTGCCAGTTCTGTAGGATCTTCTCAGCTTCTCAAACGCATTAGTCTTGAGTAGAAAAAAGAAGAGGTGCTCTTTCAGAGGGAAGTGATAATTTGATAGTGTTGGGGCTGTTGTGGCTCTTCTAAAGCATTGTGTTACAGAAATGTCATATTGTTAAAACAGTCCTGCCCTCAACAGTGCCAATTTGGGAGAGAGCTCTTATAATTGTGGCAGACCCTGTGAACACTTCTTAGTATCTTAGTATGGTAGTGTTTTGTCAGAAATCCTGATGTTGTTCAACAACTGGACTGCTTGTCCCTGAGGTCAGAAAATGTCATCAAGAATATATTAATTCTTAGTGATTCCCCCCACCTCTCCACCCCACCCCACTTTTTTTATAACTGATTTTGTGGTAACTCCCCCTTTGAGGGAGGGGTTACTGCTCTGGCAAGTTTGCTTTCTTCTGTTTGCTTCCTAGTTTTTGCTGACCACCTCTGACCTCTTGAATCTACTTTTCCTAGGCTTAGTATTTTTCAGATTTGTAAAGATCACTTTCTTGAGATTTTTTTCTGGACAAAATCCTCTATGTGTGTATATGCTGTTTCTCCATACTGTTCTGTTGCTTTCTTCTTGCTTTAGAAGTTGTTCAAATAATAGGATACATACAAGTGCGCAAACCAAACACTTTGGTTTGGGATGTAATATGTGTGTTTTGCTCTGATGGTGGTTTTGAGACTGGGAAAAACAATGTGCTAAAAGTTTACTTCCCACTGTTGTTACATACGCTTTGGAATAGGATAAGAGAATAGAAAAGAATCTTTTCTTTACAGGTTTTTACTATATTAGATTGTTACAAGAAGGCCACTGTTAGTGAAGAGTGGGAGTATTCACCCCATCAGATCATTGCTGTTGGAACTCGTTGGAATAAACATGTAGCACACTTGATAAAGGAGTTCATGAATGATCCTTATGTTGTGATAACAGCTCTGGAGGAAGCTTCCATCTATGGAAATGTGCAACAGGTAAAAATTTGGGTATGATGTCACTTTGTCTACTAAGATATTTTGCTGTTTGTACTGATCAAGGTCAGTATAGGTGATTGCTGATAGTTTATTTTAAGTGGGTAGTGCTGCAATCCTAACTCAGACTGTTCAGGTGCATCTTCCACACATGAACTGAAGTGACCCTTGGAAGACCTCTGCAGGTTAGTCACTGGAAAAGCTGAAGGTGTTTTGACTTCCTTTGTAGGACTAATGTGAGGATATTCCCTCAAGAAATTAATTGTTTATGCAGATGAGTCTGGATCTTGTGTGAAGTATTTGCAAATGGTATAGTTCGTGACCAGAATTTTAGTGAGTGTTTTTACAGTTGTTAGTTTTGTAATGGTTAATCAGGCAGCGGCAGAACTACAAGGTAAGTTATCCCAAGACAGAGGTAGTAAAATGCTTGTTCTACTGCTGTGTGCAACACAAATACAGAACTTAACTTGACCTAAAATTTCTAGAAAGTTATTACATGTTCTTAGGTGTCTTCTCATTTAATTTCTAGTCAGTGTGGTGTAGCCCTTAAGAGTAATACAAAATACTGTAACTGTGATCTGAATTAATCTCAAAATGTAATAATTTTGAGAATACATCATATTGCATATCTCAAATTATAATAATTTAGGGATTGAGAATTTTGGGGGATCCCTGAGACTAAACATCATATTACGTATCTCAAAATGTAATAATTTAGGGACTGGGAATGTTGGAGGATCCCTAAGACAAAGCATTCTGAGCACGTCATGAAGTTGAAAAAACACCACTTTTTGTGAGAAGTCTAAATAATGATTTGACAAAACTGAAAATGTCAGTGTTTTGACTCTTTACAGTTAAGAGTATTTGAGATGGTACAGAATGCTGTTCTGTGTGCAAGAGGGTGTGAGGCCTTTTTAGTGGTACTTGAAAATGCCAAATTGAGATTGATAATTCACCTAAAACTAAATGAATGAAAAACCTTACTGTGGGACTTTGATTATGTGATGGAATTTTAATTATATATGTATCTAGGAGAACTGAATCTTAAAGAAAAGATGTACCACTTACTGCAGCTAGCATTTACTAGATTCTCTTTGGTAGAGCATAACAATGCTTAGTGCTTATTAAAAGGAAGAATTAGTAAAATATGAATAGATTACATTACTTATCAGCCCTCTGTTTTGTATCTGTTTTTAGGTCGTGCAGCCTTGTGTGAACAGTGAGAGAATTTCTGTGTTACTCAAAATACTGGATTTTACCTACAGTAATCCTCAGAAGGTGCTGGTATTCACTAATTCAGTAAATGAAGCAGATATGATCCATGAGGTAAGAAAGCATTTAAGTAGAAAAGTGTTTGAGTCTTTTTTAATTGCCGAGGTGTAGCAAACTAAAATACCTTGTCTTCCGAGAATAAAGGAAGAATGTGAATGTGGAAGTTAATTATTTCTGCTAAAAATAGCCCCAAAATGCTGCCCTTCTGCCAAGCAGAAGAAAGCCTGACAGTAATGTCTGGCAGAGAATGCTTCATTATTCAATTCTTCACTATGTTATGTCTGTCAGATTGGAACTTTGAGTTGATTGGACAGTCTTTTTTTCAATTGAAAGTTCTGACAGTTTTCTTAGTTTTATTTACTCTTTCCAGGAGTGGTATGGGAAAACTTAAGCCACATATTTAGAAGTTCTGCTCTGTTGCTTTCTTCTTCTGAGTAGTTGAAATTGTAGTCAACTTACTCTGATTTGAAGAAAACATTTTCTGTCGCCCTCTGAAAGTTCTACCAGAATTCAGTTAAGCTTCAAGTTGTAGGGTGTTGGGAGGAAGATAGAACGTTTAACATGTGTTTTCTTAAAAACTGGTATAAAACTGCCACAAAGTTACCTGCAATAGAATATGCTCCGTTTTTACTTTTTTTTTTGTGGAATTGTATACTCAGCATTTCAGGGATGGAGATTAAGACTTTGTGCAAGCGTTCTTTCTTCAGACATTATAGCAATGAAAACGTGTATCAACATAGCAGTAAAAAACAATCTTTCTGCACTTTGTCTCTTTACTAGTTCTCTAACAGTGCAAAGCAAGGAGTGCAATCTGATTTGACTGGGAAGCAAGAGATGCAGAGCAGTTCTGTTAAGCCTGAATAGGGTGATGCTGATGATGGGGATGATATTGCCAAAGGCAGCAAGCTATGAGGATATTTTGCCTTAAAATCTTCAACTGTAGTTCAGGGATGGGGTAGCAAAAGGATATGGACTGGATTGTTCAGATGTCATAAGAAGATGTCAGTCCTGAAACATGGAATGTATTCCTTTCCAGAATCTGCAGTAGATCCTGTGATATTTAAAGATTTGTTCTTACGTAAATGTTGATGTGTTTGGAATGAACTAATTTTTTACTGTAGTTAATGGAAGCAAATCTGATTTGTCTCACAACTTCAACACGTTTTCCTTGAATATTTGGGGGTTAATTTCTTCAAGCATATCAAAACCAACCCCACCATTGCATAAAGAGAGTGCTTGATGATGCTAAAGAAGCATTGGAGCTGCCGATAATAATCCTTGTGTACATCAACTTCAAATATCTTAAATGAAAAATATTTTTAGTTCATTAGACATGTCTATTTATCAAATAATGAAGGATTTTGTAGTGATAAATTTGTGAGCATTGAACCTGAGAAATACATAAAGTCTTTGACAATACTGCATTCATGCAAAATAAGTATAGATAGATCAGTGAGGGGTTTTTAGTGCTTTTTCTGGGAGGCTGAAACACGAGCCTGTGTGGTGTTAGAATCTGCTTAGAGAGGACACCTTAATGGTGGGAAAAGCTTATGTTTAATATATTAACCCATAGAAACCTGAGTTTTTAGTTTGTTTTGTACAGGAAATTAGTATTAATCTCCATCATCTTGAAACTTTCTTTTCGTTTTAGCAACCTACATTTCACTCTTTTACATGTCTTTTTTTTTTTTTTTACAGTAGCTAAGGTGTGCTAGATACTGATAAGATATACTGTTTATTAGAGTTTTAGAGCAGTTATTGCTGTACGGAAAGAATGTGTACTTTTTTACGTTGTCATCCAGGCACTGAAGAGCACCTCAGTGTTTTCCTTGAAAATACATAAAGAGAGCAATTCCAAGTATATCTTAGAGCAATGGACAAAAAAGTATAATTCTGGCAGACCTGTTCTGCTAGGTGAGTGTTTTTGTCTAGTTGTGATTATGTCTTCATGGTCCCTCATAGTTCTGCACTAAGTATTTACACTAAGTTATTTCATCACCTCCACAGGGGCAGTTCCCTGTGAATTATTTCTAGTTATCTCTTTGCTTATTAGTGCTACAGCTGATCCAGCTAGTCTTCTTTTCCTTTCTTTTTTTTTTCTTCTTTTTGTTGTTTCTGTGTTGCAGGGTTAACTGCTCAGAGCAAAAAACTGTATTTATTAGAGGGAATGTAAAGGGGAAGGGTTTTAAGTATTAGTTAACAGAACTACTAGTACTTTCAAAGAATTCCCATGATTTCACAGTTATCTCACACTACAGAGGATATTTCCATTTGGAATCATTTAGCAACTTTAAAGACTTCCTGTAATAATTTCCCCATACGTTCTGGTGGAATTGTATTTTTCAATTTGTTTACAGCAGCAAAAATTCTTACCCACTTTCAAACTTGATTTTGATCATGTTATACATAAAAGCAAGAAGATTGTATGAACCTGCAAAGCAGATGTAAGTCAAAGGTGTTAGCGTTCCCGCGTTACTTAAAAGAGTTTTCTGCCTTACTCTCATGAAGTACTTGGCTGTGGGCAATTCTCCTTATTCTGTGATACTGATAAAAGATTCAGAATTATGCTGGGTTATTAGAGACAAAATTGTATCTGTCATACACTTAGCAAAATGTATTGACTGAGGAGGTACAATGGTTTATGTAAGTGTATTGGGAAAAGATCTTTTAAGTCAGTGCACGGGGAGAGGGAAGCAGCCATTGCTAGTGTAATGTAGTACTTTGGGTGCTTTAAGTACTACAGTTACCTTTCTTGTGTGTATAAAATGTCTGCTTAGTCTCAACAGATGACTGCATGCAGTCTTTGGGAATTACAGATGCAACTTGTGTGATACATTTCAGTTTCCCTTCTCCAAGAATCTTTGGTCAGCGTCTACACAGCATGTCTGACAACTTCTGTAATGTGAGTAAATCTTTAACAGGTGAAGAATACATTTGATTATTAAGTAGTAGATACATAAAAGCTTTTTGTTTTTTTGTTTTTTTTTTTTTAGGGTTCTTCTGTAGGTCAGGAACATACAAAGGCAAGGTCAGTCATTTTGCTCACAGAAGACAGTGACTGTGACACACTGGGGATCCTGCTCTTTTTGCAGCACGCAGAAGCTGAAATTCCACCAAAACTGCATGATTTTACTGCCAAAATGCTAGAAGCTGAAGAAGATAAGAAATTTTCAAGGCCACTGTGTGCCTATCTTAAAACATTTGGGATTTGCAAGTAAGGAAATACCCAGTTTTCTTGAAACCCATACCAGTGCAGAAAGGCATTGTATGCCCTGGGTGATGGCTGCTTCTATTGCCTTGATGAATTTTCCTGTTGGATATTTTTATTCAGACCAGGTTTTGTTTATTATTTTCTGTTGCATCTGTTTCACTTCTCTGGTACCTGCGTAAATGTGTGTGAGGGAACTTTAAGCATTATTTTGGTTAGTATTTTAACAACAATTGTACAAGGTTTGTGCTTTACTCTCTCCCCTGTTGTCTTCTGTTCCTCCAGGAGTGGATAGGTAGATGATGACTTACCTGAGTTGTAACTGGACTATAAGTAGTGCTGGAAGGAAGAAGCTAGTGTGTTCTCTGATGTGACTTCTAGCATAGATAACTGTTGTTGCAGCTAACAAAAAATTAAGTGTTAGTGTTTGCTTTGCTCTGAAATAAGTTTTCTGGTGTTTTTTTGTTATGCAGACTTAGCCACCAAGAGCTTTTTGGCTCTTCCTGTTTAATCCCCAGAGTTACGGGTGCTACTTGAGACAGAAATTGGACTTTGAGGACTGATGAACTTTGTGTTTTAAGACATTGTAAATCACATCAAAATACTTTAAAACTGAAGAGAAAGTAAAAAAAGGTTTTCTTCTAAACCCATGTTTTTAATACGCAGGAATAGAACAGCTTGTCCAGATCGTCATCAAATTAATATGCAAATGGATATACCCCAGAATATACCTGATAAAATTCTACAGGCACCTGACTGTGTGACAGTAAGTTATTATTTTCCTTGGTTTTAGGTACCAGGAAGACAGATCTTAAGTAGCTACTAAGCATGTGACTTTTTGTATTACATTAATATTACTGTAGTATGTATATTGGATATTTGTTATAGCTGAGCTTTTTTCTGTCTCTCCTTGCATAAATAAGCATGCCAGACTTCTTATTTTACCTCAGATTTTATTCTGCGTTGAAGATTGCCATTCTGTGGAAAGAGGGCTTATGTTCTTTTTATTCCTTCCATCTGTAAATTGAGATCCTGTATCAGCATTAATGACAGTTAACATTCCTGTGAATTTCTATTATGTTGTATGGTAGAGGAAAAGAAATTTATCTTTTGGAGCAAAGAGAAGTGGAAGATGATGTGTGTTTTGTTGGAACTGATGAATTTTTTCTTGGCTCATGTGTTCATGCAGGCTTGCTGAAAAACAAACATATGCTGGCCTTGTCATTTGAAAGTAGCATTTTCATTTGCAAGTATCCACAGAAAATGGGATACTGCAAACTGGATAAGCTCTTCCCTTACCTTCTAGATAGAGCAGTTATTACCTACTCTTGCAAGTAATAGAGAAGCCAAGAAGAAGAGGTGCCATGCTTGACCTTATGCTTACTAACAGGGAAAAGCTGGTGGGGAATGTGACACTCCAGGACAACCTTGGCTGCAGCAATCATGGGATGGTGGAGTTCAGGATCCTCAGGACTGTGAGAAGAGTGTGCAGCAAGCTCACTGCCCTGGGCTTCAAGAGATCAGACTTTGGCCTCTTCAAAAACCTGCTCAGAAAGGTCCCATGGGGTAAAGCCCTAGAGGGCAGGGGGCTCAAGTCTGCTGGATGATACTCAAGGATCACCTGCTCCAAACTCAGGGATGTTGCATCCTGACTAGAAGTAAATGGGGCAGGAAGGCCAGGGGGCTTTCACAGCAGGAGCTGCTGTGAAAAATCAGAAGGAAAAAAGAAGCTTATAAAAGGTGGAAGCAAGGACATGCAGCTTGGGAAGAATACAGGGACATTGTCCAGAAAGCTAGGGATCAGGGCAGGAAAGCTAAGGCGCAGCCAGAATTGAGTCTGGCAAGGGATGTGAAGGATAACAGGAAAAGCTTCTATAGGTATGTCGCAAAAAAAAAATACAGACTAGAGATAATGTGGGCTCTCTCCGGAAGCTTATCAGGAGAACTGGCTACCCTGGATTTGGAGAAGGCTGAGGTTCTCAATGCCTTCTTTGCCTCAGTCTTCAGCAGCAAGTACTCTGACCGCGCCGCTGAAGTCTTGGAAAGCAGATGTAGGAACTGTGAGAATGAAGACCTTAAGCCCGTGGTAGGAAAGGATCAGGTTTGAGACCATCTTAAGACCCTGAACATGCACAAGTCCATGGGACATGATGAAATCCATCTGTGGGTCCTGAAGAAGCTCGTGAATGAAGTTACTAAGCCACTGTCTATCATATTTGAGAAATCATGGCACTCAGGTCAAGTTCCTGACCACTGGAAAAAGAGAAGTATAACCCCCATTTTCAAGAAGAGGAAAATGAAAGACTTGAAATACTACAGAGCAGTCAGTCTCACCTCTGTGCCTGGCAGAATCTTGGAGCAGATTCTCCTGGAAAGCATGCTAAGGCGCATGAAAAACAACGACGTGGCTGGTGACAGCCAGCATGGCTTCACTAAGGAGAAATCCTGCCTGACCAATTTGGTGGCCCTCAGTGATGGGGCTACGGAACTGGTGGATGGGGGCACAGCGGTTGATGTCATCTCCCTGAACTTGTGCAAAGCATCCGACACTGTCTCACATTACATCCTTGTCTCTTAAGTTGGAGGGACATCAATTTGATAGATGGGCCACCTGATGGATAAAGAATTGGCTGGACAGCTGCACACAGGGAGTTCTGGTCAACAGCTCAATGTCCAAATAGAGATGGGTGACAAGTGGTGTCCCTTAGGGGTTAGTGTTGGGACCCATCCTGTTCCACATGTTTGTCAGCAGCATGGACAGTGGGGTTGAGTGCGCCTTCAGGAGGTTTGCTGATGACTCCAAGCTGTGTGGTTTAGTTGATACGCTGGAGGGAAGGAATGGCATCCAGAGGGACCTGGACACACTTGAGATATGGCCAGTGCCGCCTCATAAAGTTGAACCAAGCCAAGTGCAGGATCCTGCGCCTGAGCTAGGGCAATCGCAGGCACAGCTACTGGTTGGGCAGAGAAGGGATTCAGAGCAGCCCTAAGGAGAAGAACTTGGGGGTGTTGGTTGATGAGAAAATGAACATGAGCCAGCTTCAGTGTGTGCTTGCAGCCCAGAAAGCCAACCGTATCCTGTGCTGCATCAAAAGGAGCGTGACCGGCAGGTCAAAGGAGGTGATCCTGCCCCTCTGCTCTTGTGAGTCTTCACTTGGAGTACTGTGTGCAGCTCTGGTGTCCTCAACATACAACAGGAGCTGCTGGAGCAAGTTCAGAGGAAGGCCACGGGGATGATCTGGGGCTGGAGCACCTCGTATACGAAGACAGGCTGAGAAAGTTGGTGCTGTTCAGCCTGTAGAAGAGAAGATAGTGGAGACCTCAGAGCAATATCTGAAAGGGGCCTACCAAGAATGCTGGAGAGGGACTCTTCATCAGGGATTGTAGTGGAAGGACAAGAGATAATGAGTTTAAACTTTAAATAGGGGAAGTTCAGGTTAGTCATAAGGAAGAAGTTATTTACTGTGAGGGTGATGAGGCACTGGAGTAGATTGCCCAAAGAAGTGGTAAATGCTTCATCCCTGGCATTGTTCAAGGCCAGGTTGTACAGAGTCTTGGAAGACATGGTCTAGTGTGAGATGTCCCTGCCCATGGCAGGGGGTTTGAACTAGATGATCTTAAGGTCCTTTCCAACCCTAAGTATTCTATGATTCTGTACTAAGATGTCAGTGCTTTTTGAAAATCATTCTGATACAGAGTGTTGTTCTAATTGGGCCTTGTTATGTTTTGTTGTGGTTTTTTTTTTTTGTTTTGTTTTGTTTGTTTGTTTTTTTAAGTTTTGCAGTCATGATTCTGTGAAACCATTGTGGTTACTGGGTTGACTTCCTATGGTGGTTCTTCACATGCCAGTAATAGTTTGTATCTCCAGCTCCCTGCACCTGGCTTTTAGGTCTCTTCTTTACTGGAGTGTCTTCCTGTACAGAAGTGTTGTACAATCTCTCTCTTGTCTCCTTGTTGGATGGTGATTGCTGAGGGAAAGCATGTAGACATTGGTCCTTCCAGAGTTTTAGCCCTTGGGTCTAAGATGTGCTGAATGCCTTTTTCCTGTCCTTTCTTCTGCAGAATTTGTGTGCCTTTATGTCATGCAGTTAATGAGTGTTACCCATTCCCAAAAGTCATAGGTTAGGAGAACAGAAAATGAGGAGAACTGGGTGGATTCTTTAGAGTCAGTCCATTTCTACCTAATAAATAAGCTTTTGTTGGAAGTGAGTTTTCAAGCCCTTTGACAACCTACATGTATCTGGTTTTAGTGCCTGAGACCGGGGCAGGTTTCATGACGCTATTGCTCAAAGCATGCACTTAACATGTGGTACACTCAAGGCAGCAGGTATGACTTACTCTGTTTCCTCATTTAATTCTGAATTCAGAATTATTCATAAGAGTATGAATAATACACTGACAACTAAATCTTATGAAATGGGTGTATGCAGCAGCATCTTTGTCTCCTCTTCAGGCTGGGGAGAGGTAAGTGGTCTTGAATATGGAAGCTTAACATGTAATTTTTAAGAAATCATGTAGTCCTTCTTTCTCCTCAGATGTTTTTTGTTTTCAGATACTGCCTCTCCACATTGTAAGTGCAACAAATTACTTTGGTCGAATAGTAGATAAGGAAGAGGATCAATACACAATTCTTGCTGAAGAAATAAATGAGTATTTTGAGAACCCAAGTAACAGAGTTTCTGTTAAAAAGGTGAAGGCGCTAGCATTGTATGGATTACATGAGAAAAGACTTTTTCACAGGTAAATATGTTGGTGGTTTTTTTTTAATTATCTGTGTCACTTTTTACTGTTTCTAGTTTTAAAAAAAAGGCCCACCTCCAAAATCGGAGGGAAAAGTAGCTGCTATTCAGACCTTTAAAAACCTATTTTTAACTTACTGAATGGGAAGCAGAATGACTACCCATGCATGTGCACATGCAGTTAAATGTTCTGCTGTGAAAATACAGTTTTCTAAATTAGTAGATTAAAAAACTTTTTGCAGCTATATAGATGAATAATAATTCTGTGTTCCTTCCTTTTCCTACTGTATGAAGGGTTCAGGTGTTAGAGATACACCCGAAAGAGGAGGAAAACTTGTTCTTCAGTGTCAAAATTAAATATATAGATGAAGGCAAATCAAGTCAAGTTCAGAGCTGTCAGCTGCTTCATTTGCCTGCTAGGTTTCAGTGCCTGCCACCTCAGGCTGTGGAATTTGTAGTTTGTAGAGTGAAACCCATTGATAAAGAAATTGAATGGAACCCAGAGGTAATATTTATGTTTCTGCATGGTATTTCCTTTGTTCTTTAATTTATGTGCATTATTTTCTATAAGAACAGTAATGAACTGCAAACTTAGTTATCAAATTTCATTGCTTATTAGTATTAGAAATAAGTATCTGCTACCGGGCCAAATTCTAATAAATAATTTTTCTTGTTTATTTTCCTACAAAATAATAAAGTGGTGTTTATGGGGTTTTCTTCCCCAGTTTAATGGGTTTTTACAGAACTAGCTATTGCTACTGTTGAGCATGTGGAGTGTAACAGCAGAAGAGTAGCTTCTATAAATTGACCTGTGTTGGAGTATTCTTCCATTAAGTAAGATCCCTCCTTAAAGGCTAATACTATTTTAACCTGTAGTAAAGTTGGAGTATTTCTCTAGTTCACTCAAGACTCTCTTTATTTATTGAATATCCTTTTCGTTGTTAAGCTCAGAAGATTGTTTCATTATAATTAAAATAACTATACAGTTATGTTGACATTCTCCTCAAATGCAGCAAAAACTTGTTTTTCATAGGTAACTCATTACATACATCACAAAATCAAAGGAAAACCGCATGAAGCAAAAATAGTACATACCTTGGGAAATACAGCTTGGGTTGACCAAATGGTAGGTTATAGAACTGTACCATTACGAAGTATTTGTATCTAAACTCCTTTATAATTGAGCACAATTCTTCTCTTTCCTTCTGTCTTTTCCTATTTTAACTTTGTGTGGTATTCATGTGTTGGTTAATTTACTGTGATGGTGTCTGAGCAGTGGAACAGGCTGCAGACAGATTGTAATATCTCTGTCTTTAGAGATACTCAGAAGCATCTGGGACATGGTCCCGGAGAGCTGACTGTAGGCGATCCTTCATTTTATAAACAAGGAGTTCCGTGAGAAATTGTTATCAAAGGTAGCGCAAACGCAAATTGAGGGATTTTTACTTTGGAAACAGATGTGGATAGGTTCCTGTTTGAAAATGAGCTGCTTATAAGAATATGAGGTATGTTTAAAGCTTAGATTTGGAGAGACACCATTTATGAGCTATGGTTTCCATTTAGTATGCTTTGTCATTCAAGGTTCGTGTAACTAGGCTGTCAGAGTTGAAGATAACCGTCAATGAATACAATGTTCGGTCTGAGATTTTGTCTACGGGTCTGGGGACTGACAATCCAGAGCATATAACGCAACTTCAGAAGTTGTGTGGACACCTGAAATTCTTCGATCGCACAGAGAACTTAGAGTCTTTGTAAGTGTTTACAAATTTTTTTTCAGCCTATAGTTAACTAGGGGACAAAATTGTATTATTTAACTGGATATTTTCATTATTAGTATTACTGAATGTAATTTTGGTTTGAACGCAGACTCTAGGGTTTGTGATATGTCTGCTTTCCTTTAATTAGTCTGTAGCCACATAAAACACAATCACAGAATAGTTTGGGTTGGAAGGGACCTTAAGTTCCTGCATCATAAAGAGAAAAACATAAATTCAAGAAAATGTTTAACTGGTATTTAATGCAGATACAATGCAGAAATTATTTTTAAGAAATACATTAAAGTTTAATTTTTGTGTTGTATTTTACCTGGCCTCAAATAATCGTTTAGTTGAAATTACTCAGGACAGCTAATAAGCATTTCTTAAAGGTGAAGTGGTTAAAGGTACTTCTCATTTAGGACTAAAATTACTTCAGTCTTACCTTAATTACTTTGGAGGCAAATTAATAAGACGTGTCAGTTCTGAATAAAGATGGCTGCACAGGTATTTAACACTTAAACTTGAATATGGATTAATTTAAAAGTATGTATTTATGTGAACTGAAACATTAGGTGGTAGCTTACTAGACTGGTTTCTGTTCACTTATGCCGCTGGGTGTTTGGCAGTGACGGAAGGAGATTTCATTTGAGCAGATGATTCAGTGTTTCAAAAATAATGTGGTGCTGTGTTCTCAGTAATGCTTTGACAGTGAGTTCCAAGGCTGTTGCTGGTCATGATGCCTGTCTCTGAGTTCTCAAGTAAATTGACTCTGTTGCAGTGTTTCATTCTTCTTGAGCCCAGCTAGTGGCTGTACAGCTGGGAAGCCATTGGTCTGTGGCTGATAAATTAAGAACTTTGAGTACTCTAAAATCTTTACTTTTCCAAAATTAGAATGAAATATGACCCAAAAGCCCCCAAACTACTGGAATTCTTTGTGAAAGGGAATCATTTTTCTATCTAGGACTTGTGACACACAGTAGCGTCGATGGACTTTTGTTTCAGATGAAATGCTAGTACCATCAGAATTATAAATATTCTCCTAACTCGGATTTCTGTATAAATGTTTCTTTCTGAGTTACTGAAGTTCAGCAACCCTGTGGTGGTATTTATAGTTCGCAGAAGTGCATTTCATCAGGGATTTTTGTATGTATTAAAATTAAAAACTGAACTTCAGAAGGATTTCCAGCTATGATTAGGAGTCCTTTAAATCTTAAAGATATTTCAATATTTTCATTTTAAAATGTATTTTTCTGTGTTCAGAAGCATAAAGGAGGATACAGTTGATCCAGAGAATGTGTCCAATGCAGAAAACATGTCCAGTCCACAGAACATGTCATCACAAGAAAACTCTACAGAAAACTGTTATTCTTCTAAGATTACTTTTGGGACTTACTCATGTGGTAAACATTTTGAGGATTTCCAGCAATTTTGAAACTTTAAGGATAGGTGCTTAAATGTCAACCTAAATGTCCTATTACAAAGTACAGATCTCTGTGAGTGTACAGAGTAGCACCATGTAGCTAATGTTTAGAATAAGCCACAGATACCTTGTGGTAAGTAGCCTGGAGATGCTGCGAGAGTAAATATCGCTAATGTGGCTGTTACTATTTGGGAAACAGTTACTCCTTGAGAGACTAAGAGCTGAATGGAATGTGTGAGTAGGAAATCTCTCCTTCAGACAGGGTGAGCATTTTGCTGTCAGAAGCCATAGGGTTTAAGGAAGTTGAAATCTGTTGAAAGATGAGGTGACAGCATTGTTCTCTGGGAGGTTTTTACTTTTTCCAAGACTTAGGATGTCTGAAAAAGATTAAAGGGGGAAAAAAAGCCAAAAGCTCGGGGGTGTGATACTCAGTCAGAGGCTTAAAAGCTCAGGGCTTTGTCAATAGCAGGAAGGGGACCTTGCAGCAGTTGGTACATGAGTTTAAAGCAGTCAAAGCTGAGTGATTTTAAACTGTTGCAGCAAGCAAAATTCAAATAAGGTCATGGAGTGCTTATCATGGAAGGTTTTTTTCCCTGGTTTAGTAGAGTGACTGTAATGCCATGTTGTAAGTTGTGATGATAACAGCAATATTAGTTGTTCCAACCCTGAAACTCTTAGTCAGTGTCTAAAATTACATGTTTTAGATTTCAAGTAAGTAATGTCTTGAAATGGGAAAAACCTTTACCTGACCTGAAAAACTGTGCAGTTGTGGTGGTTTTTTAAAATTATACCAACCACAATATTCTTTTTAGTTAAAATTTTCAGTTGAATTATTAACTTCATAAAATCTCTCCAAATACCAAGTAGCCAGTATAAATGGCAAGTATGGTCTTGCAGTAGTAATTTTGCTTCTTAGCCAGCTATGTTTATGGTGGTACTGGAGTATTCTGGAAGTATCTGGTTTCTATAGTATAGATAAGTATAAAATATCTTTCTGATTTTTTAGATGGTGTACATCAAAGTAAGGAAGTAGAAGACACTACGCTGCATCAACGCCAATGGTACAAAAATTAAGAGTGATTTTTAATGTGAACTGCCAAACAGGACAGTTGTCCTTACTGAGATTAATCTGTTTTGTGAGTAAATAGGTATAATATAGCTAGAACTATTCTGTTACCTCAGTGTTGAACTGGAGAGATTGACTGGTACTGTTAGATATTGTGTATATACACACAATTAATCTTGTGAATCCCTTAAGTCATTTCATTTTTCTTTAACTTACTCCTGGAAGCTAACTTTATCTGTTGAAATAGTGTAATCTTTGATAAGGCACCAAAGTACTAGGAATGAAAACAAAACACAGTTGATGGGTATAAATTCTGAATTACGCTTGTCTGGTATATCTTTTAACCAAAGACTGTTCTATTTGGTGTCTGAATTACAACTCAGATGCTTCTGTATTGGTATTTGATGAGATGAATCAGTTTTGTGTCTCCCCTTAATGTAATTCTGTTCTTAAAAACAAACAAACAAACAAACAAACAAAAAAAACATGATTTTATTCTGAGAATGTCTGCAACACAGAATTATGGCCCATGTCTTTTTGTTTTCTGCTTTGTGTTTGCTTTATTCTGATTGGAAGGGGATCCATTATCCTTAACCCTTTGTGGATAGGGCAGTTTCTGTTAAGTAATCTGAGCAGCATGCAGTAGAAATGAATGCTAGGTTTAGGTTTATTTTATGATTGGGAGTATGCCAAGAGAAATCTTAAGTGTGGTTTATGGGCAAAGTCAGCTGACAATGGATCCTGAGAAATGTGTAAGTTTCTCACTTTGGACGAGGCAGTGCTTCTCTTTGGTGTCTTAGTTTTTTTTCTGTTAATGCTAGTTAGGGGTGACTAACATTTTCTTGTGCAAGTGCCAGAAATATTTTGTATTTTAGCCTATTGGAAAAGTTCTTGGTAGGGTGATTGGGTTTAGTTGTATCTCCTGCAGCTTGGCTAGAACAGTTGCAGATCTTCTCCGTTACGCAATAACACTTAGAGATATGGGATAGAAGTTAAATAAATGAGGGTTTGGATGTGACTGAGGGTATGATAAGGAAAGTGACCTTAATGAACAAATGTTACAGTCTGTTAACACGATTTATCTGTTGCTCATTAAAACCTTTCAGTGTTTGGAGGAAGATTGAGGCATAACAGCTGTAAAACAAGCAGTTGAAAATATTGATGATCTGTGTATTCGTGTCTGTAGTCAGTTGAAAAGTTTGGTTTGTCTTTCAGAGGTCGGTCTTGCTACTGTTACCTTTTCTTTTGTTGTTTCAAGATCAGACTAAGATAGCATCCTTAAATGGGGCAGTAAATTTGATTCCTGTAGATATCAAAGTTAATTAGGTGTGTCCCCCCACTTGGACTAGTAGATGTGCTTCTCCAAAGACTGAGATCACACTGCTTTTGTAGCGGACTTGACTGGCATCCTGTCATGTACTTTTCTGTCTCTGCTATTCAGTTGAAAATCACCTAGTTGCTTGTAACCTAATGGGAAAATTCTAGCTTATACAAAACAGCTTCTCTGAAACTTGGGTTTTTTTTTCTATTTTGGGAGAAAAAGTCCAATTATACTTTCTTTATTTTAGCTTTCATCCACAAATAAAGTGGTTTCAAAATGAAGAGACGGTTATAGTGAAGGTAGAAATAGCAAGTATAGCTGACCATAAATGTGAGTTCTCTAAAGAGAAGGTGATTTTCAGGTAGGTTTAACAGATCTAGTATAATTACAAAATGTTTGACTGTCAGCTTGCATTTAATTTTAAACTTTTCTTTATGTTGTAGTGCTTGTTCAGGAGACAAATTTTATTTGGCTGACATGGAGCTGCATCAGTGTATACTCGCAGAAAAGTCTACATGTGTGATAAAGGGTAAAGAGGTTGTTATTATTCTCGTGAAAGAGCAGAAAGGATCATGGTGCAAATTACTGAAGAACAAGGTGAAGTGGAAGTTAATATGAGAGTTACTGCATATTCTAAACATATGCACTGTGTGCCAGTGCAAGTATTTCAAACGATGTTTTTGTCAACAGAATAATCACGTGTCTCTTGATTTTGAACACTGGGAAGATTGTGAAGATGATAGCCCTTTTCCAGGTGGTAAGGAATGAACAAGCTGGTGTTTATAATGCATGAGATGATTCGCATCCTCATTTCTGCGTAGGTTTTATCTCAAGTATTCTTTATTTCAGATATATATGACACTTCACTTGCTCAAACTCTCTGAAAACAAATGAGAGGACCACTAATAGCAAACTGTAGGCAGCAGAGTAATTTTCTATCAGAATAGCACAGACAAGCAGTTTGAAATAGTTTTTAGTGGTTTGGCCTAGTTCGTAGTTTAAAGTGTGATTTTACTGTTTTGGTATTTTTTAATACTACTACGTATTTGTTTTGAAGTTCTTATTTTTTTCTTGCTTTATAAATGTTACACTTTGACAATTACCTCTAGGTACTAAAAAGATGCATTGCACTGATGCAGTATCAGAAGATTTGGTTGACTCCTCAGAAATCAGCGGAACAGAAAGTGATGACTAATTTGGATGCAGGTCTTTTTCCTCTGATAAGAATAATTCTTCAGAACAGTTGCTTGCATGAATATTTCCAGTAAAATTGATAAAACTAAACATTGAGGTTGCAGCACTGTCCTTAATTTTAGGAGGAAACTAGTGAACAAACTCCTTACCTCTGGGTTCTGGGAACCTAAAGAAATACTCCTTAGAAGAACATTAAGTATGTGTTCTGGTGCCTTCACTTTAAAATCATTGACTTTAATGTAAGTGTGCTGTCTAAACAGTAAAATTTAAAGAATTGGTTGGATTTATTAGTAATTACAGAGCTTCTGGTTTACTTCGAGTGAATTTGATGTTAGCTGTAGTTAGTAATTTTTCAAAGTTTTCAAAGTTTTAAAAATCTAGATCTATCAGTTGTTTCTACTATAGTCATCCTATTCATATGTATCAGCTTGTTGGCAATCATCACATTTGTCAGTTCTGCATGAAGAAATTATGCTGCAACTCCAATAGCAGTTTTTGTTACTTCATTGGAAATACACTCACTTGGTATCAAAGATTGTACAGTGCAGTTCACTATAGTAACTGCTGCAAAGTTTCTGTGACAGTAGATTTAGTATTTGTTTGATATTTTGATTTCTTATGAATGCTCTTATTTCATTCCCTCTGAATTTATCTGAAACTCTTTTCTACTGTGCAAATGAACAATAAAATCTTGTCTGTTTAGCCTAAGGCTTTGCCTGTTCATGTACCCATCTTCCAGTAAATAATTGTCACTGTTAGATTTGTGCACATACAGAGCATCTTGCAGTAATGTAGTCATGTAAAAGAAATGCTGGTAATCTGGTATTGATCTCTTTGCATCTTTAGATTTTAAAGCATGTTGTTTACCCTCATGTAACTATGTGGTGATTTAGAATAGAGATGAGAATTTACGTGTTTATTTAAAGAAGCCTGAAACACTGCATGCCTTTACTTCAAGAACAGGAGACTGTATCAATACGTTTATAGAATCATAGAATAGTTAGGGTTGGAAAGTACCTTAAGATCATCTAGTTCCAGTCCTGCTGCCATGGGCAGGGACAGCTCGCACTAAAATGGCAGTTTATTTTTTTTACTTAATGCTGACAATTTTTCTAATACTAGCATATAATAAAGCTGCTTCTTTAAGAATATTTAAGAATATTGTTGATGTCAGTGGAAAACCACCATGTGACACAAAGTTGTAATTGTTCATGTATGGTTTAAAAACAAAAACAGACTGTTGGAGGAGCCTGTGGCTACTGAGCTTAATTACAACCTTCACCTGCATACAGATACTTGGGAAGCTGTATTTGTTGTAGAAGTACTTAGGGAAATAGCTGATGTAACTGTGTTTTGGTCTTGCTCTGTGTTGGGGTGCAAACAGAAGGCTGTCAAATCACCTAACTGAAAAATAGAGTGATGGGGCTGGATATTTTCCTTCAAGAGTTTTCTTTTCCTTTGACTTGTCCCTTAATAGGATGTTGGTCCTTGGGCGTTGTTGAAGGGACTTGTGCTTTCAGTATGAAGTCTTTCTCAAATTAATTACATCAGAATACTGATAAGTGACTTGATAAAATTCCTTTCTTTATCCATTTGCACAGAGTAAATATAGGAGCAGTGTTACCTAGAATCTGTTTATACTTTTCTCAGCAGGGAAAGTAAAATCTGCCTAAATATGTATGTTAATGTAGTACTATTTTTGTATTTTTCATCAGCTCCTAAATAGTGTATCTAGGATGGTGAAGTTACCTTTACAAAATCATGTTCACGCTGACGGTAATTTTTTTAATAAAAAACCAGCCTCTTCCTGTTAGCTGTGTTTCCCATTTTCATTTTATTCTCACTTCCTCAGTATTCAGTTTTTTGATAGCTAGTGTTTGGTCTGAGAAAACTGAGAACAGTTACCCTTGGTTTACATTACTTCTGTCCTTCCTCTGTGGCCTGTTGAATGTCATGCTGATCTCAGTGTGATCAAAAGCATCTTGGCAATGCTGCTGGTAAGTTGTCATCTTCATAACTGAGAAGGTCCCCTTGTTTATTTTAAGTAATGTCAATGCAGAAAACAAGATACCATAACGTACTAGTGAAAAGCGGAAACAGCTCTGCTGGACACTAATCTGTCTCAGAAATCTTTTATTCTTGCATATTTAACATTTTTCAAGTACTAAAGTGTTGCAAAAAACAATACACCAGTATGAACACAATTTTAGAAAGTATGTGTGCAAAACTCAAGCGGATCTCCTTTAACCACTCAAAAACAACATAAAAAATACACTATTCAGTAACTTTCTCTGCTGGAACAACTTCCAGAAGCATCTGAAGGTGCATAGTGATGGGCTCTGAGGGGAGAAAAGCTACTATTAGAGGCTTATGAGAACAGTATTTCTATTCAGACTTGTACTACTTTCCTAAGAAAATTTCTTTAAAAAAATCATCCTTGTGAGTAGTTGTGTGTCTTTTCTATATTAATATCTCAAAATGTAAGGGGTGGGGAATAAAAACAAGATTCAAGCCACAGCATTCTAGGATTTGTAGACTTTGTATTAGAGTACAGTGCTTCTGATTGTATAATTATATTTAATAATAGTGGGGGGCAGGAGAGACAGGGATGGATATTTTTTGCATCTTTAGAACTACTAATTCTGCCCTTTTAAGCTGGTTCCCCTTTCCCTCGCAGAAGTATTTGTGTATCGTGGTTTTCCATAGGTAATAGCAAAGAGTTTCTCCTGAGATTACACAAAACCATTTTAAAATCATCACACTGGGTTCCTGCAGGCTTCACTTTACTCAGCAGCACTGTCATTATTTTTGGTCTTAAATGTTGTTAACATTTTCTTAGTAAGTATAGTGGAATTGCTAACTTGAGCTCAAAGTGGTATTTTGTGGCATGAGAATGTATGTCTGCTAATCCTTAGTTAATGGCTAAAGCCAGTGTTTCAAAATACAGTCAACTAACTTCACAGATAAAATAATTCTGTTCCTTTTAAGTCATTTTTTTCATGCTACTACGCATACGTATTGCTTTTCTGTAAATAAAGTTTCACTTTTCTTGAAGTCAGACCACTTTTTCTTCTTAAGAAGGAGTAAAATACACCCTCCTTTCTACACCCCACTCATGATTCAGATGGGATGGCCTATTTAATGAGCTTCATTACAGCAGTTAAATGAAAGCTTAGCAGTAGTGTTCTGAACTTGGAGCTGGCTATGTGAGTTATACTTACTTGATATTTTTTGGGGCCAGTTGAATTTAAAATGAACAAAAAGGACATAAACTATAAGTCCACTACCTATAAATAAAATACAGTACAAATAGGCCAGTTCAGGTGCACTGATGACTGGTGCCACTACCAGTAAAATGGAGGCTAATGTCACTGCAACTGGAATGATGATTGGTATCTGCAAGATACAAAGCACAAAATTACTTCTTCTTTTGCTCTTCTTGCAAAAGTTGCATAGAATCATAGAATAGTTAGGGTTGGAAAGGACCTTAAGATCATCCAGTTCCAACCCCACTGCCATGGGCAGGGACGCCTCCCACTAAACAATGCCACCCCAGGCTTTGTCCAGTCCGGCCTTGAACACTGCCAGCGATGGAGCATTTGCAGCTTCCTGGGCAACCCAGTCCTGTGCCTCACCACCCTTACAGTAAAGAATTTCTTCCTTATATCCAGTATAAACTTCCCATGTTTAAGTTTGAACCCATTACCCCTTGTCCTGTCACTACACTCCATAATGAAGAGTCCCTCCCCAGCATCCCTATAGGCCACCTGCAGATACTGGAAAGCTGCTATGAGGTCTCCACACAGCCTTCTCTTCTCCAGGCTGAACAGCCCCAACTTTCTCAGCCTATCTTCATACAGGAGGTTCTCCAGTCCCCTGATCATCCTTATGGCCCTCCTCTGCACTTGTTCCAACAGTTCCATGTCCTTTTTATGTTGAGGACACCAGAACTGCACACAATACTCCAAGTGAGGTCTCACAAGAGCAGAGTAGAGGGGCAGGATCACCTCCTTTGACCTGCTGGTCCCGCTCCTTTGGATGCAGCCCAGAATACGTTTGGCTTCCTGGGCTGCAAGCGCGCACTGTTGGCTCATGCTCGTTTTCTCATCAACCAACCCCCCCAAGTCCTTTAATGCAGGGCTGCTCTGAATCTGAGTGCTCCGACCCAGGTGTAGGACCTTGCACTTGTCATGGCTAAACTTCATCAGGTTGGCATCAGCCCACCTCACAAGCATGTCAAGGTCCCTCTGGATGGCATTCCTTCCCTCCAGTGCATGTATGGAAGAAGAATAATTTCATTGCCTTATGCATGTTTTCAAATTTCTAGCGTCAAATGGGGCAGTAGAGTAGCAAGAAGAAGGATAGCGAAAACTCTTCTCCTATATCCATATAAATGGCAAACAGAAGTGTAAAAATTTGCATTTTAATGCATCTGGGGCCCTGACTTGAGTGAAATGAGCTGGGGTCTTCGTCTGGGTACTCTTTCAGTGGTAGTCTGCTGACTAATAGTTTCCCATTTCTGAAAACTTGGCAAAAGGATGTGAAGTATGCAAATATTTAGGATGAGTTCATGTTTCATTATTTCTGGGAATGGAGGAAAAACCATTTTGAATGCTGAACTTACCTTGACTGGTCTGTTGAGGTCCTTTCTTGTAAACCTCAGAACAATGAGTGCAAGGACAGTTAAACTGTAAAATATCCACACTGCAAAACTGAAGTAATTTATGAGTGTTTCAATGTCACCGGGAATAATATAAATAATAGCAATGATCCCCTAAAAATGAAAAGAAAAATTATGATAGTCTACTATAAAGGCTGAATTTTACTAGTGTCAGTATAGGTGATGATCTGTGAATCCTTAAATGTTTGGGTGTAAGTGTATTGCAGCATCTTTAATGATAGCATCCACATCCTGCTAACATAATAGTATTTATTTTTGCCTGCAATCTTAATTCCATTTTAAATCAAGACTTCAAATTTGAATGCATTAGTCTGTTCTGTTGTTGACTGTGTATCTTGGACTGAAGATGCTAAATAAAGTTTTTAGGTTATTAAGGTTACTGGGAGTCAACAGAGTAATTGAATTTTGAACTTATCTTGGTTTACTTTGGCAATAAATGGGTAAAATAAAAATAAAATATTCTAGATTTATTTTAAAATGTATTGAATATATTTTTGTAAGATGTAAATGCATTCTTACAGGGAGGAAATACAGTGGTAATAGTTTGCTTTTAGCATCTGTGAAATTAATACTGCCTAATAGTAATAATGTCTTAGTTTGTTTTCATGCTGTGGATTCTTGGACATTTTGATTTTAAAATCCAGTTCTGCGATGAAACTGTTAAAATTAAGTTGGGGGTGTGTATATAGTGGGGTTTTATCCTAATACATGTTTAGTAATTTTCTCGTCTAGTTAGTCAAAGATACGTGTCAAGACTGCAGGTAAGAAACTGTGGAAGTGTCTATTCCTAGAAAATTTTGTTGATAGGTTTTCTGTACATAAGAAATACATACTTACATAAAATATGATAGCGGGGGCTGGTGTTAAACGTTTGACACTAATGTAAGATAGCAACTTTAGCATGTGCCCTTCACGACCTGCAACATAAACAAGTCTGACAAAACAAAAACAAGGCAATCTAGTTAGTGTAGCACCTAGACTTAACACCTTCCTGGAAAAAAAAGAATATACTCGGGTATGTTCTATTTTGTGACTACACCTAACTATAAATACATCAGTAGTTCCCTTGATATGCAATGGAATCTAAAATATGTTACAGGCTGGAATAAGGGAAGTAGCCAGTGTTACTGGTGAAACAAAGCAGTGAATTTGAAACCAATTCAGAAACAGTATTAAATTACTGAACTTCAAACTAGCTTCAGGATCATTAATTTGCACATTAAAATTATTTTGGAAAAAACCATGTTAGCTACTGTATTCTTTTAAAATATTTCATCTTTTAATTTGCTTCATATCAAAAAGCTGTATTGACAACCTGTCAAAAAATTGGTCTTTACAGCCCTCTGGTATTCAGCTGGATTTGAGATTTTAAATATTTATTAAATACTAAATGGAAGCATTTATGGAAGCAATAAGGGACCATATTTTCTTATTTCTAAACCTGCATAGCCAATTTCTTTTTGAAAATCAAACAATATAGTCAGATTTGCAGGTACTTTTTAATTGCATAGGGATCAAAAGAACGCCTGTATCTTTGTGTGTAGATACATATGTATATACAATTCTTTCCATCCTTCAAGAATTCTCATTTTAAAGGATTTGGGAGGGGTGCTTACCTGCCTGCAGTAAAACAGGTCCCATTGGCAGATCCAATTGTAGAAAGGGCCACAAAGAGAGGAACTATCCAAGAGGCTGAATAAAGGACTCTATCTCCAAATGTCTGGGATATGGGATTAAAATTATTTTTGTCATTTCAATTTACCATTTGTTATACTGAGTAATGTGGGAGCCTCTTCAGAAGTACAGTAAATGAGTATCTAAAGTATGTCACCATTAAAAACATCAGTTGTATATTTTGTGCAGTTACTAAAAAATGTTTTGCCAGTTGACGACCTGGAGTAAGTCATGAGCCACTCTATAGAGTGGGAATATTGCAGTGTTTGAGGTGCAGCATCTGTAGGAAACACTGGAGACATGTGAAAAATACACATTCTATTCAAGACACTTGATTTGGGAATGCCTGCAGAACAGGAAGATTGCCACGCATGCATGAGCTCTTTCAACATATGTGGAAGGAGCTGACACTAGCAGCAACAGCATGACAGCCTGGGCCTTGTGGGTGCACCAGTGAAAAGCAATGGTCTCTCAGCATGCTTCAGTTTTCACCTGTGCCATGGTATGTGGGCTGCTGCTGTGGGATGGAGTAGAGCTAAGTATTGTAATAAGTATTGTAAATGCATTTGAAATCAAACTTTCGAAAGGTTTTGGGGGGTTTGTTGAGGGTGATTAACCTTTTATAGCAGGGCAACCATTAAGAGTAACATCAGTGTTTCTCTGTCCAGTGGTAGGACACACCAGTGCCAAGCAGTGCCAAGTGCACTTTCAGATGTGCAGACCTCGTTACAGCGTGCGTTCCTGCTGTTTGTCTTTCTGCTGCGCAGTGGCAGTTCTGGTTTTGTTGTTAGTCTGACAAGTTCAGTGCTATCTGATGTGTGGTGTTTAGATTGTAAATTTGGCAGTATATTGAAGTTAAGTCAATATATATACTGCTGTACCTCTTGATGCAAACAAGATGTTGAAATGCACCGAAGTTCTGCATTTTAATAACTTCTTTTAACATTGTAACTTTTTTTTTTAAACATACTTAAGAATTTCTAAGTTCATGTACTTCAGTGTGCTGCATTGCATTTGGCATGCATGGGACATACTGTTTGTTTTCCCCAAAAACTAATACTAGGAAAAGTTGCTGCATGATCTTAACAGGTGAGAACTGTGTCCCACAGAAAATTTACTGAGTGGAACTGCAGGGACAGATACATCTGTTAAGATTTTAGAAATCTATATCATCTTTAATTTTATTTGTAATACTCTTGTAGTAATATAAAAAGGGTAATTCTTAGTTTTGTTAAGAAAAAAAACTGAAGAAGTGAATTATGGACTCCTTGCTGCCATCTCCAGCATGATGGACTTGATCTGGCATTTTTGCATCTGCTTTTTTCTCGGAAATACTGGAAACACTGAAAAGGGCAAAGTAGCAGCCAGGTGTTATTTTTCCTTCCATTTTCTGGTGCTTATGAAAGATAATCAACCTTGGAGTGGCAGTGCTCACAAGATGTTAGATGCACACTGCATTACTTTTGCTTACTTCCGTTTGTTTTTTTTTTTCCTTGGGATATGACGTAAGTACTGTTGTAAGCATCACTGAAATAAATCTTAGATTAAGAAATGACAGTGGATGATGGGGATAAAGAAGACACTGACAGCTTAAAATTTACTGTATCCTAAAGACAAATTACAGGTTCCTTTTTTGCTCATGACTTTAATGCACACAGCCTTCTCCAGATGCTCTATTACAAAATAAAGTGGCTTACCACAGCAACTGCCTGGGACTGCAGGAGTTCTGTTGAAGTCATTACGGTGAAATATGAAATGTTTATCAGAACGTAACAAACTGTAACCAAGGGGATTCCAATAATTATAGATAGCGGTAGATTTCTAAAGGATGCAAAAGTAAGACTCCATCAGCATCGCTGTATCACTGGTAGAGTTGTCATAGTAAACTGTGGACTCTTACTTTTCCCCATTGCTCTGTAGGTGTATTTACATTTCTTTATTGTAGAGCCATGGAAATCAGGACTTTACAAAAAAAAAAAAACAACAACACAAACTTATGAAGCGTGGTCTATTAAGTGCTCAAACTGAATAACCTTTGCTTTAAAAAACAAGGCAAAATATATGCCTGCTTGTGCAGAAATAATAGCGTTCAATTTTTGTCATTAGAAACATTGCTTTCCTACATGGTTTTACCTGTAAGGATTTTTAAGTTCTTCTGTGATGTAATTGAGTTGATTCCTGGAAGGAGAAGCATTCATACAATGTTATTAGCAGGCAGGTGTTGAAATGCTAATACATTATGAAGTCTGGTGTTACTTGTGCTACTAGTTTTTACCTTTGCAGTTAGAAGGGTTTGGTTTGTGGGGTTTTATTTTGTTTTGATTTTTGTTTGTTTAGTTTGATGGGGTTTTTTTTATTGGTAAAACTGCCAGACAAAAACCTATGTGAGCTTCTTATCCAAATGTCAGCCTCTTGATTCACTATCATCTTCCCCTCCATTATCTTTTCCTCCTCACAATTTTAGAAGTATCTCTTGAGATTTTGAAATGAGATTGTCTTAGTTCTTGGATAAAATAATCCCAGGAGAAGAAAACAAAAATTTGGCAGACATTATCTCAAATCACAGGACTGCCTTTGAACCTTTGCAATATCTGAGTCTTTTCAAATGAAAGCACTAGCGTACCCATCACAAGGACTGAAGTGTGTCATGTTGTCTAGAAAACGAGTGAAAACCTCTTCAAGGATTACACCAATCAGAATTATATTTTCAAAATAATAACTTTTCCTGGAGCATGTAGACCAGTTTAAACAAGATTTTTTACTTCTCCACTTCTGAAAGTGTGAGGAGTTGGTATTTACAATTCAAGAGACTAATCTTCAAACATCAATGCCTGGTAGCTATATATACTGAAATAATTAGGCACCAGCTGCCCTGTCACCTTAAAACAGGTGAATTTCTGAATTAGCAGACATGAGTGCCTGAGTTGGAAATAGAACCGGAATGCTCCATTTAAAAATAAATTCAGTATAAAGCATCTGCATTGGACTTGCTTTGCTGGAAGTTAACAGTTATATTCTCAGTTCCTTCCAAAATACAGATCTGTATGCAAGCCTTTACGGTTTGAACATCTAAGAATAGCATTAACGGATCAGATCATACTAGATTTGTGCCAACGAGTCTGAGACCAGCTGACATTCCCTTTAGTTGCAGGAAGTGAAATGTGTAAATTGTTTTCTGGATTGCGGTAGAGATTAAATATTCCTGCCAGTAAGTTTACCCCTATGAAAATAATTCTGGAAGGCACTCTTCTGGGTACTAAATACAGATGCCTTATATAGTGTCTAAATGTAAACCTAAGTTCATCCATGTGTGTGAATATTTTCAAATGTGTCTTCTTTAATATGGTAGATAATAGATAAACAGATGTGGAGAATTAAAATTGAAAGCTTCTCAGGGAAAAAGACTTAATCTTTTTACATTAACTCCAAATGAAAATAAGAAAAAAAAAAAAGAATTGGAAGTTGAACCTTATGAATTCTGACCTTTTTTATGTCCTCCTGTACTAATCAGACACCACTACATTTCACAAGAAATGGAATTTGATGGGTAAGCTGCAGGGACTCTGGGAAGGCTATTTGTCCTAACAGTAAACTTTAAAGTGGCGTTAAACTTTATATTAGTTATTTATATTATATTTATATTCTCATTGCCACAGTATCTTAAGTACCTTCAGCAGCAAAGCAGCAACTCCTTTCAGGATCTAGTATAGTTTCTTTCCCCTATAAACAGGAACTTGAGGGTTTGGGGGGTTTTGTTATTTTTCCAGAATTCATTACAAGATTCTTAATAACAAGTCAGATGTTACCTTTTTCAGATCACATCTGATGTGATCTGGAGAGATCTGGATTTACTGGAGAGTAAACCAGTTATAGGATGATAAACTGTAACCATTAAGTAAAGATACCTTACCATCCATCATATGCCCAGAGTCCATTATAAAATGCCAAACCAATAGATCCAAAAGAAACTGAACTGTCCTTGTAAGAATCTTTAAAGTTTTCTGTTTTTCCTGCAAATAAGACATAGATTACTGGTCAGTATTGAAATTAATTCCTTTAGTCCCCACCAGATGAAGAAACATTCTGACCGTTTAATTAATGCCAGTTTTTATTAGTTGATCTGTAGTGCTGCATTTCCCACCCAGCCTTTCTCTGAAAGAAAGTACTGTAGTTCCTGAGAGATCTGGAACTAAAACTCTGAAAAGAGAGGTTTATTTTACACCACCTCTGTCAGTGGGAAATTGTTTAACATCATAGCAGAAGTTAAAATAGTTTTTGCAAGTAGTGTGTTTAATTACCTTGTGCAAGGAGAACAATTCCACTTACAATAATGATTGTGACAATGATCATTTTAGCAGCCGTGAGAAAATTCTGGAGATAGCTTCCGAGCTTCACACTCAGTGAATTCACTATTGTAATTATCACTGAAACACATATTCATGAATTTCTGTATTAAGTTTGTCAGAATTAAAAGGTGCTTCTTAAGTCCTTCCCCCTTTCACCTCCCCGCCTTACTTACTTTACTACTTTCCCATACAGCTGTTTGTCTATTATTATTGATACAGAGGGGTTTAACATATTATGTTTGGATAACTTTTAAAATTGTGGGGAAAAACAGTTTTCTGAGTCAGGCAATGGTGGATCTTGTCTCTTAAAATCTTACCAATGGCAGCTGCTGCAAGACACTTGATGGGGACTTGGGGTGGATCACAACTGGGATAAAAAGGAGCTAATGTGTATTCCGCAAAGCTGAGACAAATGATTGCAAATGAGCTGGGTTTGGTAACCAGTAAGCTTGTCCAAGAAAACAAAAACGCTGGAATTGGGCCGAAGGCCTCCATAAGGTAAGGATATTCTCCCCCAGATTTTGTGATCATTGTACCAAGCTCAGCAAAGCAAAGTGCACCTGAATAACAAGAAAAACGTTACTAGCTTAGTTCACAAGCTTTCTAAAACAGATAATCACTTCTTAATAGGCAGAAAAGTTAAGAAAATAGATACATACAGTGCATCATTACCCTGTTCTTGTTTTGGTATGTTTTACTGTATATGCAAAATAAAATTCTAATTACTTGTGAGCAATTGGAAAAAGATACACTGAAGCTATCAAGTTACAGACCAGAACTGACTACTGTTGGTGTTACAGACTTCAACAAAAAAAGTACATTCTCATTTTATATTAGATTTCTGCTTAAGAAACCAACACAGTAAGAAGCATCTAAGTGACAGCTGCACTGAGTGCCCTACCTTTGGGAAACTTGGAAAAATAGACTTGGTGCACAATTTTAAATTAAAATGTCTACTAAGCTCAGCTTTGGAGCAGAGTGATACTTCTAGCTGGCATCTTTCTCTGCCGTGTACCTGACAGAGTGCCCATGGAACTCCCTGTTTGGTTATCTTTTTGGAGCTGATTTTGAGGTGCTTGGCACTATATTTTCAGATAATAAAATTAGATTCAGGAGAAGGAAAATGGCAGAAGTACCTAGCTCACTGCTAGTGAGTGTCTCACTCCTGGTGATTTAAGTAGCAAAGTATTGCCTTTATTAGTTAGTGGAGGAAGTAAGCAAAATTAAGACTTGCTTTCAGAATTAACTGTAAATGTGCTTTGCAGTCTTAAAAAGCTCAATTTATCTTTTATAAACAGCACATACCTTATTTTTCTTTGCTGAGTACTGGTAAATTTACCAGGACATGTTTACTTTGGTCTAGGTGCTAATGGCTAATTTGTGAAATGAGAGTAGTATGCAGAAACAGTAGATACAGAGATTTATCCAAAGATTCAATTCCTTTGTTGACTCCTTTACCTAAGGTTGCAAGAATTCCACAGGCGGCCCAGATGGTTAAACAAGGACCCACAGCTCCCACATTGGCAAGTACCGATTTTGGAGAAATAAAGATGCCTGAGCCAATAATTGTTCCAACAATCATACAGATTCCACTGATGAGGCCCACCTTAAAATGAGACATTTTGTAAAGTAACTTCTGATAATTCAATAATTGCTTCTTGCTATAATGCAATTATAGTAATTGTCATTACTGACTTACCTTTTTCAGCTTTCAACATGCAACTTCTAAAAAGTAATGCGTGAAACTGAAGTTTCTCCTTTCCTTGCATGCGCACCCTGTGGTGTAGTCCTGCTGTTCCCACAAGTCCAGTTATTTGGACTCTGCATGCCTGTGTATTTGCTGTATTAATCCATCCTTTGAATTGTGTGGGGCTCAAATACAATGTTGTACATGTCAGCATCCCCTTTCCACTCTTTGATTAAACACTTGAATTCTTTTATGAGCACTTGAGGAATTCTGAATTTTCAAAACTTATAAATTTGATTTCTTGGGTGGAGTTGGGTGTTTTGTTTGTTTGCTGGTTTGTTTTTCTAGCAGTTGCTTTCACTTCCTTGCTTCAAGTATTAGTGCACAGGAATTTACTTGATAGTGCTAAGTGGTAAAAGAATCATGTTGCTTAAGTTTAAAGACGAATTCCACTCCCTCCTGAGAGCAAATGGCATATCTGATTTCTATGCCATACTGTAATTTTCTGGAGGAGACACCTTTTTACTTGTATTTCTGTACCAGTGACTATTTTGTGGCTATAAACATCAGCGAACTTCCAGAATCAGTGAGCTGAAAAACCCACTTCAGCCTCTGAGAAGTGCATGTGGAAGGAAAAGGTAAAATTTCTGAAGTGTCTCACTTGATCAACCTCAGTTACCCGATAGCAAAATAATGCAAAGCCTTACAAAAATACATATTCTTACTTTTTGTGTTTTTACCAGAGCTTTGAGCAATCCGGTCTAGTGGAAGGTGTCCAACCCACGGGTTGGAACTAGATGAGCTTTAAGGTTCTTTCCAACCCAAACCATTCTGTGATTCTGTTTGACTAGTAATTAGTAGTTTCCTAAACTGCAAGCCACCCACACTGCCAAGATACTAGCACATCGCAGCTAAACCAGGATACAACTGCAGGTTTTGCATGCTGATTCCTGTGCACAGACCCTCCTTCTGCCAGCCCCTCGCACACCCACGGACCAAAGGGGGAAAAGAAAATGGTTTACCTCCTTTTGTAGGTTCATTGTTTGGGGCTCATGGCTCTGAATGGATTGTCCATCCTCTTTTTTGTTGTCGTCTCCTTTTCTTTTCTTCAAGCTTTCTTCACCCATTTGGTTTACTTGCTTAGATCTCCAAGGAAATGCAAACAAAATGTTGGTCTAGCATATGAATGTTAAGGTGAACACTGCCGGAAAATACAAATGCACACGCACACACTTGCTCACAGGCAAAGGCCTTCCACCCAGCTATGCACTCAGAGATGAAATCCAGGAGGTATTATTTGCATCTACTCCATCTCATCCATCCTATTTGCTGTAGATTTTCCTCATACCCACCTAGCAGTGAATGTCTTTCTTTGGCTCAGGTTGCCTTCAGTTGACAAGATGTCTTTCCTGGAGCAGTCTAGGTTTTATAGCTAGTCTCTCCTTTGAATTCTTCCAGAGGTTCAGACAGATTTAATCTTTCTCCCCAAAACTATTCTGTTTTCTTATCTAGGACAACTTCTTTCACCTTCCTGGTTAAATTAGGCCTTGTCTCATGTCCTTGTAGGTGCAAGTACCTGCTAAATCAAATGGTGTTTGCTGTGATTGATTGTCTAATTAGCAGCTCTTTGCCTCAAAGAGTTAAGATCTTCTCTGTGTTGACTCAGGATGAATGTCTCCTACAGAACTTTTTGTTCTGTTTAGAATTAGAATGTAAACACATGATTGCTTTCAAATTGATGGGGTTAGGTCCTGAGTCTCAAAACATGTTTAGGTCAAAAGTCTCTTCTCCCCTGAGAACCTACAGCTATAATTAATGGAATCTGAATGCTGAAGATCGTTCTGCAGTTACACAGTAATACAGGAATGGATCATGTTTAGGCAACTTAGCTAGCATACAGAAATTCTTGACTACAGAAACCATAGCTTTTTACATTGTCTCAGAACACCTATCTCCGTATCAGTCTTCAAAAACATTTGGGCTGTTAGTACATCCAGGTTCTGTTTTGAATTAAAGATTTTCAAAAGGAATCCATAATGAATCCAACCTTAAAGATTAAACCTTGAACAGAAAATTGCCCCAGTAAGGAATGCAGGGCCTGGGTCACTGAATTTTACTACAGCTTTGTGCCCAATGTCTCACCTTTAAGTCATGTATTAGAATGTTTTAACAGTCATCTTTTAGCAGTTATACATTCACTTACCTTTTCTTATTTATGTTTGCTTGGTGTTAATCGGGCCCAGGAATCTCTGTGTAGCGTCTATCTTTATTTCTCCTGTTAGATTTAGCAGCCACTTAGTGAGATATGTTCATGTCAGAAACGAGAACACGCAGAAGAAGCAGTGGCTTAAGTACAGAGGTTATAAAAGGTAATCATTAAACCCATTCTCAGCCAAGAAGCTTTGAGATAGGAACTACAGGTAAACCAAGACTGCAATTAGTTTATCTTTAAAAAAAGAAAAAAGTCTTTGTTCCATTCCTGAGAATGTTTGTCCAGTACCTAAGTAAGTGGTATATTGCATAGTGAGAGTGAGCCATAATTTGAAGTGTCTATTTTGATGATTTTATATCAAGCAATTTCTAACTTAAAGATGTCTCTAAAAGATAACCTTGAAGAGATTGTCACATTATGGGTGCATTAAAAACATCAATCCAGATGTTAGCTGTAAACAGTTGATATTTTTATTTTGAGAATGTAGAGTAAGCAGAGATTTTTTCCTTTGTTTTTCATTAACCTGGAGGCAGCTGAGTGGACAGCTTGTGTTCCCTTCCTTGCTGTTCCAATTAATTTTTCATTATTGTAAATGTTTAAAAGTCCTGCTTTACTGAAAAGTGCCATTCTCTCTCTATAGCTTTATAGACTGCAAAAATGTGCTGCTATCCTGAATGCTGAAACCAGGGTAGCTTCTTTCATTCTGGCTAATCATCCCTGAAGCACTTGAAAAAAACACGCCTTAACCATGTTTCACTTCGTTGTTTTTGGCAGCACAGCCCTACAGCTCCTTCCCTGTTCCAAACCAGTCCCGACCAACCTGATCTAACTGCAGCTGACTTTACTTTTTTTTTTTCCCCAGTATCTGCTGTTAACATTAAAAGATGGCTCTGGTATTAGCTGCTGATGTTAAATACAGGTTTATCTTGTTAAGATAATGCCTTGTGAACAGTAGCAGTGCAGGACTGGAAATAAGACCAAATGGTTGGACCCAAGTATCAACACAGCAGTATCCTGGCAAGATTTGACAGTTGGTTTTCTTCCTTTATTTTTTAACCTTTTGCCTAAGGATGCAGGCTTGATCCGCAGGAATTCCCATCTCTTGTAATGTAAATGTAAATCTGTGACTGAAAAAGGGACTCTAAGAAAAGGAGAAACAGATGTATGTGGGGTTATGTTCACCGTGCTTAAGCCAGACTCTGGGCAGTGGATGTCCTTCTTCAAACCAGATTGGAAAGTAATGTCAGGACTGAAAACAAAATCAAAGCTGTATATTTTGTTTTGTTTTTTAATCACTGTCTTTTTCCTCTCTCTGTTTTTTTTGTTCGTTTTTTTTGGTTTTGTTTTTTTTTAAATTCTCACAGAAATAGGTTTGAGCTTCAAGAGAAGCCTTTCCATCTTAACTAACTTTTGTTCCAGAATTGTCACCTGAATGATGGGTGGACAAAAGTGGGCTTTTTTCCTACAGATAAAGAGAATAAAGAGTGTTAAAATCAGTCTTACTACACGCATATGAACAGCCAGACAGCAACAACTTCCTTTCCTGTGTCTTTTACAGGGACTTTAAAATATTTTCCATTGTAATTGCAATGTAGGCTTAAACTAGCATTTTTGTTTCCATCAACTGCAGATGCTTCATTTGGGATCAGATATTAGGTAAGGTACTTCTATGTTCTGTATAGCTGACAATTACGAAATTAAGGTTTATTTTTTCCTGAAATGCCACAGAGACTGTGGAAATAGCTAATGTGAAAAGGAAAAAGAAGGGGGGGAGTCATACTATGAGGCAAACCTTGCTCCTCAAAATGAAGTAGGCACCCCTCTCACACCATCTCTTCCCTGGAATTTCCAGGAAAAAAAAAAAAAGACAAAAAATGTACATAATTTTGATAAAAATATATTGGAGTTTGTAATATTTCATTCTATATTAAGAAATGTTTTGCTCTAGACTTTGTTTTAGATGTAGTGTAGGTAATCTTTGACATTCTTTGTGCAGGTGCATGTTCTACATGTCCGGTGATGTTTTCACGTGTGTTTCCCCTTATTGCACCAATCAGATCTATACTCTTACTTTGTTTCTTCAGATACAGTAAAGGCAACATTGCAAGGGTACTGTTCAAGTTTTTGTCCAGGCAATCTGTTTCTTTAGTCTACCTGGAATGCGTATTTGGAGAGCTCCCATCTGTTCATTGGTGTCTTAAATCTCTACCCGTGACTTGACCATAGCTAGCCTCTGTTTCCTTATGAAAATGAAAAAGTAACTTCATTTATTATTAGTTTTGTTTTAGGGGTTAATCTTCTTGGGATGCTATAAACTCATTAAAGAATTTACAATATTACCAGCAATCCTTTTCCTCAGCCAGTGAAGGAAAAAAGAAAACACTTGAGTTGAATAATTCTACTGCTATTTTTGTGATGGGTAAGAGAAATGGCATTTTACAGCAATGGGAAGAGACTCCTTCCTTCTCAGATACATAGATGAAGAGATGAAGGAGTTCAAATTCCAAGGGGCTACAGAAACAAACACTCTGAGGGCTGGTCCTGTCTAAACAGTGTAGTTTGAACCTTTTCAAATGCTATTTACCAATTAAATCGTAAAAAGTAATTTTCAACTTCCAATTCAGGAAATAGCAAGGGTGCAGTACATAAATATGCCTTTATTATCATTAGTCACTAATAATAAAGGTTAATGTTTGTTAGGGTTGGTATTTATTGCTTGCAGTAACACGCATGCTACGCTTTGGCCAGTACTTAACCAAATAGTAAGGATCCTGCAGGTTTTAATTGTAGCTTAGCAGTATCTCAGAATGGAGACTTTCCATTCTTACCTTGCTACTTGACAGATTACTTCATTTTAATCAGAGGATCCATCTGTTTACTTGCACTTGCTCTTCTTTGAATCCTGCCATTAACAGATATGTTGTAAGATGTGATCTGACTACTATCACCCTTAAATGCATTTGAACGTTTTATTTCGGAGTAATTGCAGATAATGCTGCAAGTGGCATATAAGGAAGCAGTCTAAATAGCTGTGTCAGTGCTGGGTTATGCCACTGGCTCGCAAGCTGTGGGAACCAATAGGAAAGGTTAGATGACTATGTAGTTCTTAATCTCCATGCTGTATATGGGTTTTAAGTACTGGTGTTTTCCTCCTACTTATTTCTGGGTTTCAGTGTGGTTGGTTTTGCTCCTGTGATACGTAGAGATCTTCAGGTCTGTGAAAGGGTTTGCACTAGACATGGCCAAATAATGTGTATTTTTTAGGAAGACAGAGATTTTATTGTATTGCATTCTTTTAAAGCAAAGCTGTTCAGAAACTCATCATAAACTTGTAAGTGCTGGGAACATAATTCTATCAAAAAAAAAACCCACAAAAAACCCCAAGAAGTCTTTTCTTAAGGATAATCTGAAGGAATTTTGCTGCTCACTGAAGGAAATTAGCTTGAGAGTATGGAATTAGTTCTTTTCCAGAGCTTTCTGGAACTTTTTAAAAAGTTAAGGAAGTTTTTAACAGTGCGTCAGAGCCGGGGCAGAACTGCTGACTCAGAACCCTCCTAAATGGAGGAGCTGTGCCTGGCCAGTCAAGAGTTTGTAGTCCCAGCAGCAAAGATCTTAAGAGCTGCTGGTGCAGAGTGCCAGTGCACTGGCATGAATTTTTCACGGAGAAAAATCCCGGGAGGCTCCTTCTTCTCAGCTGTTAAGAGCAGTGTTGTTGTGGGTAGAAGGTTCTGGCTTAAAAATGGAGGGAGGGAGGAAGGAAGGAGGGAAAGTGGGGTTTAAATGACTTGTAAATGGGCAGGGGGAATTACCTGATAGGGTAGGAAATCAGAAAATGAATGGCTTAGTTCACAGGACCTCAGAGCATTTCTGCCTTACTGTCTTTGTTGAGTGTCAGAATCTCTGTGGTATTCACTTACACAACAACTGAAAGCATACTGTGTGTCAGTTCACACTCTTTGCTCTCATGAAAGAGTAACAAGTAATGCCAGTGTATTTTAACAGAAGTTGGAAAATGCATTGGTACTACTGAGGTTTACTCCACAATCTCCAGTGGTTTGCTTGGTTTTGAAAAGTGGTGACAGCGTTTTTGAGTTGTTAACACGTTATTTAACCCAAATGTTTTTCTAGGGAAAATTATGTTATTTGTGGACAGCATACGTTGACTGTGGACAGGCAGCAATGAACCTTCAATGTGACTGCACTTCTACAGATTCTGAATCAGTTTTTCAGTTTCTTGATAGGAATTGGAGGGTGCTACATGGTTTTATGGTGAAATGGAACTGGAACTGCTTTTTGGGTTCAGTTTACAGATTGGAAGGTACTGGATATGGGAGGGAGGTGCAGTGTATTGGTGTGCTGTGTCAGCAGTGGTTGTGATAATGTAGCAAAGCTGTTAATGTCGGGTGGGTAGCAATCTATTGATAAATTGGCATGGACAGAGTTTTTGTCATGAAATTATTTCTTTAGTATCTATATTTAGTATAGTTTCTGTGAAACAATGTAAAGTAACATGTTTTCTTCAGTACCTGTGCACTAACCACACTCACTTACTTGATTATGCAAAATTCCAACACATTCACACTTGAGTGTGTTTGGAAGTTGTTCCTAAATACCAGGAGATGATTTACTTGGAACAGGATAATTAATTCTTCATTTCAGCACTTTAAAGATGAGTAAAAGTTCTTACCTGTACAAACAGGAAGAGTATTCTGCTGTTTGTTTCTTTGTAGTACAATAGTGACTGGCATTAATAGCTGCAGCACTGAACTATAAAGGAATTAGCTGCAGTGAGTATGAATTATCAGTAATTCTGCCAAAATAAATTGGTTTTATTTCTCTCTAAGCTAAGCTGAAAGGGAAGAAATAGTAAAACATACCAATTTTGGAAGGGCTTTTATTGGTGACTCTCTCACCCGCAAATTGCAGCAGCAAGGTCTAAAAAAGCGTATTTTAAAACATCTGTGAGAGTGTAGATGAAGAATTAATTGAAAAGGGCAGAAGGAAGCAGTGGCTCATTGCTTGGCTGGGAAGAGGTTTGTGCTGCAGGGGCATGTCCTGGGTGTGGGCTGCTCATGTTCCTGTTTATGTTGCAGCTGACAGAAAATACTGGGAATGATAGACCTGCGAACTGTACAAAATGGGGAGGATGGTCTAATGGAGTGAGCTGGTGAAGGGCTACAACGTATTGCCCAAGGAAGTTAAAAGGATTCCTTCATTACACACCTTTAATGAAAGATTTAACCATTATCTGTCAGTAATAGCCCAGTAAATCCTCCCAAGGATAAAACTGATTTTCAGTGATCCTCAGTACTCTGTAGTGTGCCGGGAACTTCACCAAGCATGGGAGAGGAATCAGAACAAATGTACCAGCTTCGGAAGACATAGTTGGAATCACGGAAAGCTTTCATGGTTCCTTAGTTACTGTGTATAGAACACACCCTGAAAGCTTTGAACTCATGCTTGTGAACACTGAGCAGGACTCACAGCAAGTGCTTTGGAATGTGCAAAGTGGTTTCTATACAAATCGTGCCACTGGAGACAGCAGAGCAGAGCAGACTTCTATGTGTCTGCCTGGTTGCTGCAGGAGGTACAGGTTTTAAAGGTGTACAATATCCATACAACGTCCACAGTGTGCAGGGTAGTACTTCAGAGTTTAGGTAACAAGCTCTTCGTGACTGCGTGTGTCAGCACCTCTGCAGCCTCTGTCACCTTCAGGATTTTGGATTTCCAAAGGCAGTTGTTTCACAGGTCAGCCTGAGCCTTTGGTACTTTCCTGATGCTATTTTCTTCCATGCACGTCATCCCATTACTTAGTGTAGTTCAAAGGTTACTTATTTCCATCCTTGATGTTAACAGAGCAGTGAAGAATGATTACAAGTTTTGTGTCTTCCCTAGTTTTCACACGCTAGTTAAAAAAGGAATCTGCAACTTCGTGTGTCCCAGAAGTTCCCTTTGTTGTGGTTTAGCATTTCTGTATGTAATAGCAAGAAGTCGAAACGATTAAATTGAGCAATGGGTAGTACTGTGTATTAGGGGTAGCTAAAAAAATTGTAGAGGAGACAATTCTGTTTGACTCCATGGAGAAATGGTAAGATGCCAGATTGTAGCAGTTAACTGGGGGTCAGTGCAGAGATAACATATTTAAAATGCTTAATCCTTAAAGAATTACCTACAGTGAAGCACACCGTGTTGTTTACTACTTATTCTTTGGCACTATTTGCTTCCACTATTTTGTTTCCCAGCTGAAGCAAGGCGAGCAGGGCTGTCTGCCGTGTTGGTGCAGGTTACTGGAACAGCCGTTTGCAGATGCTACAGAAGGATTTTACCGTGTGTCAGTTGGCACCCCATAGATGTAGATGCAGAAGGAGCATCCAGCAGGTGCGCGGTATGGTGTGACACAGTGAAAAAGCATAAATCCCTTGCAACCAAAAACCCCCCTTCAGAACTTCACAAAGTTGGTAAGATGATACGAGACCAGCTCCTGTCTGGACAGGGATCCACTGCCTGCTGTTTGGGATTTTTCATGCTCTCATTCTTGATAGCAGTGCTCAGTGAAGCTGGTGGCTTTGGTCTTAAACACCATTTAATGATTTGTGACCACTGTCATAACCTCCTCCAGGCTTCATTGAGGGTAACTCCTCTGAAACCTAAAGCCTTATGGATGATGCCTGAAGAAAAGCTGGATTCCTACTTCTGCAAACATCTGTGGTTACAATTTATGTATCTTACAGCAGGGTGACCGCAAGCCCTGAGTAAGAGTTGAGTCCTGGTGTTAGGGCACGTACAGCTATGTCAAAGCCACGAAATAGTTTCTTCCTGCTTCGGTATCTTGTCACCGAAGGCGTTCAGTATCATAAAAAGACTTGTTTCCCTTGGGTAGGGACATGCAGATTAATTTTGAATGGGTAGGAATTGCTCTAGTTGACATTTGTACTGGGAAAAAATAATTCAAAGTACATTATAGATTTCCCAGCACTGGTGTCTGATTCACCAGTGATGACGTTATTTATGGTGTATAAATGTTTCCATTGGCAGTGCATCTTTATGGAGTGAATTGGTAATGAGAAATTAATACAGAGAACATTGTCCATTCCAAGAGGACGGATCTTGTACTTGCATGGTAGCATGGATTTGGTATTAAGAAACAAAAAGTTTTCCATTTTTCGTGCTCTAACTAACTTAATTCTAGCCTAACCCATTTCAAACTTGGGATTTTTTCCCTTCTGATTTCAGATGGAACCAAAGTAGATGAGGCCCTCAGTGATGTGGTTTAGTGGTGGTCTTGGCAGTCATGAGGTAATGGTTGGGCCTCTTGATCTTAAAGATCTTTTCCAACCTAGTTGGGTCTGAGTCTAGTCTTTAATTTGTTTTAGTTACCTGACTTGAATCATGGTTCCTTCTGCTGGATAAATCCCTCTGTTCTATGGCAATACATAGGAAAAATCATATTTCAAGTATTTTCAGTCTGTGACATAAAAGCCTCTAGGAACTAGAGTTAAGGTTAGCTTGTCTGCCATCATTGTGATGGTTACATTGCATCTTCCTGCGGTTCATAGTATGTTTATGTGCCTCATCCAAGTTCTATAGATCATAACAGAATAGCTGTGTATGGGCTGTTAACCCAAGGAACCAACTGAACTGACTCTTTCACTGGATAACTCTTCCATAATCTCCATTGTCAAATAGCCCATCCCTGCATCTGATTTGAGCTGCAGTGGTGAGCTACCCAAGTCCTTGGTGCTGCTTCACCATGCTTGGTGCTGGCAGCAGGGGCTGGCACCTTCCTCAGGTGGTGGTTCAAGCAGTTGACTTCAACATTTTGTGTGTGTATGTTGACAATTAAAAGTGCATCTAACTCTTACATTATTATTTTATATATTTTAATATCCTGATTAATTCCCAGTAGTGGTTCCTGGTGGTGTCTGGTTATCAAGTAATGCAGTTAAATCCCCCCTGACTGCACCTCCTGCAGTTCCCTCAGTTCTCAACATTCTAAAGCTGGAGGCAGTAATAGTGAAAATACCCAAAATGCCTCCATTTGGGTGGGTTTCTAATGGCTCATGCGCACTTTTCCAGGGCTCAAATAAAACCAGTTTTTAACTGCTGCTTAAGTGTAGAAGTGATGGCCATAGTCCTGTAAGATGCTGCTTCCAGTTAGCTTTTGAGAGACTGCGGTTTTGTTTAAGTAGTGGTGTTGCCTGTTGGGCAATTGTAACTCTGAAAATTACCAACTTTACTCATTTCAGTGGGATTATTTTTTTTTGGGGGGGAGGGTTTGTTGGGTTTTTCTCGGTTGTTTTCATCATGTTTAAATGTTGTCTTTTAATAAAAAAAGGGTTTATTTTTTCAGAAGAGCATTTCTATGTAATGCCTATCTTTTATGTTTTTTTCTAGTCCTGAAACTAGTGCAGTAAACATGATTTTCATGTTCTTTTTGGACATATAAAAACAAGCGTTTCAATGCAAGACAAAGAACATTCAGAACTCAATATTTATCTTTCACCTGAAAGAGACTTAAGAGAAAACCAGTTCTTTGAGAGAAGGAAAGTTTGTTTCCAAACTGTTGTAAGGCATTGGAGAGAAGCTCCTGTCTAATCGTTAATGCTGTTTGTGTGACACTTGACACTCTTGTAAATGTGTTTGCTTTTGTTAATCTGAAGCAATTCCTGGATTTCACTGTCCAAGGATGTCACGTACGTGATCTGTACGTGTGTATTTGAAACAGCTGTTAACAGCACTCCTTGGTGTACCAGAAAGTGCTCCTGAGCCACAAAAGGTCTTTTTTATTCAGAGGACATCCTGTTTTCTCTGTTTCCTTGCAAATGCTGTGGAAACACTGTGGGATCTCCCAGGGATTTGATGAACTTTAGCTCATTTAAAGTTTAACATAATGTTTGAATGATATGCAAATGCCAAAGTGAGTGTAGCATTTCTGCAAATAGAGGGTTGGTGCTGATGTGCTGTCCTCTGTCCTTTGAATCAGGTAGGTATTGAACCCTCCTCCAAAAGGGGAGCTGGGGAAGGGGAAGCTGATGTGGCCAGGGTGTCATTCTCAGGCATTCCCCCTTCAGTGGGAGAACAGTTAAACCAATGTGGAAAGTTCTGAAGATCTCACTTGTGTTTCCAAGGAACTACCAGTATGACTGGGTTTTCCCTGTGAAGTTTACTTGAGACATATTCGAAAGGGCAATTAAAGCCAGAGGAGAGGAGTGTGTCACGACACACCTTGCCATGCAGGCAGTAAAGACACTTCATCACGAGCAATAAGAACAGGCAGCATGTTTTTTTTTTCAACTTTGGTCATACTCCATGTGTCCTTTATTTGGTGATTTGGGAAGAATTTATTGGAATTTGTCTTTTAAATTGAAACATACATAACAGAGACACAATACTTTCTGTATCAGAGGCTGCCTGTCTTGCTCTTTGCTTGTTTCGCAGCAAGGTTACATGTCTGTGCTTGAAGATCAAGCTTATCAGTTTGTTAACTGGGTGTCTTTTATGTGAACTTCAAGCTGTGCCACATTTTGCCTTAACAAGGAACAGCTTTTTCTTCAAAAGCTGAAGTCCTATTTTAGGCTAAATCTACACTGCTGATGGTACAGCTGGATAATAATGCTAGGTTTTTATTCTGATGACGTTAAAAATACAATCATTTTGAAGAGGGCAGATCTTCCATTACATCTTGAGTTGTTGAAAGTCAACTTCAGGCACCGTGTTCTGTTTCTTGGCTGAGATGCATAATGCATCTTTGTTCTTATCACTGAAATTCTTGCTCAATTTCATTTTTAGTAGGGGACGAAAGTTTCATATCACAATAGCTAAAATCATGTCCATATCGTAGGTCCTTCTGAGAACTTTCATCTAAATGTGGCTCATAAGCTATGGTGGTGCTCCACATGTTGTTCTTTCCCTGGGATTTATATAAGAGTTCTCGCATTCTCCTGTTTTCTTTGGATGTGGATTCCCAAATGATTTCAAGTTCCCCTTCTGTTTTCCTTAAAAAAAAAAAAAATTAAAAAAAAGCTAATTTAAAAAGTGGTTTCCAGCAGTATGTAATTTTGACATGTGGAAAAGCAAATAATAAACTGAAGTGAGATTTGAAATGATTGAAATTTAATCCTTTTTTACAAAAAAGTTCTCTAAGTGTAATGGTAGAGAGGCGAGGACTGGAAAAAGATCTGGACTCATGCAGTGAGCTGGATTAAGTTATAGAATCCCAGACTGGTTTGGGTTGGAAGGGAACTTAAAGCTCACCCACTTCCAACCTCCTGTCACAGGCAGGGACACCTTCCACTAGACCAGGTTGCTCCAAGCCCCGTCCAGCCTGGCCTATGAACACTGCCAGGGATGGGGCAGCCACAGCTTCTCTGGGCACCCTGTGCCAGCGCCTCACGATCACATTGCAGAATTTCTTCCTAACCTCTAATCTAAATCTACCCACTGTCAGTTTAAAGCCGTTCACCCTTGTCCTGTCACAACACGCCCTTGTAAAAGAGCAGGACAGGCAAGGTCCAAATATTGTGACTGCCGCTGTCCACTGAATCCAGGATTTGTCAGGATCTGTGGGGCTGTGGTTCTGCTTCCTGAGATGGGCTCGTCTGTACCACATGCCCCTTCTGCCGCGAGTCCTGCATCTCTGCTCTGAGGCTTAAGTGTCTGATCAGAAGGTCGCCTTTGTGCTTAGCTAATGCCTCTTTCTGGAGGCCAAATACAAGCTGTGGAAACCTTAAGGCCTTTTAAGGCACTGTAACTTTACAGGCCTGTTTCTCTGACCACCCAAGCATAAATGAATGAATTATGTAATGTGTGTTGGTTTTTTTTTCTCATAAAAAAAGGTTATTTGTCAAACATATCACCTAACACAACTTCATGCAGTTGTTTGTTAATACTTTTAATAGAAGCATCGACCTTATGAAAAAAATAGATTAGTTTTAAAAATTATCCACATGGTTACAATTTCTTCAGTAGCAGAGAAGGAGATGCTTTGGAGGTGGTGGTGTATCTGAACCCTTCTTAGAGGATTAGTTTTTAAACAGAGTTGAGGTGCAGAATCTGAAAGCACTCACTGGCGTTGCTTTGGAAGGAGCAGTGAAAGCAGATTGTTGTCAAGGAGAGTGTACTGTAGATGCCCTGGCTCTGCAGTGTGCTGCAGTTACAGGTGAGGCTCTTCAGGGTGCTACTGCTGCTGGTCTGGTTTTCTCAACACTCAAGTTTCTTCTGAGATCAGCCCTCACCACCCTTCTCTTACATCTTCCTGTATCTCACGAGAAATTCCCTCAGCTGTGCACAGCACTGCTATCCCTGACTATGACTACGCTGACATTACCCTGTACAGATCACAGCCCCAGAGGTAACCCTTAGTACCCTTTTACTGGTAACCAGTGTTACCATCCCATAGCAGCTAGTTCACCTCTTCAAACACAAACTTGGAATGTAGAACTAAATATGAACTCAGCTGTAAGTGTGTTCTGTTTCCAGATGTCTTTTGGAAAAAACACTTAAGTTTGTTTCTCATAGAGGTAGGCTGCTGCCCAGAGAAGCTGCGGCTGCCCCATCCCTGGCAGCGTTCAAGGCCAGGTTTGACAGGGCTTGGAGCAACCTGCTCTAGTGGAAGGTGTCCCTGCCCATGGCAGACGGTTGGAACTGGGCGAGCTTTAAAGTTCTTCCAACCCAAACCAGTCTGGGATTCTATAACATGAGTAAAAATAAAAACTGCATTGAATCCCAAACCCAGCCAAAGAATGCAAGATTTATATCTGGTGGAGAGTAACCAAAATGCCAGTGCTCTGCCCTGTGTTTGAGGACGAAAAAGTCAACAGAAGTAGATTTTAAAGTAGATTCTTCTTTACAAAAGACAAGAGCTTTCTGCCCTCACTGAAGTCATCCAGCCTAAATCTCTGAGAAATGTTATTTGGGCTGGCTCAAGAATTCATTTTCATCTGTCATCTAACAGTTTATTTACATGGCCCTTATCCTAAAGATTAGCTATCTGTGTTGGTGTTACAATTTTATATGTAACCTTGCAGGTAAGACAGCTCCTCTCCCGTGCCTGTGCATGGTTGTGAAGATTTTCTACTGTTGGCCCTGATTTTCTACTGTTGGCCCTCTTCCGAGGACACTTTTAAGCAGTTCATGACTAAAGCATTTAACCTTAATTTAACATCCAAAGTACAGCAGCTGTAATGATCTCCCAGTACTGCTCCTCTGCAGAAGACTTACGAAACACATTGTGACCTTAGAAAACTCCTAAGTGTTCTGTGAAAGAAGACCTGAGGTATTTATAAACCTGGTTTACTACCCTGGAAGCACATTAACAACTTTATTCATATCTGAAATGTGCCATGCAGCTAAGGAAAGGTCTGTGATAATGACCACTCAGAAGATTACTCTGTAAACAATTAAAAAGTCATTAGCAGCTGCCCAAAGAACAGAAAATGGCTTCTTATCAGTTGGTGTAGGCAAAAGGTTGCTGTGAATTCCCAATATTCTCTAGCAAAGGCTGTAATCATTGAGAAGCTTCTACAGAGCAGCTTCTAGGAAAGTAAAATCTGCATATCTTGGGAGCTTTAAAAGCTTTTCTTTATCTAAAGAACAATTCATAGATTCACAGAATGGTTGGGATTGGAAGGGACTAATTTTGGGTGCTTAGTGAAGAAAAGTCAATTGAGCCTGAAGAGGGAAAAAGGGATTTAGTATACTGTACGGAAAGTGCAATTAATTATTTGACATTGCTGTGTTACATCATCTCATTTACCTACTTTGGGGGTAGAAAGGTAAACTTTTGAAGATCCATATTATGGGACTTTGAATTATGATATATGCTACATCTAAAAAACTTCTTTACCTATCTGTTAACATGAATTCAGAAGTATGAAAGGCAATTAATGAAAAATCCTAAATTATTTCCAAATAAACGTGGAATAGTCAAAATACTGTTTCGTCATACCTGCTTAATAGCTCTGTATAAAGTAATCAAGAGAAACTCTGCTAATACCAGGTGAGTCGTACCAAACCCTGTTTTTCTACTATTCTTTGATCTACTATTTCACAATGGCTGAGATGACTTGCCAAATGACTGCTTAATTACCTCTTATTCAGTTGGAAAAAGTTTTGCTGATAAGGTCGATGTGATATGAAGTTTTCCACTGCCAGAAGGGAAATATGCCTTTAAAGGACTCAATGAAAAGGATATTTCAACACTGACAGTCATAATCTGGTATAATCTGTTAAATTATTTTTTCATTCTGCACGTAGCCAATCTAAGTCACTTATTAACAGAACAGCAAGGTAAGGAAACCCATCATACATATTCCCTTAATTTCCTACTATTCTGAAAATAATTATTGAGGGGCATGGAGGGGAAAGTGTTCAGCCTTTAGTAGAGGATGCTATTAAATAATTAACATATATCTTCAATGATTTATATACACACACCCCAAATCAAAGACAAGGCTCAGATTATTAGTCTTCTTAAGAAGACATCTTAAGAACAGTAGTAGTCATCCAGATTAAATCCCTCTTTCAAAAGGTCTTGGATCTGGGAATTGAAGAGACCATACCATATGAGGCAAGAGCTGGCAGCTGTGTGCAGTTGCCTCCCCTTTTATACACCAGATCGACTTGGACTGCTCCTGCTGCCCATGACTCATTACCTTTTCTGCTGCAGCACTTCATCCAGGGTTTCCTGCTTGTCTTGCAGCAGACGTTGGAGCTGCTTCACTTCATGCTGGTACCAAGCAGTCTTCCCAGCAAATTCTTTCTCCTGTTCAATCATCTTAAGACTGATATCTCCAAGCTTCCCAGCTGCTTTCTTTTTATATACCTGTAACAGTTAAAGATAACAGGGAAAATGGGATTATAGGAGAAATAAGGATAACTCACTACCAAGAAAAGAAATAGCTAGCGATAGTAATTTGCAGTTTAATCTTTACATTGGTGCAGCCTTGCTTAAATATGTGAGGTAGGTTGCATTATGGTTTTATTTACTTATTAATTTGAAGGTGTTAAAATCATAGTTCTGCATATAAACTAGTGTGTACAGTGCTGTATGTTCATTGTAAGAGTGAAAAGAATTAGCTGGGAAAAAAAAAGGTTTGTTTTCCAAGATGCAAAGCTACACTGCATAGCACGTGTTGCTTACCACTTGTCCAGCAGTCATATTTATCAATACATACCATGGAAAAAGTGTCTGTATTCTTTGTTTCATCTTAATACTAAGAGGAAGAAAAGACTGGCTTCAAGTTTTAAAATATCTTGCTGCTTCACATAATAGCTCCTGCTGTTCAGTGAAGCACACGCGATTTTTTGCTTATTGACAATAACTATATTTGCCTTATCTCAAACCCAAGAAATTAGTCCTGTACAAAGTGATTTTTCTTTCTGAAATAACATCCCACTGAATTACATGAGGGCTGGAGGGGCTGCAAACTATGGCTTGTGTAGGTACATATTCCTACATGCTGCTGTAAAAACAACAGGTATTATCCAATATTAGCTTTTTCTTGTGATTGCAAATAGAACGCTTAAACTTTCTGTACTGCAGAATGTGATGCTTGACATAACAACCCATCAAAAAAGTAATTGCTATGCTAACCTTTCAGTCTGACATTTGGGGGCGCGGAGGAGAGGAAATAAGATATATATACAGGCTTGATACAGATTTGATACAGGCAAAAGGACAGAGTTTTGGGATTAAAGCACCTCCTTTAATAAAACTGCAAACTATTTAGTAAGCTTTGAAAATACTGCTATTTACATCTTGCTAATATAAAGTTTTATCTAAGGTGTTAACCACTAAGTTTTTACCTTCATCTGAATTGTAGCAGAGAGTTTAAGTATGCCTTTTACAGGAAGGAAAACAAAAAGGGGGTACTTTTTAGATATGTGCTACAAGCTTTATAATTCTTTCCACAAACTACTTCCTTTTTAGCTCTTGTGATATGTGTCATTTTGGATTTTCATTTTGGAGGTATAGGATAGTGATACAGAACAGTAATTACCTAGAAGGTTAGTCTCTCAAGAATTAAGGCTGACTTTCATTGTTGTTGTTTTGTTCTGTTTTTTCCTAAGTTTTCCTTGTCACTCATAAGAAAAGAATTAGAAGCCTCTGCAAGTTAACCAGTCATATTCAAGTTTTCAGATTCCTAGAGAAGTCTTCAAAATACAGAGTTAGATGCTTCCACTTGTAATGTTATGGAAGGATAAAGGCAAACCTGCTCCTCCTAAGCAAAGGCTTTGAGTTAGCCCAGAGGAGGTGCAGAAGAAAAGCTGAACTTTCAACTCTGTCAGTAAATGCCTCCTCCAGCTCCAGACCCAGAACCTGACATTCTCTATGTAGGGCAGATGCCTATTACTATTTCAGAGAACTAGAAAGAACTTCCTCTTTTAACACATATAAAGAAAGTAGTCAACAGTACTGGCGAAATCCACTTCCTACCTAGTGATCATTGATCATCCAGCTACTGGGAAGTCAGTGTTTTAACCTGGACTCTGACTCAGCTATCAGGGATATATGTAATTCTGATCATGCTCCTGTGATTGTAACTAAGTCTACTTAGAATGTCTAAGCTATCTCAGGAGATCTTCAGCACCTCACTAAGTGAGGGGTGCCCAGGCTGCTCCCTACTTGCTGTGAGAGCCTGGCTGGGTTGGGGTGGTTCTGAACACACCAACACAACTGCTGGCACTCGGAGATCCTTCACAGCAGGCTACCACCTTGCAATTGCTCAAGACAATGTCCTGTTAATTTTCTCTGAAGTGAAGCAGGTAGCAGTGAACAGACTGGTGGAGATGACGATTTTAAGGAAGAGGGTGACAACATGTAGCTGGAAGTGGTAGTATTTTCCTCCAGAGCTGCAGAGGGTGGTCTGCCCAACGTCACAGCACTGCCAGTATGTAGTACACACTCAAGACGAGGAACGGTCATGGATGCAGCAGCTGGTACTGAAGCTGATATAGCTCCTGTGATGACACAGTAAGTATGGCAAAAATGCCAACAAAACACCTTGTCAAAAAAGAAATTGCTATGCTAACCTTTCAGACTGAAAGCACTGGGCAGGGAAGAAGGAAATAAGATAGATGTATTTAAACCTTTTTTGGTACACAAAAGCTGCTCTATGCATAATAATTTGCTGGTTCTGTCATGATATTGAATTCAACTGCAATAGTTCAGTTGGAAGGGACCTCTCACGATGATTCAAATGCAGGTTTAAATGCATCATTTAACTTCAGTCATAAAAAAGTTCCATGTGTCAAGGACTCTTATGATTATTGCTGACAGCATATCAACTCCTAAATGCAGTAACAATTATACAGGTTTTATGGTTAGTTTACTCGATTCTATCTTTTCCAGGGACAGATTCCAAATTAGTAAGTACTTTTTCCTTCCTGCCATAAGGCCCAAGATTGGATACTGGTAGGGAAAAACAACAAGGGCAGCCTGTTTGTTGAAGCTGCATGAAAATGAGGGGAGTTACAGTGGAAGACGCTAGACGAGAGGTATCTTCAGTATAAAGGTGGTTTTACCTATTTTTACTAAAACCTTGTTTGACAAAATTACTATCAAACAGAGATTCAGAATCCATGAAACAACTTCTTATAATCTGACTTCTTTTTGACAGGGTGCCTTATTTAAAGATGATTTATATTTGCACTGATGGAAAGGAAAAGGTGCCCGATGATGAACTGGAGTGCAAAATCAATTATACCAGATTCACTGTTCACAGTTGCAAGCCCGAAATCTTGACTTGTCTTCCCAGAATTTGTGCTAGATGTTTGACTAAAATACTTCATGTACGGGACAGATCTCCCTGTGTCAGCTGTCCCTTTTGCTGTTGTGAGACAGGACTCCTGATGATACAAACATTAGTTCAAGGTCATACTAAAAGACAAACCAGCATGGAATTCTGACTGTAAAGAAATAGTTTTAACATAATAAACCCTGGCATCCTCAAGTTCTTCCCAAGGATCATCAAACTGCTTCGTAATTACAATTATGGAGGTAGAAAGAGACTCCCCAGGGACTCCCAGTCAAAGTTCTCAGATTACTATGCTGACCATGGCACTGAGTCATATCTGTAAGTTCTCAGGATCAGCAGGACCAAGATCTCTTTTCAAAGCTACGCAAGCATGCTCCCAGAATACTCGTATCGCTACTTGGATTTCTGTACTTTGGTTCCCTCCCTCTTCGGGTGCATGCACTAGTGATTCAGAAAGTGAGCCTAAGATTTGCATGTGTGAGTGTTGTTTCCTCCAGTCTGTCTTGTATATCTTGTATATAGCTTCTACCAGTGCCTCTGCTCTTCACAAAGCTAAGATGCAGTGTTTTATCACTGGTATATTTTTAACTGAACTATAAAACAACTTAATCACAAACTTCAACATTTATGGACAGATAAAAATGTGTCTAGTGTGATATACATGTATTTTTGTTACAGCCCAATAACTGGTGTGTGAATAAGGGCAAAGTGACAGCATGGTACTGTTCTGTGTTTCTTTTACTAAAAAGATGGTGGTGACTATCACTGGATCCTGAAGTAACAAATTGTATTAGACCACCATCTCATATCTGCAAACAAACAGATATTTGAATGTTTTTCATTAACACCCTTACCCTGCTTTTATCAAATACATTGTCAGAAACAAAAAACAAGAGTCCCACTGCAAGCTAGTTCAGATTTGAATCAAATTTGTTCTGATGTCAAACAGAAACATTCCGCTCTACAAGCAGATTTTTCAGAAAGTTTTGAGTAATAAGAATTATGACACAAAAAGCTTGCAGTTAAAGGGCCAACTAAAGAATAGGTTTTGTGCTTTAATATTTTTCATGATTCAATATGCCTGAAAAATTCTGACATCAACTGAACTATATACAGGTAGAAGTAACTGTAATTTGTTTTCAGAATTAAAAAACAAAAATACATCTTGTACCTTTAACAGAGATCCTGCAAAATAATTACTTATTTTTCTGAATACTTGTATTCCATCTATTTGATAATACTCTGTTGTTATTTCCTAAATTTCATAGGGTTGTATTGATAACTTACAATATTTTGCCCAGTGAAAGCTTTATAGAGTTTGTTTATAGTAATTGCTACATCCCAAACTGAAAGTGGGTATTTATAAAAAGAATCACTTTTATTTGCTATTCTAAGCATAGACAGTTAAAAATATCTAACAAAGGTGTGCACAGAAATGGCAATATGGTCTGGGGTTTTATCTTAGCAGTAACAATTAGCTTTAAAGACTTTCACAGTGATTCTGTGTTTGGTTACAGATCTATCAGACCTTGATTTGAGATTTCTCAATGAAAGACAAATCCCGTAGAATTTTTTGTTAATTTCCTTAGAATTACAGAATCGTAGAATCAACTAGGTTGGAAAAGACCTTTAAGATCATCAAGTCCAACCACCACCCCAGGGCTGCCATGACTAAACCACGTCACTGAGGTCCTCATCTACATGGTGTTTGAACACTTCCAGGGACTCCACCACTTCCCTAGGCAGCCTCTTTCAATATCGATTACCCTCTCTGTGAAGAAACTGTTCCTCATATCCAATCTAAGCCTCCCCTGGCGCAGCTTGAGGCAGCTTCCTCTTGTCCTGTTACTCATTACTTGGGAGAAGAGACGGGCTCCACCTCACTACAACTTCCTTTTAGGCAGGTGTAGAGAGCAGTAAGGTCCCCCCCGAGCCTTCTCTTCTTCAGACTAAACCCCCCAGGGCCCTCAGCTGCTCCTCATCCCACTTGTGCTCAAGACCCTTCACCAGCTTCATTGCCCTTCTCTAGCCTCGCTCCAGCACCTCAATGTCTCTCTTGTAGTGAGGGGTCCAGAACCGAACACAGGATTTGAGGTGCAGCCTCACCACTGCTGCATACAGGGGATATCACTGCCCTGGCCCTGCTGGCTATGCTGTTGCTGATACAGGGCAGGATGATGTTGGCCTTCTTGGCTGCCTGGGCACAAGCTACTCAGGTTCAGTTCCATCAGTCAGCACCCCCAGGTCCCTGTCTGTCGAGCAGCTTTCCAGCCACTCAAGTCTGGAGTGTTGCATGGGGAGCTTTCTCCAAGAGAATTTATTAAAAGGAAGATCTCCAAACCAGAAGCCCAGATCCACTTTTGTGTGCAAAGCACAAGTGACCTGACTTCAGAGGGAATCTAAAGGGATCTAAAGGGAATGGAACTGCCAGTTTTTTGAATGACCAGTGCCTGTGGGGTAGAAGTCGTGTGTTTCCAATGAAGAATGGCTGTCTCACCTAGCTGCCTTCTTTCTCCCCTCAAATAACGTTTTCAGGGATGTGAAAGAAGCCCCAGAAAATCTTCTAACACACATACAGCAAATGTGACCTGAAACAAGTTTGGATGAGCTTGTGCCTGCTGAGATACAAGGCATTTACTTCACCAAAGGGTAACCATAAAATACCTGGTTGTGTCTTAAAAAAGTAGAAAATACAGACTTACATTGTAGGCTCCTGGAAGTAACTCAAACTTGTAAGCTTGAAGCTTTCCTCTCACTGTAACCTGAATACTGTAATGTTCTAATTTGTATGATATAATTTGTTTCTTATCTTGTATCTTGCTGAAATAGCTGAATATGGCTAAAAGCCAAAGCAAATCACTCTTTTATAAGATAAGAAAGTACCACCCAAGTTATCAAGTCATATCACCCTTTCAGAAAAATTAATGCATTTAAATACTATTATCACTGGAGACAGATTACACCTAAATATCTCTCTTAAGAAGAATACAAGCCACTATCTTGGTAGGAAGATGTCTTCTGTATTTAGAATGACATGAATGAGGGTGAAAAATGGCTAAAACCATTTTATAGCTTCTCCTGGTTTAAGCCCCCCACCCACGCAGTTTTACTCACTCACTCCCCCTCTTTCTTCCCCCAGTCCTGGGGGGATGGGGAGGAGAATCAAAAGAACTCAACTCGCATGGGCTGAGATAAGAACAGTTTAGTAACTAAGGTATAACACAAATCACTACTGCTACCACCAATACTAATACAAGAGAAATACAAGGAAAGAGAATACAACTGCTCACCAAGCCAGACCCAGCCAGTGCACCCCCCAATACCATGCCGTGCACCCCCAGTCCACCATCATCACCACACCCTTCCAGGTCTCTCCCCTCCGCGTTCCCATCCTGGACATGACGTGCTGTGGTATGGAATAACCTCTTTGATCAGTTTGGGTCAGGTGTCCTGTCTCTGCCTCCTCCTGGCTCCCCTCCTCCCTGGCATAGCATGAGGCTCAGAAAAGTCCTTGGTCAAACCAAAACATTGCCAAGCAGTAACTGAAAACACTGGTGTTATCAGCGCTGCTCCCAGGCCCAAAATCAAAAACACAGTGCCGCACCAGCTACCAAGAAGGAGAAAAAAGACTGCTACTGCTGAACCCATGACATAGCTATACTAGTATAATTAGTGAATTCTTTTATGGTAGCATTTCATGCATTTAGGTATTTTATGAAGGGTTCCTTACAAATTTGAGCTATTTTTCAGCTTTCTGCTTTCTCTTCACATCTACAATTTGGCTTACGTTCTTTGGTTTTAATTCCTGGGATGTGCTGATCTTTACTAGGGAAGCACAGAAGGAGCTGGTCTCTGTTAACAAAGTAGTGCACACTTAGATACTGGAATAGCTGTGTAGTCTTCACTGGAAAAGTGCAATGTACAGGGACTCTCTCCTTTAGGGTAAACTGCATAAATTTGACCTAGTACAAAACAGCTTTTTAAAGCAGTATGTATTACTTTTTATATATGGAAACCAATGTACCAGGTATCCTTCTCCTTCCTTGAGTTTACAGTAAAAGCCATTATGGTAGCACCAAAGATGTTAAACCAGAAGTTTCAAATGTATTTCACACTATACTGCAACTACACACTACAATTTGTGTTTGTTTGGAGAGCTGTGAAGGTAGCTTATAACATATTCTGTAATGAGGCTACATGTTTGAACACCAAGTGTCTAAAACTCCTATCCTATGGCCACATGAAAGTATTGATGATGACTGCAGACTCAAGAGGTGCTTTTCATTCTTCCAAATCTAACTGTAATGGGCTTTAAGTTGAAGCATTAGTACAGCCTCAAAAAAGTAGCAGAGGATAACTGGGTTACACTACAAAGCAAAAATGAAACACAAATAGAGTTTTAATTATTTTTACAACCAGTACTAATTCTCCAGGTAATGGTGTAAATGTGATGACATGACAGACGTGCAGATGTACAGATACAATAGAAAAAGATGTTTGTCAAAACTATAATGATAATCTATTTTGCTTTTTAAGAACGCTTTATAAAATAATCCATGAGTCTTTCAAAGAACAGACACAGATTAACTACTGACTTTTCTCATTAAATAACCCAAAATGTTTTACAAAATATTTAGGTTAGAGTGATTACCTTAACTTTTTCCTCCAATTTTCCCAAGCGTAGACTCCCTTGTACTATTTTGTTGAGAACACCATGATTCTCTTTTTCCAGACTTTTGACCTGCAAAGATGTAGTACACATAACTAAACATAATCATTACTTTAGACAGGGCAGAGAAAACACATACACTAAAGAAGACAACGCTATTCTGTTTTGAGCTCCAACAGTCTGAAAAACGAAGATGAAAAAATAATCTTGTAAATTATTCTAATAGTGGCTAATTAAGAAATTGTCAACTGACTGCAAATACTATCTCATTAACAAAGTAAGACTTTGAAACCATTTATTATGAAAGGATTATAGCTACTGATAATGTAAACCCAACCAAGCCTGTGTATTTTTCTACACATGGATACATAGGGATCCCATTTGTATGCTTGAGATTTACTGTTCTTCAATTCACCCTTGATTCAGATTTAGTAGTCTGCTCTCCAAAGAACTCTTGCAATTCGCAGGGATTCACACACGGAATATGCCTGATGTGGCTTATGAAATGGTTCTCATTTATGACTGTTTCCACAATTTCATAAGCACTACATTCCCTCTCAGATATAAAATGTAATCCAAACAAAACTTGCATAAACTGTAAACAATGAAACAATTTAAAAACTGTAAGAGATTTCAACTGAATCAGTAATGTCTGACCACCTCGAACAACCCATATCCCTCCAGAGACACACCTCCTTTCACAGAAGTCACAATTAACCAGCATTGCTGGATTTGTGAGCTTCTTGCTCAGTCAGCAGCATTCTGATTTACTCTGTGGTGGCTGTATCATACAATATAATAAAGTACCATTTTGACAGCTGCTAACTCAGGTTTACAAATCATCTGTGTTGTACTGCCAAAACTGATTTAAATATATTTGTTGCTGCTCTGTTTTACTGGATTTATCAGTAGGTTGTCATTGTTTCTGGAACTAGTAAAATTAAGACTATCCATTTATTTTTGTGAGGATGTAGTTACTGTTTACTTTTTTTTCTTCCAATCCTTATTAAGTAAGAATATAGAGTAATTAAGTGCTGTATTCTTTCAGCTCTCCCTGTTCTTCTGGAATAAATCTGCATGAATTACTGAATTTTGAGGGGAATGATAATACATTTTAAAACATACATCATGTTCAGTAGTGGCTTTTCATAATAATTAGGGTTTGGCTCTGGTTAAATTTGTATTTGTTTGTTTTCCAGGTCTTACTATTAGACAATGTTATCTGGTTACCTGACTGCAAGATACCTGCCGTACACCTTTTTGCCAAGGTACGTTTTAAGTTCAGTGATTACAAGTAGGAACAGATTGTTCTGATACAGCTCTACCTATTCAGGCAGGAAAGTAAACTGAATACTTAAAGGTTTTACTGACACTAGACTATTTCAGTAGAAATAGCCCGTCTTGGAATATCTCTACTGCCAGCCCAGACAGAGTGAATTCATAAAAAAACCAAGACTTGTGTGCTGTTTAGTTTTTAAGCCACAAGATGGAAAAATAATGGATGACAAATAAGCTTGGATCATCATCATACCCAGAGGACAATGTTTTCCTGAAGGAAGAAATTACTCTGTTTTGCATGACAATACTGAATCAGTTTGCACTTGTCTAAATACAGTTTTAGGCTGTAGTTGACTGCATTTTGGGCTGTTTTCTGCAGACCTACTGTGAGCTCTTTGCACATACATGAAACAGTTTTCTAGTGTGTACTTCCAGGTGCCGGTTTCAGAAGGGAAAACTATGATGTCAGATACTGCACACTGGCAAAGATGGGGTTTACATTATCATGTGGTTATCGAAGTTATGTTAAGACATTTCCTTCTGAAACAGGCTTTTACTGCTAAAAGTATTCTGAAAGTCTACTAGGGCATTATTAAGCACACCACACAAACGGCATTCCACACGTATGCGGAATATTTGAAGGTAGATATACCAGAGACTTACAGACAAGAACCAGTTCCCCTAATTCCCAGGAGACATTTATTGTGCCTAGTTTCACAATCCTAAATTCCACGTAGCAGCGGACAAGGATTTGAGTTGTTCCTCTTATAGAATCAGGAATTAAGTACTATGGAATCTTTTTACCCAATACTGATGACAACCTTTGTCTACTACTTGAATAAAGAAGCTAAAGCAGCTTTATTTTAACAAAAGAAGCTTTATTTTAACAAACTTTTGTGAAATGGTTTCCAGACCAATTGAAAGACAGAGTGCCAATATGTAAAATTGAAACCATGTCCAAGATCTTGTAAAGGAAACAGTGTGCTACTAAAAAGCCTAGCAATTTCCAAGCTGTCCCAAAAGTCAACCACTCTGTCAAAATGGAGCAACAGTGTGCACGTGGATCCACAGTAGAAGGTCCATACAGATCACTTCAAGGATAATAGTTTACCTTTAGTTTCAGAAATGCGTATTAAAAATTTATGATTGTGTGCTACTTTTCTAACGTGTAGCTTCAACAATTGAAGCCAATTTCTAAAGTCAGGTTAAAAAACTCTTAAATTTTATATATACCACTGTAGATTCTAATGCAGATGCTTAATTATGTTATCTCCAGAAGTTATGGTAGTTGCTTTTAACCACTCTTTTAGAAAATAATCTTTTGCTGCCCCTATCCTGTTTGCAAATGTCTGTTTAAATAGCCAAATCCCTAAACTGATAGCTTTTTTTGATAATTCAGATTAACAATTAGTTGTGCCAGTAGGGTGATAACTGTGTGAAATATCAATTAAGTAATATTAATTATTTAAAGGTAATTACCAAAAAAAAAAGATGATCACGTTCCTGAGTTATCTTCTCCACCAAACCAATAAGGTTTGTTAGATATAGATGAGCTGCAACTTCTTTTTCTGTTGCTTCCTCCAAGTGCACTTTCAAAAGATCTATTTTTTTCTTTAATTGTCTGCAAAATTAACAGAAAAAGGAAAATCTTCAGATTGGGAATTAATAACAGCATAAAAAGAACTTGCATTGCATGTGCAAATTAACTTGTACAAGTCTCAAGTCTCAATCAGATATACTGTTAAAACCATACTGGCAAAATATCTGTAATGCAAAGTATGATTTCCCATTTCTGGAGGCTGTTTTTCTTTGTGAAAATTATTATTATTATAAATATTTAATTATAATTAGAAATTAAACTATAAAACTATTTAATTATAAATTTAAATTATAAGTTTATTATTATAAATAATTATAAAAATTATTACTATATTGTGTGAATAACAGTAAGAATGATTAAAAAAACAACTTGTGCAAAGGCTACAAGCTCATATTTAAAAAAAATATAACAGTAATATTAAAAAAAACAGGTTTACTTTTTGAAGTACTGTGAGCCCAACTGTGTACCACTCAGGTGTGTGAGAAGGTCTGCAGATAATGTAACACTCTGTTTCTTCAGGTGAGTACACAAATGACAATTGCTATAGCTGACTTTAAGACATAATCTTAATTTGCATGTAGAATTAGAAAAGTGTGTATAAAAAGACTTATGAAGTTTCTGGACAACAAGCTCTTTAGATGTGACAAATGTGTGTTTATCTTCAGTAATACATAAAAGTTACACATTGTGAGATGTCAGACAATCTTTTTATAGATACTTCTGCTGCTGTCTTTAGAAATACAACTATTTCTATGTAAGAAAAAGAGAATGTGGTATGACCTGTTTGTCTTTTGTGTCATTTGCATCTCACTTTCCAGGATCTTGTTGTCAGCCATGAAGTTGTTTTTCTCTAAAACCAGTTTCTTGTTCTGAGCTTGCAGTGATGCTATCTTTCCCATCAGATCTTCCACCTCACACCGCTTTTTCTCCTGCTCCTGTTGTAAATGGCTGCAAAACCCAACAATGTACAACAGGCATCATGTACAAACCTGCTTCAATAAAAAGCTAAATTACAGTAAGATACCCATGTTGAAGGTATGAAAAAGATGCATGGGGAACATTTAATGTTCAGTGGTGACATCAAAGGAGAGGAATTACAGTCTCATATGATACCAAATAATGAATGAAGCATAATGTAAACAGAATTATTAGAATAATTAATCCTGACTGCAAATGAAATAGAATTTAAATTATGAAAATGTCCTGTGTAGTCCAGATGTATTATTCCCTTCCTCATTTTTCCCAAAGAAACTACTAGCAATGACAAAAAACAAGGTCTGAGAACTTTCCATAAGGCATTGTACCCAGAAACAGTTTGCTTTTGAAAGCAAATAAATTTACAGGATGTCTACAGAAAAACATTATACTTTACAGCTTATGCTGCACAACAGCACTTTTGCGTTGTGCTGTTTCGTGTTATTTCCATATTGTAAAGACTGGAGAAATTTAGTATTTTTAGTTTAGAATTTCAGGATCCCTCAGACATTTTCCTAAAGATGGGAACAAAAGAACAAGAATGTTTTATATAATAGTGCTGATAAAAGTAAACAGACTTGACAAAAACTGTATTTTTAATGCTTCCTCTTCCACTCTTGAAAAAGGTACATTTAGAAGTATGTACTCTTACGGTAGAAACATTTCTACTGATGTCTCCAAATCTGGGATTTCCTTCTGTAAATTTAGGTGTCTATAAAAAGCACAACAGTATTTTTTGAATATTTTGAATATTTTTCCTCATATTTTGAAGTTACCTTCCTAGATTAGCAGCATATGTTTCTATTCCCCTCTTACCAACAGAGTCATGTGTATGCATATCTGTTCAAGTGGATGCTTTGTGGAACTGTTTCTCCATGCACCTTATGTAATCTCATACCTTTTTAAATCATTCACCAAAGCAAAGTGCTCCTCTTCTGCTATTCTGCTATTCAACTTGGCTTTCAGCTCTTCGCAAGTAGAATGCAAAGCTTCCAGCTGCTTCTGGTACTCTGCTGTCTCTTTTTCTTGACTCTGTTTCTTATCTTCTAAGATCATTATCTGTTTGGTCAACTTTGAAGCTTTAGGAGGAAAAAAAAACCACAACTGAGCACTGTAGAACTAAATCAACTAATTGAACTCCAACTACACCAGTAATATGTTAATTCCCAGTTGTTCACAGCATTCTGTAACAGTGGATTTGTCAGTTTGTTTTGTATTTTAACAGTTTAGTTTGGTGTGTTGTGTGTTGTGTGTGCCCCGTCCCCTCCCAAGCAGCTTGTTTTGGAAAAGTACTAAAGCTTTAAGACTGCTTCTTTTTAGGGCTATAAGCTATTTGCTCACTGAAATGTCATTTTACTCTCAAAAGTCCTATGATTCAGATTTTACTAATTCAGGGAAAGAACCCAAAATGGAACATGACTTTTATAGTCTAGTAGGTAGAGCACACATTTCAAAACTGCCTAGTTTCTGTCCACTGATCTCTGAGGTTTTCCTGTAGTATGTATTACAGTCACCAAATATGCTGCCAAAACAGTTGTAGGAACTGAATGGAAGATCAGGGTCCTTGTTTCCTTGTAAGAACTCCAGCAACAGGTAACAAAATCTGTCAGTATTTCCCAGGGATGTTCTGACAACTCGTATCACATCCCTATTTGACATTTGGAAAGAGGAACACCTGATTTTGGGTCATTGTCAGTCCTTTGGGCTTGGGTATGAATAGTTATCTTCTAAATACAGGCGGATATATATCTGTGTCTATATATATATAAAACTAAACAAAAAACTTTAAATGCAGAAAGGAAAGTATTTATGAAATTAGGTGGCAAATGAATAAAAAAAAATTGAGCAGTGGAGTTTTGCCACGTTAGTTCACTCAATGAAACTGTTCTCGTAAGTGACTTACATGAATCTGGCACAATTAAATGTTTTTCAGAACATCCTAATCTGTGAATAAAAATTAAATTTTGCTTTTTAAACTTCACTAAGAAACCTTACTTGCAGTTTGGGGATTTTAAATTATAACACACTTGTTCTCTTTCTAATATCAAGTCAGACTAATTAAGAACTAGTATCCAGAGGAATCTATCGCTGCAAAAAATAATTATCAGAAAGATCAATCTCAGTCAAGAAATAATATTTACAAGGCAAGACAAGAAAGAGCTAGCGTTCTGAATTCAGGCAAGTACAAACCTCTGATAAAACAGCAATAGGTAACATTATTATTTGAGGATGCATGTAAATTTAAGCAGTATCAAATTATAAAAGTGTAAAATCAAATACTGCTGCATGTAATTAACTATATTAAGTGATAAACTTTGGTTATAAAGCAGAAAATTAAAACCCTTACAAATTCTAAATCGAAATTTAAATAAGCAAACACCCCACAAATACCAACCTGTAAAATTTAAAGTGCTCTTAAATTATGAAAAGAAGTGTATTGCTGTTCAACAGTTCTTGTCACATCTTCAGAGGAAACAGATCAAACTGGAGTATGCCATAGAGTGTCAATAGGTGATACTGACATTTCTTCTCAGTATCAATTGACATCTGAGAGCTTCATATCAGGGTTACCTACATTCAGCAATGCTTTGTAGTCATATATGAAGTTGAAAAAAAAAACCAAAAAAAGCCAAACCAACACACCCTGCCCTAAAATCCATCAAACCAACCGTTCCATCCCAAAACAAAACTAAACCTGCAGAACCATCTTTGGTGTAGCTAAAATGACTAGCAACTGAAGCACTTTACCTTCTTGAACATGTTGTCTGTGAGAATCTTTTGATTTAGCCTGTTGAATTTTGAGCTGCTTCATCAACAATCCATTTTCTTCCAAAACCAGCTTGGCTTGAGTTTGCAGCTGCTGCCTGCAATGACAACCAGCTTATAAATTAAATATAATTCAAATATTAACTTATGTCCAAAGCGAAAATGCTAATGGCTTCCAACAGTGTGAAGTTACAAAATCATATTTGAATTTCTTTAAAGAACAAATTATCCTAAGTGAAACGGTCCCAGCTTTCTCAGACTTCTATGAGAGAATTAATGCTACATAATGGTGCCAGATGACTTGGAGACAGGCATGTAACTACTAAGTGAATCAGATTTGTTTTCAAAACAAAAACCTTACACCTTTATAACATCCTGTTTAACTGAATCTATACAGAAACTAAATACTTCTATAGTTCTGCTTGAGGAGGCTGTCACTGAAAGACAGTTGATATTATTGGTTAAATCTGCAGAGATTAAGACTGGAAGAGAGACACTGAGTCATGAAGTCATGAAGGGACACACTGAGTAGACTCAGTGTCATATGGTCCCTCCTATACAATTATCACCTGTATCATCAGTGCAGTAACAATGTTTATGGCAGTGTGTGCTTCCAGCCTAGGAAGCCAACTGTATCCTGGGCTGCATCAAAAGGAGCGGGACCAGCAGGTTGAGGGAGGTGATCCTGCCCCTCTACTCTGCTCTTGTGAGACTCCACTTGGAGTATTGTGTGCAGTTCTGGGGTCCTCAACATAAAAAGGACATGGAACTGTTGGAACAAGTCCAGAGGAGAGCCACGAGGATGATCAGGGGACTGGAGCACCTCCTGTACGAAGATAGGCTGAGAAAGTTGGGGCTGTTCAGCCTGGAGAAGAGAAGGCTGCGTGGAGACCTCATAGCAGCCTTCCAGTATCTGAAGGGGGCCTACAGGAATGCTGGGGAGGGACTCTTCATGAGGGACCGTAGTGACAGGACAAGAGGTAATGGGTTCAAACTTAAACAGGGGAAGTTTAGATTGGATATGAGGAAGAAATTCTTTACTGTAAGGGTGGTGAGGCACTGGAATGGGTTGCCCAGGGAAGCTGTGAATGCTCCATCGCTGGCAGTGTTCAAGGCCGGGCTGGACATAGCCTTGGGTGGCATTGTTTAGTGGGAGGTGTCCCTGCCCATGGCATGGGGGTTGGAACTAGATGATCTTAAGGTCCTTTCCAACCCTAACTATTCTATGATTCTATGTTCACTACTCACAGTGGATGCTATTGAAAACCCTGTTACACTGGTTAAGAATCATCTTCCAATTTCCACTTTAGGTTTATTTATGGTGAATGAACACCTACTCGTTCTGAACTCTGCCCTCAGTCCTATAAAAGCATCCTGTGTAGTTCTTTGTATGCCTCCTGTTCCTAATGTGCGTAAAGAAAGCAACATTGTCCTTTCTCAGCCTTTGTTTTGCTAAATGAGAAAAGCAAATCTGTCTGAACTCCAAGTAAAAGAGGCCCTCCTTTTCCTTGGCTACAGCACAGATGCTTTCAGCTTTGTTTCGCAGTAGTTATATATGGATGACTGGGACTCTCCAAATTTCCATGTAACTGTTTGATTACTGCCCAGCCTCTACTAGAAGGATCTACTCTAACATTCCCCAGGCATTGACTACCTTTTATTTTTCCCTTCACAGCTGTTGCCCTAAAAAGCTCACAATCATCTTGTGACGAACCAGTATGACCAGTCTCTTTTCCATGTCAGTTACTAACTGACTTAGGTATATTGTTATTAAGCCTCATAAGTATTTTATATAATTTAATTCCATTACGTTTGCAAGATTCTTCTAATGCCCTATTCCAATGAAAAAACTGAGGCACATCCCTACTATTATTAAAAGTATAAAAGTTAAGCATTTAACCTGCAAGCTCTGGGACAGAATTACACGAGCTTCAGGTGCAAAACTGCACATTCACAATTAAATCTTTACTCCAAAATTATTCCAGGCATTGCAGATCAGCACTGTCCCTAGAAGACATAATCATGACCCTATAAACTCTTCAGCAAAACTTAATTTGCTTCAGGGGAACAGGATTTTTCCTTAAGGGCTGTCTTAAAAGTTTGCATGCAACAAGCAAAATAATGAGTACGTTTTGAAGTAACTTTTAGTAATATTACTTGCCATTCTGTAGGGGTAATAAAGTTATTTTTATTTAATTGTTCATGCAGGTCTTCATTCTCCTTCACCAACTTTTCAACTTGAACTTTAAAATTCTTCATCTCTTTCTGGAAGAGAAAGGAATCCACATAAATTTCTTTAGAAGTATTCTGGTTTAATTTTTACATCAACAAAACCTTATAAATATACATGCCTATGTGCCTTCTAATTCTTCTGTTAAAAACATATTCTTTCTATTCATCTTTCCTTCAGATGAGCATACTTCACTTCTAAATGCCTTCAATCTAGTAATATTTGATTAAAAATAATATAGACATTTGAATTGTGTCACATTTTTGCCAAGTGTCATTTGAGTAAAGCAAGCTGTAGATCCTTAAAATATGGATTTAAAAAAATAAATTCTGGAAATTACTAGATGATACTATATATAATCAGTATGAATGACATGAATTTGAATATGGTAGGATAATACAATGAATTTACAGTAATATAAAACCCTCGATGTTTTCTGCTCATTATATGGCTTCATTTTTTGAAGGAAGTAAATTATTTTGAAAACCTGTAGCAGCTCTTCTCTGAAGCAAATCACCATTTTTCAAAGACTCACTGACAAAAAAGTACTTCTAAAGAGCAAGAAGTGTACCCGTTCCTGAAATACCTGTAAATAAATATCCTTCTACCACAAAATCCGCAGGCCTCTAACTGGAAGAACAGCTGCACAGGGCACTGAATCACCTGCTCTGAATCACAACAGTAGATTCTTTCTACCACTGACTGTGTTTATGTCTTACTCTATTCAGAGAATCCAATTCTTGTACATGGCAGTGTAGTGCTTGCTTCTATATCTGAACAGGCTAACAAAAAAAAGCAAGCGAAGTAGGATAAGATAGTACAGCAACTACACATGGAAAAGTAAAACAAAGTCACTTTTAGTCAGAGAACAGCTTTGACAAATACCTTTTAAAAAATTCAGTAATTTTTCTCTACTTTAGTGTAAATGTTCTTTAAGTGGCAACTTGCCTCATGTTCTAGATGTAAAACTTCCTTTTCTCTTATTCTGTCTTCATAAGCCAATAGAAGAGGTGACAAATACTTCATATCCAACTAAAAAAATAAAAAAATCAATCCACATAAATCAATCACAAACCACAATCTTATCAATATTTTTTACTATTTCTCCTGTTACGTATTGTTACTTTTAAAAGCTGTTTTTGTATATACCTTTCAGACAAAAGTGCAGGGCTTACACAAACATGCAGACCCCTATATGCAAAATAATGCTGCAGAAACACTTAAGAGCACCACTTCAGCAACAAGCTTTGGAAAGGACAAAGCTGGAGGCAACGCCTGCATACTTCACTAAGAAGCAGCCATTACTTATGTATAAAACAGCAGAATATATATGCAAATGAATATGAAACCAAGCTGAGAATACAGTTAATAAATAATCAAGGCCAAATTTATTACTAAGTAGGAATGGAACTTTTACACTCTCAAACCTGCATCTTTAAAACTAAATACATATGTATATACTTCTTGGATATTACAGCTAGAGAGACGGAGCAGAAAGAGGACTTCTCTATTTCCGTACAGTTCTGAATAACAATGAGAAAGGAAAATTTAAGATCTGATTAGCATTTGAAGGAAAAATTGTTTCACATATTACAAATTCACAGACTATTTGTCTTCTCCTTGCCAGAAATTCATAAGCACCTGGTAGACCCATGACCATTCCTACCATCAGAATCACTGAAATATGCTATTTTCTTTTAGTATCATCTTAAAAATAATCACAACATTATTAAGAAGATTAACAATTAAGAAGATTAACAATTTAACAATATTCCTGTAAGCAAACTATATGCCAGACTAAGGGAACTATGTTACTTGCTACATATAAAGTTACTATGTTACTTGCTTACATATAAACTATGCTACATCTAAGGGAAGATGGAAGATGGTATTTATGATTCTCAGGGTAACAGGACTTCTACTTAATTTACATTCAGTAGTTCAAAGTTGGTGATTATATGCAGCCTGGAGCTGCAACTGGAGCTGCACACTTCATTGCAAAATTCTGATCTACATCTTTTTATGCGACAAACATGAACGTTTATAATGTTGTACTTGTACGTGATGGTTCAGCCCAGCAACTAAGTAATATCCTGAATATTTTAGATCATGTAAACAAATTTTACTACTTTAGTCAGAAAGGAATGAGCAAGTAAGTAAAATACTACCTTACTTACCAGCCATGGTGGTGGTGGTCCTTTCATGGGTAAACTTTTCAGTTTTAGATGCTAAAGAAGGTTTTTAGAAAGATACTGAAATTATTTCCTGCTCTTTGAAGCACCAATGACTGTCCATTGCAATCACAAGTACTACCCCAAACAAGCTTATGTTTCTAATTACATGTGTTGCATATGTAATACACACCCAAGAAAAGTCACCAAAACTGGAAGTTCAGTATCTTATTAATACAAGAGAAAGTCTGACTTCTTACAAGTTAGATTTAATGATAAATGCTTATTTTGAATTTCAGAAAAAGACTATACCGTTTGGCCAATTTGGAGTAAACAGGCTTAAAAATTCAAGGATGAATCAAAGCACAATGGGACACTTCAGTACAAAGTGCTTTTATAACCAAGATTCTTACCTCTTCTTGGGCCAATGGCCTGAATTTAGTTTGATAGCGGCTTAATTCTACATTTAAACGATGAACCGTCCTTTTCAAAGCATCATTTTCATCTATCAGTTCTTGCGCTTGTTGTCTGAGAGAAAGCAATTCTGTACCCTCCTCTATCAAAACAAATATCCAATGAGAAACTTCAATCAAAATTCAAGGAATGTTCACAATAATTTGTAAGTTGTATGGAAAAAACCCTCAATAAGCTAGAGTCATAAGAGAACTTCTCCCAAAATACTGCAACGGAATAAGCCCATGAAAAATTACTAACAAGGAAATATTACATTTCAAACCACCAACTAATTCTTTTTCATGACCACATAAGTATTCCTTGACAAAACTTTTACAGATGTAGAAAAAACCATTTGGAAAACACTCTGCACAGATACTTGCTCAAGTCAGTGGCAGCCCACTACTGCAGGAATACCTTGTAAGAAGTTAGAAAAATCAAACACGGTAACTACATATGTTTCTCCCACCTTCTCTATGTGACTTCTCTGCAGCTTCTTTAAGTCTTGTGTTTTCTTGTTTCAGTCTCTTCAGCTTTAATTGCTGTTCTTCCATTTGCTGTTTTGTTCCCTGAAATTGCTGGACCATAGCCTGGTATGCCTTGTTCAAAGACCAGTTTTCTTGTTTTAGTTCTCTGAACTTCTCTTTACTCATATTCCCTTGTGCTTGTCTTGCTCTTATAGACACATCTGTAATGCCATAGTACAATGTATTTAAATAGTTTTCAGACTTTTGAGTTTCAGCAAATTGCAATACTTATTTCCTAATATTAGCATTATGTGCGAATGATACTTGTAAGATGTTAATCAGCTCTTAATTCCCAGAAGATATGGTCAGAAAGAATGAAAAAGTGGATTTGGAAGGAGAGCTACACAGCAGAGTGGCTATAAGCTCCCACCCTTTCTTTCAGACACTGAAAAGTTCCTGCCTTAAAGGGAAAAGAAAGTGTCAGCAGATCTCCCTCTCCCTAGCATGAGTGACTAGAGAGGTAAGACAGAAATATCCACTGAATTGTATGCACCCTGCATGGACCAGTCAGTCCTCTTGTTCCCTCCTTAGTTTTATCCCCTATGTAATGAAAGCTTTGCCCTCCTCACTGAACAGGCTTCAACTATCTGTTACTGAACAGAAGTTACTTAACAGCCCTTACAGAAGTAAAACTTAAGATCATCTGCAAAATCATGGATATACTTGTTGCATCAGTAATAATGGATCACACATTCAAATTTTTCTTTCATCTGTGTGGGCGGGAAAGCTTCCTAAAACAAAGGCTGAGATTTTACCCTTACCATCAGACTTTTAAGAGTCAGCATTATCTAATAGCATATAGGCGTGAATATAACTTAGTATAGAACAGATCCCTAGTAGAGAATACATAGAGATTTGGAGCTGTCTCTTGTAATTGATGACATATGACAGCTTAATGTGTTTAGCAATATTTCAGGCACTTATGGTCACTGTAAACTTCCTGTGGGAAGGCACAGGATACTTGGACAGCACAGAAATATACAAAAACCCAGTAGCTCATGACATATCCCATCTATATGACACACAAAGCTCAGAAGGTGCTGTGCCTGGAGTTGTTACATGGATGCAGTAACATACAAATAAGGCATCAGACAGACCACGCATCTCCTATCACTGTATGTTTACCACTTCAGTTGCAATGGAATACTTAGTAATGGTGACATCCTCTAGGGTAGATGAAACTTAAGGGATTGGAGAGTTCTGGTCTGACTTTATTACATCATTTCACAATCATTTATTTGAGATTTCAAAGGTCAATCAGATGTAAAATCAAAACAAGTCTAAAACACCTAATAAAACCCCTGGAACTATTGTTTTTATACATATGACAGAGCACTTGGCACTTTCTCACCTTCTGTACAGGAGAATTGCTTCCCCTTCTTCCCCCAGTTTAGGCTTAGAGAATACAAGCAGGAAAATATGTTTTTTACATATATATGCATATTATTAAAGTGAAGACGTGTAGTAAAGTAATAGAAAATTCAGAATTACCTGGAGATGGTGGAGGCTTTCCACGGATCAGATTTTCAGCTAATGATTTTTCTTCCTAGCAGAGAAATAAAGAATTAGACAATCTGCTTTAAAAGTTACTTTCTGAAGTACTTTGAACAGCATCACTGCTGGAGAACATAAGGAACATAACTTCTGAAGCAGTTTCTTTTATATCGACTTGTCAACCTGTGCATCTTTACATCATTTTGCCACTTATCACTGTCATCAGTCATTTGTGGACACTTGAAACTTAGTATTTCTTTAGCTGTCAGAGATGTACAGTCCACAAAACAATTTTATCGCTGACTTACGAGATATAGAAGCATAAAGCCTCTTGACCAACGAAAGGAGGAGGCACAAAATGTAATCAGTTCTAAGTAAGGTTAAGTCTGATGGCTTTGTATTGGGGGTGCTTGGAGGTAGTTTTAGGTCCATAGGACCTTAGTACAAAAAGTGTAAGAAGAATAAAATAGAAAAACAGCACCTGGGGATGGGTGGAGAGACAGGATGATTCCTATGTTAATAAACCCATTAAGTTGGTGTAAACATCTACTGGGGAGTATCCGGACTAGCAAATGTCCAGAATGGGAGCAGTTAAGTTACCTGATAAGCAGGGGGACAGGATGGTTGCTATGTTTGTTATGTTAATTAAGCTGGTGCTTCAAAGACCGCCAGGGGTGATGAAGATTGTTGGAAGAAGTAAATGACTCTCAAAGACCACCATCCCATTTTGTATGTATGAGGGAAACTTACTGCCTCACGAACATGTATGCCCAAGTGACTATGGAAGGATGGCCTGTGTGGCAATACAGGGACGCACGTGAGGAGGAGCTATCCCCCGCGTCTCCCGGCGCCGCAATAAAGAATACCTGCTTGTCAACTTCAAGCTTTGCTGGCGAGTTCCTGGAGTTTCCTCCGAATCACCAAACAGGATGGATAATAGCTCCCAATTTTTCGTTTGTATAAAATAAGACTTTAGGATAGTAAATTATGACATGAACTGTTAGTCCCTGTGACTCAGTGAATAAATTAAAATGTAAAATATATGTGGTCAAGGACTTGAAGAAAGAAAGTGACCTTAACACTGGAAGAACTGACCATTTTTGTAAATAATCTTCTAGCAACTTGATCTAGGAAACTAAACTTTTGGGTATTCTTTTTCAAGCTTACAAAAGCATGCAGATGGGCCCAGCTGGAAAACTAGATAAAAACTTGCGAAGCCAGGCTTAAACTTGAAAATTAACAGTCAGAGCCATCTCTTGCTATACAACATGATGTCTTTCACTCTCAGTTTCATTCTTTCACATGAAGAACAAGAGAAGATGTATTTAAAAATGAATTAACAAACCGCAACTTTTACATGGCCTATTGAGACAAGGAGACACAAAAGCACAAAATGTAATCAGTTCTAAGTTAAGTTTGATGGCTTCGTAATGGAAAATAACTGAGGTGCTTGAAGATAGTTGACACAGTTCTAGGTCCTTACAACCTTAGTACAAAAAGTGTAAGAAAAACAATAGAAAAGCAGGACCTGTGGATGGGAAGTATCTGGGACTAACAGATGTCAAAGATGGGCACAGTTAAACTAACTGATAAGTAGAAGGACAGGATGATTGCTGTGTTTGTGGTGTTAATGAGCCCATTAAGCTGGTGTAAACATCTGCTGGGGAGTATCTGGAACTAGCAGATGTCCAGGATGGGCACAGTTAAGCTAACTGATAAGTAGGACTGGATGATTGTCTTCTTTTAAGTGACTGTAAACTATCAGCCTTTTATAACAAAAATTAACAAATTAATCTTCTTACCTTTACATTCAAGCCAAGATGTTGATCTTCTGTCAAATTAAAACAGATTTTTCAGTCAATTAAAAAAAAAGGCATTTGTAAGTCTGTAAACTACAAGGGTTCATATGGATATGTAACCATATATATACTGCAAAAAAACATAAGACAGGCCTCCCAAAATCACAAATTACATCACTAACTTTCCATTTTCTCTCATGGTGTATCTGGATACTGATGTGAGACCTTATTTCACCTCATGCTGTATAGATGCAACTACAGAAGAAATGAAGCTGTACTGCTATCTTCCATGATTATTTAGTAAGTTCACTAAAGGACAAATGAAACATTTTTATTGATTTTACTGAGCTTGAATTCTATTGCATCTCCGAATGAGGCAAGTGCAAATCTGACCACTCCCAAGATCTGCAGCACTTGCTATGTAGAAGTGGGATTAGAAACTTTATATATCCCATTATTTTCAGTTTAATGCATCCACTTCCCAAATGGTTCCCAAAGCAACCCACTGTTTCTGAATACTGTTCTCTATAAATACCTCCACTGAAATAATACTGAAATAATACTGGAAGCCACATAAGTAACACTGAGAAAGATACAGATTTTTCCAAAACGACTCAGTTCTGCTTCCTGTTTTATATCCAACAGCCAGTAGACTTCTGCCATCCTCTGTCAAAACTGCATATTGCAGTTCTGCAACAAATTCTGATACCCACTTCTCCCAATTTTAAAGAATGGACAAGATAAGTATGTAATAAATCTGTAGTTGTTCTTACTCTCTTGTCATATTTTTTCCTTCACAATATTCTATTGTTACAAGAAAACAGCCTAGTGATATGTCCAGTTATGAACAAAATGTCCCTGAATTAATCCATTTACTTCCTGCAAAAAAGTCATTTGTGAACCTTAACAATTCAGAGCTGAGGGTGATAACCTGAGACTGATGATCATGTCCAGCTCTCTATTGTCAGAATCTTGTCCTGATGTACAACTGTAAGGCCCAGAACTTAAAATAAGGCAAGAACAACTTAAAATACGGCCAGAACAATAACACTTCTCTAGAAAGTATAAACAATCTGGTATCTTGCTACTTGAACATTAAAAAAAAATAAATAAATCTTACTGCTGATTTTCAGATATTAATTTTTTATCCAAGAAAAGATGACTGATTAGAAATGTTTCCTTCTATCTCTTCACTTCCCTCCCCCCAAGCATTGGTAGTTTCTACTGGTCTTTTGGGTGGTTGTTTTTTTACTGGTTTTTTTTTTCCATTTTTTGAGCACAGTAATACTCCAATAGTTTCCAGAGTATAAACTGGATTGATTCTGCCACATGTATCAACAGAAACATAGTAGAGAATGGATGTACTAGACAAGACAGAGAGGTCACAAAACTTTTCTCACACCACCTCCTTTTAAACTGGCTGATAGTGGATGTTTAGGAATTTCACTTATAGAGTGAATACAGACCAATCCTCCCTCTTTACGTGCATTTTTAAATTTACATAACTACTAGAAATGTTTAAGTATTTAGTTGCATTTCTTTCATTGCCCTTTTTCTTAAAACAAATATATAACTTTTAATAAAATAAATGATAGAATGGTTTGAGTTGGAAAACACCTCAAGATCATCTAGCTCCAACCCACTGCCATGGGCAGGGATGCCTCATACTAGACCACATCTCCCAAGGCTCTGTTCAGCCTGGCCCTGAACACTGCCAGCGATGGAGCATTCACAGCTTCCCTGGGAAAACCATTCCAGTGCCTCACCACCCTCACAGTGAAGGACTTCTTCCTTATATCCAGTCTAAACTTCCCCTGTTTAAGTTTGAACCCATTACCCCTTGTCCTGTCACTACACTCCATAATGAAGACTCCCTCCCCAGCATCCCTATAGGCCCCCTTCAGATACTGGAAGGCTGCTATGAGGTCTCCACGCAGCCTTCTCTTCTCCAGGCTGAACAGACCCAACTTTCTCAGCCTATCTTCATACGGGAGCTGCTCAATCCCACTGATCATCCTTGTGGCCCTCCTTTGAACTTGCTCCAACAGCTCCATGTCCTTCTTATGTTGAGGACCCCAGAACAGCACACAATACTCCAAGTGGAGTCTCACAAGAGCAGAGTAGAGAGCCAAAGCAAGAGTAGAGAGGCATACTACATGACAGGGCATACTATATGAGAAGGCATACTGTATTGATTGTATTTTTCTCCTAAGGGGAAATAAGGGCCTTAAAAGGTATGCATTTTGACTTAAAGTAAGTTTACTTACCTTGTACTTGCACATTTGACTCATCCACCACCACCTGAAACTCAGTTTCATGAGAAGGCGCCTCTTTCTTTTCAGCATTTGTACTAGGAGATGGTTGAAACTCTTCCTATATAAAAATAAGACAAGCCAAAATCATGGCAACACTTTTGATATAGCTTAGAATTACAGAGTAGAATCACAGAACAGTTAGAGTTGGAAAGGACCTTAAGATCATCTAGTTCCAGCACCCCTGCCATGGGCAGGAACACCTCACACTTAACCATGACACCCAAGGCTATGTCCAACCCAGCCCTGAACACCGCCAGCAATGGAGCATTCACAACTTCCCTGGGCAACCCATTCCAGTGCCTCACCACCCTCACAGTGAAGGACTTCTTCCTTATATCCTATCTAAACTTCCCCTGTTTAAGTTTGAACTCATTATCCCTTGTCCTCTCACTACAGTCCCTAATGAAGAATCCCTCCCCAGCATCCCTATAGGCACCCTTCAGATACCGGAAGGCTGCTCTGAGGTCTCCATGCAGCCTTCTCTTCTCCAGGCTGAACAGACCCAACCTTCTCAGCCCATCTTCATACGGGAGGTGCTCCAGTCCCCTGATCATCCTTGTGGCCTCCTCTGGACTTGCTCCCAGCTGTAGGACCTTGCACTTGTCATGGTTAAACTTCATCAGGTTGGCATCAGCCCACCTCACAAGTGTGTCAAGGTCCCTCTGCATGGCATTCCTTCCATCCAACATATCAACTGAACCACACAGCTTGATGTCATCGGCAAACATGCTGAGGGTGCACTCAATCCCACTGTCCATGTCACCGACAAAGATGTTGAATAAGACCGGACCCAACACTGATCCCTGAGGGACACCACTCGTTACTGGTCTCCAGCTGGACATTGAGCCATTGACCACAACTCTTTGGGTGCGGCCATCCAGCCAGTTCTTTATCCACTGAGTGGTCCACCTATCAAATTGATGTCTCTCCAATTTAGAGACAAGGATGTCATGTGGGACAGTGTCAAACGCTTTGCACAAGTCCGGGTAGATGACATCAACTGCTCTACCCCTGTCCATCAGTTCCGTAGCTCCATTATAGAAGGCCACCAGATTGGTCAGGCAGGATTTCCCCTTAGTGAAGCCATGCTGACTGTCACCAACCACCTTCTTGTTTTTCATGTGCCTCAGCATGCCTTCCAGGAGAACCTGCTCCAAGAATTTGCCAGGCACAGAGGTGAGGCTGACTGGTCTGTAGTTCCCTGGCTCATCCATTTTCCTCTTCTTGAAAATGGGGGTTATATTTCCCTTTTTCCAGTCGTCGGGAACTTGACCTGAGTGCCATGATTTCTCAAATATGATGGGCAGTGGCTTTGCAACTTCATTTGCAGCTCCTTCAGGACCCGCGGATGGATTTCATCAGGTCCCATGGACTTGTGCACGTTCAGGTTCCTAAGATGGTCTCGAACCAGATCCTCTCCTACAGTTGGCCCAGGGTCTTCATTCCCACAGTCCCTGTATCTGCCTTCCAAGACTTGAGTGGTGTGGTCAGGGCTTATATGTCTTGACATCTGTATGAAATCTTCAGCGTACTACTGTCCCAGGCGCATTTGGAATTTTACTCCAATATTTTAAGACAATAAATTAGAAGACATACTCATTTTTGCTTGTTTTAGGGCTCTATGTATATAAAATCTAAGCCTCACAATGATCAATGGGAGGTAAGAAACTATAATAGCCATTTAGTTCACAGGGCAAATATCCCTGTGACCTTATTCAGTGACAAGAGCCTGTGAAATTATCGTACATTTGCTTGTTTGCCCTTAATAAAAGTTCAGCCATTTATCTACTGTGTCACAGCACTGAGAGATTCAGGAATAATTTTTAATACTGCCTTCACTGTTTTTCCCCTGTTAATGGGATACCAGTGTCCCACATATTCCACCTACTCCCTTTTTTTACCCCTCGTTCCCTCCCCTCTTTGACTACTATCTCTTCAGTTAGGGGTATTTTCTGGTTTCTTCCACTTACATAGCATTTCATTGCCTCTTTACTATTCAGTTACTTCTTCCTGTTTGCTAAAATTTTTGCATAATGTTAGACTGAATTTTAAACGTGTCTTAGGAGTATTAAGCTGCCCATTGCTTGTTATTGCTTGTTAAGACAATCCAAAACTGTAACATAGAAAACTCCAGCAGTCTTCAAGACAACAATTATTTTGTTTGATTCTGAATACCCTGTCTCTATCTAGTTCTCTACTCATTAGCACAATACTGAATCATTACCCATTTAAAAGTAGAGTTCCTACTGCTTTTAACAACCTAACTATTTTTTAACAACCTAACTATTTTTAACAACCTAACTATTATGCTCAACATAAAATATTGGATATTTTAGAAGACTAAATTATGCGCAATTACTATATACAATACCAGTGTTTTCCTGAAAACAAAAGGCACCTAATAATCAGAAATATGCAATCTGAGATCAACAAACATAACTCAGGTAAAGGAACCACAAAAAGAAAGATGTGAAATAAAAATTTATTAAATGTCTGAAGAATAAGAAGAGAATGAAAAGCCTTAGAAATATTTCATATTTGCATGAATATACTAAAACATGGTAAAGGAATTAAGACATTTGAAAACCCTACCTTTTTCTTCTTGCAGGAAACAGCATAAATAGTATTGGTGCTAACGTTTTCTCCCCTTCTCTCATTACTCTGAGAGCCAGACTCTGCCTCTTTCTCAGCATCCGAAAGGTAGGTATCCATGTCCTCATCCTCACCATAATTGCCTGATATTTCCAGGGACTGCACAGGAGATCTCTCACTACCATCAAAACTCCAGTTGGGCCTGCAAGTAGAAAGCAGTTTAAAGTCTGTTTTAGCATTGCTTACTCTTCCATAAAAATAAACACTAGTAAAGTAGAACCATGGTCTTACAATATACACAAGTCCAAACAGCCACAACAAACGGACAACAGACATTGAGGCTTCTGTTAGCTGCAAATGAGGAATATAGCCTATATATAGCCCATATAAGAAAGCCAGATCAGAGATAAAAGGTTGCTAACTCTACTGCAAGAAGAGTCTGAAATAAATGTTTAGCACAAAAGAAATATCTGATGTAATTCAGATGATTACTCAGTGATTAACTGTTTGTATAACTGATTGTCATTTGGCAGAAATAATACATGGTTTTACATGTGACTGCTGTACAGTCCAAATCTCCATGTTATGCATACAGTGAAAACTGTAACTGAAAGCATAACAACACTTTATAAGAAATGGGGTAAGGACTGCAGATGCTTCAGACCCAATTTATGATGTGATGAGAAAAAGTCAGTAGCTATAATAGCAAGAGTTTGTTGTAACTCTTTAGAAAAATTGTATCATTGGCAAATTCTGTTTCTAATACAAGGTATCAAACCACAAAGTATACACTACCCCATTCCAATCTCTGTGGCTGTAGCATATGGTTCAAAACATTCCTGTTCCACATAGCTGGAATCACTTTCAGAAAGTGATCGCTGCCGAGGCTGAGGAATAGCAACAGTGCGCCCTGTTAGTGATGTTGCAAGGATAGCAGCTGCTAGAGCTGATCTGGAGCAAAACAGAATAAAGCAATGAAACAATGCTGATGTCTCCCCTGTGCTCCACATTTTATGCCTTTTTGTTACAAAATGTTTTCACTTTTTAAGCAAAGCAAAATGTTCACAGTTAACAGGCATCAGCAACAAAACTCCCAAAGTAAAGCACAAAACTGGGCAAACTATTTTAATACAGCTATCTTAAGAGTAAAGTACAATACTTATTGGGTTTTCCAAATCACATGCATGAAAATCATGGAATATACTGAGTAATATTCCCCAAATTGACACAGATAATTTACAGTACTTAGCATTCACTTTAGCCATAACAATACTACCTGGCATTGTGTTGAAAAAGTGTTCCATAGTCTGTTATTTTGCCTTCTAGTTTCCATTATTCCCTAATCTGAACCTTCACTGGTAACTGAAGCTGTTAATAAACACTGGCAGATTGCAGAGTAGGGCAAGTATAAGTAGACAGAAGCGCCTATTTGTGAGATGCTGCAGAGAATAGGGAAGAGTAAGATACAGAGGAAAAAAACAAGTAGGAACAAAGATTAAAGGAGAGAAACAGTGAGGACTGTAAAAGAAATAACAGCAACTGGAGGTCAAAAAGGAAGAAGAAATGAACTAGGATTAAGTAGGAATGTTACAGACACTACAAAGACCAAGGAAGACAACCAGAACTGAACTAAACAGAGAGAAAACAAAAAAACTGTAAGAAACTACAAATGAAAAGAAAAATAAAGTTCTATTTTCTATTTATGCACCTTTCCTATGCAGCTAATTCAAATCCAATCCAGCATGGTTTTACATGCCAGTTTTTTTTAATATACAATAAAGTGGCATGTTAGTTACATTAAATTTACGCTTTTCTAATGAGCTAAAATTTCCTGACTCGTGGTGCTAATAATGTTACAGTCCTACACTCTGCTGTACCCAAATTCAAAATGGCCCTAACTTTGAACAGTTAATTTGTCTTTAATTGACTGAGATTTATAATAAGTTATATATTCATAATGGTCATTGTCCTAATTATTCAGCATGCTTAGGAGTGGAAGAAAACCAGGAATCTTTAAAATTCAAAGAAGGAAACTGCCCCAGTTAAAAATATATTCTATTTATGAAAGGATTTACAGAAATACTACAACAAGGACATGCAATTGTTCTAATCATGCTTTTCTAGTGTACTATTGCAGTTGATGAAGAAAAAAACAACCCAAAACAAAGAACTAGACACCTACCTGGGCCTTTCTGGAGAAGGGTTTGGACTACGAGGGGGAGGGGTGCGGGGAACTGCAGGTTTAGGAGCTATGGTAGCAGCAGGGACCAGGCCATGAGCTATATGTTTCTAAACAATTTAAAATAAAATTAGTTGACAATGACTTTAAGGATCACAGTAAAAAAAAACAACAACACAGAACTGAACATGCACAAAACCTAACAATGCAAAATAACATAAAAAGAACAATTACATGCAATTAATGTAAACAGACTTTAAATGGTTCCAAGTTTAACTTTTTAACATGTATGAACATGTAATGAAGGTTAGAAACATAATTTCTGTAAGACCCATGCATGTAGGTTTTGCATCCACTATATTACAATCTGCAAAACCAGAATTTGAACTTACTCAATTCAAGTTTGGCTTGGTCCGGTTTGTTTGTTTTTTCTTCTGTATATGTATGAGAAAAGGAGTAGTAGAAATTTACAAAGGATAACATTAAATATCAGCTCAGAAAAATGGGGCCTGGAGTACCCTACAAAGAGTACTTTGAATGGAATCACATAGTAGTTGAAGTTGGAGGGGAGCTCTGCGATTATCTAGCCCAAGTCCCTGCTCAAAGCAGGGTGAACTAGAAAGGGCTGCTTGGGATCCTGTCTGGTTGGGTTTGGAGTATCTCCAAGGCTGGAGACTCCACAACCTCCCTGGGCAACCTGCTCCATCATCATAGTATTTTTAAAATTATTACTGTGGACCACCCTTACGTTGGTCCTTACAGTATATTTTTACATTATTATATTTGATTTTTTTGTGTTTGAATTTGTGCCCATCTGCCTTTTGTCTTTTCTCTACGTATCAGAAAATACTATGTCATAACCAAGCACATCACCTTTTTTACGGAGTAAAACAGGCTGAGTTTCTGGTATTTCCGCAACAGTTTGGAGGTTGGGTGTTCTGTCTGTTTTGTTTGTTCATGCATGTGTGTCTGCCCCCAGTTATTCTTGGTCGTCGTCTTCAGCAGGGTAATGAACAAGTGAACTGTGGAATATTTCTGCCTTTACAGGAAGGCGCATCAAGTAACTAAACGGAGCATTACAAAGACTGTCTTTTTACTCGGTCTTACTGTAACCATGGAGCTGGAACAAAATCAACTGTAACTACAAGATTTGTGGTTTAGAATACTGCAATATTAGTTCCCTCTTCAAGGATGCCCACAGGAAGCAAATCAGCATTCTTCCAGGAAAAAGGAGAAACACTATGTAAGTAGTTTAGCTTGGCAAGAAAATGAGAAAAAAACCTCGAAGTAGGTGAAGGGTAATTCCAGAAGGGGGAGATCACAACTTCTGGTTCAATAGCCCCCTACTCAGATTATAGCCCAGACTCAATTTGGAACAATAGAACTAGCTTGTGCGCGTGTGTAGTAATTAGCATATGAAGTGTATTTGTTACAACCGATTAAAATAAGAATGTAGAATGGAATGTATGAATATGTAACAATCTTATGGATAAATATCTGTAAAGTTTGATCCTAGGCATGCATGTAGGGAGGAGAGATCGCCTGCTGTAATAAAAGAATGCCTCCCTTTTAACACTACATTGGTGTTATGAGGTTTTTCCTGACTGAGGTTTGTCACAGTTTTGGTAACCCAAATGGGGATTCTGCCAGTGAGCATCAACAGAGCTGTGGGATTACGGGACCTCCAGCCGGCACCAAGGGATTCTAGGGGAGAACCTCTGATCCCTGGACTGAAAAGCTCCAAGCAAGACCACTGCGACAAGGTAAAAAGAGGCATTTTTTTGAAAAAGGAACAGGGGTTTGCGTCCCCTATTGGGCCCTTGGGTATAGGTTCGAGTCCCACAGTGCCTGCCTGTAAGGCGAAGTGGAAGTTTCGCATGGTTGGGCCATACAGGTACTTAGGAAGGGTTCGAGTCCCCGCAGGTTTTCTGCCTGTAAGGTGTGGCGGAAGCTACGCAGGGTAGAGCTTTGGGTGATTGCAAAGGTTTACTGGGATATTTGGAATTGGGAAGTGCCTGTGATAGTGCACAATCACATGCACATATGGGGCAGTTTCCGGGGAAACATCCGATAGCAGTAAAAACGCTTTTGGGATGTATCTTAAAATACTGGAAGGTTCTGGGAGGAGATCCTTTAACTCGGAAACAATTAAGAGAGTATTGTAATCATTGGTGGCCGATGTATACTTTGGAAAGCAGGGAAAAATGGCCAGAAAATGGGACTTTACAGTATAATACAATACTCCAATTGATATTTTGTAAGAGGGAAGGAAAATGGGAACAAATGGGATATGTGGATCCATTTTTCACCCTCCAAAACTATCCGGAGTGGCAAAGACAATGTGGGTTGTCTTTCCCACCCCGATCAGTTGGAGTGATGGCTTTAGAATTAAGGAAAACGGACAAACATAATTACGGTAAAAACAAAAAGGGGAAATCCTATTGGGAAATCAGGGAGAAGGAACAAGAAAGAGAAGAGGATAATATAGAATTGATGGTGGCTCCTCATAGGAGACCTCAGATAAGAGGAGCAGTAGGAGGAGGAGTGGGACCACCCGCTCCTCCCAAAGAAAGTGATCAGGATGAAGAATTCTGTCCAGTAGCAAAAAGAACTCAGGGAAGGAGGGAGGATGGTACAGTTCTCCAAGCGCCTCTCTGACAGGCAGTAGGAAATGAGAGTCCGGTAATTGTGAAAGTACCATTTTCAGTAACAGATATGAGATCATGGAAAGAAACTGCAGGGACATAGGGAAGATCCTGAAAGAGTAGCTAAGGCTATGGAAACCATAATTAGAACTCATGATCCTGTTTGGAATGATTTACAGGTAATACTGGATACGTTATTAGATGAGACTGAGAAGAAAATGGTGTTAGATGCTGCTAGGAAACAAGTAGAAGGAGCACATGCAAATGGAGGTTTGCAGGGAACAGTGGAAAAAAATTTCCCATCCACAAACCCTGAATGGGATCCAAATCAGCCACGACCTAGGGGAATGATAAGTAAATATCAAAGGTGGATCTTATTTGGAATAAGACATGGGATGCCAAAAGCCTTGAATTGGTCAAAAATACTTGAGATGAGACAGGAACCAAATGAATCACCTTTGGCTTTTATGGAAAGACTAAAATTGACAGGCAGGAAATATACTAATTTGGATCCAGAAAAATCAGAAGAGGCAGCACAACTTTCTTTTTTATTTATGGGACAATCAGCTTCAGATATTAGGAAGAAGTTTCAGAAATTAAAAGGACCTGAATCTAGAGACCTAGGTAAAATGCCGGAAGTAACGTGGACTGTGTATAATAACAGAGAAAAAGAAAAGGAGTTGAGACAGGCACGAAAAGATAGCAGATTACTGGCTGTTCTAGCTCAGAATGACAGAAGAGAAAGGGGAAGAGGGAGAGGATGAGGAATAAACAATGACAGAGGAAGAATAAACCCAAACTCTCGACTAGCAGAAGATCGATGTGCTATTTGTAAAGAACAAGGGCATTGGAAAAGGGAATGCCTGAGAAAAGGAAAATTAGATCCAACCCTCCAGGCAATCAAATTAACAACTTTAGATGAAAAATCCTGAAGGGGACCAGGGGAATCAACCCTAGCTGAACCCCTGGTTACACTGAAGCTAGGGGGTGAAGATATAGGATTTTTGATAGATACAGAGGCAACTTATTCGGTTTTAAATACTTGTAAAGGGGGGTATGGAAACAAAGTAGTAAATGTTTGGTGGGACAGGGCAAGCAGAAAATAGGCCAGTTTTGAAACCCTTAAAATTAAAATTGGGAAAACAATGGGTAAATCATCAATTCTTATACATGCCAGAATGCCCAGTACCATTATTAGGATGAGACTTACTGAGCAAATTAGATGCTCAAATAACTTTTAAGGATGGAGAAGTTGAATTGTTGATACAGAATCAAAGCCATAGAGGCAGGGGTATTGTTACAGGACTCCCCTAAGGAGGAACAGATTCCAGAAGAAGCAGAAAATGCAGTGATCCCTTTGGTCTGTGCCAGTGGAGTTCTAGGACGGTCTAAATTGGCAGAACCGGTAAAAGTGACTCTGAAATCTGGACCCAAACCGGTAAGACAAAAACAATATCCTATTAAATGGGAAGCTAGGAAAGGATTACAGGAATTAATAACAAAATATTTTGAATATGGGCTTTTGGTAGAATGTGAATCAGAGTACAATACTCCTATTTTGCCAGTAAAGAAATCTGAGGGTAAAGAGTATCAACTGGTTCAGATCTAAGGGCTGTAAATCAGATAGTTCAGGACATACACCCAGTGGTGGCCAATCCGTATACTCTGCTAACCTCTCTAAAAGAGGAGCATAAATGTTTTACTGTGCTGGACTTGAAGGATGCCTTCTTTGGCATACCTCTGGATAAATAAAGTCAATGCATATTTGCATTTGAGTGGGAAAATCCCACCACAGGGCGAAAAGTACAATTAACCTGGACTGTACTCCCACAAGGATTCAAAAACAGCCCTACGATATTTGGAAATCAATTAGCTAAAGAATTGGAGATTTGGAAGAAACAGAATAAAGGACATAACACAGAGCTAACAATATGTGGATGACATAATAGCTGCAGAAAACAGGAAAGAGTGTCTCGAGACTACTATCAGTTTGTTAAACTTTTTGGGCCAAGGAGGTTATCGGGTTTCCCGTAATAAAGCCCAAATAAGGAAAAGAGGCAGTGATTTATTTGGGATTTGAAATATCTCAAGGACAGAGACAACTGGGAAATGAAAGGAAGGAAGCAATTTGCCAGATTCCCGAACCAAGCAGCCCCAAGGATTTGAGGGCTTTCTTGGGAATGATTGGATGGTGTCCACTTTGGATCATGAACTATGCAAAGCCATTGTATGAGGCTTTGAAAGAGTACAAAGATCAGTACTTAGTCTGGACCACTGAGTGTCAGACTGCATTTAAAGAACTCAAAGGGCCTTGATGATAGTCCCTATGTTAGGCTTACCTGACTTAACCAAGCCCTTTGAGCTTTTTGTGCACAAAAGGCAACATTTAGCCCTTGGAGTATTGGCACAAGGATTAGGATCCTGGAAAAGACCAGTGGGATACTTTTCCTAACAACTTGACAATGTGAGTAAAGGATGGCCAGGATGCCTGCATGCAGTGGCGGTGGCAGTCTTGCTTATCCAAGAAGCCTGAAAACTGACTATGGGTCAAAAGATGGTGGTATATGTACCTCACATGGTAATAGCTGTCCTAGAACAAAAGGGGGATCATTGGTTAACCCCCAGTAGAATGTTGAAATATCAGGCTGTCCTGTTGGAACAGGATCATGTAGAACTAAAAACTGCTGCAATTGTTAATCCAGCAATGTTTCTGTCAACAGAAAATTCAGTAGAAAATTTGGAACACGATTGTTTATTAACTATTGAACAAGTCTATTCCAGCAGACCAGACCTAAAAGATGTACCACTAGAAAATCCTGATCTGGAACCGTTCACAGATGGAAGCAGTTTTGTACAAGAAGGAAAATGAATGGCCGGATATGCAGTTGCCACTACCATCAAAGTATTGAAATAAGGAACTTTACCTGCAAACACTTCAGCACAAAAGGCGGAACTGATTGCTTTGAAACATGCTTTACAAATGGCCAAAGAGCAGACAGTGAATGTTTGGACAAACTCCAAATATGCATTTGGTGTAATCCATGCTCATGGGGCTATTTGGAAGGAAAGAGGACTGTTAACAGCTCAAGGATCATCAATAAAGTACAAAGAGGAGATCCTCCAACTTTTGAAAGACATCCAAAAACCAAAAGAAGTGGCAGTAATGCATTGCAAAGCCTGCCAGTTTAGACAGATGGCTTTGGATACAGGTAACCGATTGGCAGACAAGGCTGCAAAGGAGGCTGTATCACAAGGTACCCTTGCACTGGTGGCAGTAAAACAGGTAAAAAAATTTTATTTTAAACCAAAATATAGCAAATTGGATGACCAATTAGCAGAACAATTGGAGGCCTCACAAAATACAGCAGGATGGTGAGTAACACCAGAAAAACAGGTAATAGTAACCCCACAAGTTATGATAGAACTCACAAAGGAAAAGCATAAGCAGACTCATTGGGGAATAGATGCAATGATCACAAGTTTGAAAAGATCCGTATTATGTGTAGGGATGATGGGGATAATTAAGACAATAGCAGTTAAGTGTCCACTCTGTCTTAAAAACAATCCCCTGAACCAGAAAAGACCACCTATAGGAGTAACAAGACAAGGAAGTTCTCCTGAAGATTACTGGGAGATTGATTTTTCTGAGTTACCTAGACAGAATGCGTATAGGTATTTATTGGTATTGATTGATACCTTTTCAGGATGGCTGGAAGCTTTCCCTTGCCACACCAACAAAGCTAGATAAGTGGTTAAAATATTATTGAAGGAAATAACACCAAGATTTGGGGTACCCATAGGAATATCCTCTGATAGAGGACCACATTTTGTGGCAGACGTAATTCAACAAATTAATAAGGTGCTGGGAATACAGTGGGACCTACATACCCCCTGGAGACCTCAATCCAGTGGGAAAATTGAGAGAATGAATCAAACACTAAAAAGGCAAATTAGCAAAATTTGTCAAGAAGAAATCTCTGAAATGGCCACAGGCTCTACCATTAGCCCTCCTAAGAATTAGAATTCAACCAAGAACTAAGGATGGAATAAGTCCATATGAAATTTTATATGACAAACCTTACCAGACCCCCCTTATTCCAGGAGAAGTGAAGGTAGCAGGAGAAACAGATTTAAATATGTGTCTGATTTCTTTAGGAAAAGTCCCTGGAGGTCTTCAAAAATATATTGTAATGACGAGGTCACTTGCCTTGGATATGTCAGTACATCAGTATCAACCAGGAGATCTCATGTACATAAAAATCTGGAACTCGGAACCATTGCAAGAGAAGGGGAAAGGACCCTTTCAGGTGCAGTTGACAACTTACACTGCAACCAAGGTAGAAGGGGTGGAACCTTGGACTTACTACACTAGAGTGAAGAAAGCTCCAGCTCCTTCGTGGAAGATAATCACTCCAGAGCCAGGAGTGACCAAATTCACTCTAAAACATGACTAGAAATAGTGTGATGAACTTTATTTTTGAGATCGTGCTTTTTCTGATATGGATCTGGATGATGGAGGTATGTGGGCAGGAACAGGAGATTTATCTCCCAAAGAAAATACCTGAGGAAAATTTAATGATTGGGTTGGTTAAAGAATTTGCAAATTTACAAAATGCAACTCAAATTACTGCCTGTTTACCTATACCAAGAGCAGTAGGAGAATCGATCCAATGGGGAATCTTAACACTGCAATTAGGTGATATATCAATGGAAACTGATAGTAAACATTGTAAGCAAGTTCCCACTGTAAAATGGAAAGAACAAAAGGAATATATAAGGAAACAATGGAAAGTCCTAGGAAAAAGAGCAGACTCCATGAAATTATTAAACCCTGTGTATGCTAAGATAGGGAGATTCAAAAATGTGGGATGGTGTTCATATCCTGATCAAGAAAAACATCAGTCACATGATTATGGAATTAAAATGCACAGAAAATCAGACAACTAAAGTTATGTGGGAAACTGTTTGGTTAATGACCATTTTATCCCAATTTCAGTATATGGCCAATGCATCCTGGTCTTTTATTTGGAAAGGAGATCTGGAAAAAGGCAAAACTGATGTAACTGTCAGAGGGAACGCATATAAGGAACAAGAGAATATTGTGCCTTGGTAGAATTGTGAGAGAGTTTATAACTGTAATACAAAGTGGTACAGGACATTCCACCACTGGCAGCTGCATTAAGATATGGATGTTAGTGCAGAGGATTAAGTAACAGATTGCAACTGGCAAACATTTATGAGGAAAGGAACAATATTTAGTTATGAGAGTTCAACAATTTCAAGTCCAAGACATCTAGTTTGGGCAATGAGTGATGGAACATGGTCCACTCACTTGAGCATGGGAGGAAAAGTGAAGCAAATTACTTTAGAGATGCCAACTTTATGTTCCATTTGGAAGAAAGCTCCCTTTAAAGGAAGTTCTGAAAATTTAAAATTGGTCTGCATAAAAAGATCATCAAATGATGATGAAAATTGGAATGAACCCTCAACATGGGTAAAAATTGGATGGGCATTAGAATCTTTGTTAACCCCTCTGTCAACTTACAGAAACAAGGCCTGGTTATATAAATTGACTGGTCAGGTAGAAAAATTAGGTGTAACAAGAAAAGGATTTAGGCAATTAAATTTACAGTTACAAGCAACATCCAGCATGACTCTACAGAATAGAATAGCATTGGATATGCTCCTGTTGAAAGAACATGGAGTCTCTGGATACTGCAAATGCTCTTTAATTCTAGAAGTCTGTCTGGTATGCACCATTTTATTAACTAAAGACTACTAACAGCACATGTATACTGTGATTACCAGGGAAAACAGCTGAGGAAGACGGATGTTGTCATACCTCAAAGTAAGACAATATACGATCAATACTTTGTCTTCATTCTAATAACAAAAAACCCCGCATCAATTACTTCAAGAGCGCTGGATGCCAATACCCGCACCGTTGCTAGCAATACTACAACCCTTAGCTGCTCTAAGCTTTCACTACGAGCTTTCATCAGTTCTCCCTGCAGCAGCGGCCGTGTGCTCGGAAGATCACCCCACAGGCGCTAGTAGCGACCGAGCTGCGCGTCCGCCGAGGGATCCAGCCCCGACAGCGCCGGGATGGGAAGGGAGAGAACCGCACCGCACCGGGCGCTCCGGAGCCGACACGCAGGCCCAGAACTGAGGGAAGTACCGCACCACCGCCCGGCCTCCGCACACCTTTTCTGTGCTTAGGATCTACCTTGCTTCTCGTTTTTCACTTCGAAGTGCTCGGCCGTCCCCGGCGCCAACCGCCGGGCGCGGACACCTTCCCCGACGGCCTCCGCTCGCCCCGCCCAGGTACGGCCCCCTGCCTCCCCCGCTGGCCCCGCCACACGGGCACGGGGACGCGGCGCGGGCGGAGCGGTACTCACGAAGGCGCCCCTGCGGCCCCTGCTGAAGCTGAACGCCATCGGCACGCAGAGAGAACGGGGCTCCGCCGCCGCCTCCCCGCCGCTCGCTCTCCGCATCGGGCTCCTCTCTCGTCGCGGCCCGCCCGGTAACAACGGCGAGACAGATTGGCTGCGGGTTTGCGCTCCCCCAATCAGTACGCACCTTACTCACTCCTCTACCGGCCTTAGCAACCTACCATTGGTGAGGACCGCCCGCCCCCTCGGTCGCTCGCTGGCCGCGGGGGTGTCGGGTCGTGTTTGCGGGCTCCCGGTCAGGCGGGCGCGCTCGGAGGCGGGCGGCTCGCGTGGCGCCGTGAGGGGACGCCTCTGCCGAGCGGGACCGCGGCCCTGCGGCGTCGGGGTGCCTGCGACGGAGCTCTGCCTCTTCTGAGCAGGTCATTGGTGGCCCGGCGGGACCTTTAGGGCCGTCCCCCGCTCCTCTCGGGCGACCCCGGGCGAGGGCTGCAGGATGTGGCCTGGGGTGGTGCTGGTTGCGGTCGTACCGGCTCGTCTTTGGCTCTTTAAGTCGTGCCCTCAAAGGCTCCGGTTTCCCCCTAACGTTGGAACACTGTATAAAGCTGAAAACGTTTCTGCCTTCTAATGATCTGTCTGGAGACTTCTGCCAGCTGAGGGCTGGAGATGCTTCTGGAGCCAGCTTTGTAGTTGAAGCAGGCTTTCTCCCAGCAGCAGTGGATGAAGGCGTAGAAAAGGCAGCGTGCTTTTGTGGTTTGTTTTTATGTTGTTGGTTGCTCTTTCCTAGCAGTCAGCTTGTCATAATTCAGGTACTTTTCTTACTGTGTAGTTAGTGGAATTTGCAAGCAAACAGCCTGTACTCAAGTAAACAGAGATGCTTAGTGATTTGATATGTTAACCCGAACTATAAGGTGGCATCAGAGAGAGGATAGTGTCTCTTCCAGACTATTACATCTTACACATTTTAATAATAAAATTAAGATCAGAACGTGTTTGTAAAATGTGTTAATCTCTCTTCCACATTTTTTTCTAGGGTATAACTTACCAATGACAACGAAAGCAAACTTTCCTGTGGCAGCAGGATCTATAGTTGTACCTTACGGGCATGTGATTGGAAATGAGAAGTGGAGAGGGTCAGAGATAGCCCAAAGGCTACAAGGTAAGCACAAGCTGGAAGAGGAAAAGCAATTCGGGCAAAGCATTCCCCTCTGACTCTCAGTATGGTTAAGATTGCCTGGAATATGCTTTACTCTGTGTCTGACTGATCCTGTATTTGTGGTACGGTCTATGGTAGCAGGCTGAAAATTATTTTTTGTCTGTCATGTATCTACATGGTCAGTTCTGTCATATTTGCAGAGCTGTGAAGCACTGCAGAGGAGGAGCAGAAGTATCTGCTTCTTGGGAACCACAGCCATGGGACTATTGTGAATATACGTCTTTATTGAAGTCCCTTGAATTTACATGGATACTGGGACTGTGCTAACATCTCTTGGCACAGCAAACTGAATTAAGGTGATCCTTCCAGAGTAGCTTGTGATAGTCTTTGTTAAAGACCAGAGTTCACCAAGAAGCTACAGTACGTTGAAGTCTGTAGTTTGGAAGTGTTAATAATTGGTATTACTAAAGGCATCACACAGTACTTTGAATTGCTTATACCAGCTTTGCTTAAAAAGGTAAAGAACTTTCAAAGAATACGAAGTTCATTGGCAAGTCACTAGGACTACTGACACATTAGGAAGATTATGCTGTGAAGTAATTATTAGTATATTTTCAGCTACTGTATTTTTTTTTTTTTTCTTTTAACCATCTCACCTTCAGGGAAAATTAGACTCATCTTTGAAGATGACTTGGGACTTGTGGATTTTCATATTTCAAACAGAATTTGCATTTTATATATTGCTGAAGCAGATTTGGTTGCAGGGGATGAATTCAAACGAAGATTGGTTCGGTTTAGAAATGTAAGTACTACACAGAGAAAAGGAAGAGTTTTCAGTTGGTATTTGTTTATTGGCATGCTTCTGTGTTACTTATAAATTCTAGTGGAGCTTAACTTTTGTGATAATTTACACCTGAAAGGTGAAAAAGTAAGCAGCTGTGTAATTGTTGTATTAAACCTCAGTACAGTTGCTGCAACTTCTATTTTTCCTGTTCCACTTCAATGCAGCTCATGCTCAGTAGAAGTTTTCTTTCTGTTGCATTGCATCTACTTGTCATTAACAAAGTCTTTTCTCCAATTTTCCTTTCCATACAGGCCAGTAGTCTTGGGGGAATTGTAATTGTAGAGAAAACTCAAATAACTGATCAGTACTTCTTAGCAGTACAAAAGCTTGTTGTGCTAGAACTTGGAATGGTGTTGCTTCCTGTGGCAAATCAAGGAGAAGCTTCTCAACTTATTATTCAGCTAGTAAGTTTCTACTTTAGTGGACAAATACTTGTTAAAATATGGGGCATGAGAATGACCTGTTTTCTCACATTCATCACCCTTTTCAGAAAGAATACCCGGGATCTTAAAGGAACACAATGTATTTTGTTGCTTAAATGTAAGGAATAAATATCCTGCAACAGTAATAGTTCAGTGGAAAGAGGGCTTATTTGGGAACAAAGGAAAAAAGGTGAAGAGTACTGGATTTTTTTTATGTGATTGTGCACTGAGGTGCCAGTGAGTAGCATTAGATAATCCTCATTGAGAATTTGCCTTGTCTCATGCTGGGGAAACTTCATTCTTAGTCGTTTCTCTTTTCCGTTATCATTCCCTGAGTGCATCAAAAAGGTGACAAATTCATTGTTTTAATTCATGGTTGGTGTTAAGAGACTTGGCTTCCTAGTGAGACATTGTGGATCTTGTGGATCTGGGTCAAAGCCCGTAATAAGGGGCACACTTAAGGAGAGAGCTTGTTAAAGACTTCCCAGTGATTGCATTGAACTCAGTTAAGATGAAAGGAATCATTTTAAACCACAAAAGCAGCGCCCCGGCAGAGGGCACTTAGTGTCGCTAACGGTTTTGTTTTGCTTCAGGTCCGTGAACAAAGTAAGGACCACAGCAGTAACCCCTTTCTCCGTAAACAGTGTTCTCAGCTGGTAGAGCCATCGGTGTTTCGGACAGTGCAACAGATTCCAGGGGTTGGGAAAACAAAAGCTCTGCTTTTACTGCAACAGTTTGGAAGCATCCACCAGCTTTGCAATGCATCTGTCGAAGAGCTTGAGCTAGTAGTTGGACAAACGGCAGCACAGCAAATCTGCTCTTTTTTAGGTTCCTGACGGGCACATATAGTGCTGTTTTGGAAAACAAACTGCTTCTTTGTTTCTTGGAATTATAAAATTTTGTTGTCAATAGTAGCATATTATGCAATTTCTATAATCCTGGTAACAGCTGGAAGGTGCTGGCTGATTATCTGGGTATTCTGTTGATACCACTTTACAGCTGTTCTATCCATGTGGATTAAGCTGTGAAAATTACTTTGGGAAGAGGGCTGTAAACTGTTTTGCATCTCTCTTGTACAAAAACGAGAGAAAGCAGTCTTTTTCAGTATCCATGGAAAAATATGGGGAAGCAATTTGCTTGCCTGCTTTCATCTTCCAGAAATAAACACCTTGCTATAATACCGGAAAGTGTGATCTTCTCAGTAGTTAGAGATGTGAGTTACAGTGCTTTAAATAGTTAGCATCTATTGCTTTATAGTAATATATTTTAGAACTTTTTGGAATTCCTTTGGAAAGTCCTACAGGAATAAATCTTTGACTTTATACTAACTTATTTCTCTGGTTCTTTTTTCAGTTCACAGGGTGTTATCAAATTTATTCCCTTGTTCTTAATGTCCAAAATCTTGGTTAATTAATGTGGTTTTTTTGAATATAGGTTGAAATAATAAATTTAAGTATATTTTGAAATATTATGAAGTGTAATGTATTAATTCTAATGTGCTCTACACACAATAGTATGCAAAACTTTTATCAAAGTTCATAATTTGCCTTATTCTTCCCAGTATTCATATTTTAAAAAATTATTTCTAAAGAGGATGATTGGTTTTCCTGACATCCTGCAATTGATTTTAAATTATATTCTTAACCTATTTAATAGGGGTAAAATCGCCTTTCCCTTGGGTGCCCATTAACGAGGTGTATGAAAAACTTCTTTCAGTCTGCTTGAGTTTTGGATCACAGCAGGAAGACAGTGGAGCAGGATTTTCAACTCCCTTTTGTAAACTAAACAGAAGTGAGTAATGGAACCTTGGCACCTTTGTGACCAGTCTCACATGCTAGTTTGCTGATAAACCTGTGTTGTGGTTTAAGCTCACTTGGTAATTTAGCACCATGCAGCTGTTCACTCACTCCCCTCTTCTCCCCTCTGGGTGGAATGGGGAGGAGAATCAAAAGAATGTAAACCCCACAGGTTGAGATGAAAACAGTCCGGTAACTAAGGTGTAACACAAAACCACTACTGCTACCACCAATAATAATAATGATAAGGGAAATAACAAGGGAAGAGAATATAAAATTAAAAATGGACAGGACTAAAAAACACCAATAAACACAAGTGATGCACAGTACAACTGCACACCACCTGCCAACTGATACCCAGCCTGACCCAAGCAGCGATCTGGGCATTCTGGGTGACTTCTCCCAGTTTCTATACTGGGCATGACGTGCTGTGGTATGGAATACCCCTTTGGCCGCTTTGGATCAGGTGCACTGTCTCTGCTTCCTCCCAGCTCTTTGTGCCCCTTGTCCCTGGCAGAGCATGAGACTGAAAAGTTCTTGATCAGACTAAGCATTACTTAGCAACAACTAAATCACTTATGTGTTATCAGCACTGTTCCCAGACTAAAGCTAAAACACAGCACTACCACGTACTAGGAAGGAGAAAACTGCTACAGCTGAACACAGGACAACTGTTATTTATATTGATTCTGTAGTTGGGATGAAAGTACACTTACTTATAATTTGGGCATAAATATTTAACTTACAGAAAACCACCAGAATTTTACAGAACAAGATAATACTTTATTACAACTAGGGAATAGTTAGATTTCTTTATAAGTCTGCTTGTTTATTCCCTCATCTCTCAGACTGTCACTCTGCTATGGAGACTCAATTTCACATCTAAAATTATGCAGCCATTGGTGTTGCAAAATTAACATCTTTTTACTCTTCAAATGGCCTACTCAATGCATTAAATAAAGTTCAAGTAGTAACAATTACTATTAATGGACTTACAAACTGAGCTAATAAGTTACTGCAAACCTTCATTTTCACTTCAGAGCAGCCTAGTACATCTTTGTGGGTGGAAACAAATACTCTTGTGATCTGAGAAAGAAAGTAACTTGCTGTGAAATTAATATTTGCCTTAAGTTAGCTGTTGGCTACCACTCAGTGTAGAGTGAGTCTTTAGGTATCTGACAGAAAATACCAAGTATGTGTTTGAGAAGTCCAAATTTTTACTTGGGCTGTTGAAGAGGTTGGGGATGCACTTAAATAAAAGACAACCCCCAACTTTTCCTCAAGGACTAGAAAGTGTGGTGATGGGAATGTAAAGGCAGTCAATCATGCAGCTAAGAGGAAAGAGATCAGCAGGAAGACTATCACGGTGGGCTAAGAAAACAAAGAGCTGGAAGTCATGTGACTTAACAAAATCTTTGGTAGCTTGATAGTAATTTTAGCCATACATACAATGTAAATCTCTATGCAATATTATATGGCAGGTCTTACATACCAGTACAATTGCTGCTGCTTGTGTGTGTAAAAAAGTGCTACTGCAAGTACATGTGAAGAATTAACTACTAAGGATAAGTGAGTCAAGTAGTTTACAACATTTTTTTATGTACGTTTTAAAGGGAAACTCTAGAAATATGTTAACATGCCCTAAGGAAGCAAGTTTTAGACTAATTAAGTTCCTGTATTATACAATACAAACTGAAGACAAACAGTTTCTTAGGTCTTTCTAAGCAATATTATAAAAACATGCAAGTGGTACGCCAGCAGCAGAGTGAAAACCTACAAGTTATGTGATATTACGGAAGCTGCAGCAGAATCAAAGAGCTACAACAAAATGGCATAATCTGATTTTTATTATTCTTAAATAAGTCTCATCAACGTATTTACACCTATTACATAAGAAACTAAAAATGAATGACAACTTTCAAGTTAACACTCAGATAAAAACTTGCCCCTTATTTTAAGTTTTGAGTATCAAACAGCATATATCTACTCTGTAGATGGCAATGTTAACTAACACTAGTGTTAGCAATCTTCAATTCTTAGCAATTTCAGAAAACAAAAGAATCTCAGAGAAATGCTCACACAGTTATTTTTTGTCTCCCTCCTTAATATATATAGCCCATGCTTACTCATATCCATTCGTTTTTTATACTTGGTCTTATAGTAAATAAATATTCTGCTGCTCAGACTTAAGCACTTTTTTTATCCCCATAGTTTATGTACTAGACACAGCATAGAATCATAGAATCATTAGGGTTGGAAAAGACCTTAAGATCATCCAGTTCCAGCCCCTGTGCCATGGGCAGGGACACCTCCCACTAAACCATGACACCCAAGGCTCTGTCCAACCTGGCCTTGAACACCGCCATACTAGAATATGTCAACATACTAGAATATGTCAACTTCAAGATTTGTTCCACAGCTATCAACTTTATCAAGACTAATGAGATCCAAGTCTTACGATAAGTTAGTTGCATAATTTCGAGTTTGGAATAAAACCTGTTATTAACAATTGAATCATCAGGCATTTAAAATGTAACCTGGATCAGAACAAGAGCAGAGTAGAAGCCTTTTGTAGTTCAAAAGATCTTCTGACTTCTAAGCCTTCTAATTCTCTTCTAGAATCAAATTAACTATTCAGTACAGCCAGTGCTCACAGCAAGTAAATGTCTCTGTGTAAACCCCACAGTTACATGACACTGCCTCTTGGCACAAGGCTGGTTTCTCTGAATAACATTATTGTCTCTTGCCTGTGGTTTGTTAAGATAAATCTTAGAGTAGTGTTAAGTGATTAACTAAACTTACAAAAAATCATCATTTACTGTTTGTTTTGCATGCAGCATCAGTTCGTAATAAATAACTCCTATCAGTTATAAAAAATCAGTCATGATACTGTATTTTGAAATTCCAAAGGAATACAGTCCTCACCTAAGCGATTTCATCATCTACATCTTGTTATTGCATACCTCCCAAACCACTTCATTCTAACCTTCAGTACCTTCAGTCTTACAGTTTTTGCCAGCCCCTGACCTTCATAGTGGCTCAATGCACAGTAAATAGTCAGTGGCATTTGTCTGAATTTATACATGCATATATAAAGAAATAAAATTGATCAATATTTTTATACACATTCAAAAGAAACACATCATGTTAACAGATCCTTCTGAAAGATTCAATACAATGAACTTTCTGTATTCAGAAGTGTGAAGGGGGAAAGCTTCTTCTTAACCTGAGAGCTTCCAGCTACAGCTGAAGGCAGGCAGAGGGTGCTTGCAGCTTTCTGTCTATTTTTAGTTCCCCAACTTAGAAAAGGCAGTTTCAGTGGGGCTTTCTTTGTTTGATCAATCTTATCCTCTTCCATGGCTAAACAGATTAAGGAGTATGTCTTCTGCATTCCCACGGAGTATGTTGCACTCTTACTATGCTGTAGGAAAGACAGAAGCATTACAAGAATCAGTCAGCCAGAATGGGTCAAAATTTTGAAGGTAACAAAAGCTTACTGTGCAAACCAAGGCAGAGCACAGCCAGCTTTCTGTGCTAATGACATACTAAGGGAACACGAGGCCCTTCAGAGTGCTGCTGTTGTGGTATTTTGCCCATACAGACTGAAGGGTATGCTACACACAGTGTAAGGGACTTTTAAATCTTTTCCATGGGCCGAGTTATAGTTAGCATTTGCTGGCTTCTAGCATGATTGTATAATATAAAACCTTCCTACAAAGCTTAGGTATGTAGTTCTTGCACAAATCTTTGAAGGGAAGTCTTTTTTGCTGCTTTTGGAAGGTGCCATGTTGACTGTAACTATGACAAGAGCACACAGGGCATCCTTTAGGGATACCCGAAAGGCACAGCCTACTCTGTCCTATCTGAGCTCTGCCCTGAAGCAATTTGATTATATCATAGCCTCTTGTTTCCAGTAGCAGCTTAGAAGGGCAGGGGTGCAATTTATTATTTTCAGTGAGAAAAATCAACTTCTTAAACCAAGAAAACCTAACAGCAGTAAGAGCACTGTGATCGCTTCTACTAAGGCAATGCTACTTCAGTGCCTAAGCTTGCCAGGGAACATTAGAAGCAGTGGATTTAGCTGACTACAGGTTCTCTCACACTACAAACAAGTTACTTAGAGCTTAACATTTTTTAATCTTGTGATCATTTTTCCTTAGTCTAAAGCTTCTACAGCAGCTTAGTAACTGACTAGACAGTTAAAGTCCACCAAAACAAAAGATACATATACTAGTTTATGATGTAACACAGAAGTCACAATCATTTATGTTACCAGTGCATAGAAAATAAGCATGTGGTCTTGGATGTTCTATTTCATTCCATTATTATTCCATTGTGGCTTTTCCAGTGCTTAACATGGCAATATTTTCATCCTCTATGCCAAGTTAGAGGAAAATAAACTATGCCCTGGAATTTATAATGCAATTAATCCAAGTAGCTCCACTACACAGAAACCCACCACGCAGCCATTCTTGCGCACACATCTCTACTTTCAGCTCGCCAAGTCAGAATGATTTAAACAGACTGTTTAAAACTGAACACACGCCTGAATGCTTTATATGTTCACTGATGAAGTGGGATATCTGACTACATGAAAGTAAGCGTTAAGCAGGGACTGAAGCCAGGAAAGTGAAAAACACTCTCACGCATCCAATTTGCAAAACACTTTTGCCTCATTACATACCACAGATGCCGTTGTATCCTGGCAGCTGATAACCTCAAACTTGATGGGCTGCTCTCCCACACTTCTGAATTTTTCCAGCACCTCATTCACTCCGAGCCACTTGCAATCCACACCACCTACTGAAACTATGTAGTCACCTTCTCTTAGGCCCATTAACTATCAAAAGAATTTATGCACAGGTTATTATCTGGAATTACAACGATGGGTAAAATATTTTTGTCATCATACTCTATCTGCCCTGAAGGTGTTTTCCTCTTAGATGCTATAAAACCATTGTCTAGCCAGACGCATGGGACAGAAGTGTACAGCTAACATAAAAACAGAGCTTTTTCGAGTGCACAGATTACCTATGTGAGTTACCACTGATAAATGTGATTCTGACACACTCAAATGTCTCTTTTTATGAGACAACTCTTTTTATTTTTTTCACCTTTCCTCTTAACTAAAGGAAGCATGTTAGCTACCCTATCACCGCCTATGAGATATTTTCCCCAGTTTTTACTCTTCTTCAGTATTTTTATTTGTACTTTTGTGGTTGCTGCAGCCTTTCCTATAGCAGAGCCATGCTCATTACTGCATGATGCTTTAGCCCTTTGTTTCTCCACCAAAAGAAGAGCAACATATTAGAATCCAATAATATATGTTCTTTCCTCTCTTTTTCCTTGGGCACATACTACTTTGCCTTCCCTTCCTGATTCTCATCCTTATTGTTGCTGCCACTTCCTAAAGCCCTTTTAGCTTCCTGAGCTACATGGGGAATAACATTTGTTTTTATTATTTGTAACTTTTTATCTATTAGGTGTGAACAAAGGAATTAACTGTCTCTGGTTTAAGGTGATGCCAGGGATACAGATATCCTAAGGTGTACACAGCACTGAAATTGTGCTCAGATTATATGAATTGACTATACTGATGTATGGTAGAACTCAATAAATGCTCCATGCACCAGTACAAACAAGCTAAAATTACATTTAAAAGATTGAGATGCTAGAGTCTGGAGATATCATTAATATTGCACCAATGTACTTACCGCTGCAGAACAAGTTGGATCAAGACAATAAATCTGTACTGGTGAACCTCCTTTAAGACTGAATCCTAGGTCTCCTGCTTCATGGTGGATATTAATGACACGTGGAGCTGTCCATCTCTGCTTGGCTGAGAACACTGTCAGTGGGCCCTGGAGGTAACAGCAGCAGGCATGTTACGGTTTACTGTCATTCATAAGTAAGCACTTCTATTTTTAAGTTACCTTTAAACTCATCTTCTGTAGATTTTGCTCAGGTTAACTTTCAACTACTTCAGTTGAAACAGAACAGTGAGATTTATACCAGAAGTTTAAGGTGTCCCTGAAGTGCTCTGCCCTACTTCATGACAATTCAGGTGATAATTCAGAGCTGGATGACAGAAGCTACCAAGTTGTTCTGAGATGACTGATAAGGTGTGCAGAATCTTTTGCTGCAGCAGGCTCTAAGGTCCTGTATTACTCAGTTTTGGAGGAGATAACTGATTTGTGAAACACTGCAAATTCTGATCCTAACCACAACTCCCAATTCCCTTTGCCCACTGATACACAGAGACACCTGAAAGACTGGCTTTGTAGCATGCAACATTACACACTCAGCACGCCCATCTCCAAGTACATGTTTCTCCCTGCCTGTAAGTTGTATGCAATTATCCACTGAAACTTCATGAGAGTTCTGTGAAGTTTATCATGAATAAATACTATGTGAAGCTGCATACAAACAACACTTTGCTAGTCTTGTTGATTTATACCTCTGAAGCTAGGTGTGATCTTTCCAATAATGTCTAAGGAAAAACACAGTTACTACAGGATCATTTTTGAGACTAAAATACTTGTGTCTCTTCCCTCATGTTGGAATGAACTGGCACTGGCTAACAAAATGACAGAGGTTGGTCAGCATTATCATGTTACATACCAGCCTGTGAAAGAAGTCTTTAACTTTGACCTTCGATAACTGGGGAGCAATTGCTTCTATTTTGTGCTCTGTTTTAGCTAAAACCAAAAGAAAACCAAATTAATTTTCTCTCAATTATTAGTTAAAAGACATAACTTTTTTCTTTCCTTGCATTCCAAGCTAGATAAAAATTTTTCCTAAATTCTTACTGGGCTGTAGAAAGACTAATTTTTGTGAAAATTTGAATTACTTTACAAGTATCTTCAGAGCTCATATCAATACAGAAAACTTAACACAATCCATCCAAACAAAACTATTTGCTATGAAGATGCTATTTCTATCTTCAATATTTCTCAGGGGAAAGGAAATTAAAAACCAATGCTCATTTTTTCCCCATGTTGCCAAAGAAGAAAGAGCTGGATGAGCTGGACAAAGGTAGAAAAGAGCCAATAGCAGTCAAACTGAGTTAACAGCTTAGGCCAATATAAGAGTTGTGCTTCAAGAACCAGTAATTTTTCCCATGGCATGAATTCAGTTTCCTCATTCTTTCTAGCTCACAAGATGCTTATTTCATATACATACATACATATAAAATAAAGGTATAGCCCCATGAAAGCATATACACGTATGGCTAGAAACCGTTTAGTTCTAGCTGTGTACACTTACGGAGGATATCTGGAGCCTGGATTAGACTGAGAAAGTCATCTTCTGTCTCTTGCTGAGCATATTTGAGAAGGGAGCGCTTGTGTGCAGCTGTCAGAACCTCCTGAAGAACATCAATGTTTCGAAGCTTTTTGCACAGACCGCAGACTCTCAGAGCTTCTTCGTGGTAAATGATGGCTTTGCGCAAGTGTGCTTTCCCTGAAAGAGCATTAGAAACTGTTGGCTGTTGTCCACAGACAATAAATAGAAGGTTATTTTCAAACTGTATCCAGTGGCTGTGTAAAACTGGCAGTTACCCAGATGTTTCCTCTGAACTTTGTCCTTTAAAACGGTGAGAACCGTCAGTCCTTCAGGCACATAGTCATACACCTGGGACAAGGCCTTCTCCTGCTGATCTTCATCATCACCAGGCTGCACTATAACAATAGAAACAGAAGAACATCAGCCATCACACATCTCTTGGTGCTCTGTTCCTTTAGGTGTCTTGCTGTGTACTTATTACTACCTTCTCTCCAAATGCAGTCAAATACTGTTACACATAGATATTGATAGGAATTTACAGGTTTTAGGACTTTCATCATTTTTATCATCTGCAATATGCAATTAATATTTATATGCCAGAGTACATCAATAAAAATTGAACAATTTGGTAGCATATAATGGATATAACTTATGCTATTTTACAAAAATTACATAAATAAACTTTCACATTATTCTGTACAGAACAAAAAAAGAAAGGCCTCATATCTGAATGGGAAAATGGCTACAGATTAACATATATTGAAATTCGGAAGTTCCTGGCTCCTAGTATCAGTCAGACCAAATTATAAGTGTTTGTGTTTACTACTGTTATTTATATTAATATATAAAAAATGTATTATTCTTACATTCATGGTCACACAGAATGGTGGCAATGAAGTAATGTGCCAGAGCTTTGTAGTGGTCTGACTTTATTTGTGCCAGCTTAGACCAGGAATAGGGGATATTTTCTTTCACTGGCTCCTGATTCATTGCAGTGTTAACCAGCATGTAAACCTCTCCCACCTAAAATAAAGCACAGCATTGAAGTATGAGAATATAACAGTAGTTATTAGGGGTTCGAGTAAGGGGCAGTATATGCAACCTCGTGATAATTTCATACGCATCACACCAAAGGTGCAGAAAACAAACAAAAAGAAGATTGTTATAAAGTATCAAAAATAAGTTTTGAGAAAATTGAAATTGCATCTCTGATTTTTCCCGTACAAGAAAAGTAAATTAATTTTGTACAAGAACAGATGGACTAAGTCAGTCTATCTATGCGGCTTCACAGTTCACTAAAAACATGATAAAATACACGGGTTTTAATTTACAAATTCACCTCATTGGCTTAATTCAGCTGAGAAAAAGGGCGAAGCACTTATGCAGTAGGTTTGTACTTCACTTCTGAAGGTGTGAAGTCCTATCTAGCCTTAAGTTTGTGTGGTCTAGTTAAAATGGGGATACTATCCTTTACGCAGAGGAAAAAAATAACTTTTCATGCTGTGAATGCTGCTTTAATGGAACAAACAACTCCAACTGACAGAATCAAAAAGTCTTTCCCCTGCAGCTAATCAGCCCTACAGATAAGTGAGGGTAGCTTTACAGGGTTGATAGGGAAGGCTTGGTCCATTTATCTAGTATGGAACCAATTACACATCTCCTTCTCTGAAGTGGCTCAGAAAGCATATTCATATCTCACTGGCATACCCAATTTTTGATGTCAGCAACCTCATGTCAACACATACTGTGTACAGCTTGCCTCCCCAGTTTTCAGGCAAGTCCTGCAGCTACCAACCTGACTTAGCTTATCGGGGTCTTTCCCCCAGGGACAAATTCATTACTCTTTTGGACTTGTACTTTTTAGGTTTGCATAACCTCCAGCTTCTGGGAAAGACAACAGGTTGTGCTCAATAGTTAACAGAGAACCACACAAACAACACTGACCCTTTGTATGTTGTTCTGTGGACAAGATCTGTACTGTTTGAAAGAGCAATATGATAAATAGCTTGTAAAAAACTTTCAGCAAGTTCACTGCTCAACTATTTCAGCATGTTTCTGTTAAACTTAATGAATTATGTATTTTTAAAATCATAACAGTTCTAAATTAATTATATTTAAATTGCAGCTCTCTGCATTTTAATCTTCTGAAATGTTGTGATTCCCATTGTAGCTTGTCCGTTGTTACACTGGGGTTTTGCCAATAGTTGTTAATGTTTATACTTAAGAAATTCTGCTTATATTACCAGGGGCTGTAACTGTTACACAGCACTGTAAATGCTTATTTTAAACTATGAGACTCAAATTTTAGTCTTTACCTTGGCAACTTCTTGTGTCATTTTCACTAGTGTGAAAAACTCGTTGCGTATACCAGGGAAACCAATTTGCTCAAAAACACACTCTTGAGCTTGTGCAAGCATCATTTTTACTAGTACATTCAGCATAGCTGGGCTCATATCATAGCTTGGGGTGTGAGTAAAGGTCTCCTTCAAGTAGCTTAGGACTCCTGAAATTACAAAATGGGTTTGTCAGCACTACAAAGAGAGATACTTATGATCTTGATTCTAGCATGTACCATAATAATTAAGATTGAAAGCATACATTCTAGTATTGCACTACAGCAATCTGACGGGATTCTTAGTACACATGGAACTAGACCAAGTTACAGATTTTGCTTTGCATTCCCATCAAAATTCTCCAGGCACAGTTCTCAAAACTGCAGTTCAGAGGAGCAACAGAAGCTGCAAGTTTTAAGGGTGATACCCTCAGGTTTGCTTCTATCAGTTCCTGTGAACTGAAATAAAAGCTGTGCTGAACTGAATATGACTTGTGTGCGTGAGTGGTAGGCTAGGTCTTATACATAGGACAATAGGGAAAAAGAAATCTAATGCAGTTACAAGGAGGTGACATAGAACCCTTGGGTGGAAGGAAAACACATAAACATATAAACTTAATTAATTTTGAATCTCCTTTTCAGATGCTGCCAAGTACATTTTGTGTCCTAGTGAAAGCTCAGTTCCACCCCTGTAAGTAAACTAGAATAGTATATTTAATAGGATAAAATTAGATCCTGCTGTAGACATTTGGCTCCACCAACGTATGAATCATTTCTATCATTTCTCGAATTAAAAGCAAACAGTAACTGCAGTGCAAATATTAAGTAGCAGTTTCATGGATGGAAGTGTGGCTTTCAGTATGCATGTCATCCAACTGGTTTAGTGAGTTCTACTAGCCTGCTAATTGCTGATAATACTACAAAAGTGTTACAATAGGACCTCTGCTTTTTAAGTGTCCCAGCTTCCGTACTTATTTCTTGCTACTATATTCAGTTCTGGTCACGTTGTGCTGTATTTTCCCACTGCCACTTTCTAAGATTTTTGATTTTCTGTTACCCTTGTATTTTTATGATTATGCCCTTACACAGTTTTAAATTACAGGAATGTCTGCCTTTTTGCACCAGAATCCCCAACTCCAGCCTTGTCAAGCACATCCCACATACTGAAGGAATGCCCTACTGAAAGGGGCTGAAAATACAAGTCGGGAAATATTTTGTTGTTGTTTTTAACATATTTCTGCTTACGCAATAAACATATACACACCAAGAGCGTTGCTGAGGATAAACTGTGCAACATTTTCCATTTAGCACAGAGAAATAGTTAATACATGCTCCGTATGATGTCTCTACCAACATAATGAAGAGTGTTACGGAGTCATGCACAGGTACAATGAAATGCCTTCCGAGCACATAGCTTTGAGGCCCTGCAAAGGTTATGTAGCAGCAAAAAATGTGTCTCAATTGGTGAATTAATTCTGTTCTGCAAATATGGTCAAGTGAAAAGCTGTGGGTTTCTTTTTTTTTTTTTCCCTGCAAAATGGAAGGAGCGGCAGCAAAATGGAGATATTTCTGAAGTACTGAAGTTTCTTTTAGATGAAATACAAAAGTTGAAAACCTGATTAATAAATGCATGAAGATATACTATCAATTTTTTTGATAGCTGTGTATTCATAAGAGGGGTTTTAGGAGCCTCCAGCTCTCTGGTCCACAGTTCATAGCTGACAAAGCTATATACACTGCAAACCAGTAGCCACAGATTGTTAGTGCAGAAATAAATCTTACAGTACATGTTAATTATATGGGGCATGTCTTCAAGCATTACATGTAGCACAGATGGCATTTACAAAAAATTTAAAATCTACTTGGAAAAAAAAAACAAAACCAAAACAAAAGCTTCTGTAGAATGTTAGTTCAAGATATATGATTCCCTTTACAAGAATTTGTATTTTTCTTTGCTTGGGACAGACTGATTATTTTGAACCTGTTTGCCTTTGGAACCTTTGGAAAATACATAGTCAGCTTCCAATGAACTGCAGATTTCACACCAGAGAACACAGTAAGATTAATTTTGAACAGACCATGTGGAAAACTATATTTAAAACCCTTTATCAACCCTTTACATTGTTTCTTATACAGATTTTACACCTATGTAATACCACTGAGGCAAAAGCAGTTACGTTGGTGAAACAAAAAATGAACTGTGAAGTAGTTACCGCTGGGGTTATAACTTGGACCTGTGAACTGCAGTTCATTAATCATTAACTTCAGTATTCTTTATCTGCATGCTCAGACTACAGTTCCACGCTTTTATTCTTCATCTCAGCTCTTCATGGGGCTTCTTGAATTTCCCTGTTCTTTTTTTGTGTACTAAAGTCAGTGGGAAATACAGAAATCTGCAGGATATCAGGATCACATGAGGAACATCAGTGTAAAGGCCTTCCCAATATTTTAAAATTGTACCTGCAGCTCTCTGAAAAGCTTCCATAGCGTTTTCAAGTCCAGCCTGGGTTTGACGATTGCATCTTGCTCCAATCTGGGTATAGAGAGCTCCAATGTTGAACAAAATACTAGCTTTTTCAAGTAACAGATTTGGCTGACACACTGGGACACCTGTGAAGGAATCGTACCTTGGGAAACAAATATTACAAGTGTTGAGATTAGCAGAGTCCATCAAAAGATGTTTTCGTAAAGTTTTTCCAAAAAAGCAGTGGAATTCTAAATTATTTTTTGCTTGTGTGAAAAAGGTGAACAAAAATACCATAGTATAGGACCATATAGATGCTGCAAGTCAGAGACCAGCTTTATTGGAGGCTTAGTTTTCAGCAAGTTTTACAGCAGTGCCTCCATAAGTATATTATATCCAACTCAGAAGTGCCTGTAAGACATCACAGAGGCTGAAAGTATACTGGGGAAGCAGCTGCGTGTGCTGCTATGTTCTCATATTTAGATGTAGCCAAAGATCAACTATTGGCATGGGCAGATACGCTATAGTTTTAAAATTTCTATTGGCAGTTCTGACTAAAAATGTAATGTTTCCTCTTGGCTGCATCATAAAATGCTTTTTTCAGCATAAAAATGCTGAATTCAGACTCAAACTTTGCTCACAGATGTAGTAAACACTGCTATAACAAATTAAGCTGCTCCTCATTTCTGGGATGGGAATTAAGTCTGACTTGTTCCCAATCTGCATCATGCAACAAGGTTCAGAGTTCAGGAAACATCTGCTATTGATCAAAAATGAAGATTATTTTCTCTGTTTTTCTCTTGTGCTACCTGTAGCCCAAGTCATTCGCCATAGACAATGGCTTCACTCTAAGCATGACAAGAGTGTACTGTATTCAGGTTTATTCTTAACACTGAAAGAAAAAACTGACAACACACACTGCAGGGAGTAGTGGAGGAAACACACTGACTTGATTCATATTAAACAGAAGACAGTTACTGATTAACTGTTTTGAAAAAGAAGAGACAAGACAAACATGAACTACACTTACCATGTAAATAAAACTCCCATGTGCCTGGTGGGTGGGAAAAATCTGTTTTCTACATAACCAAGTTGAAGGAAATAACTTATCAGCATCTCAATGCCAGCTTCATCTCGGCTAGGAGTGCGGCAAGCCTTGAATGACAAGAGATTAAAATGAAGTGTAGTCTGTTGAGTTACAGGATGAGCGCAGAAACACCAAGGATAAGACTCTGTGGACTTGCACATATCATAAAAATGTTTGGAATCTGGGAACAGTAAGCTTAAGGCCATGTGGGTGCATTCCCAATAAGAGTTTTTCAGTTTCACAAAAGTAGCACGTAACCATTAAGGAAGCTAAAAGGATCTGTTAGGCAATTCTCAGAGTTAATATTAATTAAATGAAATTGTAGGTATTGTAAGACAAATCTTAGATTTCTAAAGGTGTGTCAACAGCTCAATCACTTTTCATAACTACCCTTTTCTTCACTTGTTCTCTACTCCAATTGTAAAGCTCTTGGACAACAGGGATTCATGTTCCATATCTCAGAAACTAAGTCAATGTGAATCTAACGAGTTAAAAAATGACATATTCTGATTCCATATAAATGGTAGTATTTCCAACTGTAGATGAAAAGACCTCAGGATATGCCAAACTTGAACTTACTTGTCTCAGATCCATGAGATCTGCTATTTCGTCTTCATACTCGGAACTATCTTCACTATAATGTTCCAGAATAAAGTCCTAAAAAAAAAAAAAAAAAAAGAATATAAATAGTCAACTAAACTATTTTTTCCTGCAGTTGCAAACAGTACAAAATTGATTCAGTTGTGATTTCCATGGTGTCTACTCCCTTCTAGTCAATAGTACAATAACATATAGCAATGAGACTACAAAAAGACAATAGTACAAATAATTTGATTTGATATCCAAAATGAGAAATTTCAGTAAAGGAGCCAAACGCCTGTTACATCAACTTCACTGGGTTTTAAAACACCACCACTTGGTGGTTTTGAAAGGGATAAGTGAGCCCTGTTAGCTAAAATAACAAGGGAATCAAGTGACCATAAAATCTTGTTAACTGAAAGAGACTGACAAATTCTTGTCAGCTATATTAGGGCAATTCCATTTAAATTACCGAAGATGCAATGGCATAAAGTGGTGCCATAATCTGACCATGGAGATTAACCAACAAAAGTAAAAGCAGAAACAAATGCAATAGTGATAAGATAGTTTAACATGAGAATATCTGCATTGCACAATACACAGTGGTCCAAAAAAATACAAAGGTGGCTTAAATAGCCAGCAAAGTATACTAGCAAACAAACAAGGAGCATTAATGGTGCACCACCACTTCTCAAATGAGCTAGCTTGGTTAGCTCAAGTCAAAACTTCATTACTGCTTCTTTTTGCACCAAGTAGTAATCACTTATCTAATTGGAACCAAAAACTGTAGAAGGAATTTTTATTCCCTTTGGTTTTACTGCCTCCAAAGTAGGATTTCTTACAATATCTTCTGACTCCTTGTCCTAGTTAGGTATGAGCAATGACCTAAATGGTTGGTGGTTATTTTTTAAACACACTGTGATCTCAGGTTTAGGGCCAATAAAACAAAAGTAATTTGTACATAAGTTACTTCTGCTTTTTCAAACAAATCAGAAGTTCTTTCTGTTGACTCTTCATTCCAAAATGTGTCTGAATTTTACCTTGAGGGGAAGTGTAAAATCTACTTCTTTGGTTTCCTTCAGCCCCAGAGGTACCAAGGGAATGCTGAAAGTCTCTCTAAGAAAAAATAAAAAGATTCAAAAATATTTTGTTTCTGTTTACTTACTGATAAGATAATTACTTTAATTTGATGACAGGAAGTTTGTATGCTGACGGGTGTCCAGGCAAAAGGTACATAGTTCATAGCAATTCCTTCAAGGGAAGAGTAAAGAAAGCTTCCCTCCCTCCCTCCCCCCCCCCCTTCCCCATTTAAACCTATTTTTCCTTCAAGGAAAGAAAAGGAGACTCCCATCGGTTGGCTTACTGCAATTCAACCTTTACAAACCTGCACAAGTTCTGTGGACAGGAAACAGCTCCACAGCTGCTAGATCTGCTACGGTAAGAGCTATGGCAATAAATTATCATTAGTTATCATCAGTATTTTACATGCTACCAATGCTTTCATATGTAGAAGTGATGGGTATTAAACACAGGGAAAAGCAGGGCCAAAGTGTACCACCTTTAACAGTGAAAGGTCTAAGAGTAGGAAGTCTGAGGACTACTTAGTTTCTAGACAACACCAGGTGTTGACCTACAAAGTCGACCTCTAAAATATCAAAGGACAACAAAAGATGAGAACTATGGCTTAAAAAATATTTGGATCCTCAAGAGAACATATATCTGTATTATGGACTTAAACCTAGGTCATATTAGTATACAACATTAGCTAATAAGGGATAAATAGTGCTCTTTAATTCATAATAGTCTCAAAAGCCGCATATATTGCTCTTCCATTAAGCAGATTAGCCAATAATAAGAAATTAATAAATAAATATCGATTGCTGCCAGATACAAGTTTGTTGAGTTGGTTTAACAAGTCAGTACCAGGCAACAACAAGGTTTATCCAACATCCTTTTTCCTGGGAAGAAAAATAAATAAATAAATAAATAAATTTACTATCTCGTTATTGTTTAGAGCATTCCATTACCAACTACAAAATCCCACGGGTGTGGTCCAAAATCCCATGGGTGTCTTCCACAGAGGAAGAGTCCTTAAAATGGTTGCCATGATCCAGAAAGTGGCTGTTAGCCTGAAGAGGACTTCCATGATTCAGATCCAAAATACCACTGCAGATACTGCAAATCATCTTATTTCTGATAAGGCCTTTAGAAGAAACACCACCACTTTTACAATAGACTACATCAACACTTTTCCCCCAAAAGGAAGTGAGACACACACAAAAGAAATCGTAACTTACTGATTTAATGACTTCTAGTACCACCCACAGTCCCTGTGGACACCAATATTTGTCATTCAAAGGAATTCAATTTCTATTTTTTAAGTTTCTAAGGTGCCACACCTTTGCAGTCAACATAATGGGGGCTCTGCAGTTAGGGAAGTGATCCTAGGTTTCCATAAGTGAGTAGAAATAACGTCATACTTTTCAATCCAGTTGAGATGTGTGCAAGTACTTGGAAGGCCAACCCTTCAGACTGGTGCAACACAATACAGCGTAATCCAGTATCATGGGCGTGACCTCATGTTCATGACTATATGCACAATAGACTCAGAGAGCAACTATTAATAGCTATTTGCTATTAAAGGCTGGAGAGCAGTTATGGAGGAAGTATTTTAGCTGATGGAACATAAAAAGCATTTAGAGCTTGGAATGAACAGCATCAGAAAGGTAAAACATCATTCAAAACTGATTGGGGAAGTAGGATCAGGAGAGAAAAAGCTAATAATAGGTTAGTTATAATAATTAGACAGAATGACTGTTTAAGTGCAAGGCTTCTACCTGCCTTGGGGTCTGACCTACTGCTCACCCTTCATTGTGAATTCAAGTATTTCAAACATTCCTTAGCTAGAAAAAGGAATATTCTCTCTGGAGTCTTGCACACAGCCATGACTTTCATACTGCTCTCTACGCTTCACACATCTATGAAGCCTGGCAAAATCTTGAATGAAAAACAAAACAAAAAAAAAAAAACCCAAAACATTTTCATATCAAATAATTGTCAAAGTTTGTCATGGAGGTGGAGAGCAGGAACTTCAGCACATTTTGAGAAAAATTAAATCATATGTTACATCAGGTCATCATACAGCTGAAAGACACACCACTGGAAATGTGCTTGGTCGCTCTACAATTAAGAATTCTTTATAGTCCACCTAGAAGTTAGACCTGAGAACAGTGCCAAGAGGGACTCCAAATTGTACCATACATATATATATATCATATGAAGCTCTTCAATTTACATTTTCAGCTGCCAGTGTTAATCAAATATTTAGTTTTAGAAGCAACAAGACATCTACCAGATGAAGAAATCACTGCAGTACTCAGACAATAAATAATCTTTAACTTTGAAGCTTTTTTTTTGAGGAATCTATTGCAATTTGAAGTTCAGTGTGCTCTTTAAAGTTGTAAAAACACATTGGAAAAAGTCCAACTTCACCTACTAAAAATTTATCTGCTAATTTACGGATTTCTATTACTGAATTGCACACCTTAAATATGACTTCAAGTCTGCTTTGAGCTCCAAATCAGTGCTCTCCAGCTAAAGAGAGGACTGCTGCATTCACTGCATTTGAGAAAAGATATTAGATCACTAGATTTGTTCGCTTCAGAATGTACTGAACGAATTCTAGTACTGGAAATTCTGCTAGGGACCATGTGTCCCCCCATACAGCCCCAAGAGCTTTCAGTTCTTGCAATTCTCTGCTTCACAAAGGAACTCTACATCTAAGGATTAGTGGTACATACCTTTCCCAAGTGAAAGGCAAATATGCAGACTAACCCTTAGTCAACAAATCTACCATCAAATATGTTCTCTTCATATCAAGCTCTTTGCTCTTTCACGCAATTGTTGTCCAGCATTCACATTCACCTAGAAACAGCTTTGTTTCCAAGGGTAAACAGGAGATCTGTTAATAATTGAGTAACTTAGCTGTATACTTACTCTGAGTTTCGATAAACTTCTACTGAGATATTAAGTCCTTCCAATTCCTCCTTTAAGATCTGCAGGTCTGAGTTTACGAAACTCAGTTCCAGTAGTACCTGCTCTCTTACTTTGTTGTTGGTGGTTGCTCTGCAGAAAGAAAGAAACACAATTCATTTTTGTTGCTGAGGAAGAGATTTTGTGCCTAAGCTTAGTTGAGCCCCTTCCTGGCATTCTCAGCATTTTTAAGATTATTTCTTTTTATCTCCTTAAGAGATGTTATAAGACCAAGAACTTCAGGATTTATTAAGTTTTTCTGTCAAAAGAAAGCCTGGGATATTTTCCAGGTAACAGCATGCAGATACATAAAAGCTTTGCAACGTGCAAAAGGTTTTTTGTGTGTGATTAGGGCATCTGGCTCCTTTTCAGATACATTAATACTAAAGCATCTTAAACAGAATCACTATCCTATTTTTCAGATTATGTGATCTTTTCATAGAAGAAGATACAAGGGTGAGGGTAGAGGGCAGTCAGGAGATGTTTTTCCAAAAGGTACTTCCCTGCTTCATAAATTGAAATATGAACTGATTTATAAATTGAAGTTGAGACTTCTGATCATACGAATACAAGGAAACACCTTTCTCAAAAAACTGTTACTACAAAATGTTTTAGGACCAAAAACACAGGCAGAAAGATATTTCTTTTTAATGCAATACAATTCTCTGTAGTTTTAACAAAAAGAAAAGTCCTATTTGAATCTGACGTTTCTTTTGCCATTTATACATTTACATGACAGCATTTTTAACTGTCAGCACTCTGAATATTGGTCTTTAGCCACCCAAAGCACTTGTGCGATTTCTTGCTTGTGTATTTCAGGATATTATCTCACTATTTCTAGCATGATTCTCCATACAGTATTACTGTTTTCAAGAGCATTAAGCTGTTATCTATAACCACAGGTATGATTTTAAGATAAAAGGTCTTGATCCATACACAGGCTTAAGATATTGTACCCCTATATTAGAGAGTACAAAGCATTAGACAGTAACAAACTTACAATAAGCTTGCAGCATTTTGCATTTACCTTTAAGATAAAATTCACATTCATAAATATTTATGAACAACCCTCTCATACATCCAGCCTCCACTGGAACAATCCTCCAATTTTACCAAACAATTTGGTGAAGAACTAGTTATTCCAAAGCTAAAATTGTAAACTCATACTTCATATTATAAATCTGTGCAATATGTCAATTTTCTACGCTGTACTTTATTGAATACCTGAGATTGCTTTAATTAAGTAATGTTAACATCTGCTGCCTGAATAAGACAAACTGGACGCAAATGCACAGTGGTCTGAAGCTAAAGGCATCACCATATAGGTAGCTGGGCAATCTCAGCAATTTAATTATGGTGCTAAGGCCTCATGTTTGGTCTAGCTTACCATCCTCCACAGGATGGGTTCTAATATTTTTTCAGAAACCCCAGTATTCCATCCAGATGAACTTCTCTTAATATAGCTATATTGCTCTCAACATGCATGCCAATTTAGAGTTTATCTGATTACCTTTCCATATTTTTGCACTGCAGACATACTTTTAAGGACAAACAGCAAAAGACAACAACAGGGGCAAAGTGATATCCTCAAGATCCACACAGGACTACTCTGAATTCACTTTTAACTCAAATTCCAGGCAGAAGACAATGAAAAGGAGAAGGTGACTTTCAGAACTTCTAACAACAGAAGTATTTGTGCTAGACGGATCTTTTGTTTCAAGCCTCGAGTTTACTTTCAGCCAAAAGTAAAGAAACCTGCATTTCCAGTTTTTCCTTAAGTCCTATTGCAGGAGGCTCCTTGTGAACAGCAATTGGTTTGCTTCTTTTAGAACTTGAAATGCAAATAGAATCTGAAAACATAAAGCTTGTTTATTTAGGCTTTTCTTTAGGAGCCTGTAAATATGTCTAGTCATGTGAACTATCTAGTGGTCAGGTTACTTTTAAAATTGCTTCTTTCAAAGAACTAGTGAGCTTTAACAATATAAATTAATTTTGATTAATTTATAGCTTAGATCTATCCAGCTTAGAGTAAGTCTGATCCTCTACTCTCCAAACAAGCTCAGTTCCCAGTCTTGCCAATAGCAACTTCAGTATTTTGGCAGCCAACTTTTAGGACATCTTTAAGTTGAATGTTAGAGTAATCAGTGTTCACATTAGATATTAGCCATCTCTTTAGCCTTTCCAAAACACTCCTGAGTTGACATGGAGACGCATCTACTGAATGTACAGTGTTCAATTTCAAAAGCAGATACAAGAGTTTTGCTGGATAGCAGAAGACCGAAAGTCTTACTCCATAAGTCAATGACCAGAAAACAAAGCAAAATTAAGTCAGAGGCTAAAACTATACAAGCTTTGGACCCACTGCCTCTCTTGCCAAGAGATAAAAGCAGGTGACAGGCAAAGGGCAAGCTATCAATTAACGGCAAGTTTAAGAACAGTGAATTTATCCAAGTATTTTCATGTCTCTAAAGGAAGTATATTGATTAGGTTTTTGTTCTTGGAGACCTGTTTTTGATCCAGCTGCAGAGAAGTAGACACTAGAGCAGATTACTGCAGATAAGTACTGGGTAGATGTTTACGTTTTCTATGTAACAGAGGGATGGATTGTTGGGAAGCTACAGCTCTGTTTGCTAAGCAGTTAATCAGGATAGAAGACAGGGTCAGCATAAGGCTATTCCTATGGGGACAGCCATGTAAGAAATTACATCTTAAAAATATAGAGATAAAAATTGGTGTACAAGATACAGTAGATAAAGGGCAAAGTCTCTTCCAGTTAATTCAAACTGTAGGAGAATTTGGCGGCAACAGTAATCCAGTTCAAATAAGATGTGTGCTACCCTGCAACTCCTGTTATCACTACTACATGGAATAGATGTGGCAACTGATAGTTCTTTCCACCATGGAGCACAAATCTGAAGGATCTTGGAAAAAGCAACAGCATATCAACAATACCTTCATTTGATTTAAAGAGCAAAAAGGAGCCATTACAATATTCAGGAAGATTCACTTGCCATTATCACTGGCAATAAAGCTGATCAAACAGAGCAACATACGGCAGTCTAACTTCACTTGCTACAGCACAGTAGCTTTGGAAGTACACCTCATAGCAGGTAATGACTCTGCAGACCTGCATCATTAAAAAAACTTTAGGGAGATTTACAAAGCATCCAGCAGTAATTTATGCAGCAGTTAGGCAGAATAGGAAAAAACAATAGCTAAGAGACTTAAATAAATAATACTGCTCCAGCAAGAGAACTAGGAAGTCATGACACATACCTTAAAAGGTTTTCAGCACCAGCTCTCATTCTTACTGCTTTTAAGATTTGTTGGTTTAGGGCAGCTCTTTGATTTTGCAGTTTGCTTCGTCCAGTCTCAGCAAGAGGATTGCATCCCTAGGATTAAGGAAACACTTTTTTTTTGTTGCTGTTGAAGGAGACTGAAAATGGAGGAAGGCTAAATTTGAAGGAACATAAATGGCATGGGTTCTGTATGGATACAAATTAACTAGATATGAATTAATGAGATTGACATCAATGATGAATGATTGACAATGTTTCTTTTTTCCAACTTGGTCATTAAAAGCAAAAGACACACCATGACCAAAGTATTTGACATTAAAATCCAGGCAGAAAATATTTGTTTTAAATGTCTTTTGCAGCTATTTATCAATGATAACCACATTTGACAGAGCATTATTAAGTTTCTACAGGTATCATAGAAACAGTATCTGGCCAGGCAGTAACTCCAGTCAAAGTGTCTGCTTAATGTTTGCAAAATATCAGAGTTCCGTACTGGGATATATACAGACTTGAAATACCACTCTTTCAAGACCAGGCTTTGGTGGCACTCCCGCTCACAGTCTCAAGAACCTTTATAAGGATCTCTGCTCTTGTTTCTTCTGGTGCTCAGACCTTCAGTACCCCTCCTTCCCTCTGTTCCTCTCTTTACATCTCTGCTTATCTGCACAGCTCTTCTTCACACACAGGAAATGCTCTTGGATCTTGAAGCCTACCCTGCCACAACCCAACAGCATCAAAAATGTAAAATATGAACAAGCTTTGTAAGTCATTTCATCTGTACATTCTCAGAGTGCCAGATGCAATGATTCATCTGCCCATTAGTTTTTCTTGTTACCTGTTGTCCAAATAAATATTATATATTGATTGCTCAGTATCAAGTAAGATGGGAAATGGAATACTATGAGATGGAATAAGATAAAATGAGATATGGAATAATGGAGTTTGGCAGGGTAAGATTATGATTACACCTTCAGACACTCATCAGATAAAGCCCTTAAAGTGTAACTCCCAGCATTCACAGGAATGCTCTAGTGTATTTGCATACCTTATGCAAGCAGAAGACTTAAACTGGAACCTGTGTTTGAGCAGGACTGAGACATTGTATTCTGATGAGCACTGATAAGCTAAAACTGTTATAGATAAATAGGACCGCATGTTTGTCATTGAAGCATGACCTTCACACCTTTCTTAAATAGAAGTTTCACTTCCACTTTTTTACCTTTTATATCTCCCCTCCTCCCCACTTTAAAGTCTCAGATGTCTTTGAATATGCATTTATAGCCAACCAGCACATCCCTGCAGCCTTAACTACTGATTCTGAAGCTAATAAGACCCCACTGTTTTAATGCTTACCCTTAAATAAAGTGTGTCCTTTTGAGTGGCCTGGTTGGGTATCATTACAAAACTTATCAGGGTCCTACTGGATTATGCATTACACAATTAGGAGGCTCAGATCTGTCCAATACAAGCCTTCCCTCAAGTACTCCAGTCACTAAATTATGCACTACTTTGGACCTCTCCCTCTTAGTTTTGGCTCAAAAAATTTGAGTTTTGATATAACGGCATTTAGAAGTCTCTCAAAAAGCTCTAATTATGAGTGGTCAGGCAGTGGCATACCAGCACAACTAAATCAAGTATTTAAATAGAACATGAAGTTATCATTGTCTACTCAAAGTTCAGCTCTTATTTGGGTTGGCAAGTGAAAGCAAGTTGACTTGACGGAAGAGAAACGATTGGATCAATACAGATTACACTAGTTCAACTAGAAAGCACATAGTCCGACACCGCTAATTAAAATTTCTGGTTTAAAAGTTATAAACAGGTAAAATTACAGGAGGTTTGTGCTCACATATCCAAAAGCATCATTTGCCAGGCAACTTGAAAAAGCATGCCACATTAAGTTATTCTTACTGCAGAAGTGTTTCTGGATTGAAAGACCAGTTGCAGCAGAAGCTAAAAACTTGAGCGCACAGCATATGCTATTTTTGTTGAGAAAGCACTGGCAGCAATACATAGGAGATGAAGCTCTTGCTGGAGAGGACATGCACATGTAGCGAACTTTCATTCATCTCAGATTAAAAGTAGTCCTTTAACTACCAAATACTTTATGCTCCTTTACACATATTTATACAGAGACACAAGCAAGGCACACTTAAAGGTGCAACATGGTCTAATATCCACAAGTTGTTTTCTGCTCTGAGCCTGCTCCTTTTTCCAGCCTGCCACTGTTTTTCCTCCTTTGTTTTTAATTTACTTTGTGCTTCTACTGGTATTCAAAGTCTTCTCTCCTTCCATTCCACCTATGCCATTTTCATTTGAACATCAACAATTATCTCCTCTTGATGTTTGTATTCAGCTTGAATACCTGATTCTCATCTTGGGCCTGCCACCTCTATATCCCTGTACAGGTCTGTGATGCTTTGTTCCAACTTCTTTCTCAACCTCTGAATCCTAGCATCCTTCCTAAAAATATCTTTGCCTTGCCCTGGTCTTCATTTTCTCTATAAAGCTGCAGCTTCTTTCCAGAGCTCCCCTTCCTTCCTGTGTGCCAAACAAGTTAAATGACATCATTCAAATACTTCTTTACAGCTCTACTTCTGGGAAACTTTGCAGGAAGATGGATTGCTTGATTCCCAAGCCCATGAAGCTCAGCAGAAGTAGTGTGTTTATTTCAGTAGACCTTTGATCAAGCTCCAGCCCAGAAATCAAACAAGCTCACAATGAACAATGTGTTAAGGCCACTGCAGATCTGCAGCGATCTTAAACTCTGCAACGAGAAAAAGTGGCAGAGATGTCTCCTGGCATTTTAGGACAAGTCACTGATTACTGCATGAACCTTTAATGCAAAGAACAGCCCTAGAGCCTAGGAGGACAAGGCAGTGACAGACAGAGGTGTCCTTGTCCCCTCCAGTGTGCCTGCAAATGCTGCACTTCTGTCTCTTGGATGAAAGGCTTCTTGGTGACAAGGTCTCTTTTCAGGAGAGGCTCACCTGCTGCAAGCACGCACCTCCCTTTTACTTCTCAAGGCCTGTAAGGAACTCGTTCTTTACATTTTGGAAAAATGTTTTTCACATCTCCTGCGTAGAGACGGGGACACTTGGCTAATCTCTGTTCATCTGCAGGCCTAAATTCTTTATTGTAATCAGGCTGCCAGAAAACTGGAAAAGTCCTGCATAGACGACAGTGAAAATAACCAGTACTTGCAAAAAAAAAAAAAAAAAAAAAAAAAAAAAAAAAGCATGGGAAATACACAATCTGAGGAAGATTTCCCCTTGTGTAAAGCACAAATTCTGTGTACTAATAAGTTATTTAGCAGACACATCGAACAAAGTGCTTAAATTTGCTTTCCTCCATGTAGAAGATCCCTTTCTTAAACAGCGTTTGTTTACATGTGGACAATCCCAAGAACTGTGACTGATAATGTTCAGTTCATTACCATATCTGGCAGCCAAACTTCCCAGTGGTTTCCACACCTAATGTTTCATTCTTGTCAACAGGATGCTAGATGCTTCATTTAATTACTGTTTTTTCTTTGCCGAGCCAAGACTATTTGGAAAGTGAACCTGATTGTACCCTGGCTTATATGCTACCAGTAAAATTATGAGTTAAATAGTTAAAAAAGAACAGTTAGTACTAAGGAAGTTGGAAAAATTAGCAAGAGTGGAGTATGATTTAAGATTTCATTGCATGCATTTGGGGATTGTGTGAAAAGAAAATTGAGCAACTTCTCTAGGAAGACAATTCAAATAGTCAACTCAGCTATCACTTTCAGAGCCTTTTTTCCTCCCTCAGAGCATAGCTGCACTTCATGAAGAAGTGTTTAAAGTGCTTAAATATTATTATCCTCAGCTCCTGAGCCAAATAAAAGCTTTTTCAAACCCAAGGTTCAGTTAGCTAGCTATTTCATTTCTTCCTGCTTGGTTGAAAAGCAATGCTGAACTGCAGACTCGGGAAGCTGATTATGTTTGTAATATATCATTATCAGAGGCAAGTCCTGCACAGGAGTTACAGATCTTTGCCATACATTATTTATATATCTAGTAAGGCAACATCTTCAAACAGATACTCATGTTAGAACTACATGCTGAGCTTAAGTGGCAGGATATCCCACTGGGGTTTATTATTAAGTTTATAAACATCATCCTACACACACTTATTTGGCCAACAGTTGTACTATGAGTGCCTGTGGGATCCCAGCATGATGCTGTCAATGTCAGGCCAGGCACTGCCAGCTCAACAGCAGGAGCTCAAGCAGAGCTAGGAAACAGCTGACTGACTGCTCAAGACTCATGTGGGATGGAGGGGGAAGATTTCATTCTACAGTTTACATGAGGACAGAATTGGTAGCTAAGCAATCCTGTAGCCAGGTAGCCCAGCTTGGCTAAGGACAGACAGCATCTTGCCTCTAAGCAAGGCCCCAGTGCTTACTTCTTATCTGAAGGAGCCTTATAATCCTCCCCAGTTTAAGGGGTATAGGCAGTATCTTCATTTTTTCCTAACTTTAGGATTTAGGCCTTGAGAAACTGCCTACCACAGAGTGCAGATACCTGTCAGAAGTATGAGTCCCAAATAAAGCAGCAGTTGTATTTAATTTGGATGCTAGGAAGTTCTTTCTTAAAGACAGAAGTATTTTTTAATATCAGAAATCCAATTGTAAAGGACACAAAAACCCTGAATGTTTGCCAAGCAATGAGTAATCTCACTAAGCATTTGAAATTAACATAAATATGAGTTACGAAGTAGTGGTTTGTACTCTTACGATGAGCCACAAACTGTCTGAAGGTGACACAGAGTTGAAACTGGGTGTGCCTTCTTAAAATAAAGCATTTCTTTGCAGCCAGCACAACCTGTGCTGCCTGTCAAGCACAGCAGTGTACACAAATGGCCATATCCTCCAGATATGTGAAACCTCACTTATGCCCACAAATTCTTTGGCTGCAATAGCAATTGTAGTAAACAACATGATTCACACCAGTGTTTCTAGAACTGATCCCAAGCCCTGCTAACTTACTATATTTATTTCCATTCTTGCACTACTGTAATTAAAGTTTCTCTTGGCATGTTTCTACCAGTTCAATTTTTTAAATTTTAGCAAAATATTGCAAGTTTTTCAAGTGTAGTTGTTTTATCCAAGTTAAAAAAGGCAGGGGGAAAGGGGAAATCTGGTCTTCCAGAGCCTGGCCTACTTGTGCCGTGAACAAGTACTTCACAATTCTAAGTGCCTGGCCCCAGAGATTAGTACAAACTTTAGAACTAGTTATTGTATTAAATTCCATGTACATATTTTCTAGACAATGCTCCATCTTGTCACACTGCTCACTAAGCACCGTGAAAATCAGTGTTCCATCACAGATATCTGTCTCTTGACTAACCAAGTTTCAAATGATTCTCAGTTTCACATGAAGGCCTACTTTCAGTATTAGGGTTTATGAGTTTGTACATGATGAGTGGATATAGCATGATGGGGGGATGAGTCATCATTGCGTTGTTTCTGTCCCGCCAGACAAGGGGAGAGAGAATAAATAGGCAAATAAATATTCCTGTGTCTATGCTAATGCTGATGGTTGCCTGGCTACTAATGACTGAAAAGAATCACATGAGCTGAACCACCGTGGAAGCACAGGTGCAGCAGGTTGCTAAACTGATGCACCAACTATAGTTAGGGGGGAAGCCCTGCAGATGAAACCCCAAAAGCTAAGGAGGAGAAGGAGAGAGTTAATTAGGAGAGTGCTGATTCACACGCTGGTTACCATACCTATAATAATTTTCAGCCTGGTGCTTCATATATGGAACTACTTGTGTTCTGTTTTTAGCCTTTTCCCCTGACAGGGAGGACTAATATATACAGTATTTCTTTCTGAATCATCAGCTTGGTCTTTATGATAAGTATCTAGCCTCTCAACTGGAACCAGAGCTTGAAAAGAAAAGAAAAATCAGCATTTTCATTAAACTGATCAGAATCTGAAGATTCCTGAAGCTAGCTGGTCTGTTCTTCTCCTTCTACATAGCACAGTGGACAGAACAATCAAATTGAAGACAAGATGCTTAGTGCTCTACCAGCAGATGCTTGGAGAGCTACAGTAAGGGCAACCTTGAGCAGTGAACTATGGCTTTTTCTTATCATTTATTGCAACTTCCTGACTGATGAGAGAATATGTAGAGTTACACTATGCATAAGGCGTTACAAAGCAGTAAACCAAGACAGGAAAGATACAGTAGAAAGAACTTGCTAGATGTACCTTCCTTGCTCCGCTCCTACCCACCCAGTCATCTGTATGTGCTCCCCCAAACCCAGAACCACAGGGCAGGCATAGTCGTACTAGAAGATCACCACACAAGCATTAGATCCTGTGACTAGATGAGTACTACTTCATAAATATACCGAGTTCTGTATATTGATGTGTTTTGGGGATATTTACTTTGTGAAAACTTACTCTGTATGTGTGATTGTGTGTGTTTGTGCGCTGTAATGAAAAAAGAAATAAAAAAAAAAAGAAAAAGGAAGAAAAAAGGAAAAAAAAAAAGAAAAAACAACTTGAAAGATCTGTTTCTCCCACATGAACTCAAAAGCAATAACAACAACAACAAAACAAAACAGGAAGAGATCTGAGAGGCCAAGCAATCCACAGAACCATGACAGGCTTACAGGATAACTTCCCCAAGGGTGGGAGAAACATCTCTCATAAGCCAAGTGGCACATAAGGACAGACCTGCTTTAATTACTGTTGGTCTGTTGAAAAATCCTTCCTGTCTAAATGCCTCGCTCTACTTTCGAAACAAATTGCTCTTATCATTAGTTTTGTTATTATTTTCTGCTGACCACAAACTCTTTCATAGTGAAGAAAGAGTGGGGCAGAATTTCGATGGATATGCATGGTTGATTCACCAGTTGCTGCCAGTAATAGAGAAAGAATGTGGAACTCCGCACAGAGGAGGTCAAGGCAGGAGGCACATCCAAGTGCACCCTCCCCACTCAGGAGTGTAAGTACAGCTTGCCCTGGCAGTGTACCACAGCATATATGGAACTATATGGATGTGATGGCTGAGATAAACAGGACAGTAGCAGAACCAGTTCCCTGCTACGTTATCTTCCCAGAAAGCAAAAGGTTAATAGACAAAAGTTCCATCTTCTTTTGATGGAAATTAAGGTGCCGCTTCCACTTTGCCATATCCTCTTCAGGCTACCAGCAAGAAATTTGTTGTTGTTTGTTTTGTTTTTAAAACCAAAATCCTCACAAGCTCTGTTGCAGCTAACCAAATTGGTTTGGAGGGGAAATGTAAAAAAAAGGGAACACGGGCAACATTGGCAGAGTTGCATATACCCTGTGTGGCTGCACATGTATGTGCCTGAAAACTAGATACATAGAAAATACTAATAGAAATAATACTAGAAATAAATAGAAAAATAATAATAATCTGGGCCAGCTCAAAGCATCTTATAGGTTTTTAAGGAAAATTTAGTCTTACATATATAAATTTAATTTATCTATATAATTTTAATTTTACCTATATAAGTTAGACAGGCCTTTGCCACTGGGAAAAAAGGAGATAATGGACAGAGATGGGGTAAGGGAAAAAGGAAAATGTCTCTACATAACAGCTCTGACTTCGCTGGAAGGGAATGGAAAGAGGGAGTCTGAGGAATGGTGCAAATGGGCACTGCACATAGCAGCTGCCACCCATCACACCTCAGACTCACCTAGCAGAGTCACAGCAAGCCTGACATTCCTGTGTGGCAACAGAAGTCAAAGCAGGAAATGGGACTGGGCATGTGTTTCCCCCTTTCTGGTCCCGGCCCTTTACACAAAGTTGGTCATAGTTCTACAGGGCCTTCTCTCCACAGGAGATAAAAAAAAAAGGGTGCTAAACAAGAATTAAGTAAATGAATTGGTTTACATATTGCATCTTGGGGATACTGAAGGCTGGTATTTAAGACTCCAAAAAGCACCCAAAAGGGCACTGAACAAACCGTGAGCATGCTTCACACAATAATTCATTCCTCCAAAGAAAACACCAAGAGCCTAAAACAAATGGCTATTTTATGAACTGCTCATTTTTTCTCAGTTATAAAACTGTCACTGTGCACAATATTCCTAAAAATTATGGAGGGCAACCTCATTGTATATATAGTGATTGGAAGCCCTTTAGTGAGCAGGACTGATCAAAGCAATTGCTTTCACCTTGCTTCACAGCTTACAGAAAAAAAAAAGGTCAATTAAGTAAATGTCTTTTGATCTAAAAGCATGGCAACTAGCTTTGGGAATTGATGTGATTTTGCACCAGCAAAACTGGTAGACCAACCCTGAAATCCTTTCAGGGAAACAAGAAGTGTGATTTTGAAAAGGGAAAGGGATACAAAAGAACTTGGAGAAGGGAGAGACCCATGGATGCATACAGACAGCTCAATCACTGCTTTCAGTTACATGAAACCACCTAGCATGCCATTCAGGTGAACATGTAAGGCCTAAAAGTACTATGTTCAAAGTATCTCCTTGGCTTCACAGCTTGAATCTAGAACTACTGAGTCCAAAAGAAAGCTCTGATCTTTGAGACCATTCCGCTAATGTATAACAAGGAATACTGGTTTCCTGCTTAGATCTAACTTTTAGGGACACAAGGCTTTAAACATCTCGCCTGATGTGAGGTGTACAACTTTAATAAAGACACTTATAAGCTGGATGAACCATTCAAAGATCTTAGTGAACAGATGCAAGAATGTTCCACTGCAACACTGCCTCACACAGATTTAATCAGATTCCTATTTTCTACTCCTTTAAGACATAAGTAATTCAAAAGTGGGAAAGACAGAAACTACTGTTCATGATGAAGTATAAAATTAATCTTACAGTATTTTCACATATGAGAAACACTTAACCCCTGACCAGGATGGGGGACTTATACTGATGCTATTTCCAGTGAACTCTCACATACAACAATTTAATTGAAAACAAACTCAGTCCCTCAGCAAGTCTTACTGCAGAAGATCTACTCTTACAACTTAGGAAGCACAACTTGATGATGAAACTTCAGTCAGTCCCCATCAGTAAAAACAGTCAGGTGGAAGAGGTGATTTATCTAACTTAACGAACTTGACAAGTGAATGAAAAGTCAACTTTTTTACTAACACACCTCCAGGCAGCCTATGAGTGTCCTGTACTATTGAAAACAGAGCTGTGAAAACTCTACATAATTACAACTTCGCCACACTTTATGATTTCCTGCTTTGGACTACTAAGAAAGCAGGGATTACTCAACAAGCATTATACTCAAATGAAGAAACCAGACAAGATTTGGGTAAAGTTTTGCTCCAGCCTCCAGTTACACACCAGTACCAAGGCCTTGCAGCATGGCTGGCACAGGTAAAACTTGGCTCTTTTCAGCTGTGAACAGTCCTTCTGCTAAAGAACAGTATCGTTGCTTAAGCTCCAGGAAGCTGATGAATTTGGTAAATACTGGGGTCCAAAATCCAAACAGCCTGTAAGGAAGGCCACAGAGAAAAGCATCTGTGCCTCCCTACCATGTAATCCAGGTTGTGGCTGAAGTACACTGTAGGGATGGGTATCTTTGCTTTGAGCAGCAACAACCTGATGTATGCGAGAGTTTTGGGGCTTTGGTTTGTTGTTTGCTTTGGGTTTTTTCCTTCCATAAAGTAAGCACTCTATGGTCTCAGATCCACAATATGCATCTCTGCGCGCATCCACGCCCCTATTTGAAGCCCATCAACAACAGTTGCAGGGGGAGAGTTGCAAGGAACGACCCAGAGAGGGACGGCTGACTCCAAGCTCCCGAAAGCGGCACTCGCTGTCCTTCACCGCCGGTGAAGTTCACAGCAACCCAGCGCCAGCCGGACAAGCGACACTTCATTGTAATTACTCTGCGCTGAAAGAGCTCAGGTGCAGGTTATGGGCATGAGCCGCTCACTAAGTCTGACAAGTAATTAGGGCAGATGTTCATTAAAAACTTCCTAACGAGTCTGTTAATTTCGTCGCCTTACTCCACCAAACTTTCTTACAGGTACACAAGGCAATTCACTAAAGAGCGACCTAGGAGCGAACAGGGAAGAGCGCAGGGAAAGCAAAGAGAAGCCGCCAAGGGGAATTTCACCCATTTTGTGGGGGGGCGAATGCTCCTGTCCCGCAGAGCGAAGCCCAGCACCGGAGGATCGCGCCGGCGGCCGCCGCCCGGGACTCCAGAGACAGTCCTGTCCTCCCGGCGCCCTACCCGAAGCACCACAGAGCGCTCAGCCAGAGCACAGGCGTCCACGTTCTGCCGCAGCAGGACGGGGCTCACGACGCTCCGCCAACAGAAAGCAGCGGCGATAGACAGACACGGCCCATCCCGGCACACAGTCCCCCACGCATCCCACCTTCCGAAAGTAGCCGTCCTCCGCCGGCTCGGCCGGCTGGCAGCCGCGGGGCGACAGGGCGTCTGTCATCTCCGGACGGGCGAGCCCTCCCTCCTCTGCCTCTGCCGCTGCCGCTGCCAGGGGAGCACTGCTGCGGAAAGCCGCGTCCCTGCGGGAAATGCCGGCGCTGCCCCACGGCACCGCCCGGCTCCACCCCTGTGGCGGCGGGGAGGAGCTGCCCGCCCCACCCCGCAGCAGTGCCCGCTCCGCCGCGCTGTGGCGGCCGCGGCGAGGTCTGTGTAGGGATTCCCTGGCCGTGGAAGTCCCACGGCCGGGCTGACCCGGTGCCCCTCGTCCAGAGACCGGAGGTGCCGGCACTGACTGGAAGAGTAGCGCGGTGCCCCGCTGCGCCCTTCCCGGCCGGCCGGCTGCGCTTCGGAGTCCATCTGCCCGCCCTAAAGGGACCGCTCGTCTCTGCCTGCTTCCCTGCGCCCTCCGCGTGCTGTTGTGCCTGGCGACAGCCCCCGGGGTGGGACGCCGTCCTGGCGTCGCCGCCAGCCTCCCTGCAGAGGAGCCAAGGGTTCCCGCCGGTGGCGGCCCCTCACCGTGGGCTCGCTCCACAGAGGGGGGTGCCCCTCACACACCGGGGCAGAGGGGGAGCATTAGCCTCAGCCTCCCGTCTGGAGGAGGGCAGGAGCACGGCTGACACCGGTCGCAGAGGCCGGAGGAGCTGGAGGGGCTCTGGCCTTGGCCCCTGATAAGAACAGCAGTACCTCGGTGAGATGCAGGACTGGCCCCGGCTCCGGGAAACTGCTGTGGGATCAACCTCAGCATTGTAAAAATCTGCAGAGCTCGCACTGGAAACCTCCCACCTCTGAAATATTCCATTGCGTAACCGGCTTCACAGGTGTCATTGGACACTTGGGTAAGAAAATTGTCAGTATCGGTTCCTATTACTAGCCAGGCCTAACTACCAGAGTTAGGTAGGTATTTTGAAGATGCAATACAGAAAAACACTTAACATTTCCAAACTTGTCTTTTCTCCTCCCCTCTCTTTTCCCTTTTTTCGTCTTTCTTAGAACTATGGTATAGTTGTGTCAGGAAAAGATCTGCAGAGACAACGTTCCTGTATCAAAGGAAAAAATCTTTTAAATTGCACTCTTAACTGAAACTTGCTTTGAAAACACTGATGTCTCCAGAGTTAGGCAGCACAGTCCAGTTAAACTGTGTCTGCTGACTGGTTTTAAGGAAGACTAGAGACAGCACCTCAGAAACCAAAGATCTGCTGCTGCCTCTTTGTTCCCACTCACTCTGGTATTTTCGCCTCTTTTTAATAGTTCCAAAGGTGCTGAATAAATGTGTCAAATTATATGTTGAATAGAAATAGGTAAAAGTGGGAAAATAGTTCAACTTGCTTCAATTTCTATTTAAAGGGTGCAAAAAATATTATTTTTTACACTGTTAGAAAATGTATTTACCTGCTAAATGAAAAATTATTTTAAAACTGAAATCTAGCAAATCAATGTATAACTGCAATGCAGTATATATAAGTACATTAATATAAATGAGAGATAAATAGTAATTTGCCAGCATAGGCCATGCTGGTATGATCTGGGAATTAAAACAGTATTAATGTGACCATCCTGGGAATCTGCACTGCTTTTGCTGAGTTTTCTTAAAACAGATCCCATTGAAAGGCTCAAATAAAGTCCCAAGAGCCTGTAGCCAGGCCAAAGGGTCAGAAAGTCACCACCACCACCACGAGAGACGGTTAGCATGGTCATGTGTAAATGACAAATTTGCAGAAGTTTCTGCACAGTACAATACTAAAGGTAACTTTAAACATGTCTTGTTGACAAAATACAGCCTTTTTATTGTTGCTGGTGAGTTCTCTGAATAAAACAAAGTCAGCAGTGATACACACAGCAAGTTTATACAGCAAACTCAGCCCTGAATCCATGGTATCTTAACACTCTGCCTTCCCCTTGCTGGGATAAAGGTACTTCCTCAGGATTGTGTGAGGACTGATATCAGATTTCTGAAGTGAGCCACTACAAGTATTGTCTGCATGTGGTGAATATACTTTGCTGCAAAAGCCCCACTTGGATTATGTGGTCTCAGTAGCTAGGGCTGAGCTGCATAATGATGAGGTAGGAGTGCTCCCTGACCCTGGAATGTAAATTGCAGCTTAGAACATTCCACAACCTGATTTATCCTCATGTCCCTGCTCTTCTCGACAGTTGGTTAAAAGTCGTGTCTCCAGAAGCTTTTTGGTTGCTACTAGAATTCCTAAACAGAGGTGAGTGCATACCACAAACTTCCTCAGTTTTTCACGATTACGTTACTCAGGAGGTTTGATCTGCTGCATTGTAAAGACTGAGTAATAACAAGCTAGGAATCTGGACACATGCACTCAGAAAAAGGGGCATATAGCTGCAGGTGTTGGTCAATACTAAAGTTTAATGTTATGAAAGAGTAAACACGATGATCTGGCCCACTGGACATGGCGCTATATCTGAGAGAGCATCAAAATCTTAAGAATTTGCATCCAAAGAATTTCTGTCTATTGTGCCTAAAGCACTGAGATAGAAGCAATAAATCTTATCTCTGCATCATCAAACCTCCCTCTGGTTACAAAACTGGCTCTTTCTGGCTTTGTTCATCTTCAAAGATAAACCAGCCAGGTGATCCCAACAATGGCCAGCTGAAAACAGGCACTGAAAGACAGAGCTTGAATTGTCCCAGATTTTATCCCAGAATAGTAAAGGTAAGAGGGACCAGAATTTGGACACATGACAGTATATGTGGTACATATGTACCTGTGCACATTATGTGCCATATTTCTGTTATGCTTGTATCACACCACTTGCTCAGTCAATCCTGTCCTTCCTATCTTGAAAAAACTATGTGAATGTATGCAATCCCATCTTCAGCCTTCTCTTTGGCCACTAGGAAATGGAATAGATTTGGGAAATTATTTTACTGTCTGTTGATGCACTGTTAGGTACTGAATAGGAATCTGCTTTGATATAGTAAGGGCAGGTGCTGCTCTCTTGAAAGAGAATGTTTCCTTTTGTGATTTTACAGCCCTTGCAGCTATAAGCATGTAACAAGTGCCTCAAAGAGCTTTTGTTCCAGAGACACCCAGGCTTATCAGCACAAGCACTTAGAATGCTGTTGTATGAAGGGAGAAGTTTCTCAGGGCCGGCTCTTGAATTCTGAACCTGACACACAGTTACATATTTCTCCTCCTGTTTCTGGCAGCTTTGAATATTAAACTTCTGAGCAGAAAGACAAAAAGATTTTGTCAGTAACCCTGACAGCCTGTAACTTTATAGTCAATTAATTACATTGCGTCAAGTTACTCGAGTTAATATCACACTTTATTTCTGAAGACTGAAGTTCTTAATGAACTAATGTCTGCCTACTGTAGGGAAGTTTTAGGTGAGGAGACAGGAAAAGGATTATTGGTTGATTCTTCCCCCTCCCCCCTCCAACTCTTTCCAAATATGTATTGGGAGGAGAGGGTACAGCGGGGGTAATTGATTGCGAATGGCAAAAATTGTCTAATGGGAGCACAGTAACAATAGTGTTGAGAATCTGCTTTGAGACTGTTACAAGTCCCAAGATGCAGATATTCAAGTTAGAAAAGTTTGAGAGTAAAGAATGGGGAAGTGTTCTCAGAAACAAAAGTAGTTCTATGACAGGCGAATTGAAAGTGACCAGACAGGAACTGCAAGTAGAAAGTGTCACAGAAGGTTTCCTTACCAGCAAATTTACCGAGTGATAGCAAAATAGTATAAAAATGTTACACAAACTCAATAAGAGGGCTTGGGGTGGCCATGCTGTGATTGACTGTAGGTGCAGCATTTCACTGCTGCTTCTTCAGGCTAGTAGTGAGGGGCGCATGTTAACTGCAGCTTTATCTTCACTGATGAATAAAGTAAATCCCATTTAGTATTGAACAGTTAGTCTGCTTTGCCTATTCAACTGTGAGAACACACTGTAAATATGACACTGCAGTTTCAGTGGGAATTTAGAATGTCAGGCAAAGGATGCCCAAAACCATCATCCCTTTTCCCAGATAAAGCCTTCAGTGGAGATCCATAGGCAAGGGTCTGTGTACTTAGGGACAATACTAGTTTCGTTATCTTTTTTTCCTTCTAATCGTTTTAAACCCCCTGAAAGTTAGCACTTTGTAGCAGCTAAAATATGCATCAGAGGCTGTACTTCATGTGTCTGTTTCATCAACTGATACAGTAGTCCTATGTTGGCAGGAAAAATAATTGGAAATATTCCCACCGAACACAAATAAGAGACGAAGTAGTTTGCTCTGTTTTGAAAAATAAAAAAGTAACGTATTTTTTATGTGTCCTGTACTTATGTTTTCCCTTTTTTCATTAACACTTTTTTTTAACAGCCCCGTAAATGAATAATAAATTTTTGTTTCCTTCTTTTCTATCTCAATTATGCTGCTTTCAGTCCGAAGTTCCAGTAACCCACATAAATAATCAACAAGAAGTTATTGATAGGAAGAAATGGTTTAAAGAATATAATAAAGGATATAGGAGGACATTCCTATGGTTGACCTCAATGAACTAATTCAAAACTAAACATTGAAAATGTATTGGAAAACCAAAGCCTGAAGTCCATCTCTGGCTTAAAGAGTTCCGTCTCAACCTTACATGTACTAGCAAGTATTTGTGCTTTCATGCAAAAATGTTGATTTTTATTGTACATGAAAACTATCCCAACCTATTAAAATTTTAGTTTCATTGCAATTATCAAAAGACATTGCAATTACCGTTTTGTTTAACAGCTAGGATTAGCCAATTGTCACCTGATTTAACAGTTGTAAACAACAGAGAGTTTACAGTGGTTAAAAAAAGACCACAGGGATGCAAAATCAATTCTAATCTGATAAAAATTACCCCTACTCTTTGAACATAACAAATAAGACACTTAAAAGATTTTCTGTTAACATTGTGTGAAAAAGATTTATTTAAGCTTGTGTATTAAAATCACATAGAATTGACTATTCAGTAACAATTCTTTCCGAAGCAAAGAGAAACAGCAACTGTGCTAACAACTCATTTTGCCACTGTAGGTTCTAGCTAAAGGCTTGCTAATTAGTACTGATGAAAAAAGATAATGCAGGTAGATAAATGTCTGTGCCTTCTACTTTATTGTTTTTAAGTGAAATAGAGATCTAAATTAAACAGAGTACTCCCTATTTGCATGGGACAGCAAGTAAGTATTTCCTACGGAAACCTGAAACCACATGAAACTCCGGTAGTTTCTCTCTGAAAGAAACCAGTCTTGTGTATAAAAACATAAGTCCTGGATTAGGGAATAGCCACTAAACTTGCAGAAACCGTATCTGTTAAGGCAAGAGTATCTCAAGTCACATTTTGACTTATTTTCAAGGATTTCAAGATCCTGGTGATACTTGCTCACAAAAGCTGTGGATTGGCAGACTCTTCAGCACAAAATGAAAGGCTGCTTTTCGTTTGCATTTGCAGTCGTTTGGGGTTTTGGTTTTAAAATGTATAATATATTGTGCTTGTAGTGAGTCTGATTAAGGTAAAATGTAAGCTTGAGAAATTAATCAAAATACGAGCTTCTCATGGATAACACTGGGAATTAAAATCCAATTTTTGAACAGTTGGTTCTTACCAGTGAATACTTCGTGGTTCTTATGTGGTCTTTGTATAGAATATATTCAGTTGTACGTTCCCTTTGTGACACCAGACTCCCCAGAGAGGTGCAGAGACGCCTGGAAGTGCAGCGGGACAAGGCACTTCTGGTGCAAGTTTGGGGCAGGGTTCTTCACGGGTACGGGTGCACGGCCTGCTTGAGCAGCTCGTGAAACAATGCTGTTAGATGAACTTTGCCACGTATCTGCTAAAGGTTGCAATTCAATTAAATCCGCACCTCCCTTGGTCATATTGATCCAGGGTGGAGTTTGCATTACCCCTGGGTTTAGATAAGATCTGCTCCGCAGTGTTTTTGCCGCCCTTCCCTTCGCCCGGAGACCCGAGGAGTTCAGGAACCGGTCCTCCTCTGGAGCATGAGTCGTTTCCAGGTAGCCGATCGAATGGCCACTATCGAGTGCTCGGCATTTTTTGGTTAACATGTTTTTAAAAACACCAAACACGTTCCTGACCGCGGGCTGTCAGCAGCACACTGCAGCATTCCCGCATGTCTCTAAAGAGCATTCCGGGACGGAAGGACTGGCCGGAGTCGCTGAACTGACGGGTATGGGACCTCTCAAGCGGCCACCGGTGGCTCTTGAGGGACGCCTGGGACAAGCCCCGGTCGCCGTCGTGCGCTGCGTTCCGCGGTTCCGCGGCAGCGCCGAGTACCTCCCACCGCTTCGCGGACGGCCTCAGGCCTCTGCCCCAGAAGCGGGGAGGCGGGCCCGCTCCGCTAGCGGAGCCCCAGCGGAGGCGGTACCGCCCCGCCCCGCTGGCGTGGCCCCAGCGCAGGCGGTACCCTCCCGCCCCGCTGGCGTGACGCAGGTTTGTCCAGCGCGAGCCGCCGTCGCTGAAAGATGGCGGCAGCGGGGTCGAGTGGGAGCGATGAAGACGAGGTGGTGAGTTATGGGACCGCGCTGCAGCCGCTGCCAGAAGGTGAGACAGCCCACGGAGCGAGACTGCTGCTCTCGCGGGCTCCTTCGTGCCTTGCGGTGGGCGCTGAGGAGCACGGGCCGGGAGGCGGCCCGTCTTGTGGGGCTGGTACCGGGGTGTCGGGAGGGCCCGCACACCGGTGCGGTGCCGGGCTCCTGCGCTTCCTGCGGCCTTCGTTTTGGAAAGCGAGGGTCCGCCGGGTGGAGCGGTGTGGGAGCGGAAGGCAGGCTGCCCGCCGCGGGGATGTGGGACGGGATGCTTGGCACTACACCAGCTTTCCGGGGTGCGGGAGAGGGACCGGGGTACCAGATGTTGCTGTGGTCGGAGCGGGGGCCGGTCTGTCTCAGTGTCCTTGCGCCAAGCCTCGGAAAATGAAAAATACATAAAAGTAGAGTTCAGCTGTAACTGCTCAGCTGTATGCAGTTACACTTGTTAGTGTAGTTGCGTTCTCAGCCTGGCAAGAGAAGACGCAGGGGAGGGCTTGTAATAGTCTTCCAGTACCTAAAAGGGCCGACAGGAAATCTGGAGAGGGGCTTTTTACAAGAACATGTAGTGACAGGACAAAGGGGAACGGCTTTACACTTGGAAAAGGGTGGATTTAGACTAGATATTAGGAAGAAATTATTCACTATGAGTGTGGTGGGGCACTGGCACAGGGTGCCCAGAGAAGCTGTGGCTGCCCCATCCGTGGCAGTGTTCAAGCCCAGGTTGGATGGGGGTTGGAGCAGCCTGCTCTAGTGGAAGGTGTCTCTGCCCCTGGCAGGGGGCTGGAACTGGGCGAGCTTTAAGGTCCCTTCCAACCCAAACCAGTCAGTGATTCTATGAATTTCCTACACTTATATTCATTAGATGGGCTTGGCATTGTCCAAGGAGTTTTGTACAGCTGTGACTCCTGAATCCATGCCCCTTAATTCGTATGAATATTGTTGAAAAGTGGCAAATTTTAATGTCAAAGTCGGTACTGTAATTTCTCAAAACCATTACTTGAGTGATGAAATCTTGTCAGGGGTCTTGTATACTTAACAACTAAAAGTGTCCTTTCACAGCAAAAATAAGTTCTTGGAACTCGTTAGAATTCAGGACTTCTACTTGAACACTTCATGCTTTTACTTCAGCAGCATACATCAGCAATGTATACAAATAATATGGGTAGGAATAAATGTGAACTGTGTGGTGCTTTCCGCCCTATGGTTGCTACTGTTTGATCCAGTTTTTAATTGAAATGAAGAGATCTGGAATCTGAATCTGGAGCAAGCGGAGAGTCCATTCTTTATGCAGCGTTGTGACTTAGTTTCTGATTTATCTGTAGGTGAACGACTTAAAAAGCCAGTTCCTCTTCAAGAGCAGACTGTTAAAGATGCAAAGGGACGATACCAGCGTTTCCATGGAGCATTTACTGGTGGCTTCTCTGCAGGCTACTTTAACACGGTTGGCACAAAGGAAGGTTGGATATTTTCTGTCTTCTGGGGAGGGTTAATTTGTTGCCATAATTTGATGCCTTAATTAATTGTCATTAAGGTGTTTTGGTGTTTTTTGGTTGGTTTTTTTGTTTGTTTGTTTGTTTGTTTTTTTCCCCTGCTTTTCTGTTGTACTGTAAATAGTTGAAACAATATTGTTGAAGTTAATTGCCCTGAGGCTGCAGTTTTATGGATGTTCCCCTGATTTCAGCCTTAAGGTGTAAAGTTGAAATGTTTGAATTGCGTTCAAATGTTATGTTACAGTCTCTTACTTGGATACTTACTCTCTTTAAAGGATGGGCTCCCTCGACTTTTGTATCATCACGGCAGAAAAGAGCAGACAGAACTGTTCTTGGACCAGAGGACTTCATGGATGAAGAGGTAAATTTACGAAATAGTAGAAATCTTTTGGAATGAGTTGCCATGACAGCAGGTTTTTCAGGTGAGGAAATTGCAGCAAAAATGAAAGTGACTTTGAAACTACTTCTTGTAACCAGTGTTATACTGCTGGGTCCTATAGGGTGTTTCACTGATCCACATAGGAAGCTCCTGTAATCTCAATATTAAAAACCAACCAACCAGAAAACCAAAATATACCAAACTAAACAGATGACCAAAAGCACCCAAAAAGCCAAAACCAGAACTCAAGCCTTTCACTTTATCAGAAAATACAACTGTTTTTGAAGGTGTTTAAAAATAAGACCATTCAAATTATTGAAAAAGCAACTGTATAAATGGCTTAAAAAAATTAGCTGGTGTAAGGGTCATATCTCCTTTCATTCCTTTAGTATTACAGTGAGTAACCATTTGAAGGAAACATAATTTTAATATTTTTTTTTCCTTCCTCATTTTGGCTCTATTTCCCAGGATTTTGGTGAATTTGGGATAGCACCAAAAAATATTACAACCACAGATGATTTTGCATCCAAAGCTAAAGACAGAATAAAAGAGAAAGCAAGACAGATTGCAGGAGTAGTTGCTACCATTCCAGGAATCACTGCATTTGATGATTTAATAGGCCCATCAAAGTAAGTAAATTTATGTGAGAGTTAACCAGATGATTTCACTTTGGAGTGTTGTATTGGTTAGAAAAGTAATGTTTGATCGCAGTAATTCGTGAAAGAGACTGAGAGATCTGCAGTGTTGTACTTTCCAGTCGGTGGATTTTTGTTCTGTGTGTGCAGACTCTTACTAGGTAAATATTTCCAAACTGGGATGTCGTGTAAATGAAGATGCCGATACATTCAGTTTTTATTTTCAAGTGGGGCATATAAGCGTAATTTTGAATGGTAGGTATGTATATTCTTAAAAAATATTAAAGATGTGGTTTTAGCCGATTCTTTTTATTTTCTTCTTAGAATAACAGTTGGGGTTGAGCTATTACGAAAAATGGGCTGGAAAGAAGGGCAAGGAATTGGACCACGTGTCAAAAGAAAGCCATGCAGGCAGAAACCTGGTAGGTTCACCAAAGTTCCTGAACGCTTAATAGGAAATTAGCATTCATAGACTGATGAGAGAGATAATTTTAAAAAGGCTCTTCTCTTTGGTCTGTTTCTCTAATCTTAGAGAAATTTCACAAAGAGTTGTAATTTAGCATGGTGCTATTATGTCTCTTACAGACCCTGCGGTGAAAGTATATGGTTGTGCATTGCCACCTGGACTCTCTGCAGGTTCTGAGGTATTGAACAGACAGAAATTCTTTGTTGACTTATGTGAGAATATATGCTATGGCATTTAACTGCCCCCTCCTTCTTTGATGTCTTTGGTATTTTAACATGCAGTTCCAAGCTTTTTTAAAAGTATTCATAAATACTTATCCTTACAGTGAAGAAAGGTTTAATGTAACTGCATTTGTTCTTTTGCTACTTAGGCAGGTGTAATTCATACATATTTTCTTGTGTAATTCAGGAAATGCAAACTTGCCTAGTCTCATGTTCACTAAATGTAAAAACTCATCATACAAAACTTTAAGTTATATTTGCTGTTAATACTTCTATTTTGTGCAAGGACGAAGAGGATGAATACCAGCCAGAGAATGTGACATTTGCACCAAAAGATATAATGCCTGTAGATTTGATTCCAAAAGAGAATGTCCATGGACTTGGCTATAAGGGATTGGACCCCTCACAAGCTTTGTTTGGTGCCTCTGGAAGAGGACACCTGAATCTCTTCGCAGGTGATTCTGAAGATACAAGCAATTTAATTGGTGACCTGAGGCATAGTAGAGGAAGAAAACTAGGTATTATGGGCCAGGTGAGGAAGGTTTTTTTAATGCATTTTATTATTAGCACAATGAAATCTAAATGAATTTTGAGTTTTCTTCCCTGGAAGGCACTTAGTCATTGTAAAATTATAATGAAATATTAAATGTGGTTTGAGAACAGGATTTTTTTTATTTTTTTACTTAATGTGAAGATGTGGGCAAATCCATGGAACTCTCTAGCGTGCCTCCAGTTACTGGTACTGTTAAAAAGGACTGTGAAATACCTCACTCTGAATTGCAGGGTGGAAAAAATTTTTTTCTGTCTTTGATTACAGAAAATTAGCATTCAGTGCTTCTTTAATTTACATTTTTGTTCAATTTTACTTCCACTAATGTTGAGTCTGTCAGTGTCCTGAGTTCAGCAGTAGCCGTCATATTTCTCCTTCTTAGTAGCTGGTGTAGTGCTGAGTTTTCTAGTCTGTTCTTTTCTAGAACAGCACTGATAACACCAGTGTTTTTTGTTCTTGCTCAGTAATGTTTACCCCTATCAAAGATTTTCTCAGTCTCATGTTCTGCCAGGGAGGAGGGGAAGCTGGGAGGAAGCAGAGACAGGGCACCTGACCCAAACTAGCCAAAGGGATATTCCATTCCACAGCATGTCATGCCCTGTATAGAAACTGGGGGAAGTGACCTGGAAGGGCCAGATCACTGCTCGGTTCGGCTGGGTATTGGTCGGCAGGTAGTGAGCGGTTGTATTCTCTTCCCTTGTTATTTCCCTTATTATTATTATTATTGATGGTAGCAGCAGTGGTTTGTGTTATACCTTAGTTACTGAACTGTTCTTATCTCAACCCATGGGAGTTATGTTCTTTTGATTCTCCTCCCCATCCCTTCAGGTGTTGGGGGAGGAGGAAAAGGTGGGGGTGAGTGCGTGGCTATGTGGTTCTGAGTATATGGGCTGGGCTTAAACCACAGCTGTCAGCTAGAGAGGTTTTGCTTCCTGCCATGGTATTTGTAGTTCTTAAGTAGAAGCATTGTCAATTTATATTTCTGGGAATTAGACTTGTTTAATTTTCATACCAACTTAGTTTTTTATCTTTTGAGAACTTAATCTGCTCTTACTCAGACTTTAGATGTTACTGTGTGGAATTAGGCTACTGTCCTCATCCTATACAAGGCCAAACTCACTTTCCCTCCCTGCCAAGAGAGTGGAACATATTTGCTTTTGTGTTTGGTTGGGTTGGTTCTTTATTTCACTAGGTGGTAGCACTTTTTTTTTTTTTTTGTTAAGCTGTACGTTTTTCCCAGTATATATATGTATGTGTGTATCGGACATCTAGTATAATACAGATGAATAGATATACATGTAGATGTGTTCTGACATGACTTAAAAATATTAATTTTACACTTCTGAATTCTCATGTTTATTTGAATATCTATTTTAGGCTTTTGGTGTAGGAGCTTTAGAGGAGGAAGATGATGATATTTATGCAACTGAAACACTATCAAAATATGATACAGTTCTTAAAGATGAAGAACCTGGAGATGGCTTTTATGGCTGGACAGCACCTAAGCAATATAAAGCAAACAAAAGTAAGAACTGTGGTTCTCTCTGAAGAGCTGTAGTGTAACTTGTATTGCGGGTGGAGGAGGGAAGAAGACATAAATGTAGTCTCTATATGCCAAGTATTTGAATTTTTAGGGGACTGGTATCTTCTAGCACTGATTTCTGGAACATCATCTGTTCTTCCTTCCTTATTGAAGTGTCCAAATCTGGAAGTAATTTCCGAAGTCCTACACTAATGCCAGCATATATTAAACTCCCAAATTCTGTTTTTTAAAGGACAACATGCATTGCTTTGTGAGATGTAGCATTTAGTTCCACTGAAGGAAACAAGTGATTGTGAATCCTGGCTACAAAACATCGCACCAATACTTGCAAAGAAATTTTTTTTTTTTTTTAGATACACTTGTGTGTTTTCAAATGAATTTGTGAACTTGATCTTTATACCATTCTAGAGCAGTTTCTAAGTGCATGAAATACTGTAGTTAATGTCAGTTGTACACCATTAATGGTGCTCATGATCTTGGCTAGGCACAGAAATGATACTTTTGCCTCACTATGAACCATGTTAATCCTACAACAATCTCTCTGGTAATAGTTCTGTAGCCATATAATAGTAATGCAGATTCAGACCCCTTAATTTTAAATGGAAGGTAGTGAAGACAACTACAGTTACACTCCATAAAATATATTGAAAAATGGAAAATAATCAGAAAAATGCTTTTTGCCAAACGTGTTTTAAATACTGACTGATTCTCTGGTCATTTTCTAGGGTCAGAAATAGAAGTTAAATACACAGGCATAATCTTGGATGGTTTTCTGCTGGCATCAAAATCATCAACTCCAAGCAAGGTAAGCAGATACTGATATTTAAGTATTAAGAATAAAATCAGCAAATTGACACATGAGCTGTATGGACATGGACTTTAATGTTGTTCACGAGCTTTTATGTTCTTAGAAATGAAAGTTCTTGTCAGCAATACATTTTTTGGAAGGAGCAAAATTATAGTGTTGGAAGCTATAATTGAGTAATAGAAACTTAAAATTTGTCAGACTACTGGATGAATTTAGACTTTACCTATATATTGGCTTTGAACAAGTGCCTTTCACACTATTGTTTGGCATGAAGTTAGAGGAATGGTTTGATTTCACTTTGAAATAAAAAGTAATACATCTTTTACTTCTAGATCTTTTAGATGCAACATTCAGTTTTCCATAAAAATCAGGTCCCATGCTTCACTTCTGTTTGGTGACAAGTGAATTTGTTAACTGTGTTACATATGCCTCATTTATACCACATATTTTTGCATAAATCAGAATGACAAACAGAATTGTGTTTTGTGGTCCTTTTTCTAGTGAAGAAAAAGAAAGGATATTGGTATATAAATTTGCATTGTTTGGGAAGCATAGGGATAACCTTTGGAGTAATAGCTTGAATGAAGGAACGCGGGGGAAAAGGATTTTGAAAGACATTAAAATACGATAAGCACAGAAGTATTCAATAGTGCAATTAACTGATAAAATCATGTGACTTCTGTTAAAAAAAGAAAAGTAATTATTAAGCAATACCTAGAGCTTCTCTCAAATGAAAGCAATGCATGTTAAAACTTGTTTATTTTGTTAGCGCTTGATGGATGTTTTTCCTATTTTTCATAGTATGTATTAACAGTGTTTGTTCCCAAAGTCTGTATTATGATGCTACTTACTGGCTGAGTTTGAAAGAATCAGTAGCTTGTTACACCGGATTCTACTTCTGAGATGTAAACAAGAATTTTTAGACTGAGGTGACTTACTGAAACACCTGTGTAAGTGTTAGATACAAAGTTGTATCTCTTTGTTATTGTATTTTTGTTTTGTCATCTCCCCACCCAGATATATCCACCACCTCCCCTGCCACGAAATTACAGACCAGTCCATTACTTTCGACCTGTGGTAGCAGATGGGAATGAAAACTGGCGTTTACAGAAGGCATTAGAGGAATCAACTGGAAAACTTGAGAGTGATACGAGACAGCAAAGCAGGCATGCTCTGAATGCCTCCCAGAGGAGGGAACAACTAGGAGAGACTGGCCTAAAAGGTACTGATAACATATGACAACATCTTTGCTTGGGTGTCAGTTCCCCTGTTTGTCTGTATAACAGCAAAAATTTCACCTAGTCTGAACAATATTTTATAATATAAACATACTAAATCTAGGTGGCTTAGTTAGAATACCTTGTCATTGTTCAGTTTCATCTCAACAGCTTGTTGACATAGCTACCTGTATTTTTATTTACCTCAGTCTTTTAAAGAGGAAAAAAATGTGTGGGATTGTGTTTTTCTGTGTTATTTTTTTCTGTGGCCTTATTATGGATTCAGAATATAGAAGGCTGTGAGGTTTGGGGTTTTCTTTCCCTGGAAAATGAGGTTTCACTGAAATACATTCAAGTTCACTAGAGAAGTAATTTGTAAATGTGGTTTGCATTTGTATCCACAATACTGAAGTTTACAAATATGTGAATAAGTGGTAAATAGCATAAAAGATGCACTAGTGGCCATTTTTTCTGTTTTCTCTGCTATTACAGTATTTATTGCTGCTTAAGAGCATTTTTTTCTGAATGTTTATTCATAGCTGTAGGCTTCTTTCCTCCGCTGAAGTGGCTGAAATAGCTGTAGTCATTTTTCATTTCTTACTGCTTTTCTTTTTTTCGTTTTAGGTCCAGCTTCTTCTGTTTTGGAATATCTGTCTGAGAAAGATAGAGAGAGACTCAAAAAAGTGAAACAAGCATCTGAACAAAAAATGAAAGCAAAAATAATTCCTCAGGAGCCCCGAAATAGCAGCTGCCAGCCAACCACCCTAGATGGTGCTTCTCACAAATGGCTAAAGTTGTTGGGGCCACAGTTAGTGAATGCTGGTTCTAGTGACTTCAAACCATTTGCAAAAAATCCAGAAAAGCAAAAAAGATATGAAATTTTTGTGAAAAGTCTCAAACAAGGAGAAAAAGGTAACTGAAGAGATTAATTCCAATGCTTCGTCTCTGAAAAAATTTCTTGAATTATTTTTTCCTATTCTCTTATTCCCTTTTTTGTCCTGATGTGTTTTATGTTTACTGAGTTCTCTTCCTGAATTCCGCAGCATTTCTCTCTCTATTTGTTTTTAGGGTCAATATTAAAAGAAACTTCTACTGATACCTTATTGTGTTGACTTCAGGAAAACTGCTCAGTAATTTAAGTGTCAGCAAGACTTGATTTTAGGCATGACATTTCACATTTTGATGCTGTAGCAGAGGTGAAGTTCTACGTAATTGCCTGGGTTTTCCTTCTTCCATTTGCCAAAGTAGGCTTCAGCTTCGGTCACTACCATGAACTATGCACGGAATAAGCATTTCTCATTTAGTTTGTTTCACTTTGAGGAGTAAAACTGACAGGTCCTATAAAGGCAGAAAGGTCACAATAGAATGAAAGGAAAAATCAAAAGAAAACCCATACTATGTACTTTCAGAGGAGATAAGGGGTCTGAAGTGAGCGAAGTAGTTCATACTTGTCAAAGTTTGGATACTCAAACTGCCACTGTCACACTTATGTTCTCTCAGAAAAGTCTGTGGCTGTAAAATCACAGCATGCATGCAGAGCTCTCACTCAAACCCAAAAAACCTCAACCCCTTCATCTGCTGTTCTTGTCCTGTTTCAGTCTCCTTCCATTTTGTTTAGTTTTTTGCTATCAAAGGATACTGTGATGTATCTTACATGAAACCAGGTACTTTTGATGCCTTGTGGTGAGTTCCCTGGTACTGTGATTTTTATGTAAGGCATAAAAAACCAAAATCTGACCTACGGAGAGCAGCAGCAGCAGGTGAATGTAATTGTCTTAAAATGAAAAAGTGGGGGCTGGTTTGTTTTTAAAATTTTAAGGTACAAAGGGGCTATTGGATGAGAAGATAAAGGGCACCAGCAAAGATTTGCAGAGGAAAGGGTATAGTGTTAGAAAACCTGGTTTTGTTATTGTAGAATTTTTTAAAATAATCCTTTTCACTGTATGATGAAAGACTTCCTGCTCAGTAGCTGCTAATGGTTATTGCATTGGGATGGACTACTTGATCTTTGAACCCATAGTTCCTCCATTCAGGACTTGGGGTTTTCCCAGTGTAAAGTTGAGTGTCCTCTTAGGACTAAGGAGGCGCCTGCAGTCATAATGATGAAAATGTGGAAATATTTAAGTAAATTGAGTGATTAAGATTCTCATTGTAAGAGTGTCTTTGCTTGGCTGGTGTTACTTCCTGTCCCTTCTGGTAGCAAATGTGAAACCATTGCTTTAAACAGGATCGGTATTGTTTACAAAACTTGTGTCCAAATTCTGTATTTATCAGTGGGCACTTTATATACCAGAAAGCTCCTTGAATTTACCAAAGCCTGGCCAGGCTTCCTCACTAGTTAATTTTTTTGTTCTGTGTTTTAGTTATTTGATAAAGATTTGGATTGTGCTTCTTGTTTTAAATGCCTGTTAAATACATTAGGTATTTTAAACATTCCTTAGAGGGCATTGAGTAAGGAGTCAGCATTACAGGTAAAATTACTTGAAGTATGTACCTTGCAGTTGACAAATGCTGTCGTTCTTGCAGTCTTGAAAAACTACTACTTGCCAAGGATAGCAGAGTTGAGAGGAATACTATTCTTAAACTATATAGTCATTCAATATTTGCAAAGATGGTTGTTTATTATATTGTTTGTTTGAAAACTGTCAGACCTAACCAAGCTCTAATCTCTGCTAAACATTTCCCTCCTTATCTTACAGTAGATACATTGGAGCAATATTTAGACCCAAATACAACAGAATGGGAGCGAGAAAGAGAACAAGAGGAGTTCTTCCGTGCAGCAATGTTCTACAAGTCTTCCAATTCAGCACTGTCTTCCAGGTTTACCCGAGCCAAATATGAAGATGATGTTGACAAAGTTGAAGTTCCTCGGGACCAAGAGGTATGTGGTGTTGATTGTTTTAGTATATTGGAGTTACAGTTGCTGCCTTATCTCTGACTTCCAAAATTCTTTCTCTTTACAACTCTTTTGCAGATGCAATGTCAATGTTCTGTTGCCTTATGTTGAGCAAACTTTTGAAAACACTCACTGCATACCAAGCAGGAATTTGTTAAACTACACTTACGTATTTTATGTTTCTATCCTGTTCTTAAGTCTCACAACAGTTATAGTCAATTCGGTAAGTTTTTACTTATTTAGCAGCTAGAAATGTTTGACTTTTTCAGAAAGATATTGATGATAAGGAAACTGCTGTGAAGATGAAGATGTTTGGCAACCTCACAAGAGACAAGTTTGAATGGCACCCTGAAAAGCTGTTGTGTAGAAGATTTAATGTTCCTGATCCATATCCTGAGTAAGATCATTGATACTGATATTTTTAACAATTTATGAAAATTGAGATTTTCATTTGCTTGAGGAAGATTTGGCTTGATGTTATCTTCTTATGTCACAATAGATACAATATAGAACTGCTTAATGTTTCTATTTGCCTCATAAAACATGGTGACCTCTGACAAAATAGTATGTTTTAAGGATTACTGTAGCTGTTTCAGCTTGTTGTAGGTAATTCGAGGCCTTTTCTGTGTTGGAAACAATAATCAATAACCATTTTTATGTCCCTCCAGGTCTTCCATTGTTGGGCTACCAAAAGTGAAACGAGACAAGTATTCTGTCTTTAATTTCTTAACTGTGCCTGAGCCCACCACATCTGTAACTCAAGCAACAAATGAAAAAGTCCAACAGAGTAATAGTCTCAACAGTAAGTTTGTTGTTACTTTATTAATTTATGAGATAATATAGAGAAAAATCTTATCTCTGTTATGGAAAAGTTACCTGATTTATTTTCTTAATTAAAAAAACAAAAGAAATTTAAAGTAAATTCAGTGACATAAAACATCAAGACAGTAGTAGTATGCTAATTTCTTCTACCTAGATGATCTTTATAGGTCAGGTATTCATTAGAAAGATTTAAAAAATTACAAACTCTACTGAAGAAGCTGAGTAACTTAAAGTCAAGTAGGCCATCAAATGCAGGATAATTTGGTATGCAACTGATACAAATGTTTGGGATGTTTCTAGAACCAAAGAAACCTTCAAGATGGGATGTGTCAGATAAAGAGAAGGAGAAAAAAGATTCTATCAGTGAATTCATTAGTCTTGCTAGATCAAAAGCTGATGCTCAGCAGCAGCAGCCACCAGTGCCAGCAACAGAAGAAGGCAGAACTGGGCTGAATGAAAGTCTTCCCACTGAGGTGAGTTTACAGTGGTGTTTGAACTTAAAGTGGAATAGCTGTAAACATTTCCAACTCTGAAATAAGGTTGGGTAATACATGTATTGATTTAAGGCAGATCAGTTTGCAAAAGAGCCAACTCAGCTTAAGGAGACGTGTGACTGTACTTCGAAGATTTTTGAGGTTATAACTGAGAGATGTAAAACGTTTACAGCATACAAGGAAAGCAAGTATGACTATACTTGAAGTAGGGGGTTAAAAGAAGAGAAAATGTTACCTTAGCAGTCTGGGGAGTTAAATTCAGTTCCTTGACATCCCTTTTGCTCTCAGGCGCAGAAGATACATATATATATACTTATTTTATTTTTTTTTTTTCCCTGCTTTGGATTGAGCAGTGTGCATGCTTTAGGGAGAAAAGGGATGTTTTCCATTTGCTTAAATTTAACTGTGTGTAACTGAAGTTTGAATTAATGAATTATAATTTATAATATCTGGGGATCTATTTTCAACTGTCTGTGTAGCACAAATTGCACTACTCTTTACAGGACACTGTCTTAGCTTAGCAGTGTTTCAAAGTTCTACTGTTTCAGACTAGCAGTTCCTAAGATTGTGTACTTCACAGTTATTGTAATATTCTAGTGTTCTGTAAATACATGTCAGCATATTTGAAGTTACTACCTAGGAGAGAGAGATCATTGGTTTATTTGATGTTTAAATACAGTTTGTTACAATGTTGTTTTGCAGGCAGCTAATGAAGATAAAGATCAGGAAGTAGAAAGCAGACCATCCATAGACTTATTTAAGGCTATCTTTACAAGTTCCTCAGATGAAAAGTCGTCTTCATCTGAAGAAGAGAGTGAGGAAGAAGAGCAACCAGCAACTTCAGTAGTAGATTCAGAAACCACTAAGCAAGTTGATCCGCCAGGCAGTTCTTCATCTGATGTGCAAGGTAGTACTTAACAGATGTTCATTTTTTTTTATAATCACATCAAAAAAACTTTGCTTATACTTTGTCCTAGCAGTCCTGGAGTACTATGCTAGGCTTTTGTGCAGATCGTCTGCCACTGGTGGAGCTGTAGAAAATGTGAATAATACAGTGCTGAATAAGGTCTTGCATGTTCTAGGATTATTTATGTTGCCATATGTCTTGCATAGATTTTGCAAACTAACTGCTCTATGAAGTATGCTTGCTATACAGTGAGGAGGAACAAAGCATCTAATATTAGAGCATACTTAAAAGAGAAATACGATGAAACTTTTCTACCTATGATAAATTTAAGATAGATTGATCGATTATGACTGTCTTGCGGTGGGTATTTGACAAATTCAGAAATAACTAACTTGCACCTCTCTGATAATTAAATTCACTCTTTAAATACTGACATTCCAGTAAAATACAATGTTGAAATAATTTTATTAAGACATTAGAAGTTGCATATTATTTGTATTCTAGTTATAAAAGTTGCCAAAATACTTAAATAAGAGAGAAAACCAATCTTCTACTCTACGTTCTAGTATTTAAATTTAATAAGTGAGCTGTAAAAAGTTTCTGTATTTTCAGGGTGTCATTAAGTTAACAAAATGTACAGTATACTTAGCTTACAATGAAAATACTTTGTCCACTTACTGTCATACATCTTGTGGAGACTTTTATTCATTCTAAGTAACGGAAGGGTAGTACCGTGTTACTAAATGACAGCAAACACATATACTGTTGTTAATTTAATTAGTAATTGTATAGTTTAAAAGGTCAGTTTTGATTTCAAACAAAAAACCCAACAAACAAACAACATAGAATGTTGATGTCTTTCAGAATGCTAGCTATCCAGTTGTCCAAAGCAGTCCACAGGGAAACAGGATGCTGATCTATTTGCTTTCTTGGAGGTTTTTAGAAAGCCTTCTTTGCCTTGCTTCAGCACTTCTTGGGGGGGGGGGGGAAATCTTACCATATTTTCTGGTCAAATAACGATGTTTTTGTGTTTTTTCTGTAGAGAATGTGGTTGTTACAAATGATTCTGGCGTTCTTTTGTTGCCTACTTCAAAGCAGGAACTGGATGCAACCGAGGAATTTGGACCAAAGTTGCCTCCGGCTTTTTCTTCTGGTAGGTTCTGTAGACTTCTAACATTTAAATTCTGCACATCAAAATTGTATGCAAGATAAACAGTATTCCTCTTTAAAAGTCATTTGTGTATAGGCATTTTACCTCTTAAATGGCATCAGCAGGTGCTTTGATAGCACGCTGTGGTCCTCTAGTAGGAACCTCTTTGCCCATGTGCCAATTTTGCTGTAGCTCGATAGAGGCAATGATAAAAGAATGTAGTGAAAATACAAGACTAGAATTATGGTTTCTTTTAATAACAGGTTGCAAGGGGCATTTAATTACAATAGGAAGGTTGCAGTTAGGAGTTTCAGACATTTAGTTTCCATTTGAAAGCTTAGCTGTGGGTTGGTTTGTTGGGATTTTTTGGGTTGTTTTACCTATCCTATTAGTTTAAAAGTAAAATAGAATTTAATAATAAAATTACCTTGGTTTTGGTCATAGGTTTTGTTTGGTTTTTTAACTGCATTGGCTTTGTGCTTTAGGCTGTACTTGGCAACACGAACCAGAGGTGCCACCAAGTTTTCCTGAGTGTAGTAAAAGAGAAAAGCAGAAGAACAGACAGAAACAAAAGACTAAACGAGAACACAAACACAAAAAGGAAAAGGTATTTAATTTAAACTGTTTATTAATTCTTTGATTTGCCAGTCAATTTTTTTTTATTATTTATGCTGTTATCCAGGTGTACCCAGGCCGAATCTGAAGATGATATTTTAGAAAATAAATATATAGGGACTAGCACTTATGTAACTGAGTTTCTCGGGTGTCTTGAAACCTGAACTTCAGAACAGAAAATTATCCAGCTAGGGAGCTGCTTTTTCCATACGTGCAGTGGGACTACAGATCCAATATTGTCAATTGTTTAATGTTACATGCTGAAGATATTGGGCATATTCTGGGAACTGCATATAATTTATGGCTTGTTTACAAATAATAATAATTAATTTTCTATTTGGGGGTGTGTGTGAGGGCTTGGGATAAAATGAGTGATTTTGGTGTATTTATGTATTTTTTTAGCTCAGTCTGAGTAGTGGAAAAGAGTCACTCTTGAGTGTTCTGCTTCAGCTAAGCTTGGAGTCTACACTATAATCAACCTTTTGTTGTTGTTGCCTTTCAGAAATACCCAAGTCTTTCACAATGAAATGAGGGATTATTTTTCTTTCTTTTTACAGAAAAAGAAACATAAGAAACAGAAAACCAAAGGAAAACACAAGAATAAAGAATCAGAAAAAGACAGCAGCTCAGACACTGCAGATAGCAGTGACAGTGATACAGATACCACAGGCTTGGCAGCTAAGGAACTTCTGAGAAGGTAAACAAAAAGTTTAAAGACTTTAAAATTTTGCAGTAAATAAGCAAACTCTTCATTCTAGTGAACCTATTTGCAGCAAATACAGATCAGCCAGTCTCTTGGTAATAATAAAATACTACTCTTTTTTTTTTTTTTCTTATGAAGTGAAAAAGTTTACAAATTTTAGGTAAATTAATCTACAGGGTGCTTAATTTTAGGGTAGAAGCTTCCTAAGATAAAGGGCACTTAAATACACGACTCTGCTAGCTATTGGAGGTTAAATATATATTTTGGGAAGGTATTTTGGATGGGAATTAAAAATTGAAAAAATGCAGGTGGTGATTGGTATTTCCATTACTTTCGTCTACATCTCTTTACTTGGAAACATTGGAAGCAACACTGTCTCATTCATTACCTTATGGGTCTGCTTTGATTTGTTAATGATTAGCAAAAGATCTGATTCAAATAGATACTTTGTGTGGCACTGATTAAGACAGCTCTGTGCTTGAGCAAGGAGCAGTGAAGAAAGCAGAACAGTCAGTGCTTGAGTCCTGTACATGTCTGCTAAATTTAGACTGCTGTTGCATTTTTTAAAATAGAGACTTGAACATAGTGCCAACAGAAATGTGAAAATCATAAAGAACGATTCACATTTCATCTTGTTCACACACTTGAAATAAAGTACTACAAACTAAAGTAACTTGTCTTTAGTTCAGATCATAGTCAACTTTAAGTGCATCCCATGTGGAACATTCACTGTGCTGGCTTTTGTTTGGTGTCTGCTGCTAGCCAAAGAAGTCTCAAGGTACTTGTTGAAATATCACATGCAGCTGGCCTAATAACAAAATGATCGGGGTCTAGGTGATAAGTGGAAGGGACATATGCCAGTGAAAGGATAGCATTTGGAAAGACTCTGCCTTCCAGTCCTTTGGAACTGAGCTTCAGCTAAAAAAACCCCAAGTAACCAAGCTACTTCTCCTGTGGTTTCTAAATAGCTAAAATATGTTTTTATGCATTTTGCACAAAACAGACTTCTTCGTACAAGCAGTTATTTTGGAAGTCTTTGCATTTGCATCTGTCTCTTCACTGGGAAAATGTTTTTCTCTTGCATAAGTCAGATCTGTCAAACTAAGGATTAAGAAACTGCTCAAGTAATTAAATGGTTTTAATGTTGAATTTTACGTATCAGCTTGACCTCTTTTTCTTTCTCCCTTTTAGATTAAAACAGCTTCAGCATTGAAGAGGGGCCTTACTTTCTTCGATGCTGTGTGACTCGATCTCAGATTTTTGATCTCCTCCATGATGGTAGATCAATTCTACACTTTGAAGCGCAGTAGAACTGTATTCATACTGAACTTGTTTGGAAGCAGATATGCGTATGTTACTTTTGTGGTGCTTCACGTGTTTAAAATATATGGATTGTGGAATGCTGACAAGACCCCTTCCTGGGCAGCATAATCTGAAATGCTGCAGGTTTGATTTCAATTAACATGAAGCAGTGTATTCTAATGAATATAAGTATTACAGATAGTTTACATTGGTCGTTGGCTAGGACCTCTAAAATGCTGGGGATAAGTTTCAGCCTGAGTTATGTTAGAAAGTTGATTACTAAAGCCATGTAAATTTTGCATTGGGTGCAAATATTTTTAATGAGTCTAATGCGGAATTTCGCATTGCAACTCTTAGTTCAGAACTCTGTAAGTGGCTGTACTTAGAGAGTTATTTTTACGTCTTCAAAATGTATACAGCTTTTACCATAGCAGATCTAAACCAATAAACTGTCGTTTTGACACAGATTAAGGCTAATAAACTAGCAGATTAGTGCTATAATCTGCTTTATTTTATGTAGTTACAATGAAAACAGTTTATACTGTTGTTTGTTTCATTTAGTATGCAATTGTCATCTTGTAGAATTACTTTAATGTAAACTACAAAATAATATTGCATTGTATTTTTAATGCTGAGGTTGCAAAAAATACGCGCATAGAACTCTTCCAGGTGTGCATGGAAGCCAGAACAATATTCTTGCTGAAAACCGTGAACAAAACCCGTAAGTGAAATCCACTGTCATTGATGGCAGTTCTCTGGGGCATGATTCGATTTATTTTCAGTGTCCACAGCTCTTGAGGAAGGTGAACTAGTAAGAGTTGTCTCATGTTGACACATGGATTGTGGGATTTGTGAATGTAAAAGCAGCAAGAAAACTTGCGTTATGGAAGGAGAAATAAAAAATTGGACCTTGAGGTTGTCTCCGTTATATCAAAAAAACCCCCAGCACACAACCACGACATATTATAGTTACTGCTCCAGAGGCGTTCTGGCGGGAGCGGCATCGCCCCCGAGCTGGGACCCGGCCCTCCGCGCCGCTTTCCCGCCGCCGCTGCCGCCTGAGGGGGCGCGCGGGGCGCCATGGCGGTGGAGGGGCGCTGCGGGGACCTTTTGGCCCTGGGGCCGCCGCCGGAGCCTTCCCCGGCAGAGGGTCGCTGGGATAACCGTGAGCTGGCAGCGCAGGTAGCCGGGGAGGGGAGGAAGGGCCCTGCCTTGCCGGGCTGGGAGGGCTGGATGCTGGGAGTTGAGGTTGGAAAGGTGTGTCTGTGTGGTAACATGGCAGCTAGATTTTTGTTAGTTCTGTTAGTTTTGTTTTGGTTTAGCACACAAACGTGTGATCTCCCAAATGTCTGAAGGAAAGCTTTTTCAAGATTTGTAATGGTCTTGGCAGAAATGTATGGCCTAAGAGTTTAAGATGTGCTGTCCTCAGCTTAAGAGCTTGATGTGCTGGCCTTTTCTGGGCCAGATTCAAGGAAACAAGTGTTTGAAAGACTCAAGAGACTTAATGAGATTTAAAGATAAATATTACTTTTCATGAAACCAAGAAGAATTGGGGAAAACAAACCAAACCTCTTTCCAGAAAAATAAAAACAGACCCCACATCCATCAACTTTTCTTCCTCAATCAGATCTGGTAAATGTGTGCTCAAGTACTCAGGAGAGGATGCGAACCCTTTCCAGACAAATGGAACTTGAGATGTTCTTTTCCGGTTCTTACTTTTGTGCTCTTCCTTGTGAACTAGGCTGTCAAAAATGATTTCAAGGGAAAATACTTCTTTATTCTTTTACAGATCCAATTCAGTATTCTGAGAGGACACAGTGACACTGTGAGCTCCTGTCACTTTTGCTATGGAGACACAAAACTACTGTCATGCTCTTATGATAAAACAGTGAAGCTCTGGGTATGTTGTGAATGCAATAACAAAATAAAATATCTTAAAGCTGAAATCAAACGAGGAATGTTATACAGGCAGGAAGATTGACTGAATCATGGAGCTGTCTGAAGATACTTGAGTTTAAAAATAGCAGCTGCATATGTGTTTGCAGTTATAGACAAATACTAAACCTCCTGTTTTATGCTTTGAACAGTTTAACTTTAAAAGGTGACTCTTGTTAAGCATACGTGGCATACACTGAATTGGAGCTCTGGTTTATTAATACTTGAAAACTGTAAGCTGATATGCAAAGCTTACCCTTTTCTGCCAGAAAGTTCCTTTTTCCCCATGTGTTGTACGTGTGGCTCTTTGTGAAGAAGTAGACTTCAGGGATCACACAGTTGTTATCAGCATGGCTGCAGTGTTTTCATACTTGTTGCTTGCTTTTTATTAAAATCTTGATTGACACCCTTTTATTTTCTTGTTCCTCCAAGTTTTGTGTAGTTATTTCGGGTTTCCCTAAAATTCCAGCCACCTGGCAGGGCAGTAGTGAGATCTGAACTGGGGAAGTGTCCAGGTTCTGGGTGTTGAATCTAAATTTAGTCTAAAAGCAGGCTTGGAGACACTGTTATGGGAGCCCTTGAATTCTCTGGAAAAAAAGCTGACAATGTAGCCATTCTAAATAGATTGCAGGCATTTAATCTGGTGTATAGTAAGCAGTCATGACTTAATTCAAGAATTGGTAATGAGTTACAGGAGTACCTTAATATGATAGGAATACAGATGAGCTAATTTTATAACACATCTGAAGTGTTGACTTCTTACCAATGCCATTCTAGGTTTCTACCATAATCTAAACCTTTTTTTCAGGCATACTGAAAAAGCCCAAGAACTCTAAAAGTGTAGAAAGTCCAGGCAGCTTGTCCAGCTCATGATGGTATCCAAGGGCTATGGATGGTTCAATGTAAGAAATGAGGAAGTCTAGAATAAAAAAAGTCTTGTCTTTTAGTGATCAGTTCCAAAGTAAATACACACGTGGAGACCTTAAGCAAATACTGTAGATAGGAGAAACACAGATAAGTATCTCAGTGTGTTAGTCATAACATTTATGGTTTAATAACGACTGTCATGTTGACAGCTTCAGACTTTCCTCCTTTGAACTCAGAAATGGAACTTATATTTTTCTGTGTTTAGTGAAATGGTGTTTAGCTGTCTTACATGTAAGTAAAATTGAGACCCAAAAATAAGAAAATAATTTTGTTTATTTTTTTTTTATTTTTATTTTTTTTTAAAGCATGGTAGGTCCATGAAGTTTTTGCTGGAAAGGCTATAATGTGCCATGTGCCTGAAGTGTAGGAGTGCTCATCTAAGAAATTTGATTTTTATATTTTTTTATCTAAGAAAGGCTTGCTCCGTATTTCTTGCACAATACTTATTTTTCAGAATCTATGTGAAAGTATTTGCCTGAGTATTGGGAATTTTCTGACAATGTGTAGGCAGGGTTGTGATTAATTTTGTCTGCAGAAGCCTAACTTCCTCTTCTGCATGAACAGCTGTACTGATTAGAATTCAGGAGAACACAGAGGACTTGGTCATGGGGGGTTAGGCCAGCCCTGATGTATTTCATGTTAGGGTTTTCTTTTCCTTTGAAAGAATAGATACCAAATGATTGAGTGCACTGAGAAGTACCTCTTGAGAGCTGACAGTTATCTCACTGACAGTCCACACATCTTGGAAAACAAAGATTAATAGGGTGCACAGCAGGCAAAGACTAGGTGAGACTGGAAGGGCACTTGTGACTGCAAGGCTTTTTTGACTTAGAAAAATAGAACAACATACAATAACTTTGGTGGTTTGTTTTGTTTGTTTGTTTGTTTTTTCTTTTTTTTTCCTCCAGTCTTAGAGACATTACTAACTATTCCAGTTGTCTGATTAGGTCTGTAGTACATTGACACACATTCAGAAAATAAGTGGAAAAAGTGAAGATAAATTTACTTTTCACACCAGTTTTGCCTGTTATGAAGAGGTGCCAAGTAAATGGGATTGTGAGAGTCCTTGTAAGGAAGCAGCTCTAAATACGAGACTTGATGGTAAAAAGTGGACTAGTGGTCAGAGGTGCAAGATTTTATTCTCATGTTGAAGACAAATGAAAAAGCACAATGCACAGTGAATGGTGCCTGCTTCCTGATTCTGAAACCTCTTGGTGCTTATGCAAACAAAAATCTAATTGAGTTAATTGGATTAATTATGGAAATGGAAGATTATTTGCCTAGATGAAGGTGTGATGACTGATCCTGTGATACTTTGATCAGTGAGTTGCTTTGCATGGCAGCTGTCCTCCTGTATGTGTGTCTGTGTTTGGTGTGTGTCTGTGTTTTGGGTTTTTGTTTGGGTTTGTTTTATTTTGATGTTTACAGTCAGGCACCGTGATCCATTTGTAAAACTTGATCCATAATTTTAGTTCTATTACTAAAGAACTTCAGGGCTTTACTCATGGGTTAGGACTACACTGTGTTTTGAACATTATACGTGTATGACAAAAAGGTGGTCCCTTCCTGGAATCACTTTAAACAATCTGTGTAACAGACTAAGTAGGTAGGTGATGGAAAAATGATAATGGCCTTAAGTTGCACCAGGGGAGGTTTAGATTGGATATTAGCAGCAATTCTTTCACTGTCAGGCATTGGAAGAGGCTGCCCAGGGAAGGGGTGGAGCTGCCATCCCTACAGGTTTTTAAAAGGCATGTAGTTGTGCCAGTTAGGAACACGGTTTTGTGGTGGAGTTGGCAGTGCTGGGTTGGACTTGATGATCTTAAAGGTTTTTTCCAACCTAAAGTTAAGAAGAAACACTTACCAGGCTTTAGGTATGGACTTGGATATGGGAGTTGAAGGAGGTCTATTTTCAAGAAATTTCTGGTGGAAACTAATGTGATGTGCTGGAGATAAGTAGAAACCTGCTAGATGAAGAGTACTGTTTCAGTCAGTCTTGAAATAAAAAGAAGGAATAGAGAGTCTGGGATTGTAAGAGTAACTAAAGTAAGACTAAGTTTACTGGTTTCACAAGTTACGTTTTCCTGTATTTTGTAATGCTTTGTATTTTTTTACAATTTAGCAAAGCACTTCTTAATTAAGCTAATTTGGATTTTTTCAAGGATGTTGAGAAAGGTTTTCCTATTCACATTTTTGAAGAACAACACACTGCCCCAATTTCTGAGTGCAGCTTGACTCCTGATGACAGAAGGTGACCATTTTCTGTTTTAATTTATTAAAAAGACCAAAATCCACCTGGTTTTCGTGATACCAAGGTTCAATTTCAGTGCATCTGGAAACATTTAGTATGAAATTTAGAACAAATAATTTACTTTTTCAGTCCTTCCTGTGATTTTCTAACTTGTATGACATCAAACTTGTTTTGCTTAATTTGGTCCTTCTTAAGTCATTCTGTTAGAATTTTACCTTACATCTCCTTTCCTCTATGTACTCTTCCTACTTCTCTCCATCGTTGCACTGTCGTTTATGCTGTCCATCCTCTGTTTACTGCCAGACTCCTTTATCCACATGAACTACCATAAATTTCACCTTGTTCTCACCTACAGTTTGTACAGGAGCTCTTACATCTTCTCCATTTTCTATGTGTCTGCTGAATTAAAGAAGAACCTTTTAGATGTCCGAAATGCATGTTGGAATAGTCTAATAGGTAGATAGGATAGCCTGACAGATTATGTTCTCTTTCAGGGTAAAGGACTCATTTAATTCTGTTTCTGAGTTATATGGGCTGTCAATCTATTTTTGCTGTGTGTTCTGAAAGGAGTATACAAGTACATATCACTGGTATAAAAGAACGACATTGAATTAGCCAAGGTTGAGGGGTTCATCTGTCAGTGAGATTTATATCTTCATCAAAATTCCCTTCTGTCTGTATCATTTACTAATATTCTATAGCCTTTCCATTAAGCTTGTCTTGTCAATTAAAGAAGAAATGCCTGTTAATCCAGTGTCAATCTGTGGTCCTAATAATTAAAACAACTGCAGCATATATTAACATTCGGTTAAGTAGGTCATACAGTGCCTCCACGGGTTCTGTTTCTTGCATATTTTATCATTAAGTCATAGTTTAAATCAATTTTCACTAGATTTTAGAGTTGACCAATTAGTTTTTTGGTTACTGAATAGTATACAGGCTATACTACCTCTTGCGATTGTGAAACAGCAAGTAAAATACTATTGCATGCAGCCCTGGAAACCACTCTCAATCAAAAATGCCGCCAATTCATAAGCTTCTTATGGTCTTTTGCATTACATGCTTCTGTTTAGTAGCAGAGATCGTGTTGCTTGCAGGAAGTAGGGGGAAATACGCAGGAAGTATGGGTTGCAGGAATATATGGAGAAAGTAAATGTATTTTAATTGTATTTTTAGTTTTTAGAATGTTAATGCATAAACCTTCTTGGGCAAATGTATAAAAGTGACGATGTGGCTTTTTATTTTTTTAAAGTTCAACAGGACTAAAAACATTTGTCACATCGGGTGACTTTCAGTATTACTGTAGGTATTTGGGATTATTCTAATGAAACTCTGCAAGAGGCAAATTTTTGACCTTGCATTTAATGGAAACCCTGGCAGTTTTAGTAAACTTACATTGACTGGCTTTGTTGTCTAATGTGGCTTTGTGTATGTGCAGAGCAGTGTTTGTGGTAGAGTGTTACCCAGCAACAAAACCACTGCAAATCCCAAAAAAACTTAGTGACAAGAACACTTCACATTCATTAAAGACATTGTAATGGCTTTAAAATTATTCTAATGTTAGAAGTAATTAAATACCTTGTAATGGATGAAATGGAATTGAGATGACTGCTTGCACTGAAAATTATGCACATGACATTTTTATTATTAATTCCTATTTCAACTAAGCTGTGCAATAATCTTTGCTGTGGCCTTTAAAAACCTATTTTAAATTAGTTGGTGTGGGGATATCCAATTATTGTCAGAATTAAAAGTTGTCCGTTATTTTTTAATATAACATTGTTTTAAGTGAAAACATTGATTGCTGTTTTCATTAACATCATTTTTAGAATGGTAACATCATCATATGATAACACTGTCAAGGCTTGGGATATGGAAACAGGAAAAATACTTGTATGTATCCTTTTGAATGCATCTTGCAGAAGGTACAGCTGTAAAATTCAGGTTTATTGCTTTGTTTTTGATAAATAAGAAAACACAATATTCTTCATTAGCACAATACAATATAGCTAGGGTAGATAGGCTTCATTTCTGGTCCTACTTTTGGTACTGTTAATTGCTTGATCTTGGGCAAATCTCTTGATGAAGATCTCTCAGTTTTATAAGGGTATGATAATAATAACCTGTCTCAGAAGATACATTTAAGATTAAATTAACATTTTGGGATTTGAACAGGGTGGCCTTGTCTAATTATAAGGTTATTGCTAATGCAAAAATAGAAAGATTGGATATAAAGACATCTATCAGCTTTTATCAAAACAAAGTAATATCAAAAGCCTTCTTTCTGAAGCTGCTTCTAGATTATATCAAGTCTGCTGTAAGACTCTTAACTGTCAAACATGTTTCTAAAACCTTTTATTTTCTCTTTAGTGGACAGCGGAGCATGACGGCATTGTAACTTCATGTAATATTTCTTCTGATGGTAGATATGTGGTATCTAGTTCTGACAGAGAAATTGCCATACATATTTTTGATTCAGTAAGTACAACAGTAGTGGCACACATCCGAGGTAAGACTTAAGACTTTCACGTCTTGCTCATGCAGCTCTTGACTTTTCTTCTTTTATTACAAAATATTCAGAAACTGAATTATTCAATTCAGTTTAAATATCCTTACTTGAGAAAGGGAAAAGAAACTTCCATGTAAGATATTAAACCCAGTATTTTTCAGCACAGGCTTATAAAAAGGAGATAATGGGCCAGAATGAGACCATTACTGATTCTTTTTTGATCAATAATTTTGCTACTGAGGCCTCAGTCCCATGAAACTTCCACTCAGGACTGCAGGTCAGGGAGTTTGCCATTCCTGCAGAATCAGCTTCAGAATTTATGAGCAGTCTCACACATGTTAAATTAGCACATGGTTAAAATGCCCCTGTCAGTCAGAGCCTGATGGTAAAATCATCTGTATTAAGAAGTGCAACTAATAAATTATCAGTATTAGAACTGCCTCTTTTGATTGACGCTATCAGGACATACTTTGTGGGGCTATTTGTGATCTCAAAGTACAATTAGCTAAGTGCTCCCTGAGAGTCTGTTGGCATTAGCATTGGCATTAGGAGCCTCACTTCCAGACACAAAGCAGATATTTTACTATGGCTCAGCATGTGAATTTACACTATATGTGTATGTGAGTGCCTGGGTACAGGTTTGTATTTTGTCCTATCTGCAGTTACTGTGAGGCCTGTCTTTCATTGTTAGGTAGGTGAGGTGGTGTCCTGACCAGTGTAACAGCAATTTTGAAATTAGAGTGTTTGTGTTTGGAGATCCAGATGTAATTATTCAAAATAACTTATAGTTTCACTTGATGTATTTTGTATAGGTCACCACAAAAGTACAATCACAAGATGTTGTTTTGATCCTGATAACCAGAGAGTGACTTCAGTATCATACGATAAGACTATAAAGCTATGGGATATGATAACACGATCCACCTCAAGTACAATTAACGAGTAAGAAACAATACTACAGTTCATTATCCATGGCATTATTTGTAGCTTTTACAATGATCAGATTTATTCTAAGATTAATACTAGAGAAAATGAACAATAATTGTTGAATTAAAGAAAGTAGTACACAAGCAAATAACATATATAGAAAGTATGAATAAAGTAGTCCATTCAAGCTTCCTGCTGTAAATAATTGAAAAATTGCATTTTGATGGCTGTAAGCATTTCTAGTGCTTTTTTCTTTTTTTAGACCTCCTGTGTTCTTGGGTATATAAAGAGGCAGAAGACAGCATATGCAATATGGTACTGCAGTGTAAACTTCTCATTGTGATTTCTACTAATTGGGAAAAATGTATAATAATTGAGGAATGAGGAGATAAAATATTACTTAGAATAGAGAAACCTTTAAAAACATTGTAGCATGAAGCAAAAATAATACAGATGAAAAGGAGAAAATACACCTAGATGTTGGAAATTGAAAACTAGTCATGAGTTCTTACAGAATATTTTATGGTAATTAGATTTTGCACTGCAACCAGATCACCTTAGCACTTCATAAAGTTCACGGGCCTCAGAGCAACCGTAGGATGATCTACTTGGCTCCAAATGAGCTCCATTTAAGACCTGACAGCCTTTAAAACAATCTGTTCCATTGTTTCACTGCATTAATCATTAAACAGGATTTCCTAAGGTGGACTATTTTGGCTGCAGGTTAAGCTAGTATGTTTCTGTTCAGGTCCACTTCAAACATGGAGATCAAATTATTCTCTTATTTTCTTCTACATTTTCGTATATGTCCAAGAACTTTTATTATAGCTGCTGGAGTAATCTTTTTAGTAGGTTGAACCATCCTTATTCATTTAACATATTATTTCCTATTTCACTGATCGTTCTTGTTGATCTCTGAAATCTTTCCAGTTGACCCACATTTTCTTGAATTATATGGCCCCATAATGTATTCCCTCTAACTGGAAAAAATAGAAATTAATCATTATTACATGCTTCTCTGTGGATGCGCCACTTCATATGCTCTGGGATGAGATTTACTCTTTGTTTGACAGCATGATGGTGAAGAGGAGTCAGCATTTGTTGCATACTTCTTAAAGAGCTGCAGCGTAGTCCGTTGTTCCAACTCCTTATCTGGGCAGTTGGTTGTCTGTATGTTACTACAGAATGTCAGACGTGACAAAAATCAAACCCCATATATCAGATTATTGATCAAACACTGTAAGACTCTTGCACACTATAGTGATCACAACATTGTTTCCCATAGAGATGCTTTATAATCCTTTTATTTTCTTGAGAATTTCTTCAATTTATGATGATAATTATAAATTTTGAATTTTAACCTTCTCCCTTGTATAGCTGCAGACCCTCTTTGGCTTTGTATCTGTACTCTTTATCTGATTATCTGCATTGTTAACGGAAGTCTATGTGGAGACCTCATAGCAGCCTTCCAGTATCTGAAGGGGGCCTATAGGGATGCTGGGGAGGGACTCTTCATTAGGGACTGTAGTGATTAGACAAGGGGTAACGGGTTCAAACTTAAACAGGGGAAGTTTAGACTGGATATGAGGAAGAAATTCTTTCCTGTAAGGGTGGTGAGGCACTGGAATGGGTTGCCCAGGAAAGTTGTGAATGCTGCATCACTGGCGATGTTCAAGGCCGGGTTGGAAAGAGCCTTGGGTGGCATGGTTTAGTGTGAGGTGTCCCTGCCCATGGCAGGGGTGCTGGAACTAGATGATCTTAAGGTCCTTTCCAACCCTAACTATTCTGTGATTCTATGATTAAGCATGAAACAGAACAGGATTCAGGACCACAGTGCAGTCTGTACTTCTGTTTTCACAGTGAACCAATTACAGCCACTCTCTTGAGAACAGAGATTGTATTTCCAGATCATTTTTCCCTATATGCCTTTGGAGAAGGTCATGCACAGTGCCAGGAACATTGCTCAGTGTGATCACTTGAGTCTTCACTTGCCTACCTCTTAATGTTTCTCACTTAAGTCAGTAAAGACATTATTTAGGATTTTGTTATCATTTTAAGAAGATAGTATGTGACAATAGGGATGTAAAATCAACTGTTAAAAATATCAATGGCTTTAAATAGACTCATGTAATTTAACTTTAAATTCTTAATAGAGAGTCTGCCTTTAAACACTGTAATAAAATTGTCTTTAGGGATTAGGAATTACTTTGGATGGGAAATTCAATCTGGAACATTGTAATGTTTCTTTTAAATTGCACTGACTACAGCATTGTTTCCTGTAAGAGATGCTGATAATCCTTTCCCCACTGTAGATTTCAGGAAGCACTGGAGACCCCACCCAGTTCTGGAACATCCATATTTCTTTTCTGATGGGTATTGCTGCTTCCAAAATTAGACTTGAATCCAGAGTTGTTTAATCTTTTTCCTATGAATGTTTGAGTTGAAATTCACATGTAGAAATACGTGCATGCTATTTACTTCATGAAAAATGGATGGCTTTTTTTTTTTTTTTTTGTAATTTAATAAGATGAATTGTAGCTGCTGAACAATTTCTTGTTAAACTGTGTTCAACATTTAACAGCTGGGCTTCAATCCTGCAAAATTACCTAATCCCATAAGAGATTTAAAAGCCTGTGCTGGCTGTGAGGTTGTAAGCAGCTCCAGAGACTTTACATAACTATTCATAAGGTTAAAATTCAGAATATACTTAAGATGCTTTACTGGATGGACAGGGTGGAAGCTGTTGCAGGAGGTTCTTTTGAGAGATTTGTAATGTTCACCAAATCTCATTCTTCCTGTAGTTTTCATCTGTATTTCAGGGGGCACAGCAATGCTATCTCAGATTGCTGCTTTACCTCTGATGGTCATTACTTGTGCACAGCATCCTGGGACAAAAGCTTAAAAATATGGGATATAAAGAGAGGAGAATTTCAGTGTCATGAACCTGTTTCCTTGAATGAAGGACATGAGGGTTCTGTTAGTTCCTGCGTTTTTAGCCAAGATGGTGAGTTGTCTTTCTATTAGTGCAGAATGTGCATTCATACCAATGTATAGAACATTTCAGATAAACCATGAATGACCACTCTGTAATCATGTAGGTAATTAATTCATCATTTCCAATTATAACATGTTTGACTATGAGAAAATGATGTCCAGGTGTCCTGGTTTTGGCTTGGGTAGAGTTCATTTTATTCCTAGTAGCTGGTGCAGTGCTGTGTTTTGGCTTTAGTCGGAGAATGATGTTGATAACACACCAATGTTTTAGTTGTTGCTCAGTAGTGCTTACCCTAATTAAGAGCTTTGCAGTTTCTTATGCTCTGCCATTGAGGGAGCACAGCCGGAACAGCTGACCTGAACTGGCCAGAAGGATATTCCATACCACAGAGCATCATGCTAAGTATAGAAAGTGAGGAGTTGGCTGGGGACAAAGCTGCTTGGGGATGGGCTGGGCATGAGTCAGTGGGTTAAACCAGTTGCTCTTCTGGGATGAATTAATATGAATTTCTGTAGATTGTGGTCTAATTGGCTGTTTCTTTTGCAACTTCACATCTCAGTACTCCAGTGAAGTGACTCCTGAACTGGTGGCAGCAGGTTCATCTGCAGTCACAGGCAATCAATGCCTTCTGTGTTAGGCAGCCAAAATAAATACATGGCAACTCTGTGGGGAAAAATGTACCTGTGTCTTGAAGACATGCAAATGCATATAGGCCTGTGACTATTGAATCTGAAAGCATGCTTTCCACACTGACCTCTACTTTTTTATTAACAGTTGTACAATTTTGACAGTATTTTTCTTACTTTTCTAAATCAACAAAACCTCCATGTCTGTTTTTTTCCACTATTGTATGCTTGCTAAATTTATGTACTAATATTTACAAAATTAAGAACATTAACAAGTAGCTGAAAGGAACTTCTAGTGTCTTGTTAAGCCATGACTAATAGGTCATTATTTAGTTGTGTTTTTTTTTTGTGATGTCTGACTTAGTGTTAGAAGGAGCCTCTTTTATTAGTCGGCATTACAAAGGAAAGATAAAACACAGTATTCTGATTTACATTTCAGCATCCCTTGTCGTTTCTGGTGGATATGACAAAGCTGTAGCTATATGGGATACAGATGCAGGCTATAAAAAGCTAAGCTTAAAGGTACTGAGCTCTTATTTGGACACTAGTTTGATGAGAAGCTATAAGATGTATTGCTGTTTTCAAAAGTGTTGTGTATTTCATTAGCTAACAAATACCTTTCCTGTCTTTTTTAGATACAGGCAGGAATATATCCTGGATTTGTGTGATTTAATTTCCTAGAACAGTACATTCCTGTACAATTAGCTACAAAGATATTACCTTTGTCAAGTCGGTTGTTAACAAGCTCCTAAAACTCTTTTTGTGAACAAGCTCATGTAAGGATTGTGCTGAATGGACTTGTACCTGTGTTTTAGGAAAGACTTTCTTCCAGCAAGTAACAAGAGCCTGAATAGTGCATATATTAATTTTGAAATGCCACACTCTTGCATTTGTGTGTTTACGTGCTTGTTTATGTCCACTGAAATCAGTACATTAAAAGGGAAGCATTCAGAAGAAATGCAAATATCTCTGTTAAGCTTAGCTATGTTACGTAGTTTACATTACTGCTTATAGTGATGGGATGTGGTCCAACATCTTACAGTTTTTAGGATGGACAATTCTGTAAATGAGCTCGCCATTCAGTATTTAACTCTCCTTAAAGCTAGGCCTTCTTTTTTATTCCATATCCATGGTAATACTAGCCAAAATTTAAGGCATAAAGTAATACCTGCATAAAATAAATTAATAAAAATCCAACTCTCATTAGGTTTGCTTTGTATCATTGTGACTTTATTTTTTGCAAACATACCATATTGTATTATGATGCCTTTCATTTGTTTCTTATTTTAGTGGAAACAATCCACTAATCAGATATGTGGATCAAAGAAAAGTATTAACAGTATTCATAAAGCTATGTGGATGCATTTTGCAAATACTAGCTTCAGAAAAGTCACGTGATGTCAAAGTTCAGATTTTTGCAGCCTTGGGTCTTTCCTGTCTTATGATTTAGTGAACTGTGGGTTTTTTTACTTACTGCATATGTTATTCAAGATGTAGTTAAAACACTCATGAACAAACCTACCTGGAAGATCTCGGGAAAGACCACTTTCCTTCTAAACCTTGGGCTTAAAAGTAGCTTTCAGCTGCTGTCACATTCAAAATAACGTCTTCATATAGGAGAGCTTGTAAGCTTGTGCCTTATGCTTGTTGCCTTAAAGGTGAGCTTACCTACCCTCTAGAATTGGAACTGTGCTAATTAAACCTTTTGAGTGGTAACAGTACAGTAGCATCAGTGCTTTATACAACACAAGTACTGCAAATTTCCCAGTTCACAGCAATCACTGTAACTAACTTGGCTTCCCATAAAAAAGAAGGAATCTGTGTAAATGCTAGTATCTTTGTAACTATGGAGAATTCCAGTTTAGTATCCATGCCTTGGTATAATTATATTCTGGGCTCATAACTAAATTTAAAAACATGTTTTAAAGATCCTGCTATGAAAACCACACTTCATGTACACATGTTTGAGTGCTGTGTGCTGGAAAAGTATATGTTCATTTTACATTGTATTTCTCAGGTTTGGCATTTGCCTATCAAAATGATTACCATGCCTTCCTAAACTGTAGGAATTTTATCTGTTAATACCATTCATGTTTGAATAACCTCCCTAGCTGGTAAATAATTAGTTTCAGAGTTTAACTTCTTTCTGTTCTTATGCTGCCTCAGTGCTGTTAACCTCAAATCAGTTATGCTGCTGTTATGTGAACAAGAATATCTTACACAGCTGCTTGACTTGGCCTACTTTTGGAACTGCCACCTTCCCTTAAAATGGGGGGAAGCTTCTGTCTGTTCCCACAGCTCCTGCTTCTGTTATCACCTGATAAACAGCCTCAAGAGTTTTTAGGTAATGAGTGTCGGAAGTCCACTCTCTCTTCGCATTTCTGTATTAAACTGTTTAAAAAACAGAAAGGATATATGCTTAAATGGAGCTTAAACCCATGTAGCTGTGTAGCTGTCATTCTTCTGAATGCTTCAGCTGTGGGTCTGCTTACTAGAGATGGTAACAACCACTGGTTTTCAGGTATTTGTAGGAAAGTATGAATTTCGTAACATTTTTTTCTTGATGAGCCATCAGGCAATCTAGCTAAGAATTTTCTCACTGCATTTCAAAATGGATTTATGGTACAAATAGTTGGTTTTATTATAATAAAAATAATAAGGTTTTTTTTTCCCCACCATGTGGGGAAAAATTTCCCCACATTTTTCTTTACTGTAGGGTCATTGGGACTGGGTGACAGATGTTGCTATCAGCAGAAACAAGAAATGGGTTCTTTCAGCCTCAAAGGTAATTGCTAATTGCTGGTGTGATTTCAAGAACTGACTTATAAATGGATGTGAATATTTCATTCCTTGTTTTTGGCTTTTTTGGGATTATTTAACAATGGTCAAGTTGCTCATAGAAGTGCTAAGTTGTGATCAGTATTTTTCTCAAGCAATTACAGAAGATCTTGAATTTGGTAGGTACATTTACTTTTGGTTATTTTAAAATGTGCGGGCAGTTTCAGATTGCTAAAGATAGTTTCCAAAGAGATGATATTTAAATGTGAGAGAGTTTAGCTCTCATTTTGAGAGTGCTCATCTGATGAGATGCGATTTCTTCCTTATGGAAATGATGTAAATCTCTCTTTTGGTAGTATGCAAAGCTATCAAAATAATTGCATCTTTTTCTCAGGATTCTACTTTGCGATTGTGGAATGTTGAGAAGATGGATGATGTACCTTCAGTGACAGAAATCAGAAAAGAAAGAGGCTCAAAAATTGCTCAGGTTCAATGACATTGTTTTTTAATTGCACTTTGTATTTTATTCAGAAAGAAAATTTTAATGTTAAAGGAAAGCTGTCAGATTTCTAGGCTGAAAACACAAATTAATTATGTTTGTTCTCTCTGAAAAAAATTGTCAAATCTTTTTTTGGGAGTGGGATGCAGTCCTTTTTAAAAATCAATTTTGGTAAGGACACCAATTTTCATATACAGGTGCATTTTTGATTTTAGAAAAAACAGCTGCACATACGTACTTTAAAAAATAAACATATTCTGGTTTTCTACTTATGGTGCTTCTGCAGTGTAATTAGCGGCTTAGACAGGAGCATTACTAGACCAGGGCAGGTAATATTTATGTGCTCCTGGACATAAACCAGCTAAAAAGAATTGAGAGGAGTGTCTTTTTAAAGCTAATACTGTATGTGTTCTGACTTCTAAAACATAAATTAGATAGTGGTGTTAGGAAAGGAGAACAGTAACAAGCCTAATACTTTTGAAACATGCTTTTTTTACAGTTCCTCAGTTGGTTTTTGTAGTGGATTTGCAAGAGCTTTGTGTACTTTTTCCTCCTTGCTAATAAGCATTAACTGAAAGTGCATGAAAAATAACTTTTTTTCCTTCTATATTATTTTTATCAGACTTTCTTGTTCAGTAGCAGGTATTCAAAAGCAGCTTTTTAAGCTTTTAAACAAGTTTTATAAATGTGCCAGCAGTCAAAATGTGTACATTCCTAAAAGTATCAAATAACAGAAATGTGAGGATATGGTCAAAATTGATAAAGGTTTTTTTTGTGTGTGTGCATTTTAGCAATACTTAAAGCATACCAAAAAATTTAAAAAAAGTCTCAAACTTTTTGTAAATAGTTTCAGAAGTAGGAAATTGACTGTGATATAAGTGCCTTAAACTTCATGAGTATGTGTGTTGTCAGTAGAAAAACTTACTTGTACTGACTGTTGTGGCTTAATAGTTCATCTAAAATTATTGTAATCTGACAATTTTCAATTTATTTTTCTTTTTTCATATCTTTTAGTCAGAGAATGATCAGGTAAAAAAGTAAACAAAAAAATCCCCGAACCATCTAGTGCTAATCACTGAGATAGGACAGCTAAAAGCTGAATACCCATCAAGCCACCCAAAAAAGTAAAGTACAGTAGTTTATTAGCTGAAAGAAATAAAATCAGAGTTCACATAAAAATAGGGGTTTAGTCAGGAAAAAAACCTCCAAACCATTCATCCCAGGAATAAATTTTGAGCAGCACTGTGTCAAACTACACAGACTTAGTGCACCTTACAAGTCAGGCCTAGATATAGATGTACATGCGTATATCGAGCTTTACCTTCATGTGTGAATTAATGCACGTATGTCATAGGTGATTAACTGAAATGCCATTCTTTTTAAATTATATTTACACCAGTGTGAAGAGTGTGAAAGACCTTTCTTGTGCCTGCAGCATAGTGACTCTGAAATGATATCCAAGTGTGTCTTCTGTCGTCTGTCTTCTCCACTGAGAAAAATTTTGTCATTGCCACCTTCTGTTTCTCCTGATCTTTAAATTAAACTAGGAGTCCTGGGATGTTAATGCATTTAAGTGTAAGTGGAGTGTCTGTACATCTTTATGTAACACATGTATAAAGCTAAGACTTTCCTCTAACCTTGCTCTACTGTAGTAGTCTGTATGAAGAATAATAAAATAGATCTTACTAATCCACAGCTGGGATGTATCAGGTAAAGACTAAAATCCCCAGGAGTAGAAATCTTGCTTATGGTGCTTGGTATTAGAGAATAAAATTACTTACCTGTCCTTTGGTGAATTTTAAACAATTTTAAATTTTAAATGAATACACCACTTGAAGGTCAATCTTACTGAAGAAAATGTGTTTATGTAAATTATTGACATGTTTCCTAATGTTCTTTAGATAAACCATTCTTCTTTACTATGGCAAGCAAAGAATTGATGCTGTCAGTGGACATAAGGAAGAGTTCTGTGGGAAAAAACTAATTAAACCATGAACTTTTTTGCAACTTGTTGCCATACCCCTTACAAAATATTTGTAAAGGAGCTTTTGGGCACTGAGGGTAAGTTCTGGTTCATGCTTGACATGACGCAGCACAAATGAATAAAGGCGCTCTCCAACAACGAGCATAGTATTTTTTTCTACTCTTTCTTAGGAGTAACGCTGAAAGGATTACATCTATTCAGTATATATGAGAATGCCAAATAATAAAATATGAAGTGTTTAAAAATGTTTGGAAGCCTTATTCCTAAAAATAGCCTTTTCAACCTTTCTTTTTAAAAGGAGCTTAAAGTGGGGAAAATAGTTGGAATGGGGCATGTGATGGTCTGGAATGCAGTTAAGCTATGGAAACAAAGAAATCCAAGTAGGTAGATCTTTTTTTCCCCTTGTTTAAATTATGTGAATTGTGTAACAACAATTACACTTGAATCCAAGGTTAAACTAAAAATGTTTCAAGGGAATAGTCTGTTTTGTACAGATTTGTGGTTTTGCGTAAGTATCAGGTGATAAATTGTAAACTTTTCCAGCATTCTTTCCCTCTTTACTCCTTGTTTTGTTACAGAGATTCAAAGAAAATGCAGTGTCTGTGCTCATATGTTTGTGGTTTTTCAAACAGATCACATAAAATATAAATGGTTTATAGCTGAATTATTTTGGCTTTCATGTAGTTAGTAATACTGAATTAATTTTTGTGTTAGAAAAGTCCTAAAATAACTAATGTTATATTAAAATTGGAAGTGTTCTTTCTTTACCCATTTCAGCTGGAAAAATCAACACTCAATCTTTTTCCATTGAAACAGGGAAAAGAAACAGTTGCTTTACAGAGGCGTGGTTCATTTTTCATTAGTAATGTGAATAGGTTGGAGTTTTTCTTTTGAATTAATCCTTTTTCTATTTTGCAAATTGAGAAGAACAAGGAAAAATTAATTCTTACTTTCAACTTTGAATAAAACCAGTTTTATTAGTTACTGCTGGTTTCTATACATTACCATCACCTGTTTAGTGCTTGGGTGCCATGCCAGTCAACTTGTCTTCAGCCCTGAACCCCTCACCCCTGCAGGAGCAGGCTGCTGCTTTGCAGCACGCATTTTGCAGAGAATGAGATAATTACAGACAATTCACAAGTTGGAGCTGTATCTGGACTTTTCTGGCTTTTGTACCCCTGTAGTTAGTCAAAGTCCCTGTTCTTATCTGATGACAAAACTGTAAGGTTGTTCTAGACTAAGTCAGTGTGGCTGCCTTTCTGTAGGAGTTATTGGAAGAATAGCATCTGCAATTTCACAGAATCCTAGACTTGTTTGGGTTGGAAGGGGCCTTAAAGCTCATCCAGTTCCAACCCCCTGCCACTGGCAGGGACACCTTCCACTAGGCCAGGTTGCTCCAAACCCCATCCACCCTGGCCTCGAACACGCTGACGTCGGATGTACAGCCCCGCGCCCCTCAGCGGGGCTTGCAGGGCAGTGCAGCGGTCGTTCCTTCCAGCTTCTCCCGGCGGCCGCTCCACCTGTGCTCACCTTGGGCAGCAGCTGGGCCCACTGCTGGGCTTTCCCGGTCTGCGAGGGCGGTTACGTAGCCGTGCGGCCGGGCCGGTTCGGCAACGCTGCTGGCGAAACACCCGGAAGGGAGAGGAAGCCGGGTCCTTGTAATGTCGATGCAGTAGGGCCTTATGGACAGTGCGGTTATCGCCCGGCGCCGTGGCTTAGTTGGTTAAAGCGCCTGTCTAGTAAACAGGAGATCCTGGGTTCGAATCCCAGCGGTGCCTGTGTGGGGAGGTTACTCGCATTTTATTTGAGGGGAGGGGTGTGGAGCTGCAGCTGTAGGACCATTAGGGGCAAAAAGGCCATTATACAGATGAGAACTCGGGCACCGTTGTGGACGCCCCACCCACTGCTCAGTGTCCGTAAAGACGTATGGAAATCTGCTTCTCAAATATGCCTTCCTTCTCGTCTCCAGATTGTCAATAGCCTCTCGAGTTAGGTCAGTGGATCTGGTCTTTTAAACCCTGTTACAGTCTGAGCGACCATATGCTGACGGGGTGTCTGCTGGGGTGTTTGTCACCTGTCAGGACCGAGACCTACCTGTCACCTCCTCGTATGTGTGTCACACAAAGCCTGGCTTTCCCAAGTAGAAGTGGTAATTGACACTGTGCTGTCCTCCATGAGATTAGTGACACAGCCAAGAGCTGGAAGGCTTTCCTTGACATCTTGAAAATTCTTCTGTGTTAGGCTTGTCAGTTAGGTTCAGAGAAATTATTCCAAATTTGTGTTACTTTAAACAGCAGAAGGCAGAGAATCCATCCTCAGATCTAAAACCAAAGGCTTAAAATCCATTAATACAAGTCCCAGCCTTAGCAGCCAGATCCTCAGGTGTTTTCTGGGGCTCACACAGCAGGAATGGGAGTAAATGGAAACATGGACATTTGGAGGGTCAGATTTTCAAGACTCAGATCTGCAGCCATATCACAGTTGTCAGTAGCCCCAAATGCAATGTGTAAGTCTGAAGTCCAGGATGATACATCTTGGGTTATAACATTTACCTGCAGGAATCTTTCTTTGAGTAGTATTGATTGCAAAAATGCAATATTTGCATATTTGCATTTTTATTTTGAATGTGAGCTGAATAAGCTTCTTTCTCCTGCTCCTCACCCAATTGTTACACCATCATGTGGATGACCAGTGAAGCAAAGCAGTTGTACTCTCTAAATAATCATGTCACCAGCTGCTCTACAATACAGCCATTGGTGCTTGTAGACTCCTTGCCTTTATGCTACTGCTCATTTTCAAGTTTGTATTTGATAATACACATCTCATCCAGTGTGAATGCTTTAATTCCCAGCAAGCGAGAACACACCTGGTCAGACTGGCCTTGTGCATCGAGGGACCTACTCTTTGCTCCTCAGCTGCTCTTTGGCTCTGGACATGCTGCTCTTCACTTTGATCTCTTTTGCCATCGGCAAAATTACAATAATACTTACTGATCTTACAGGATTGCTGGGAGAGTTAATTAATGTTGCATGAACCACTTTGAGCTTTTGGATAAAATCAATATGATTAAAGCCATGGATTTATTTTTCTTCTCCGAAGCTCAGTCTTTCTGCAGTTAGGTCATGCTGGTACCAACCCTCTTCAATAGCACTTGCAATGTTCACAGGTGCACTTGGACTGTTTCTGGGAAAAGGGGTCTAACTTCATCTCATTGATGGGGTAGAAAATCAACTTGCAGATACAACTTTGGAAGCGTTTAAATAAAGGTGTCCATTGGAAATGTAGTATGTAGGACTGTTTTAGTCATCTTGCTGAAGGTGCTTATTCGCTATTCACATTACTGTATTTTTATCTGCAGAAATACATGTAATACTTCTTTTTACAGGCTAGTGATTTTCCGTCAAGATACTTTTCATATTTTAATCTCTAAAATAGTGCAGCAATTTATGTGAAGGTGTGTGATTATTATATTTATGTAATATTGATACTGCCTGAGAAGACATAAATAAGAGGTAGCTTGCGATGAGTATTTAGAAAGTACTTAAAAATTCTTCTAATTGTAAAAAATGACTTTTTTTGATCTCAAGCCTAAACCAAATGGCCACAGTCTGTAAGAAAGAAGGGCACATCACATATTGCTCACAGAACGTTCCTGTAATGACTACCTCCTTCAAATGGAACCAGTTAATACCTGGTAAAGACAGGAAATCCTTGCAAGTTAAGTATGATAAATACTACCTTTTGTAAAAGCTATTATAGGAGTTCACATATGACCCTGGCCAATCCGTATGATAGACACAAATCCCTAGAACTGGTAATTGTGCTCTTGTCCTTTTATTCACAAACCATACACTGCTCAACATTTTTAGAGCTGTAACAACTCTCTGAAATCAAGGTGGAACCAAAGAATAATTGCCAGTAGGAAGTATACTGTTTGGTTATTTAACCTGGGACAGCAAATCCACCTGCCTTTGAAAATCTGGGATAAAGTAAATGACGTAAGTTCTTAAACAGTAACTGTTTGGGTCCTCTCTGTGCACTTTACACAGGTAATTTAACCATGATTTTCCATCTGGAATAGAAAAGACCACATTTGTGGGCTTTTATGAAAGCCTTAAATATTACCTTGGGATGAATAAATAAAATATCTTTTTGTGTATGTAATTGGAAGAGAATTTTGTGTTCTAGCAGTTTCTCACAGAATCGTAGAATCATAGAATAGTTAGGGTTGGAAAGCACCTTAAGATCATCTAGTTCCAAACCCCTGACAAGGGCGGGGACGCCTCTCACTAAACCATGCCATCCAAGGCTCTCTCCAACCCAGCCTTGAACACCGCCGGCGATGGAGCATTCACAACTTCCCTGGGCAACCCATTCCAGTGCCTCACCACCCTTACAGGAAAGAATTTCTTCCTCATAGCCAATCTGAACTTCCCCTGCTTAAGTTTGAACCCACTACCCTTTGTCCTATCACTACTGTCCCTCGTGAAGAGTCCCCCCCCAGCATCCCTATAGGCCCCCTGCAGATACTGGAAGGCTGCTATGAGGTCTCCACGCAGCCTTCTCTTCTCCAGGCTCAACAGCCCCAACTTTCTCATCCTGTCTTCATACAGGAGGTGCTCCAGTCCCCTGATCATCCTCGCGGCCCTCCTCTGGACTTGTTCCAACAGTTCCATGTCCTTTTTATGTTGAGGACCCCAGAACTGCGCACAATACTCCAAGGGAGGTCTCAGGAGAGCAGAGCAGAGGGGCAGGATCACCTCCCTCGACCTGCTGGTCACGCTCCTTTTGATGCAGCCCAGGATACGGTTGGCTTTCTGGGCTGCGAGCACACACTGAAGCTGGCTCATGTTCATTTTTTCATCGACCAACACCCCCAAGTCCATCTCCACAGAGCTGCTCTGGATCTCTTCTCTGCCCAACCTGTAGCTGTGCCTGGGATTGCTCTGGCCCAGGTGTGGGACCTTGCACTTGTCATGGTTAAACTTCATCAGGTTGGCATCAACCCACCTCACAAGTGTGTCAAGGTCCCTCTGGATGGCATTCCTTCCCTCCAGGTTATCAACCGAACCACACACTTGGTGTCATTGGCAAACTTGCTGAGGGTGAACTCAATCCCACTGTCCATGTCACCGACAAAGATGTTGAACAAGACCGGTCCCAACACCGATCCCTGAGGGACACCACTTGTTACTGGTCTCCAGCTGGACATCGAGCCATCAAGCACTACTGTTTGCGTGCGGCCATCCAGCCAGTTCTTCATCCATGGAGTGTTCCACCTATCAAATTGATGTCTCTCCGATTTAGAGACAAGGATGTCATGTGGGACAGTGTCAAACGCTTTGCACAGGTAGATGACATCAACTGCTCTACCCCTGTCCCTCAGTTCCGTAGCCCCATCCTAGAAGGCCACCAGATTGGTCAGGCAGGATTTCCCCTTAGTGAAGCCATGCTGGCTGTCACCAAGCACCTTGTTGTTTTCCATGTGCCTCAGCATGCCTTCCAGGAGAATCCACTCGAAGATTTTGCCAGGCACAGAGGTGAGACTGACTGGTCTGTAGTTCCCCAGCTCATCTCTTGCTTTGTCCCAGTGGTGTCAAATTTACTGAGGTGAAAAAGAGAGAAACAAGGCATCTGACTACTTGTATATTCGCAAATAAAGTATGTTTCCTTTTTGTTTTCTAACAGCAGCTACAGCTCTGGAAAATGTGTTCTAATTGAATATTTACTTTTTAAATAGGAGACTAAGGTATTGAAATACCTCTGCTTTATAGAGCTCTAGACTGGGGCAAGTGACTTTTAAAGCCCATGAACTACATTTTGAGAGGTGTCAGCTCAGAGTCTAGCTTTGCTCTCAGCTGCTGTTGCTGCTGCAGGTTTTCTGTTTTGGTGTCTATCTGACATAATTTGAACAGTTAGTATTTGATTTGCATGTTTAAGGTGTACATCAGTTGTGGAAAAGGACGATGTTTTGGCATGCTTTGACTTAATTGCAGCATATACCGTACCTCTGTGGAGCTGTAGGGTAATAAATTTAAGTTATCCTGGTAAATATATTTCTGATAAAACTTTACCTTAGACAGTTGCCAAAAATTCCATAATTTGTTCCTGTTAGTGATTTGTAGCTGAATTAGGAGCATGAACATAGCCCATTCTTGAAAATCAGCTGCTTAGGTTCTGTCAAGGTGCCGTAGAAGAGTAACACTTAAAGTAATATTTAAACAGCTTAGCATTTATGTAAAAATAATGCGAAATGGTGAAATTAAATTCCAGTTTTTGACATTTTAAAGAACTACTAAAGTGGCAGGAATTGCTCTAGATGTTCAACTTCTGTGCTATTGTGACTAATTTCTTAGGAATTTCATAACCAGCCTATGCTGTGAAATTGTATCCAGAACTTAACTGCAGTCAAAGTGACCCTGTGCTCCTGACTCAATAAAGTTTAGCATGTTAAGTATCACTTAAGAAAATGACTATACTCAAATTGAATCAGACCAAAGGTGCATCTAGTCAAGTTTCCTCTCTATAGCCATGGCAAATGGCACGTCTAAGGCAGAATGTAAGTACAGGGCAGACATGTAGTGATATTTTGCTGGAATACCCTACCAGCTCATGGTCTTGAACTCTCTATGTACAGAGCCAATCAAATTTAGCTTTTTATTTCTCCATGTCTGTGAGTAGGAAAAAGTGAAGTGACTCCTGCAGGCAGATGTGCATATTGAAGGCATCTTTGTCACAGGGACAGTTGCCTAAAGAAGGAAAATATTAGAGACAGTCAAATGTTTAGTGGCTGTTTATTGCAGCAGTGTCTATAGGCTTAGGGGAAGATACTTTCAAGTTTGCCTGTGGGCTGGCATTGCTGCCTGCAGCTTATTCACAAAGATTTGGGTGAAAGTGTTTGATGAAAACATGGAGTGAATCCACATTCCCTGTTAACCCCAGTTTGTAAGGCTGCCATTTCGTGTTTTCTGACACGCTGTTCTGTGATGTGTCCTGCTTCATCAGGCATGTCCAGTTACACAGTGTCATGCCTGTATAATGTGATGTGATGTACATGTCATGAAAGGATTTGCCAGAGTGTAATATGTCAGCTCTGAACTTTGGGGATGGACTCTGGGATGAACTGTTTGGGATACCACAGTCTACATATTGGAAAACAAAGACATTTCCAGTTATTGCTTTGCTGTTTATAGATAATATTCATATGGATGGTTTAATTTGCATGTAATTTGCAAAAATAATACCTGTTACTTGCAGGCTTGTTGTGAGATTTTAATTTTCCGCTCTTACAACATAAGCAATGACATTAAAGCGTCTTATTGTGAAGAAAGTACGTGCCCCATCACCCAGCAGATCAGTCCCTCGTGTGTATTCTGCTTTTGATATTTACAGTCCAGATGTTTCGGGAGGTCGAACTGGCCAGTGAACTCTAGAGATAGATATCTCATAGAGGTCACTTAAAAGACAGCAAACACAACAGAGGCAGCAGCAAAGAGAGTAAGAGATGAACACTGGGCAATGTAGATTCTTCCTATTTAAGATCTGTTACTGCATTCTCCAGTCAACCTAGCTCATAAGTATACCTGAATAGGAAAGAAAAAAACAGGTTTTTGAAAGCTTGGGTGTATTTCAGTTCAGAATGAAAACTAAGATTCTTCAAGGAGGGAGACATGTTAGCTAGAAAATTGTAAGTTATGTGCCTTCTGCAGCAAAATGGCAAATTTTCCATCCAGAAGTCCACAGCCACAAAATGTGCGGTTCTTTGGGACCAGTAGGAGAAGTGAGGTGGTTTTGGAGATGTTCTTTGACCACTCCAAAAAACGTTATTTCATTAGCCACACTTGGCTTATGTTCAGAAGTTCAGCGTCTTGAAAGTGTTTTTGCTTCTCATGTTTTAAATGTACACTGCCTATCTTGTCAATTTGGATTTGTTTTATTAGATAGTGAAGCTCTTACAGTTCAGTTTATTTTCAGCTCAACCTTCTATTTCTGTTCCAGTAGGGTACAAATGAATTAACAAGTGTATATACATGAAAGTTAATTTTTATCTCTTTGTGTAGGAATAGTATAGATTTGGAAGCAATACAGCCTGACTCCACAGGAGACCCATGTCCTAAGTGTGATCCAGGTACTATAAAGATGGACTTTGCAGTCAGAAAGACATGCCTGTAAAAATTTTGCCTAAAACTTTGTTATGTGTCTATAGCCTTACTGTTCTTTTTGAGAAGTATTTTAAAAGCAGTTACCTTGAGCAAAGGGAAGCATTGTTAACACCTGTGAAATGAAATCTGCAATATTAAGGCCGCCTACATGTAACATTACTTTTTCACAGAATCACAGACTGTTTTGGGTTGAAAGAGAGCTTAAAGCTCATCCAGTTCCTGCCACGGGCAGGGACACCTTCCACTAGAGCAGGTTGCTCCAAGTCCCATCCAGCCTGGCCTTGAACACTGCCAGGGATGGAGCAGCCACAGCCTCTATGGTCAACCTGTTCCAGTGCCTCACCACCCTCACAGGGAAAAAAAATTTCCTAATACCTATTTTTTGGCAAAGAGTCTCTGAATTCTCAAATGAGTTGAAATTTAGTATATTTTGCAGGTATTTATTAATGGCTGTGGTTTTTTCTCAGTCTCTGTACATCTGTCTCATTATGACTAAGGTCGCAAGGTGCAGATGTTGCAGACAGCCCTATGGAACATGCAGTGCAATCTCTGCAGGCAACTGCTTTGCTCTGGGTTCATCTGCATGAGCCTTGTTCCAGCACACTGCCTTTCTAATCCTGGGGATGCAAGATTGCACAGGCACATGTGTACTGGTAATGTGGTTGTGGGAATTCCTGTTTCAGGCACTGAGAAGGCCAGCATGCAAGTTATAATGCATTCAGCAATAATAGAAAAACTATCAACTTATGCTTGGTTTAAGTCATTTGAAAGGTAACACCTGAGGTACCGGAAACATAGAATCATAGAATGGTTTGGGTTGGAAGGGACCTTAAAGCTCACCCTGTTCCAGCCTCCTGCCATAGACCAGGTTTCTCAAAGCCCCATCCAGGAAGGCATGTGTCTTTCGTTGCAACAGGTCTTTTCTTTCCTTCAGAAAAACCTGTAGTTAAGTTATGACTGAGGTTTAAATATGCAAGGATATTTTTAATATTAGGTGGTGAGGTAATCAAGAATTGAGCTCACTGACGTCAATGGCAGAACTCTCTCTGACTGTGCCGTAGTCAGGTTTTCATTCAGTAGAAAGGTAATAAAGAATCTGATTCATAATGGAGGAAAAGATGAATCAGCACAAACTGTGTGGGTAGAGTTTTTCCTGTGTTATTAACTCTGCAGTGCTATCAAAACAACAAGGTCCATCTTTATCTGCTGTAGTATTTATGATTATTCTTCACTAACACATGACTAAACACAATTAATCCTAATGTTATTCCTGCTAAAGTGTGTGTCGGGCTATCATTGTCATCAGTGGAAAACTGTGGAGGGCTGAGTTTTTCTGGAAATCTCTTGATAATATTTTAACGCAAGAAGTATTCTGAAATTGTCTGAATGACATTTTTTGTGACATAAAGGTTGATTACATATTGTTTCTAGATTTTTTTAAAACATGTTCTTTTTAGTATGTATACTACATTAATTAAAAAATCTTTCTCCCTTTTTCTCCCATGATAGCAAAATGTAATGATCAAAACTATCATAAAAGCAAATAATATGTCCATTTATTCCTGTGATTTCATTTGACATATCTTTCTGAATGAACGTACTAGAACATCATAGCCCAGAAATCATTTATTACAGTGTCCCTAATAATTATGGATTTGGGTTAATATTTGAAAAAGTGCCTGATATAAACTATTCAGTTAACTTTGTATGTTTATTTGAATTATTTGTATTATTATGAATTATATGTAGTGCTTCTCTGTTAGAATAAATATTTACTGTCAGTAACAGAAATTCTCAAATAACATGCTAAGTCAGTTCTGTTTAGCTACTATTTTCAGCGCCAGGCTTTCTTTTTTTTCTTTTTAATTAACATTTTAATTTGCATGTCATTTTCAGGCAAATCAGAATCACTCAGGTTTTTTCTCTGCTATGGGTTATGCTCTTTTATTCAGTACTTCTCGTGGTCATTTAGGAGTTTTTTTTAATATAATAAACATGCATTGATACATTATCTTAACTGATCAGGGTATCAATATCCTATTACATCTCTACCTTTAAAGCAGCTGAAATCCTAGTACTGCAATGGGTAGACTGTTCAAGTACAGTTATCACATGATATCCTTTTCTTTTGCCTCAGAAAATGTATCCAAGGTATTTCTAGCAAATTCCTAAAACAAAACTAGAGTATGTAATGTTTGCATGTGAATGACTAAAAAAGCTCAAGATTTTTACTTCTTGACTGTAACCTGCTGCAAAAATAAGCAGGTCTCTCTGCCCTGCAGTTCTTTGACTACCCAGAAAAATAAACCATTTGAGGAATAGTTAACTTGGGGCACTTGGTCAAAATGAGTGTAATGTCTTGGTTGCCATGGCCAAAATCTGCCCCTGTTCTAAAACTTCATGTGCTCCTCTGACATTGTTTCCCATTAGGTCAATTGCCATTTCTTCTGGTGGTCTCTCTGGCTGTAGTCTGTGGAAACAGAACCTGGAAGAGTAGGGAAGAATTCATGAATTAGTAGTTGCAAACACAAGTCTGAAATTATTAGACCCTAAGGCTGTCATGAGTTAGCTTATTTCTTAAAAAGGTGTTAGTATGACCTATAACACTGTAGCTTAGATCCAGTGGTCCTAATTTAGTGTTATGTGGCTAGAGAAAGAGAAGGATAAAGTTACTTCTTTTGATACCATCTTGTTGAATCTCTGGCCTAATAATTTCCAAATGATTTCACATAAATTGATTATGCAGCTACTGCTGGTTTCCACATTTCAGCAACTCTGAATGCAGAGCCCTCTGGAGAGCATAAAAACAGATTTGGGGCTTTAGGCCTGCCTGACAGTGATCATAGCAAATTTGGCTGCGGAGTTCTTGGTTGGTACTGCACAACCTGAAATTGATCCAGACCTGTGCTCTGTGTCTGTTCTTCCCTGTGAAGAACTTCAGGAACAATATTCAGTAATGACCAGTGGAGTGAAAATTGCCAGTATGGAAATGAACATACTTTGTACAGTAAATACAAATATTTCTGATACAAAGTTATATTTTGGTAATATTAAAATTGTGAACGCTTGCACATCAAGATTTATATATTTTTTTTGCATTAACTTCTTGTTCCCTGAAGTCTGGACGTTACAGAGCTTTGAAGAAATTCTAACAAGCTCTTCTGTGCTGGAATGCATCAAGTAAATTGCCTGCAAATATGGCTAGACCTGTGCTAAGCTAAATGTGAGCACTGCAGTGAGTAATTTTAATTGTTTCCAACTGGGATTACTGTACTTTCAGTAAATCTATGGACACAGGATGAAATATTTAAAATTGCTTGGCAGATAAATATTTGCTAGTGTGCCTTGCTTTTGAGAAACAGGAAACCTTTGTGATTCATACCTCTGTGTCATTGCAATCAGTGGGCACTGCTTTGCCATTAAGGCCAGTGAATGTAGGATGGAGAACAAATTAACTAATCAGAATACAAAAGTTCTTTGCAAGAGAGGAGACCGGAAGGATTGAATCTGTGATTGCTACAACCTGTGGCTGTGGAAATAGATTAATGCCATGTTGGCTAATGAAGCAGTGGTATTAAATATTATCTCTTTGGATCACTATTTTTTTCAAGCTAGTACACCACCATTTTTATGAACATAAATTGTGTAGTTTATGGACATATTTTTTTGTGTAGTTAGAGCAGAAGAACATTGCATAACTAAGATTAAAAAATTATTATGATTACTGTCACTTACTAAAGTTGACAAGCTGCTGTAGCAGAGTACTGTTTTAAAACGCACAGGTTTTCGAAGTTGCATGAAAATTACACGTGAGCTACCATATTTTTAGTACTCAACAGCATGAATGCCTAAAACTATTTTTGTTCTTTTGTTCCAAGATGGTCTGTGAATAATGATAAATTCATAAAAGCTGGTTGCACTGAACTCCCAAAGCAAAAGGAATTTCTGACGTATGTATATTGTATTAACCTGAACTCCTTTCAGATCTGTACAAGATCAGAGTACTTTTCTGTTGGCTACATTTAATTTAGAATTTGTGACCCTGCTGGTTCTGTCTACCAGCCTGTCTGCTTTCTAACAGAATTCATAAATGTGTAATATATAAATAGAGAGAAACTCATGTATAAATTGGTTTTATTGTTGCCTGTTGTTATAATTTCTCCCCACATCCACTCCCCCCAGCTCCTTTGGAACATCTGTTTACTTTTGAGATTTCCAGACCAAGAACTCTGTACAGAAATTATTTATTTAGGTTTTCCTAATAATAGGAATTATTAAAGGATTTCTTATAATTCTGATTTTAAGTAGGTACCATTTTGTATCATTTCTGCTCATCTGCCTACTGCTCAGATACTGATGGATATTCTCTTAAGTTATTCTGTTGCATTTTTTCCCATTTTATTTCCTCCTTTGTGTTAAAATAATACTTTTCATTAATTTAGTTGGCTTCTCTGTCTGGCACCTTCATCTCCCACTCTATTAAGGGAATAACTGGAATGTTTTGACAGCCATGTAGCTATCAGGGAAAGGATGACATCTCAGGGCAATAGTGCATGCAGCCATGCTCCCTTGCCCTCAAGGATAAATAAACAGCTGTCAGCTCAGGGGAGTACCATTGATCCCCTGTGAAAGTTTGATGCATATGGAAATGATCTCAGATGACTCTACCTTCAGAAAAAGGGAAGTGCAAGGGCAGGAATTTTCTCACATTTTCCTCGACATTTTTTTATTTTTTCTCTCCAGGCACACTTACAGACAGTGTGTGTCTGAATCCACAGGGCTGTTGTCTTGTTCATTACCCTGCTTTCTTACTATGTGGCTCTTACATAATTGTTGCTGTGATTTTTTTCTCTTCACGTTCTTCAGCCCATTTGCTACAGGCTCTCCTTTTATTTCCATGCTTTGGTCAAACATAAAACTGGCATCCATGGCATTGCTGTACAAGGCTGAGCCACGGTCAAAGGGTATATCGGATTACAGGGTTTTCTCTATGCAAAAGAAAATCTGACTTTTCATGGTTTTAAGCTCCACTGAAGGTTGCAGCATCTTTGATTCTTCTGCAAATCTTTGACAATAGTTTTGTTCCATGGTTTATGCTTACCTTCTTTTTTTGTTTGTTTTTGTCTTTCAGCAATGTGGTCTGAAATAGCATACTTATTTATCAAAATGTTACTATTTTTATATAAACGTTTTACATTAATCAGATAAGAGTTCATTTGCACACTTCAGACAGCTCTTACTGGTTTTTAACACTGTTAAGTACTAAAACATAGACCAAGCAGTAAAGAACAGAGATGAAGTCATTATACCTTCATGGCAGGTACAATTTGCTTCCTGTAAGTAGTAGCACTCCATCCCTGATGACATGCTACCAGGCTTTGTTTGGGACACTGTTTACACAATAAATACCCATTCTTGCTGTTGCTGCTAATAGTTGGTAGAATCTGTCCTAGGCACCTCTGCTGTGAGGTGCCAGAGAGACAGTGTTTGTTTACTTAGTGTGACACCTCAAAGAAAGAAGAGCTTTCTGTAAGCATGAAAACATACCTCATGGCTTAAGTAGCACCGGACTCAGCATGTCCTGCATCCCTTTCATGGTACATATTGGCACATAGTCTGCACAACAATCTGACATTCACCTGAGAGCACGTGTTGGTATTTCGCTTTCCTGGTGCTTTAAACCTGCTTTGACTTTTAGTGAAAGTTTCTGAATAGATTATTGTCCTCATGAGCCAATACCCTGTCATCCTCATGTCCTTGTTAATACAATATGAAGAATCTAAAATAGGGAGACTTTTGTAGGTGAGCTCCTGCGTTCCTTTATATCTTTTCTTATTCTTCCTGTGGAACAGTGTCACTGATGCATAGCTGCAAATTTTTGCTGTGTTTTCTGTCTATGCATGTTAAGAAGAGCTTTGCAATCATTTGGGAAATAAGATGTCATTTGCTCTTTTATGAAACCAGAAATCACTGTGCTATGAATATGTATTGAGAACTTAGAGAAAAAAAACAAACCTGGAGAGTTGTTAGTAATAATGATTTTAGCTGATTGCAAGGACATTCTCATACCATAAAATCATTAGGACATAAGGCTGTGTGTAGTATTGCGGTAAGAAGTGCAATGCTTTGTACAGAATGGGCTTAACAGAAATTTATACTTGAACACACGCCACTGGAACTTCAAAAATGTAACTATAGTTATATTTTAGTAGACAAATAAGGGAAATGAAGCCATTAGTGACAATCCTTGGGGCAGGTGGAACACAAATTACATTCTCTAGGGCCAAATAATGCCTCTAAGGAAGTGTCTGGGTCAAATTTTAATGAAAAAGAGTAGCCATAACAGCTAGGTTTTAGGTATTGGTAACAGAATGAGTAGTAGGAAAAAAATAATTAAAAATTATTTAGTTGTCAATGAAACATGAGAAGCCTGGTTATCCTTACCCTCTGTTGTGCTTTTCCTGCTGAACTGGTAATGGGACGCAAGTAAAATGGCAGTCTATAATAACTATTCTGGATAGTACAGACTATAAATATTGGGTTTACACTGGAACTGCTGTAGTGCTCTGAGTCCAGTTCAGAATGGTGCTGTGGGCATTGCAGTGGTTTTACACAGGTGCTTGTAGGTGAAATGGCAGAGCACCAGCTCCAAGTTACCTGCTCAAATGTCAGCTTGCTGAATGTCACGGTCTGGCTAATTTATATCAGTCTTAAGTCTTTGCACAGGTCTCCCAGTCATAAGAATGGGTGTAAGACAGCTCTAAAAATTATTAGCGTTCCTGGCCAATGGGCAGTGTTACACCAGGGAGCACTTTTCAGCCTAGCAGTAGAAACGTGACAGGGTACTGTGATAGGGAAGCAGCTCTGCAGCCTCTCCATCTGTGCTGCAGTTGTTTCCAGCCCTTCTCCACACAGTACAAAAGCCAGTCACTGAACTTGTTTGAAGGTCTCTGTTCAGCACTAATTCAGCACTAATTATATGTTTTAGTTTTCTATGCATGCTCAATTTTAGATTGATTTGATGCCTGATTGTGTGCAACACCTTATTTAATTTCCATTATTTTTGGGGTGTTTTGTCTTGTTGTTTGCTTTTTTTTTAAACAAAACCTACAGAATTGGAGGCTGGAAGCACATTGCTGAGCAACCTCATGTGGCTATTTTCATCTGCTGTGATAACAATATGCATACTGAGCAAAGAAAATATTTGTTCTCTCCCTAGGAGATAGTTTTTATGCACATTCATTGTGTTCATCCTGTAACAAGGCTCTTTCATATTTCTAATGCCAATCTGTTTGATCTCCTTCTTAAATTCTAAAATAAGTATGTAGTAATACATGCAGCTAGTGTATGTTTGGCTAAGAATTTTGTCTCGTGACAGTTTGTTTAATTTTCTTCCATAGAAAAAAAGTAATGAGATAACTTCAAGGCCTTACTGAGTCCATTATTTCCCTGAATATCTGTATGTGAAGGAGAATCTGAAAACACATTTGTATGCCTGAAACATGATTCAGCCTTATTTTGGCATTGTTCTATCATTAACCAGCAGAAGAAATTCGCTTCTGAGTTACTTTAGCCCTCATTTACTGAAGATTGTGTATGTCAAGGAGAACAGTAAATCTTTTAATGACTCTAGCTACCTGAGAGAGTAAGCCCCTAACATAACCAAAGCATGAAAGGATTTATCATAAACTAAATTAAATCATCCAAACTCAGCTCATCAGGAACAGGCAGAAGAGAGAAATCAATTTGGTATATTAGTAGATCAGGGAACTTGCTGTTGTCTTGCAGTGCTTTTCTAGTGTGTAGATAATAAAACCCAGCATCACCACAGTTTAAATAAATCCAAATACAGTTATTAAATGATAAAGTCACCGGGGAGTTACGTGTGGTGTTGAAATAGCCTTCTACTGTAGGATCACGAGTGGAATAAATTCATAGGAACTTGTTGTATCTGTGTAAGCTGCAGAACCTGTGTGCAGCATAGATACACAGAGGTTCTGGGTGCTCAAAGGGTCCCAGGACGCTGGGGTGTGTGCTGCAGGCAGCAATAGCTTTTGGCAGGGGATAGGTGAGAGCCTTGTGAAACAACCAACATAATTATTGGCCTAATACAGAGCCATAAGGTTACAGTTTTAAAACTGAGTCAGGCTGAAAATATTTAAAGGCAAAAAGGAGAAATAAAGAGGTGCTGGTCCTGGCCTGGCTGTGTCCTTCTCAGGTGACCAGATGACTTGCGGTCCAGTGGAGCTTATTGATCAAGTACGCCTTAAAATTTTGACAAGGAACCCTGATAAACTTCCTCAAATAATTTCTGTAAGGATTAGAAATGAAATCTAATGATCTTCTCTTAATTATGCTGCATGTTTCAGAACTCTAATCTCAATAACACTTACATAAAAACCTGGTCCATTAATTTATCTAATGGAGCAGGTTATGTAAACCTTCAGTTTTGTTAAGAGAACTAACTTACAAGTTAAAAAAATTAAGACGCAATTAATGCTGCCTTGATAGTAGGTACAAAGACAACTGAACCCTTTCAAAAGAGAATGTTTTGGTTTAATTTTCAAGCAATTCCCTAATGTAATTGCTACTCAGTCTGGTCTGCTTGATACAAAATCAAGATTTCATTGAACATTCAGAGTGTCGCAGAGGAGTATCATCACAGCTTTGCACTGTATTTGGAAAAATGCCTGTTATTGGTGATCTTGTTATAGCATTCTTCTATCAAGCAATTTGGATTTGCTTTCCTATAATACGAAGTTGCTTATACTTATTCCCATCACATTTCATAAAAGGAATGTGAATTACAATGGGTTTTTTTTTCAGCCACTTGTAGAATACATAAATAACAAATTCCTAAAGAACAGTACAGAAAATAGTTCACTGTGATGTTTAGTGGTCTGTAACGGATCAAGACAGGAATAATGTTTAAGTCAGTGTAGCAGTGTACCCTTGAGAATTTCATTCGCTTTCACGGAGAGTGTAGTTGTCACTAACTGTAAACTTTATTAAATCCAGCCAGATAGTATTGTGTGCTGGTGCAATATGAGCCCTTGTAAAAGTAAAAATAGTGGTAAACTACATAAGGTTGAGACAAATAATGCCTCATACCACACTTCATGTTTTCTAACCAGATTTAATGCCAGGTTTCAAAAGAGAATGGTGATTAAAATATATGGGATCACAGGCTTGCTTATCTGTGTGTGCTACCTTTGCATTGAAACCCATTTAAGGTGAAAAACAGAGAACGTGTAGAAAGAACTTGTGGAACAGGTAAAATGATAGTCTTAAAGAAATCTCAACCAAATTAATCTGAAGAAAGAGATGCTTATAAAAGAAGTGTAAGCTTTTATGAGTTAGAAAAACTAGATACAGGGGAAACTGATGTGGAAAATGTAATAAAATTGTATGTAGTCAGAGATTACTCACAGGGACAGGATCATGTTCCAAGTTATTTTAACGTTTTTAGTACTAATATTGATGAAATCCACACTGTTTGTAAACATTGCTGTATCATTTTATGTCTTCATCTTACTGCATATTAAAAAGAAATCTGTTTAGTATGTAATATCTTCTGATTACACGCAGTAAAACTTTATCAGAGCTTTATTTTGGTGGTGTTACGTGACTTTTTTTGTGATCCAGTTCTCTCCAAAGTATTAAAATGAAAGACTGTGCCCATAGCGTCAGCATATACAATGTATAACTTCTACTAATGAAATTTCCTAGAGCCATCTCCATATCACATATTATGAAATGGGATATGAAGGCTTGAAACTTGGCTTGCAGTAGTGGTTTAGCTTGATGCAGCTCTTCAATTGAGATGTTAAAATGGTCTGCACATCACCCTGAAGTGCAGCACCTTGCAGGGGTTCTGCCGGTGATGTTTTCAAGGTGTGTGCGCTGTAGTATGATCGTGATTTACCCTATGCCAGTAGATACAGCACATGCATATGTGATTTCATACATAGTTTGATGATTTGTACATCTATTTGTACATCTAGGCTCTTTAGGAAAGACAGGCCTGGCAGATGGGTAGGGGGAGTTGCTATTTATGTTAGGGATAGGCTGGAGAATATGGAACTTTGTCTGGGGACAGGTGAGCAGTCAACAGAGTGTGTGTGGGTCAGGATTAAAGGGAGAACAGCGATGGGAGACATTACTGTGGGGATCTGTTACAGACCGCCTGATCAAGAGGACTCTGTGAATGAAGCGCTCTACAGACAGATAGGAACAGCCTCACGCTCGCAGGCCCTTATTCTCATGGGGGACTTCAACCACCCTGACATCTGTTGGAGGGACAGTACAGCCTGGACAAGCAATCCGGGAAGTTCCTCGATTGTGTGGAAGACAACTTCCTTCTGCAACGAATAGAGGAGCCGACAAGGAGAGGTGCCATGCTTGACCTCGTCCTTACCAACAGGGAAGGGCTGGTTGGAAATGTGACGCTCCAGGGCAGCCTTGGTTGCAGCGATCATGAGATGGTTGTATTTGAGATCCTCAGGACAGTGGGAAGAGCGTGCAGCAAGCTCACTGCCCTGGACTTCAAGAGAGCAGACTTTGGCCTCTGCAGGAGCCTGCTCTGCAAGGTTCCATGGGATATAGCCCTAGAGGGCAGGGGGGCCCAAGACTGTTGGTTGATATTCAAGGATCACCTGCTGCAAGCTCAGGAGTGTTGCATCCCAACTAGAAGGAAGTGCAGCAGGAGGGCCCGGAGACCTCCTTGGATGGATAAGGAACTGATGAGGAAAATTAGAGGGGGAAGAAAAGGCTTATAGAAGGTGGAAGCAAGGACAGGCAGCCTGGGAAGAATACAGAGATGTTGTCTGGGAAGCTAGGGACCAGGTTAGGAAAGCTAAGGCACACTTAGAATTCAACTTGGCTGGGGATGTGAAAGATAACAGGAAGGGATTCTGTGGGTACATTGTGAATAAAATACAGACTAAGGACAACGTGGGCCCTCTCCAGAAGCTGTCAGGAGAACTGGCGACCCTGGATTTGGAGAAGGCTGAGGTTCTTAATGACTTCTTTGACTCAGTCTTTGCTGGCAAATGCTCTGACCACACCACCCGAGTCTTGGAAGGCAGATACAGGCACAGTGAGAATGAAGACCCTGGGCCCACTGTGGGAGAGGATCTGGTCTGAGACCATCTTAGGAACCTGAACATATGCAAGTCCATGGGATGTGAGGAAATCCATCCGCGGGTCCTGAAGGATCTGCAAATGAAGTTGCTAAGCCACTGCCCATCATATCTGAAAAATCATGGCAGTCAGGTGAAGATCCCGACGACTGGAAAAAGGGAAATAGAACCCTCATTTTCAAGCAGGGGAAAATGGATGACATAGGGAACTACAGACCAGTCAGTCTCACCTCTGTGCCTGGCAAAATCTTCAAGTGGATTTTCCTGGAAGGCATGCTGAGGCACAGGAAAAACAACAAGGTGGTTGGTGACAACCAGCATGGCTTCACTAAGGGGAAATCCTGCCTGACCAATCTGGTGGCCTTCTATGATGGGGCTATGGAACTGAGGGACAGGGGTAGAGCAGCTGATGTCATCTACCTGGACCTGTGCAAAGCGTTTGACACTGTCCCACATGACATCCTTGTCTCTAAGTTGGAGAGACATCAATTTGATGGGTGGAACACTCGGTGGATAAAGAACTGGCTGGATGGCCTCACGCAAAGCATTGTGCTCAATGGCTCAATGTCCAGCTGGAGACCAGTAACGAGTGGTGTCCCTCAGGGATTGGTGTTGGGACCGGTCTTGTTCAACATCTTTGTCGGTGACATGGACAGTGGGATTGAGTTCACCCTCAGCAAGTTTGCCAATGACACCAAGCTGTGTGGTTCGGTTGATAACCTGGAGGGAAGGAATGCCATCCAGAGGGACCTTGACACACTTGTGAGGTGGGCTGATGCCAGCCTGATGAAGTTTAACCATGACAAGTGCAAGGTCCTACACCTGGGCTGGAGCAATCCCAGGCACAGCTCCAGGTTGGGCAGAGAAGAGATTGAAAGTGGTCCTGCGGAGATGGACTTGGGGGTGTTGGTCGATGAAAAAATGAACATGAGCTGGCAGTGTGTGCTTGCAGCCCAGAAAGCCAACCATATCCTGGGCTGCATCAAAAGGAGTGGGATCAGCAGGTGGAGGGAGGTGATCCTGCCCCTCTACTCTGCTCTTGTGAGACCTCCCTTGGAGTATTGTGTGCAGTTCTGGGGTCCTCAACATAAAAAGGACGTGGAACTGTTGGAACAAGTCCAGAGAAGGGCCACGAGGATTATGAGGGGACTGGAGCACCTCCTGTACGAAGATAGGCTGAGAAAGTTGGGGCTGTTGAGCCTGGAGAAGAGAAGGCTGTGTGGAGACCTCATAGCAGCCTTCCAGTATCTGCAGTATCCCTGCAGATACTGCAGGGATGCTGGGGAGGGACTCTTCATGAGGGACTGTAGTGACAGGACAAGGGGTAATGGGTTGAAACTTATACGGGAAGTTTAGATTGGCTATGAGGAAGAAATTCTTTCCTGTAAGGGTGGTGAGGCACTGGAATGGGTTGCCCAGGGAAGTTGTGAATGCTCCATTCCTGGCGGTGTTCAAGGCTGGGTTGGAGAGAGCCTTGAGTGGCATGGTTTAGTGTAAGGTTGTCATGGGTTCATCGGTAGCAGTCATTTTTCTCCTTCTTGGTAGCTGGTGCAGCACTGTGTTTTTGATTTTGGGCCTGGGAACAGCGCTGATAACACCAGTGTTTTCAGTTACTGCCTGGTAGTGGTTTGGTCTGACCAAGGCCTTTCTGAGTCTCATGCTCTGCCAGAGAAGAGGGGAAGCCGGCAGGAAGCAGAGACAGGACACCTGACCCAAACTGACCAAAGACGTTATTCCATACCATTCTGGATGTAAAACCGGAGAGAAGAGACCCGGAAGAGGGTGGGGGTGCACTGTGGGGGTTCGCTGCTGGGGGTGCACTGGTGGGGTCGGGCTGGGTGGTGAGCAGTTGTATTCTCTTTCTTTGTACTTCTCCTGTCATTAGTATGATTGGTGGTAGCAGTAGTGATTTGTGCTATACCTTAGTTACTAAACTGTTCTTATCTCAACCTGTGCGAGTTGCATTCTTTCGATTCTTCTCCCCATCCCCCTGGGTCTGGGGGAAGAAAGAGAGTGGAGTGAGTGAGTGAGTGAGTGAGTGAGTGAGTGAGTGAGAAAACTTCGTGGTTGACTGGGCTTAAACCACAACAGAGGTGTCCCTGCCCATGGCAGGGGGTTTGAAACTGAATGATCTTAAGGTCCTTTCCAACCCTAACTATTCTATGATTCTATTTCTATGAACACTGAAGTGTGTGACTGAAAATCAGGACTCAGAATTTTAAATTAACCTTACATGGACACCAAAGTATAAGAAAAATTCTGAATTTGAGAGGGTTTTATCTTAACAAGTTAGTGGCATGGATAGAACCTGCTAAACCAGAATGTATGTCTGTCACTTCACTTTCAGTCCTATCTAGTCCATTTCAGTGAAATTCAAGGATATTATTTAATGGAAATGAGAGATGCACTTTACTCATAATTTTAATAAGGGTTAATATGGAATGTAGAGGTGACTAGATACATTATGACAATAATAGATCACTGAGGAAAATCTCTTTCATGACACATTCCATTATTGCTGTTACAGACCCGTAATTTGACGATTACTGCACAAAACCCCAGACGAAATGATTTTACAATCATGGGCCCATTAAAGGTTTCAGAATTGTCTGGTTAGATTAGAAAGAATTTAGTTGTGGATAAATGTGTGTGATTTACTGTGCTACTTGAAAAGGGCACAGACACATGTACTTGTGAAGTGGGCTGTGTCTGTACAACAGCCAGGTCTCCTTTGTGCTGCATGTGGGCCTTCACACTGACAGGTAAACTTTGTATTGATCCTCTTATGATTTTTGCATCTTTAGCATAGTAGAAGTATTTATTTTAACATGCAGTTCTGTCATCCCAAGTAGACAGGACATGATACTATTGATCCTCAGGCCAGTCATCCATTAGGCATCCATTAAGATCCAGAGTGATAGACAAATGTGAATTACAATTATAATTCTATCAAAGGGCTGCTAAGATAAGGCACGAGTCTAGCTCAGCAAGGTTAAGGATCACCTGAACCCCTGAGATACTACCGTAGCCACACTTTTGTTGAAATAAAAAGGCCTGAAGCAGTATCTCATTGTGCTGAGAGATGTCCTCTGGTGAACTGTGGTGTTTCCAGACAGTAAACAAAGCCCCTAGCCCTCTGTTTCACCACTCTGCAGAGTTCTTCACTATCAATCAAAAAAAGGAACCAGTGTCTGTGCTTTGATTTTAATGTGCTTTCTATATCCAACACAATCTGCTTCCTGTAGATGCTCCAGACAGCATCTGTCATCACCACTGCTGTAAGACAGTTTCAGCCTGGCCTGGTATTCTCTCTTTTCTTTCTTATCTGGTGTTCCCTTTCCCATGTTATAATTTGGTCTTTTTACTCAATTTCCCTGGCCAAATCCAACTCTGAGACTCTCTGCTGAGTGGATTAATTTTAACAAGATGTGATGCCATGAGCATGACCATGAGCATGTACCTCTGTGGTATGGTTGTACTGTAGACACATTTGAAGGTATTTGCTTAACTGAGCTGTGTGTTTAAAATTACACTCATGAGATTATGGAAAGATGAGGATTGTAGTTCTTGTAAGTATTTTTAAACTGCATGGCTAGAAATTTGAAACAGCACAAAGCTTTCAATTCAGCATAGCAACTGTAAATCAAGTTGTTGCATCTCTTTAGTGAGAGTCACACACAGAGTACGTGCTGCTTAAGGGTAATGTTCACTGTTAGCAAGTGCCTCAGCTTTACCTCAGCATCCCAGTTCCTCTTACTGTTGTCTCTTGCTTTTCTTACTCTTCCCCAGGAAGGCTGTCCTTTCCATATGATTGCTCTGCCAGGTCCAGTCAGAGTGAGGAGCTGAACCTGGGCCCACTGATGACAGAGTAACAGAGTTGCTGATCTTACAACTGAACTGCACCCACCGCAGCTTGCCCTGCTGGGCATGTAAGTAACCCTGGCGGCACGTGTCCCTTGAGGTTGGATGGAAACCCCTTAAATATGAATTTTACTTCATTGCATCTCTTTCTTGGGAAGCCCGGTTCAGTAATGTTTGTTATTGTTTCATGACATTGATTTTACCAATCACAAGTTAAATTTACTGATTGGAGAGTTTCTGTTGCAAATACCCACAGACTGCATGTCTGGTATCTTGTGACTGCCAAAGAATACAAAGATGCAATTTTTTTAAAGCACAGAGAGAAATTTTTCTGTGTTTATAGTGAAATGCAGCAGGACCGCATCCTTGCACTGGGGTATTACACTGTGTCCTGCAGCACAGCCCTCATTTGTGTACTTGAACTGGTGCTGTTGCTGGGTTTGCTGCTGTTGTCAGTGTCCGTAAGCTGCATGAAACCACCGCTCAGCAACTGCAGCACTTTGCTCCTTGGAAAAGAGAAGCTGTGCCACTATCAGAGAAGGTAGGGCCAGTTTTCTGGGGATGTGAGCACTTGCAAACGGGAAAAACAGTGAAAAGTGCAGGAAATACGTGAGGTAGAGCCGGTTCATTCCAGCAGTCAGTGGCCTGAACAAGTTATCTTTCATCTTCCACTGTCCTGCTCGTTAAGTTCCCGGTTAACTTTGTCATCTTGCTGCTTGTTGTGACCACGAGACTGTCAAGTTTTCAGTGGAACAGGATGGGTTTATGTAATTTATATCGACCCAAATCGTGTTGACTTGTTCAGATCCGTAACCCTGTTTGCACGACCGCGTTACCTGTTTCACACAGACAGGGCCTGGCAGGGTGCAGGTCCCATCCCTTCGGACCAGCTCTGAAGGGAGCGGCGTGCTGCGGACACAGCCCCTGTTGCGGGGCGGCTCTGCCCCCGAGCACGCTGCCCATGGCAGCAGATTTGACCCCTGCAACGCGTTCGCTTCCGCCTGCCGCGTCCCCGACGCCCCGCGGCGGCCCCAGCACGGCTTCAGCGGGAGCTCTGGCAGCGAGCGACCCTCTCCTCTCGGCTGAGCCGAGGCTGCTCCCCGGCAGGGGGGGCCTGCGGGCCGCCGCGGCGCTGGGCGCGGCCTCCCGCCATGGGGCCGAGGGCTCCCCGCAGCCCGCCCGGCAGAGGGGCAGCCCCGTGGAGGGCGGCGGGGGCCGGCGAGCAGCGGGAGTGGGGCGTCCCGTACCAGGCAGCAGGCCCCGCGGCCCGGCGGTGCAGCGCGGGCGGGCCCGGCCCCTGCCTTCCCCTCCTCTTGCCTTCCTTCCTTCCCTTCTCTTCCGCACCGGGCCGCGCGCCGCCTGCGCCGCCCGCCGGCTCTCGGCGGCCCCTCAGGTGCGCGGAGCGGGGCGGCGCTCCTCTCGTCCTCCGGCCCGGCCGCCGCAGCTGCACGGCGGGCCTGTCACGTGGGGCGGCGGCGCTGCTGCTGCGGTCTGTCCTCCTCCACCTGCCCCGGAGCGCGGAGCGTGACCCGGCCATGGGGCTGCGGCGGCGGCCGGCGCCACTCCCGGCCCCGCGGCGGGCGGGCCGCGCCGCCGGCTCCCGCGGATCGGCGTAGAGGAGAGGCGGGCGCGGAGCTGCCGCGGATCCCCCCCACCTCGAGCTGAAGGGCAGGCAGCGGCGGCGACCCGCCATGGAGAAGGCAGCGGCCGCGGAGCTCCGGCAGGGCGCGCTAGTGCCGCTCACCGCCATCTGCCTGGGTGAGTGCCGGCCGCCCGCTCCCCTGCGGCGGGGCATGTCCGGGCACGGCTGCGGGCTTGGGGGGGGGGGGATACCTGCGGCCGTGCGGGAAGTTAGCGGGGTGGGGGAACGGGACGGGACGGCGACCCCCTCATTCCCCTCCTCGCTTTCAGACAGATGGGGCTGGCGCGGCCGCGGGTTACTCAAGGCGCCCTGGTCGCTGCCCCCGGCAGTGGGGAGGCCGAGCGCAGCCCTGCGGAAACCGGCCGCTTGCCCCTGGCTTTGAAACGGCGGCGGTAACCGCGCACTGCACTGGGTAAAAAAAGTTTATAAGGCATCATCGGTGCCCTCCCCTGGCTGTAACTCTGCGAGGCGTGGTGCTGGCAGCGGCTCCCGGCCCGTTCCGAGCTGCCTTTTCAGCCGCGCTGCTTGCCTGCCTGTCACTTCTCTGAGTGGCGGGGTGGAAAACATCACACACACCCCAGTTCTCTGCCGTAGTCTGTTCTCCTCCCTTCCTTCTGCTTGAAGCGATCGCTCCCAGCTCTGCTTCGCAGCAGGTGCTAAGTTATGGCAACGTGATGAAGCGTGTTACTGGTTTCCAGTCTGTCAGCCCTTCCTGTGAAGGAGGATTGTTTTTGTTCGGGGAAGCCTTGACACCAGTGACAAGAAAAAGTGAGACAACAGCCCCACGTATTTAACAGAGACACGTAGCGATGAGGAGTTACTAAAGCTGACTGCTTCGTTCTGTGTGTGCTGAAGGGTTCTGGTGCTGCAGCATTGTCTGGTGCTGGGGCTGCCCTTAACTGTCCTGACAGTAGTTTGGTAAACTGCGACAGCTCCTCGAACTAGAATGTGCTGAAACCATGGCTATATGCTAATAAAGTGGATTAGAGTTCATTTTTAACAATCCTGAATGACAGTTACTGTTTGTTCCAGAAATCATCAGAAGTGGGTATCTGTGGCCAGACTGCTTGTTCTATTTTTGTAGAAGTGGAGTTTTTTTATAACATCATTGCTTGCCTAGAAAATGTAGGAAGTTGAAGTCTGAAAGCTGCTCTGGTTACTTGAAGTGTATCTATTTTAATTAACGGAAGTGCAGTGTAAAAAAGCTATCTAAACTAGAAAACAGTTTGAACATCCGTTCTAGCTAGTGCGACTGTTTTCTTGCAGGCTCTTAAAGGGATGTCAGAGATGTGCACAGCATAAGAATAATGTCTGCTTCGTTGTCTGTTTAAAGTTAGGCAAGTTTCTGCCATATCTCTTACTTCTTTGTGATCTGTTTAGACCTTTGTTAAAGCTTTTGTTATCTAGCAGAAGTAGAATGGTTATTGTTAAAATTACTAAGAAGATAATAAAAGATGATGTGAACTCCAGAGCTTAGGTGAGAACAGTTCTTGTATTTAGCTGTGGGTAATGCCACATTGAAAGTTTAGTGGATTTCTGCTTTCTGTGACTCCCAGAATTTCACTGTCTGGCTATCATTTTCAGCTGGAATGTTTTACTCCTATGCCTTGCACAACTGACGTTAGTGGAAATGCAGAAACATGAGAGGTGGGAAGCTTGTAAAGTATTCTGGTTCAGTGAACCCATAAGAATATAACGCTGCTGATTCTTTAAGGGTTTTTGTATTTTACTTCCTGCTTGTCCCTCCTTTCCTTTCATCCTCACTTCTGGTTCTTGCTTCTTGCCATTCTTTTGTCTTACTTTTTGCTCTCCCGTGGCTGTATGTGGTGGTTGGTATCTGTATTGATGCATTGCCACTGACCATTGTCAGTGCTATATGTGACATTACTGTATGTGTCCTTGTCCATAAACTCCTGCTCCAGAGTCTGGAACCATTGTTGCAACTGTTCTGTCATGAGGCCATTTTGTTTCTCATTCTTGAGAAACTGTGGAGGACATCAAGTAGGAAGTAATCAAAGCAGCATAGCTGCTGCCTCTCCTGGCTGTGGGAAAAGCCTGGTAGCTGTCATCTGGTTCGGACGTGCCAAGACGTAAATTTCCCTTTGGATCCAAATAACCGCTTTCCCAGCTGAAAACCTCACCCTGAGAATTATTTAGCAATCCAAATGAATGGCACATTAAGTTCCCCTAAGGGGAGTTCAAGTCGACTGAACCACTTCTGCTTTGCTCTGACTTTCTCATAAGTTTGCCCAACAGTTAAAAAAAAGAGCATCTAGCAAACTTCCTAATATACCTCTGATCTCTCACTTATCTGTATTTTCATGAGATTTTGTTTTGGTAAGAGGCAAAAAACCCAGGAGGGAATGGCTGGTCATTCTTTTGGGCCTCTAACAATTTTGAGAGATGGGTACTTCAGAAAATGCTGGTTTACAGCACTCTTGTTTGATTTGATGGTCTTGAGCGAGACCAAGAGTAAGGAAAACAGGTACTGGAAACTGTGAGCTTATTCAGTGGCTGGGAAAGTACCTGTTGTGAAACCTAGACTTTGTTTAAAGAGTGTTCTTGACTGCTGACTTCCCCATGTGAAAGACTTTGAAAATGAGAGCAAAGAACTTTCAACAGCAGCCAAAAGATGTTTTGCATTTGCAGAGGTAAAAGAGCATATTTGGGGTTGTCTTCCTTAGGTTTCTGCCAAGCTGGCGTGCAAAGCTGCCTCTAACTGGCCTTCTGGTTGCAAACTAGGGCTGCCTGACACAGTCCTCAGAAAAAAGGAACGTGCTTCTGAGCTGGCTAATTCCACTCTATCACGCCCCTTGTCTTCATGCTACTTATGTCCATTTAAAGGTCATAGGGGCCCCTCATCAGCGATGCTAGGGAACCTCTGCTTGGCTGCTCATGTTCTGTTACTGCCATCAGGAAGATTTGGATAGGAAACATGACAAAAGGTTGTAAAATGGTTGTGCACACCCAGATGTTTCTGTACAGTGCATCTTAAAACACCTCTTTCAGTTGTGGTGATAACGGTTACACGGAGAATATTCATGTACTTTCTTTGGAGCAGGACAGAATCTTTAGTTTTCATGAAAAGAAATGTGTGACTTAAATCACTGGTTAATTTCTTCTTATATTACTATGGTTACAGGAATAGCGGTGCTTTAATACCATGTGGGACAATGTTGTGTCATTGTTGTTGCTGTGTTCCAGGGTTTGTCACAAACAGATGCAATGCTCTGTCACAGAGCAAGAGTTAACAGAGCCTAGCAGTTTCCTGGTGCAGGATGGTAGTGTTGCTCCTAGGTACGCTTATTGACCTATTGGAGCAGGATGGTGCTGTGAAACAAAGGAAATCATTATATGGCATGTTGTTATTACCATATAACAAATGTCACTGTACATGAATTATGTAATAAAATCAGTGCTGTTAAGGTCCTTTGAACTGTGTGTTAATGCTTATTAACAGAAAGCTGCAGCTCACATGTGTTTCTTCTCAAGCCACAGCAAATGTACACTGCTCCTTCCCTTATGCATTACTAAGAGCTCAACCCTACAACCACTTAGGAGGGGTGAGAAGTAGCTGCCCTTGCCCTTACCTGAAGCCCTCTGAGACAAGAGGGGGTACAAAATTACAAAATGAAATATATAAACCTTTAGAATCAATTTTAAGTAATGTTAAGTTTGGTGGCTTTGTAACAGTAATAATGGAAAATTACTGAGATGCATGATATACAGGGAAAAAAATATAGAGTACAGCTAGAGAACACGCTGAGAATCCTTGTATAAGATGAACTGCTGTAGTTGACATAGTTTAGGCCTTTATGACCTTAGTACAAAATGATTGTAAGAAAACAGGCTAGAAGAACAGGAGGTAAAGATAGGGAGTATCTGGAAAGGCAGGGGCCCAGAATGGGTTGCAGTTAAATTAACTGATAAATAGGAGGACTGGATGATTGTTATGTCTAGGGTGTTAATGAACCGATTAAGGTGGTATAAGCATCTACTGGGCGTGCTTCAAAGGCTGCCAGCAGTGATGAGGGTTGTTGGAAGAAGTAAACGACCCTTGGAGACCACCACCACATTTTTGTACGCATGCAGGGAACTTTCTGGAAAATGATATAATCCATACGTAGTATATATAATATAATATATATAATAGTATATATAATATAAATAGTATATTATAATATATAATGTAATATGTTATTATACAATCTAATTATACAATATAATTATATAATAATATAAATAGTATATATAATATAATATATATAATATATATAATCCATAAGTATAACCATGAATATGTATGTATGCTCCATAGCTATATAAGGACTGCTTGTGTAGCAATACGGGGACACACGTTAGGAGGAGCTATCCCCCATGTCTCCCAGCGCCGTAATAAATAATACCTGCTTGTCAGCTAGAAAACTTTGTTGGCAAGTTTGTTCCTGGAGTTTTCTCCGAATCACCTCTAATAATGAGTGATGCCAGGAGCAGTCATTCTCCCTGGTTTGCGGGGCCTGGCCTCAGACCAGGGTCCGTAGCACTCTATACCTGCAGAAATCACTGCCTGCATTTAGCTCTTGGAGCTCTGGCTTCAGGAAGAAGAAAGTCCAAACTGGACATCCAGACATAAGTCAGGGAAGGACTGCTATAGGCGCCCGGACTGCTGCAGTTTGGTGATAATTCAGATCCACTACTGACTGAAAACCATGACTGGTTTGCCAATCTGGCAAGCTAAGGGATTGTTTTTAGCTTTTCTTTTTTCACCCCTTTAGTGGTAGGTACTTTTTTTGTCTTGTGCTGGTTTAAGTTGTACCAGAAGGTGGTCAGGGCAAGGGTCATTGTTTCAGGATGTGTTTGGACAGTCTTGAAGACAATGGGGGCCTCCAGCTCCTACACACTACTCTGAGACATAAATAGTGTTAATTGGCAGCAGCTTCCCAAGTGACTGTGGGGAGCAGGGGCGGTTTCTCTTCCTCTCTTCTCCTATTGTTCATTTTTTTTGATGTTTTTTACTCAATGCTGGCCAACATATTGACTATGAAAAGATTCAGGACTTAACACATGCGAAATAAAGCCAAAGTGGTATGGAATGTTGTCAATTAAGTTTTGGTAACCTTTTAAACCTTTCTAGTTCTCTTAAACATTTGGCATTTTATTAATAGGCAGTCTTTGTAGATTATAGAATGCTGCTAAAATGAGAGCAGTTAGTGGAATATGCTGTAATTGTTAGAGAAGTGCCTTAAAGAATCCTAGTGGAAGCTAATGTGGAACTACATGTTAACGCTGACCTCTGTGCAACAGTGGCGGGAGAAATTTTGTTTTGGCAGTAAGTAATCTTGCCAGATCACTCTAATAGTATATACTGTGAGGGGAGACTTCTGAGAAAGTGAAGAGTGTTTGGAAACTAACTTGTAAGTCAGATGTGTGTTGCAAGCACCACCTCATCCTGTTTTGATTTTACCAGTGGACCTTTTTGAAAGCTTCATTGCCTTTGATTAGTCAAAGTAATCACGTTGGCTTTAGCAGTTTATTTTCAAGGTGACATTTACCTGAGAGGAACAAACTTTGCTTTATTCAGAGAAGATGTATTTAAAGATAATAATCTCATTAATTATGTTCTAGCATTTAAGGAGGTGAAGTGACTAGCTGTGATGATGAATGTTTCAGTGTAATTGTTCTTCTGTCTTCGCCAATTAAAAAAATCCCATGGAATAGATCAGCAGTTGTTTCTTTTGGTAGCATATTTGGCAGATACTAAACTAATATTGTGTGTTGATTTATTTTTTTTATAGCTGCAGTGAAGGATAATTGCATGTAGTTGATTACATGACTTGCCTGTGTAGATAAGCAAAGTTCTTTCTGGAAGACTGCAATACATTTATAGTAATACCCCAGCGAACACCTAGAACTGCATCATTGCTGACTGCTGCCCTGTACCACTGGAACCTGTCTGAGCATTATTTTTCTGTCTTTACGCAGTGAATCTCTTCCTGACTGGGAAAACAGAAAGTGCTGTTACCTCATTAGGTAAGAAATACTTTCCTTATTTGTATTTGCTGTTCTTTTGAGTTGTTGCTGTTTCTTCCCCATGCAAATTCACTGTTTAACAAAACAGTGTGACCTTTGTCATCTAGGAGAGAGTAACAAAGATGTTTTAGGGAGTTTAAGACTTTTAAGTCTTCCTAGGATTATAGACTTCATCAGTGTCACTGTGCTAGAAAAAAAGTCATAATAAGCTTGAGGCTAAGGTCATAGCACGTGCTGATATATTCAGGGAAAACTGTTTAGGCATTGTGCCTGGGAATATCAAGCAGGGGACAGTGGCCCATTCCTGGAGGAGCTAAACCAAGAATGTTAAAAATGCCTCATGAATGTCAAAGTGGAAATTCAACCAGAATTGCAGCACTTAGTGTCATTTCCTTCTTTGTAGCAGTGCTGTGACTTGCTGACATTACAGGAACATTGCAGTCAGGGTCCTCTTGGTGATAAGGGCCCTCTTGTGCCTGTCAGTCCAGTCTTGTTGGTAAGCATACTTTATGCCCAAAGAGGCTGCAAGTTAAATTAAAACAGAAAAAAAAACAAATAAGGGAAACAGGAGGAGAGGATATGGGAAAACACAAGAATAATTCTGAGGCAGTGGGTTGATTAATGTGGGAGCTTGAACATTCGAGTCAACATGGGGGCCTTAGAGAAGGTTTAAATCAGGAAAACGTAGTAATTTTATGATTAAGTAACTTCCTTACATTTAGTTTAGGGGAAATGTGGATGAACCATGTAGGACGTGGGTTGTTTGCAACATAGTATTTCCATTCTTTGTTAAAAATGCAGAATGTCTTCCATGTCCTAGCCTGTTCTGCCTGGATGCCTCTGTGTCTTTTGATGGCATTTGGCATCCGTTGGCCGTATGGCATGTGAGTTTACAAAGCATAAATTAAGTAATTATACAGTGGCTGGTCTAGACTGGTGGTACTGCCTCTGCCTGAAATACGTCATAATTCATCCAGTTGGCTCTGCTGCCTTCTGATGCTGTTCTTTTGCTAGAAGCGGAAAGAGAGAGTTGTAACATTTGGCTTTTATTCTTTCAAGTATGAGGAAGCCCTCAGTGTACTCCAGCCTTCATGGTTTTTTTCTTGATACAGTTTTTGAGTTGCTTTGTCTCCTGACAGTGTAACTGGAGTGGGGGAGGAAAATTATAGTAAAATGTTTGCAGTAGTGTGATCCATGTGTAGCTTCTCTTGCCTGTGCCTTGAAGGATAACAGGTTAGGATAGTGCAGTTGAAAGGCAGATGACCCTGCTTTGCAGGAGGTGTTCCTTAGGAGCCCTGGTAAAAGTTGGGAGGAATGCTTCTATCCTGACCACATCCTGACAAAGCAGCTTGTTACAGGTGATCTTTATGAGATCAGAGGTAAAGAGCAGTTTCTTTTCAGAAAGCGAATAGCAGAAATAAGGACTTCTGGAGAGCACAGGTCAAGCCACCACCTCGGCTGTATTTGTACAACAACTTTAAGCCAGAAAAGCTGCTGCTGCTGCCAGTGAGCAGTCCTCCCCCTGAGCCCCCTCTCCCCAGGCTTGCAGTGAGCCAGTTCAGCCTGTTGGTCCAGTGGAGCGTGAGCTCAGGTTTTGTCAGATCAGTGGGTTGAACCATTGAACCGTTGGGCTGCGCCTTTGCTGGTTCTGTCGACTGGGGCAGAAGCAGCCTGCTGGAGACTGGATGAAGTGGAGGGGAGCCTTCAATGCTTTTTTTTTTTCACTGGTGTAAAGGATCTGCGTTAGGCACCTTGTACAAGCTCTCCTTGAGGGGGGGATTTGGAGAATGCAGAGTTTCCTGCTGACCCTGAGATAGCTACTTAAGGAAGTGTTTATCACCAAGTGTTCAGTTGTGAGGGAACGTTCGTCGTGGCAGGTGCAGACCATCTTTTATCCTGGAGCAGATGGCTAGGATTGTGTCCTGTGGGACTGGGGCAGACCGTGGGGCAGAAGAGTGTGAAACTGCAGGATTTATTTTTTGCTGGGATTGTCTGAAAACGTATTCCTGCACAGCTTAGTGCCCAAGCACTGTCCTGTGCTGGAGCCCGACATCTGTTCTATTATAGTTGCTTTTGTGAAAATAGGAGCAATATTATTCATGTAAAGTTTTGGAAACTTTCAAGTATGTTTGTGGCATATATATTTTTATTTAACTGGCAGGGGGAATCTACTGCTGTTCACAGTAGAAATCCATTTGATTCTTATAAAAAAAGTCCTATTAAGATTTATGCCTGCTTGACAGAAACTGAGCTGAAACCTCTTCTGGCATTTGTTTAAAGTTTGGCTTCTTTTTTTTTTTAATCTAAAAAAATTTCATTATTATCTGTCTTCGGAATTAATCTTTTTTTAAAAGCGCTATTTCAGTGAGATTTTTGGTGGGTTGGTTTGCCAATCCAGGGATCGGTATTCTGTTTCTTCAGCAATCCTAAATGTGGAAACCAAACCATTTGGGGCTTTTAGTAAACTGGGTTTTCACTTTTCTTCTGGGTTTGTGCAGAAAGGCTGCAGAGAGAGATTTAGAGAGCAACTTCTGAAAAAATGTCACCACTCTTGTGAGCTGTCCCTGATGAATCCAGGACTGTGCCTTTCTATTTGGAGACTTCCCTTTCCTTTAGATGTTTTGGCAACTTGAAAAGGCTTTTGTTTATTTTCCTGAAGGATTCACAGTGTCCTCCTGAAGCCCAGCTTAGTAACACACTACTTGCGTATGTGATTCTGCAGACTTCATGGCCAGGAGCTGAGGAGGGAAGTGAGACTCCTTTACTGTCGCTGAAACCCCAGCAGTATGCACTGTGCTCTTGTGTGGTTTTTCTGTTTTGTTGCCAGCACTGAAGGCTCTGTTCAGTACAGGGTTTTCTTGAAAATGTTTGCAGGTGGAAGAACAGCTGCTGAAAGTGGTGCTTGGGCACTTCACCTTGTCTGCCACACAGCAGTCAGCGCACAGGGAGTAGAGGCAAGCAGCTGGTTAGGAAGGAGATCTGCTGACACATCTTAAGTCCTTATGAGCGTTGGTGGGAAATGAAATGCATCAGAAGCATACGGCAGCTAAGTGAGGTTTGGATAAACACAATAGTAGTTTGGGGGGATGTTGGGTGTATGTCCCCAGTTCACTCCAAGAGGTTTAGGGAACTGTGGACATATCCTTTAAAATAGTGGAATTACGTTTTGGCAGTATGAATTCAGATTAGAGGTCCATTCAAATCAAGAGCCTTTATAAGAGCAAAGCTGCTGGCCTTTTAATTTTCAGTAGGGCAAGTAGGAAACGCTTGTTTTATGTCAGAGGGGCAAAACCATTGAACAGCAATGACCATTGCCAGATGAACTACTCAAAATGGTGTGTAGTGTTAGCCCTTATTTTGCTTGTGTCCTTAGGTTTTCACAGCTACAATGCTTCTGTTGAAATGGAAAGTCTTTCATCTGTTCTTCTTCCCATATCCCATGTTCGTAGCAGGTGTGCAGTGCTATTAAGTAAAAGCATTTCTGAGAACCTGAACTGTCATGTTACATCAGATCCCGCTTACCAATTAGAAAACTGGGCATTATTGCTAAACAAAAAACACTAGTGATCTTACTTCAAAAAAAATACCCCAAAAGCTGGGATACTTCAGATAGCTGCTGCCCAGGATCTTTGTTAGTACTTCTTAAAATGGAGAAGCAGATATTTGGGAGAATGGTAGCTCTGCCTAGCTGCACTGATGAATGTGGGAGTGAAGTGCTCATGTGGAGTCATCAGCAGGTTAGTGGGACTTCTTCAGAACAGAAACTGAGATAAGGTTGGTGTAATTATGATTATCTTCTAATGCATGTACTATGAATAAGGGATATTAATCCAGAACATAGTTTGGTACAAGGGGAACAGAAATATTTGCAGAGCTGCTGCTGGAAGCCTCTGGATAGTGCTGTCGCTCTTTCTGCTTTGTGCATTTTGTTTCTTTCCCATTGAGAAGTTTAGTAATCTGGCAGTTCCCAAAAATGTGGTCTTTCTGCCTCCTTTTATATGGTTGCTAGCTCTAGGTTGTCTTATGCTGCTGTGATATACTGATGTAGTGACAAGTGTGTGGAGGGGCACATTTATAGACTGAGAAAGATAGTTGAAAAGTCCTGTGGATCTTCTATTGCTGTTATATTTCTGTAATTGCATCTGCATCTCAGTATTTTTCCACTAGAAATGTGATTAAAAAAAATCATCTTGGTTTTTTTTTTTTTTCCTAACTGCTTTACTGCAAAATATTTGCTTGGAAAAGAGATGTTTTCCTGTATTTGTGTATTCTGTATGCTTTTGTGGCCTTTGAAACTAGTAGGAATTGTATGCATATGTTCAGTGGAATGCCTTAGTTGGAGAGTAAAAATAATGGCTTTTTTTATGTTTTGCCACAGGTAAGTTACTCACCTTTTATATTTTATATAAAATAGCTTTTTATATTCCTGTGGCTCTCGCTTCAAAAGCGCTTGCTGTGAACAAGCGTAGTGCCAGGCACAGATTTACTGGTGGGGGTATACTGCAGCTTGGCCTGTCCATAGCCAGGAGCTCTGCAGGCAGCCCTGCCACCTGACCCAATTGCAGCCAGGCAGCCTTGCCAGCGCTTCTCACCCCAGCCCTCCAGTGCAGCTGAGTCTGATCCCTTCTGTGAATTGAAAATGATGCATTTATGTGGCTGAATTTCAAGCAATACTGGAAATCTGTGATTTATGACGCAGTACCTTTCGGTGCATGTGTATGGGAGGTACAGGCAGCCCAGCTTTTTTTATTCCTTGCTACCTTTTTAAGCGATGAGAAAGTAAACTTCTGTCAAAAATTGGAATATTCAGCTGCAGTCCACAAGTCATGCTGTATATAGACATTTGTTTTAAAAATAGTTTTGGAGGATGTTCAGAATAGCCATTGCATTACAGAGAGTTTCGCTTTTTGTAGTCTGCCTAGAGTACATTTTCCCATCAGGGCAGCTTTTGCACTTGTCCTTGGAACATTTTACTTTCATTTTTGAATTGCTTAATTACAAATTACAACTGTTTAATGTAGTCTTAATTAGCCTGCTGTTTTCCATAGGAAGAACTGAAAGTGCTTTGGAAATACTGAGCTTTGTTTAGCCCTGTTTGCTCCTTTGTCTGGAAAATTTCTCCTGTCTGTGGGAATTCAAAAGTAATTTAGAGTCCTCTGTAACATTCAATGAAAACAATGGGCATCAGAGTCCAGTTTACTTTTTTGTTGGGCCTTTTGTTTTTTTTTTTTTTTAAGCCATTACAGACTCTTCAGGTCTGTCATATGGTGAGGAAAATAAACATGGCCAGGAACACATTACAATAAAATGAGCATCTAGATACTTTACATGGAACATGGATCTTCTGCAGTTGCTGGGTGACATACCCAGCCTTTGGGAAGCTGGTAAGAAGGATTTCTGTATTACATCCTTGTGACAGATCCATGCAGTAACATTGATTGTAGCCTGTGGTAGATTCATACAAGGTTATTGATTGGTCCTGCATTGAAATGCAGGTTACACTTACCTACACTTAGAGGGGGTGTTTTAATTAAAAACCAGGGCAGGGAAGAAAGCAGTAAGAGGATAAAATTGTTGACTCTCACTTGTCTGCAATCCCCAGAAACTGATGAAAGCTCTTGTAGCTAATATGAATCCTTGATTAGGCGAAGCATTAACAATAATATTTTTTTCCCACTTATTAACAGCTGCTTGCAGTGGAAAACTGGAACAGCACACAGAGAGACGGGGAGTCATCTATAGTCCTTCTTGGCCATTGAACTATCCTCCAGCTGTAAACTGCAGCTGGTTCATTCAAGGAGATCATGGAGACATGATAACAATTAGGTATGGCTTCATGTTATGCGGAGGTAAATGTTTTCTTTACTGAAATGAAACAAAATGCAATTTCTTATCGGATATGCTGGTATGAGACTGTCAGAGCTACTGGATGGTCAAAGGAAGCTGAAGTTGATTACGCTATAGCATGACTGCAGGCTGGACGCTTCTCATTTTAAAAATGTTCCACTGTGTCTTGTTCCTGTAGGCTACTTCTGGCATCCATTATTATACACACAAATCACTTGTAGTCTTTTGATATATTTATCTTCACTCTACCTGTGCGAGATTTCATCCACCTCTGACAGATGAGGGGGTGAGAAGCAGTGATATATTTACTCAGGTTAAATAGACCTTTTTCTCTTCATTGCTTATAAATAGGAATAGGTGAAGGCTACAAAACCTGGAACAGTCTCAGTGGGCTCTGTAAAATTCTTAGAGAAAAAGTGGCTTTTTCTTTAATGTCTTGAAATGGTGCTCAGTTTAATGGACAGTTGAAGATAGTCATTGCTGCTTGTTACTTGTTAACCAAAAGACACATGCTTTTCTGCTTAATATTTATTTCCAACAGAATTAAATAATAGCGTTTGTGGTGCAATTTCAGCTCATTCTATAAAAATACTTTTTAGAAAAGACTAGAATATATTATAAATGGTTTGTTAAGAATGTTTAGGCTATAGTGTCAGCATAGCACATATGTGTTTAATTTCTCTGGGCTAATCGTAGTATCCTTCTCCAACCAAGAATTTTTTATTCAAAAAAAAAAAGAAAAATAAGCAAACCCAGGAAAGGGGTTTTTGTTTGGTTTTTAGTACTGTTGTGTTTGACACCATCTGCTCATTCTTTGCTCAGCTGCTTAAAAGGACTGCAAACCTCTTCAACTGCAGATGCTCAGCAATTAAAAATAAATCTGCCACAGATGGAATAATAGGAGGGCTCCACCATCCATAGTTCAAAATAGGAACTACTCATCAGAAGTAATGAAGTAGATACCTGCCAGCATTTGAGATCCATAAATAGCAACATGCTTTTAAACCCCATTAAATTGTCTTGGACTTGGGGAATTTGTTTCAAAGCAGAGATTATTGGAAACTCTGAGAAAGCATACAGATGAGACACAGGACTTGGCTTGGAGAGTAGTACTGCAGTTTATGCTGTGAGAATGTCTCAAAGCTCCCGGATAGAATTAGGATTCTCTTCTGGAAGTACAAGTGTAACTGAGGCTAAAGAGGCTGAGGTGCGGAAACTGGTAATAACGTGTGTGTAGTTTAGATGTGCGCATAGCAGTATGACTTGAAAGATTTCTTCTTAATGGGTTTGTTTTCTGTCACGGGATAAAGGACAACATCCTGCCCTCCTGTGCAGACGCAAACAAGGGGAGCTATGTGTTTACATCTTGGGGAGTAGCGTTGTGGTGTTACATTTCTAACTATAAATGTACTAGGAATGACTCACTCCAGCGTATGAAATGCAAAATGTTACAGCATCTGAGGATTTCTTTAGAAGGTTGTACTCCTCAGAATGCCAAGGACGTAAAAGAAGCAGCTGACTTACCTAGGCAAACTGGGAAAAAGGGTTCAAATACAAACGTCTTTTTCTCTTAACTGTTGAGTATGCTTGTCCTAACAGTTTGTTGATAAGGACATAAGAGTAGCCTTTTAAATTTTCCTAGGAAAATCAAACACAGCTCTTGTGATAACATCTGGATTTTGAAAGGTGTTTTTTTTCTTGAAAACACACCACCTCTTTTGTGTTATGTTATGCTGAATACATTTCCTTTGATCTTGAGTTCTCATTGACACTAAGACAGCAACGTTATGTAAGTATCATATTTGAGATACAGCAGGAGTCATTGAAGGATCAAATTGCAATTGAAAGTAGTTTTGATTTCTGAAACATCTGCAGTTGATGGTCATTTTTTATAAGCCTATTATTCATCAGCTTTAATAGAACAGTGTCCAGATCTACGTGTGTATATAAGATGCTGGTCTCTGTGGCCATGGTCTTTAGAAGGTTTGTCTGCCTTTTTTTTGTGTGTGTGTGTATTGATTTTCTTCATATTCTCTTATTTCTGTGCTTATTGTTTTGCTTGATAGTTTTCTTTTTAGAAATCTGGGGGGGACTTCACAAGAGCAGGAAATACATGTTCTTTGTGCTTTCACCTCTTTGTTAATTATGCACATTTCAATACTTTCTTCAAGTTTGGGTATCTGATGGAACGGTGCTATTGGTTCCTTTGAACAAGGGTGTAGCCACTGTCTTCCAGGACTCTGTTGTATTTCTTTAAATTCAGGTAATCAGTCTGTTAGTTGTTGCTTTGGAAATGACTTGATTTTCACACCCATTTTCTCTATCTTTATGCTTGTTTTTCACAGAGGACTACATAACCCCCCTGTAAGATCAAATAAAGATGTCATAAGCAGTGACTGCCTTTGTGCCATCCTTTACAGGTTTTATATATGTATGTTTCCTCATATCTGAGAAAAAGGTTAAAAATAATTTTTGTTCAGCAGTTGCTGTTACCTGATGGTTGTAGTTAACCCCGATGAGGGCAGAGCGTAAATGAGTTGTGTTTTAATGTAGGCATTTATCGGGCTGAGAGTAAAATGTTCTCCAAGCTCAGAATTTAATACAACAGTGTTGAAAAGCGATCTACTTAGTGACCCACTCAGGCTGGCTCTTTTTAATTGAGGTGGGGAGGATCACCTTCATTGGCTTTCACTTCAGTGATTCATGGCATTGGCTTTGAAAAAAGGAATTGTCAGATACCATCTGAATTTCAATTTCTGAGTAGAACTGGGGCCTGTTCGTGTAAAGGCTTGCTAGTCTGTAATTGTATGAAGAATTGAAGGGACTGCTTCATAGTCTATTTACCAAACTCACAGTGTTTCAGAACTTGACATTAATTGGAAAAAGCTCATAATAGCCATTTATTTCATTCAGTTGCATGGCTGAGCCTTTGATGAAACAGCCCCTGTGTTTCTTGCCTCAGGTTCCACAGTTTGCTGGTGCTTGAGAGCTGGGAATAGAATAGAGCTTTCCTGACTTCCAGGTCCTTGTGCTTCAGTGGTTAAGTAGAAGTTCTTAATGAGCCAATTAAGTCATCAGTTGTTCACAGGCTGTACTTGCTGTGAGGGGTTGGCAAATAGAAGTAACTTTTCTTGCTTAATTGGCCAGTGTGTTTTATTTTGGGACTGTGCTCTACTGATCCACCCATAATATTTGTCCTCCAGTTTTTAAATTAGTTTAGAGCAAACCACATATTTGGAGTTGTTTTTTTTTTATTATTTTTATTTGCTTATTACTTTCATTCAGGTCTTATATCCCATATTTATCCTTTTTCCACTTATTAAGAATGCTTTTTTTAAATTTTTTTTTTTTAGCTTGAATCTGTAGTTGCTCGTGCTTAAACTACTAAAAGGATTGTAGGGAATTCCCTACATTATTTATGGAACTGCTTTTTTTCCCCTAACTCCTCAGTGCAGATGGCAGAAAGCTCTGCTATGCGTTAGTTTTTGCAGGTAGCACATTTTTTTCATATTTAGAGTGTTAATGTGTATTTATGATGATCTGGTTTAATAAAGCTCTTCGCAGCAACATGAAATACTTGTCAGTTAGTGAAAAAATGTCATTGCAAGCTGTTGTGTCACTTGAGTAAAGCAGGCAGGATCTGATATAAATAGGGCTGATCCTGTAGTTTTCTGTTAGTTTCTGGAGCCCGGATGAGGTAACCTTTCTTTGGTGTCATACCACTGAAAGAAAAGATCAGATTATTTTACTGATTTCTGCAGAATTCTGTAAAAACGGATGTAGTGCTGCATTTGTCAGTTCACATTGAGTTGTTCTGATCCTTGGAGCCTGAATGCTTCCAGTGTTTAATAAACTTTCTTATACTTTTTCATAACGTTAGGGGACTTTTTAAGAGGAGTTAGTTGTGGAAGAGGCATTCCGCAAGCAAGATAACTGGAGTTAGTGCTTTTGAATAGCATCTGTCAGAAGAAACAAAATCTGCAAAATTTGGTCTGATAATTTTGATCTTTTGCACATCTCCTCCTTGATTCCTGTATTATTTTGGAGATCCACAGTGAGAATAGCCTAAGGACCAAAGTCTTTCAAAGGATGTTCTGTGTGTTAGTGATGGGTGTTGTGCTTGTTAATATTGCAGTTCTAAGTGCTCCATATACCAGTGTACCACTGCAGCTTGCATGGTAGGATGGACCTCTGGGTCCACATTGCACTCCTTCAGAGCGCTTTGCTGGAGGGGGTTAGTGGCTGAACGGTCCTGTCTTTTGCTTCACCTTCCAAACCCTGTGTTTCCCTGCCCAAGATGTTTAAAAATACTGCAGAACTGACTGGTGCTGCATGAGATTTTGATGATGTTATCCACTAGTACTCTCTGTTTCAGCATGTCTTGATTCTGATTCTTGTTTTAATCACAGAAAATTATGTGGATTCAGGATACAAATGGTCTGAGACCTCCCTCAAGAACCATAACTGCAGATAGTACTTTTCATTACTTTTCCGAAGACCGTAAGGTATTTGTACAGTCCTACAAGCAGTAGGAGCACAAGTCTTTGCCCCTTATTTCCACAGTATACCCTCACTCATTCAAACCACTGGACTAATGCCTTTGATAGAAAAAATTGCATTTCAGTTTGAGGACGTTCAGCTGAGTAAGTAAATGTATCTGTGTTCTATTTTGTGGGTAGCAGGATTAAATTATTCTTCAGAAGACTGTAAGAGCAGCCATGCTGGATCTTATTACAGCTGATGAAAGATCTGAAGTAGCAAAGGTTGAATGCACTCTTCAGGACTCTTGAGTAAAATAATTAGTGAGCTATTTCATGTCAGATTAGTATGGCAGAAACTTCTGACACAAAGCCTTGTTGTTGCAAATGCATTATAAAGCAAACCCTAATTTTATGTATTTATACATTCACACATATGTATACATGTTCTTTCATATTTCTTTACAAAGGAGTGAATTTTGTGGTGAGGTTGGTTGATGGCTCATTCAAATGATGGCTTTTGGCCTTGTGTAAGATCACCATCAATTTAAATGGGGAAAAGTTTGCTCCCAGTGAAGACAGTATGACTTAAAAAGATGCTGGAGTAGAGTGCCAATGCCTTAATGAAAGCAAAATTTGTTCAAAATATGTCTGCTGATGAGTTTGTATGAGGTAGCTCATAATTGCTTTGACTTTGCTCTTGCCCTTAGAAGAAGAAATTTTGTAACTGCTACAGTTTCTATTATAATTCTGTATCAGAACTAGAACATCTGTATTTCAGAGAAGTGGTGTTTATTCAATGCTGTTTGAAACTCCTAAGCATATGGGATTAAGATGTTTATTGTTTATGAAAAAGAGGTTATTCTTGTGAATGTTCTGTATTGCCCTTTTTCAAATACCAAGGCATTTGTGTCAGTAGCTCGAGCATCCCTGAGAGGGATGGTGTTTTCAGGGAGGCTGTTAAAGATGATACTCCCTTGCAAGCCTGTTTTGCCTCATTACCCATGTATTCAGTTGGTTTTGTGGCTAAAGCTTGGATTTCTTAGTGGAGAAGTGGAGGATTCTGCTCTGAATCTATTTCATATCCACAAGCTGATGCTCAGGAAAAGCAGTTATCCTCTGTACGCCTGTGCTTCAGCTTTGGAAGGTGGGACTAAAGTTTATTGCTCTTCCACACTCTTTATAACAAACAAAACAAAAAAACCCAACCAACCAAAGCGCCCTTTACTAACCGTCTTCAATACTGCATTCTCAAGGTGAAAGGAAAAGTGTTTGTTTGTTTGTTTCCTTGAAAGAAATATATTTTATGTAAGGTAGAGACAGCTTATTATATAGGCAAATTTTCGCCTGGGTTTGTGCAGTCTGTTGTGTGAGTGAATTCACCCTGTGGGTGAATTATTTACTTGATAGACATAAGTAGCTATTTTAGCAGAGTAGGGAAAATGAGTGGCTGTGGGACTAGCTGGAGTGCTGGGAACTGGATAAGACAGGTGAGCACATTTTTAGTGCTTGAAGATTTGTCCTGGTACATCTAAAATAACTATAGAAGTAAGATTTAGTAAACGATCTTGTTTGTATCACACAAGCAGAAGTTTTTCTAGTCACTCCCTGTGTCCTCCCACTTCCGAGTTTCCATTTCTTCATTTTGTGACTGTTCCCTTTTCTTAAAAAAATTTGTTGTTGGGCACATAGCTATTTCTAATACATATCCCCAAAGTCTGCACAGTTGTCTAGAACTTTCTTGCAAAACATGCTGGTTTCAGAAGCTTGATGCCATTGCTTCTAGCAAAGAATTAGGTGCTGTGGGAATATTTCTTCCCAGCTGGGAAGATATATAGAGCATGTGGGAGGAAAAGACTTTAAAAAGAGGAAGGACGTATTTCTGGGTGGATTGTCCTTGCCTGTACAAATGTTGTTGGACATCTTAATTTCCATTTTATCTTAACACTTTCAGTACTCTCTTACTTTGCATACTCTTGCTGATAATTTTGGTTTTGAGAGTTATTAAGCTGTTATGTTTAGCATAACCTAGAGGTGTGTGTAGGCTGGATCTTCTTGAATGAGTTGGCCAGTTCACATAGTTGCTGCTCTTTCCCTTTCACCTTCAAAGGGCAAGATGTGGCAGGCATTGAAAGCCTTTTGTAAATGCATGGTGGTATCAGAAAATGATCTTTTCCAAAGAACTTGTCTGTAACGTTTGTGAAAAGTCCTTTTTGGGAGGAGATCTGCTTTTTGCAGCAGCTTTTCAACCTTTCTGAAACTTCTGTCTAGGTATTTGCAGTGCGTACACACAAACTTCTGCCAAGTTGATTCTATGTGGCTGACTTAGATGAAAGAGGACCAAAATTTATTTCTAACTGTTCTGAACAGTGTGCCTTTTCCTAATGAGTGTGCTTCTCTGCAGTGCTATTGCCATAGCAGATTACTGAATCCAATTGTAATCTGTTTCATCAGACAACAAATACCATGTATGGTTCCTGAGCTACAGGTTAGGGAGTATTATCTGGTTATGTTCAGTGTTCTGCAAACAGTCAAGGCACTTCTTTGCACTAGGTAAGCCATTACTGAATAATCACTGGGCTTGGGCCAGCAGAAGGTGTAGAGGTTTGACAGTAAAAGTTTATAGGCTTGTTTGCTCTGTGTTTGCATTCCCAGAAATGGAATATTTTAGTCTTTGAATTAAAAAAATAATGGTGTTAGGCTTCAGGTTCCATTTTCACCTCTTGCAGTCCTATTCCCTTCTTGCCCTCTCCCTAGCTTGAAGAGTTGATTTTTCTCTCATATTTATCCCGTTAGGGTTCTTTGTACTGCTCCCTATTGTTCTTTTTCCAAGACAGTAGTCTCCCCAGAATTTCATAGTTTAAAGGTTGAAAATTTTAATGCTGAAATTAATCTACCTTCTGTATAATGTATTCTGGAATTTTGCTTTTACTCAAATCTATATTTTGAGAAGCAGTTTTATTTAAGGACTGAGAAAAGAGGAATCATCCTTCAGCCTTTGGAGCTACTTGACATGCTGTTTATGCCCATGATATAGGTGCTTTTCCAAACTGGGAATTAGAGTGCTCTGTTTGTATGTACTCAAAATACTATGTGTGTTTCAGTGTCTTTGAATGTGATGTGTTTGTATCAGCACTGCTTGGTGCAGAAAGTCAGCTCTCACAGCCTGTTTTTCCTCTGGCTTTGTTTCAGACACATGTCGTCTTTATAACTTTGTGCTTTCTTTTGTTCCTGACAGTTTTAAGAACTTTGACGTGGAAGACTCTCAGAAGTGTGCAATGGACTGGTTGATGATCGGCCCATCTTCCAAGAGGGAAGAGTACAAAGTGTGTGGATCTTCCATACCTCCCTCTTTCATCTCTGCAAGGGACCATGTTTGGATATTTTTTCACTCGGATGCAGCAAGCTCAGGACAGGCTCAGGGATTTCGCCTTTCTTACATTAGAGGTAAAACCTTACAGTTTTATTTGCTTGACTTGTACACTCTCTATCAAAACCTGGAGAGGTAGAGTTTTTTGTTGACTGGAGTCTTGGGCCAGTCTTGATGACTGCAAGGAGTTAGCATGGTAACACTGACACTATTTCCACTTGACTTTTTATCCGTATTCCTGAAATGTACTGATCTGGCCGATGAGTTGTGACATGCAGGGTAGTAGATGTGATATCAGATGGTTCCAAAAGTTTTGATGCTGATGATTTTCTCCTTGCCCTCTTTCATAGGAAAGATAGGTCAGGCTGCATGCCAGTCAGATGAATTCCATTGTGCAAATGGCAAGTGTATTCCCAGTACTTGGAAGTGTAATTCCATGGATGAGTGTGGTGATAACTCGGATGAGAGAAACTGTACTGTCCCTCCTACCGAGCCTCCGTCCAGCATCTGTCCCTCAGGAATGTTCCAGTGTAGTGCAGCCCACTCCACCAAATGCTTGATGAACGAGCTGAGATGTAATTCAGTTAAGGACTGCAGTGATGGTTCGGATGAAGATAATTGTCCTGATCTTTCCTGTGGCAAAAGACTGGGTAATTTTTATGGATCTTTTGCTTCCCCAGACTTATTCCGTGCTGATCACAGCAGATCAGACCTTCGTTGCACATGGTATGTGGACACACAGGATAATCGACATGTTCTGTTGCAGCTTGATTTGCAGTTAGGCTACAATGACTATGTAAAGGTATATGATGGCATCAAAGAGAGAGGTGATAAATTAATGCAAACATTTTCATACCACAACAACAGGCATTCTGTGAGTGTGGAGTCGTCAAAGGGCCAGCTCACTGTATCGTATCATGCTCGGTCCAAAAGCACCGGCCATGGGTTCAATGCAACCTATCAGGTAAAAGGCTATTGCCTTCCTTGGGAACACCCTTGTGGAAGCGATGAGGAGTGTTTCACAGACAAGCAGCGTTGTGATGGCTGGTGGCACTGTCCAAATGGCAAGGATGAGGAAAACTGTCCTTCTTGCCAGAAGAATGAATACCCATGTGAAGGAAACAGTGGGCTCTGTTACTCAGTACTTGACCGCTGTAATAACCAAAAGAACTGCCCAGATGGCTCAGATGAAAAAAACTGCTTTACTTGCCAGCCAGGGAACTTCCACTGTGGGACAAATCTGTGCATCTTTGAGACTTGGCGCTGCGATGGCCAAGAAGACTGCCAGGACGGAAGCGATGAACATAACTGCCTGGTGATTGTTCCCAGGAAGGTCATCACGGCTGCTCTGATCGGGAGTCTCGTGTGTGGCTTGCTGCTGGTGATAGCACTGGGTTGTGCATTTAAATTGTATTCTCTGAGGACCAGGGAGTACAGGTAAGCATCTTGCTGTGGTGTTTTTTCCCATTTTTTTTAAAGGAAAAAAAAGCTAATTGAGCTAATTGTTAACCAGAGAACTTGGAAAATACTGTGAAATCAATCCAGGGAATTGATGACAATTAAATAGCAGTCACTGCATTAAACATAGAGAAGAGTAGTTTTAAGATTTTTGGAAGTAGTGAGAATGTCAGCTCTTGTGTGATCTATGAGAAATATACATTTATTATGCAGCCTGGCAGAGCCTGCATGTAACTTAAATCAAAACTGCTTTGAGTAATTTCCTCTCCCCACTCCTCGCCCTGCAACAAACCACTTGCCCCTGCCAAAAATTGAATGCTGAACTGTTGCTAAATCTGAGCCGAATAACTCCTAGCTCCTCCCCAAAACCTCCAATTTTCAGTTATTCTAAAGCGATGTCCTGAAGCAGCACAGCCTTTTCTGGGCAGGAGTTGTTAACGTCTATCATCCCTATCGTTGTGAGCTATAGCCCCTCTTCCTGGTACTATATGCTTTGTTGTGTGGACACTGTGTGTGTTTCTGTGCCTGCTTGTTACATGTTTGCTCAAGCGTGGTTCTGCACTTTTGGAGAGAGTCATAAGGGACTTTCTGATGCCCATTTCATCATAGGCAGCCTCTCTGTGCAGTGCTGCTGACACCTGTTGTGTGTTCAGCACAGTGTGCTTCACATTTGTTCCTGATCGCATCTGCATGATTAAGGAGCTGGAAAACAGCAGCCATGCTATGTTGGAGACCTGGGTGCCTTGATTCTGGCAGGACAGCCAAAGCTCTCTGCAGCTGCAAGCTACTTCTGTTGTGTGATTGTTTCCAGCTCTTAATGTTGGCTTATCCAAAAATAACCTTTGGGCCCCCCCTGAACACATTACTGCTGTTACTGGTGTAAGCTGGCCAGTTAATACAACTTTGGTTGCCACAGAGTCCAACTTAGCACTGCACTGGTTTGATTCACTGATGCTTATATCCTGTCTTTTTACTCCTTTTATTTATTTTAGCATCCTGATAAGATTTTCATGGAGCCTGGTTGAAGATCTGTGGTTTTGCTGCTAGCAAAACGTAAATGCGAGAGAGACAGGGGAAACTCACTGTTACTTCTCTTTCATGTTTTCTCACTGGTTCTGTTTCCAGGGCATTTGAGACCCAGATGACACGACTGGAGGCAGAGTTTGTGCGTCGGGAAGCTCCACCTTCCTATGGACAGCTGATTGCACAAGGACTTATCCCCCCAGTTGAGGACTTCCCAGTGTACAATGCATCACAAGTATGGAGACATGAGTGCCAATGAACTACCAGCAGCCAAACTACTATAAATGAGATAGGCTCAATCTGGAACTGTATTTTTTCAGTAACTGTGCTCATTATATGGAAGTTACATAAAAATATGTATGTTTTACTTGGAGCTGAAGAACCACAGTTACACATCTTGGTGTTGTGGGTAGTTTTGAACACATTAAATGTGTTTGCTAGGGAACAGCAGTGAGATAAGCACATGCTGTTTTGCTGTACATCAAGATAGAATGAACAAAGACAAAGGTCAGAAAGTAAATAGAAAAAAGGCTTTTCAAGCTGAAACTGTAAATGTGCCTGAAGCGATAAAAAAGTAAGGTCTCTAGCAGAATTTTTGGGAAATTTCTCATTTTCAATTGGGATTTCAGTTCAGTTGGGATTATTTTTCATTTACAAAAACATTGCATGGGAAAAATTAAGTCATTCTTCTGCTTCATTGCTGAGTTCTCAAAAATCTCCTGTGCCCTATCGAAAATGTCTAACTGTGATACAGTTCCTAGTGTGATAAAGCACTTACAGTTTGTTACTCATGTGGAAAACTAGTTTGCCTTGCCCTTTTTTCTCTGCTGTTGTCATCAGGACAACATCTGCTGAGGGTCCTCTGCTATTGCTAATGATAGAGGACTCAGTGGTCTGCATTCTGGTTTTCTAGTGGTGGTCTGATCATGTGAGTGAAGCATCTTCCTGGGCAGAGCTTAAACTCATGAAGGAAATACTCTAAGAGAGAGTCTTGTAGTATAAGTAGAACTGTCCTTGATATTCTTACATAGTTCATTAGAAAATAAGCATTTAACAAGTGTGGGGATCAAGTCTGAGTATTCTGGTAAGATGGAGATATTAGTGGGAAGAACAGGGTTAGAAGTCTTTGAGTATATGTGAAATCACAGTTTGTTATGTCTGTGTTACAGGCTTCTGTGCTGCAGAACATTCGAACAGCCATGAGGAGGCAGATGAGACGACACTCATCAAGAAGGAGCTCGTCTCGGCGGCGCTTGGGCAGGCTCTGGAACAGACTTTTCCACAGACCTCGGGTGAGAGGACAGATCCCGCTCCTGACACCCGCCCGCACTTCACAGACTACACTGGGTGATGGAATCATCAATCGTGCTGTTGGGACTATTCAAAGTCCTCCCCCTTCTCCTGAAGGACCTAGTTTAGAGGCAAATGCCCCTAGTCAAGCCAGGAGCCTACAAGAAGCTGTATGTAGCAGCTTGCAGTCAGAGACTGAAAGCACAGAGCCACCGCCTTCAACTGTCTTATTGAATACTTGCACAGTAGCACATGCAGAGCCTGAGGCTGGACGCACTGGTAAACCTTCAGGTGCTGAGACCTCTGGCAGTGAGCTTAAGCAGTCCAGTAAAGGGGATTCAGGAAAGGCTTTCAGAGATCCTTTATCTGAAAGTGTAACAGAAACGATCCATGGAGGGTCAGCATCCAGGAGGACTGTCCGAGAGGACAGTAGTTTAAGTAGAAGTCATCCACTGAGTGAAGAGCCATGTAGGTTACCCTTAAAAAGGTGGGAGTCTGCTTATCCAGACACCCCCATGAATGTTCATATCCAAGTGGATGGACAAAACCGAAGTTGCTCTAACTCGTACCGGGAGGAGCCTTTGGGTGTTCATGCGGCTTGTTGCCATTCTGTGGAAGTGCCAATGTTAGAGTCCTCTTCTCCCGTCTCTGAAATCAATACCAGTGATGATGAATCTTTACTGGTTTGCTAATAAAAATTTTTGGTTCAGCCCTGTAAATTTTGTAACTTCATTGTTTATATGACAGTGCATTTTGGGGATAGATGGTATGTCCATGCTCTTAACTTTTTCTCTTAAAACCAGTGTGCTTTAATCCTGCAGGGAATACAGTACGAGACCAAATAAGACAAGGTTTTGTCTTCCTTGCTATTCCTGAAATTCCAGTGGTGCAGAAGGAGGCCAGTATGTGATGTCAGGGGCTAGGATAGCAAGAATGTGTCCCTGCAGTTTGGAGGCATTTCCATCCTCTGGTGCATTTATTCACTCTGCGTTCAGGGAGCTAGTGTTTCATTGCTTTTCAAGTGGTCTTGCTGAAACTAGAGTGAACTGTTGGAACCTGGGGCAGGCACCATTGTCAGTCTGAGTACTGAACTGGAGATAATATTGTCTTTTTAGACATTGTCATTTAAGTAAAGTTAATAATTTTTAATTACAAATAGTTAGAAGGACAGAAAATCCTTCGCAGCTTCATCTTCATAGAAATTGCAGACTTTCTTTGCTCCTTTCAGAAATGTTTTGATGGCCATATGTACCTTGAAGCATCTGCTAAACCCAAAGGTTCTATTAGAATAGCCAGAATGATACCTGGTGTGTTATCTGCTAAAGCTTTGCAGGAGAGATTAGCAGGATTCAGCATAAGCGGAGAGCAGTGAACCCCAGCTGCAGCGATACTTCTGTTTTGTGTTGTCATGTTAAATTCGCTGTGTATGACGTTGTGAAGGTTGGAGAACTGTTTGCTTTCTCCCAACCTTCTTTTTCGCCTCCTCCTGTCTGTTTCCAGGGGCTTTATGATTGCACCACTTTGGGGGTGCCCTGAAGGGTCCTGATGCTTCATAGCTCCTGTTGGCTGCAGAAGGAAGCACTGAGCATTTGGTAACTGTCAGGATAGACTTCTGATTTATTTTAAAGTAAAATCTGCATCACAAGTTTGATTGTAAATTGGCTACCTAGGTGCAGATGTATATATCAGTTTTTTATTTTTAGAGGCTGCTATTATGTTTGCTTTTTTTCTTCTAAGAACTGATATAGGTGAGTGCCATTTTCACAGTTGACACTGTGGGTTGCTCAACACTTAAATGTAAACTAGCGCCTTTTGGATTTCTAGAGTTTAATTAAATGTGAGCAAGTTATTTACCTGGAAGAAGGGCGATGTTGCTTAACCAGCAGTGACTCAGTGCAGAACAACAGGACATTTCTGTGTGGTAGCTGGGCCCCATTGTGATGGCTGGGGCATTGGCCAGGCTCCCTCATGCTATAGCAGGAGTTCTGCTCCAGTTCCCCCGTGACACAGTGACAAACTAAAATGCTTTATATAGGAATTAACAAGGAAGTTGATGCTGCTGCTCTGTAAATACTCTTCTGCTCAGAAACTCGTTTACTGCAGTAGGATTCAAGTTGCCCAAAGTTATTAACTGAGTTTATAAAACTGAGATGGACTTTGGTGTCTGTGGACCTGGGCTCTGCTGTCTGCAGGACCTCCTGGCTGTAAAGGCAAACAGGCTTTCACAGTGAACAGTTATGTTTACATTAAAGTGTCAGAGATTTTTTATTCCTTTAAATGGACTATATTTTGCCCTGGATCTTTTACTAGGAGTCCTTTTGGGTGAGTGCCTTGGAAAGAACAAGGAGTAGGACTTTGGCTTTACTGGAACGTAGGATGGAAGAATGAAATTGAAGTTGGTTTAGTTTTGGGTTGGGTTTTTTTTTGTGTGTGTCTTCAGTTGCAAATTGCTTTCATTGATTGATTTTGCAGAAGAAATCTCAGGGTCTGCACTGAGAGTGCTGCAGTGTCAATACCTGAGGAAACCACAAAGGCTGTGATAGCTTATGTCTGCCCTTGTAAGCATCAAGCAGTGAACCAACCATTCTTGAAGGCACCCCAGGTCTGTTTCATGTAAGCTGCCTCCTTGTATTCAGAACTTCTTAAAATTACAGCCAGAAGTTTAAAAAGTAGGAAACTGCTGCTACGCCAGGCATGAGCAGGAAGATGTCATTGCTCCATTCCTTTTCTCAGTGGAAAAAAACACACTTTAATGAAAGTTAATCGGCTAATAAACTCGGAAAAATTTTTGTTATTTTAATAATGCTTTTCTGCACTCTTGAAAGGTTTTTGTAGACAGGAAGGAGAAGAAAAGTATTTAAGATAGCTTTTTGGTTTGGTTTGGTTTTTAAGATACAAGCCTCCCCTGTCCAAGCAGCCAGAAAACCCTCCCTAAAAACCTCATTGAATAGAGAAGAATACCTGTGCTGGTTTAAGAAGATGAGAAGCTCACCAGCAGCATTCAGAGAGAAGTGACTCTTGTGTTATACTGCTGTTAAAACATGGGGAATGTTTCTGTTTGAATTTCTGGCATCTGCCAGCTTGTATTTGACTTTGTAACGTCCCTTAAATCTACTTGTTTTCTGTTATCTGCTACTTTGTTTGTTGTTTTGTTTTTTCTCCTTCAGGTTTTATGTTCTTTATTTACATTGTATATATTCATTTACCTATAAAATTTTACCACAATGAATGTACAGGTATATGGTTCAGGTGTGGCATCATGGTTGACAGTGTCTGCTGATTCCTGGACAATGATACTAAGCAAGTAAGATGCTGGGCATCATCATACTTTGCTCTTGGTTTGGATCCCTTCATTTTTAATAAAATTTCATGTGCCCAGAGACTGTGGGTTTCTGACTGTCACAGAGATAGAAGGTGCCTAAATTGTACTGTGCCTTTGTTTGACTCTGCATCCACCAACCCCAGCTCAGTGTGTTGACATGAATATGAGGGGTGGCAGAAGCCCAAAATGTGTGACTGTTCAGGTGGTTAAAAATAGTTATGTCTGAAGTACAGCCTCCCATTCCCTTCACTGAGGACAATGCTTGTTTTGCTGATGCTTCCCCTTCCCAGTCTGTGCTTTGGAGGGTGCTGCTGGCTCTGTCCTGCTGTCTTTCAGAAGGTGGAGGCTGAGTTATTTCGTGTTGACAGAGATTTAGTCTACAGAGTTGGAAATCTTTATCTGTATTGAAGAGAATTGGGCAGACTTTATGACCACCTAGATTTATCTGTAGCCATGAAGGATGGAAGGACAGGGCTTGGTGCAGAGAGATAATACCTCCTTAACCAAGTGGGAAGTGTTTGCTTTTCTTCACCATGCAGTGCTAATTCAGCTGCAATGACAGTGGCACAAGCAGTAATACTACAAACCATATCCTGATATAAGGGAGGCTGAATTAAATATAGCCCATGAAATGGAAATAGATTTATAAATGGTACCTGTACATTTGCCACAGTTTGTTGGTGGCCTGTGCAGTGCAATAGGTATGTCTTATTGACAAACCATGGAGCTAACTTGAAAAGCATTGAGGGAATTAGGTACTTTTTTTACTCAGGCCTTTCTCTGTGAGGGAGCATACGATCTGCTTTTGATTATTTGAGATTTTTGGCCTTTGCAGGGAACTGAGTTTTAATCTCCCAGACAGATATTGGGATTTAAAACCCAGTACAAATGCTGGCTGCATGTTACCTGAACCTCACTGGTAGCAAACCCACATCTGTTCTCCTGTCCCTTGTCAGCCTGTTATCTAATGGCAAATGCCATTGGATTAGCTGTCCTCCTCAGATTCCAGCTCTTGTGTCTTGGCTACAGGGAACAAAAACCTGGTGCGGGTGGTAGAAGTTTAATTTTTATTCCCCCTTCATTCTATATGTTTCCTGCCTTACAGTGCCTCCTAGGTCTCCCTCCCTTCTGTCACTCTCTCTTCACTTAAGACTTGAAGACAGATTTCCTTTTGGGCTCTCAGCATCTCTTGGTCACTTTCTTAATGCCTCTCCTTGGGTTTTCCTTTCTCGTTTGTCCAAACGTAGGATTTTCTCATTGAAGGTATAACACTGATGAGACCTGCCAAAGACTGAGGAGGGGAAGCTTAAAAAACTGAAGACGCTTTTTATATGTTCACCGCTGGAGGTGAGGGTGGCAACAGGGCACGCTCATTTGAACTCTGAGGCTTTATGAGAAGACAAACACCAAGCAAGGTTTACCCTTCATTTTTGTCACATTTTCAGTTATGACGTACACTTCAATATCTCTCATGAAGCTCCTCAGCAGCTGAGTAGTTGCTAACTTCTTGTTATTTAGTGCTTGATACAAAGGGGCTGGAAAGCAATTGTGATTTGTTTTCAAGGCTTTAGGAATTCACAAATAGGAGAGTGAAACATGAGGAATACCTTGACAAAGGCCTCTGAAAACAAAGTGTGGGAGAGCACGTTTGCTGGGGGTTGTTTGTTTGTTTGTTCATTTATTTGCTTTCCCCTCCAAGATGAATCGTTTTATTCAGCTTCAGCTTTTTGTTGTGGAGAGGCACATCTGCTGTCACAGCATCAGCTTGTTCACAGAGAAGCTGTGGCAGTGGGCTCTGTGATGGGTTTCCCAGCCTACCATGGCTCTTCACCAGGTGATGGTGGTGGTCTGCAGGGGCCACTGGCCTCAGTCCAGGCTGAGTCAGGGTTGTGCTTTTAGAAATGATTGAGTGTGATGAATGACATCTTACCTGCATATTTTTGGGTACATTTTTTTGGTAAAGATGCTTCCAACTCGGATGTATTATTAAACGCACAGTGATGCATCAATCATTCTGGAATCAGATGAAAGCTCTGAACTGATGCAGGTCTCTCTCCTTGATGCTGCTGAGATCAAACTTTTCTGGTTTATGTACTAATGTGAACTGAAAACAGCCAATTCCTTTATCAAGTTTATGAAACTACTGAAGAGCAGCTAGGCCAGCAGCAGCAGCTCTGCCTCATTCTCCCTGTGCTTCCCACTGGTGTCCATCCAGCTCTTATGTCCTATCGAACATCGTCTTACTTGGGAGAGGGACTATCTTCCCTGTCTCCATTTTGCACAGCAAGTAGAAGAGTGATGGTGTGATCTAAGGCGCTTTTCTCAATACAGTGATAATGCAGGTAAGAATAATCCAATACATCTTTTATTGACTTTGCATTAAGCTGACTTAGATGTGACACCATTTGTAATGCTTACATGATCTAGTTTTTTCTCTGAAATTCTCTGAATGCTGTATTACTGCCAGCACTGAAAGAATACACAGCACAGAATATTTTTCTGCATTGCAACCTCTAATATTTTATGCTATGTAAATATAATAGCATATAATATATAGTCTTACATAGTATAACTTTGCTTTTAAAGCTTTGTTTAATTTCCTTTCTTTTGGAAACAACTTGCTTTTCCGTATCAAGTGTCACAGTATTCTTGGTGTGCTTGTCTCAAGGTTTGTCTCTTGTTCGGTGGGCTTTAAAATATTAGTAATTATATCTCCTTTGGGCCTGTTGCTTCATCTTTTGGAAAACTCAAGCTTACACAGGGTTGAGCATGCTGCTAAATTTTATTTAGCATATGAATTTATCTTTCCAGTGCTGTACATTGATCTCTGTGGTTAGAAATTTTACACATTGGGAACTAACTTTTGCAATGCCTTTAAAAATAATACATGTGATATCGAAAGCGCACACGAAGCTGTTCCTAAAAATGAAAGGAGACATTCTGGAATACCTTTTGGGGATTGGTGTGTAATTTGAAGATGAGTTCTACTAAGTCATCCAGTTCTAAATTCAGCCTACCGATTCAAGGACCAATGTTGATTGTTTTAATTTAAGGCAGTATAATCAGGGAAAATTTGAGCCAAACGCTGTTAACGACAAGGAGGCAATTGGTCCTTTAATTTTCCTTTTGATTTCATTAAAGAATAGCCAAGGAAAGCCTCAGTAGCACATTATTATTATTATTTATTATTATTATTACCACCTTTCTCCTTACCATGCAGTCTTCTTGTCTCAAGAGCTGCAAAGTTTGGGTACTGGCTGATTTCCACACCTTAATTGTTTAAACCAACAAAAAACCACACCAAACCTTCGCAGTTCTGAAAGCGGTCATCATTGCGGTTGCCATAATACGTTTAATTTTACCACTAGATAATGAAGTTCTTGAAAAAATTAATCTGTTGGAAATCATACCACAGAACAGGGATTTTGAACTGTGGAAAGTAAGACTTGGCCACGAGAGCCTCCAGTGCGGGTGAAGTGTTCAGGTGCTGCTTAGTCAGAATAAATAGGGGAGGCGTGCTGTGAATTAAAAGCAAAAGCAAGCTGAATATATATGAGTTTCATTGGCAAACTTCATATATTCAAAGCAGTGTTTAAAATGTGGAATCTCTCTTCACATGTGTGCATTTGTACACCCAAACCCACACCTTCTTCTTTAGCTAAATACGTATTTTAATCTCTTAGGATTTACAGCTTTATGCAAAGAGCAGAGTGTAAATTGTGTCTTTTGAGGGTCTTCTCCCTGAAAGTTCAGAGGGATGGATAGGTATTTAAAAATCAAAATACTTCTGAATAATAAGTTATGTTGGAAAGATAATGCTTGTTGAACTTGCTCCTTGTTTGGAGTCCATACTTACATCTTTGTAGAGCGTGTGGTACTTGACAAACTAAGAGACAATGAATCCTTAATTTTTATACCAGAGCCTGTAACACATAGAATGATACTTTTAAAATTAAATCCACGGGGCTGTTACCAAGGCTACTGAACGTGACAGGGTTTGTTTTCAGAAGTTGCCGAAGAATGGTTGCGACTCAAAATGTTGCCCAGAGCTGTTCTTGTGGGTTGCATTTTCAAAAGATCCTTTGTTGTGAAAGGGTCCATACTGCTACAGCAGCAAATCTCTATATACTAATTAAATAGGTGAACTAGAGGTTTTTCCTAGTCTTCGCCACAAATAAAATATGCAAACCACTTTGTAAAGAGCATCAGATGTGAGGATGACTTAGGTTTGCTGCTTGGCTTAGGATAGTTGAAATGGGGAATTTGAAGCAATGTGACACAGAATCACAGCCTGGTTTGGGTTGGAAGGGACCTTAAAGCTCATCTGGTTCCAACCCTTCTGCCATGGGCAGGGACACCTTCCACTAGACCAGGTTGGTTACTGGGTGGTGTGAAGAGCGCTGTCCCTGTTGGGACAGAGGAACCCAGCAAAAATGCCTCAGAATTGAGACACTTGAGATTTTTGTCACTACTTCTGTGTATGCTTTCTTTCCTGTGTCACCAAATGATGCCTGGACAGTCAGGCAGGCACGGGTTTGTACCTTGGACTCCAGGGACTACCCTGGCTGGTTAGTGCTCAGTGCAAAGCCCTGGCTGCGCCACTGCTTGGGTGCGCAGACGGGTGATCCTTTGGGGTGGAACTCTGACACCTCCTGTGATATGTGGGGATTCACCCCACCCAGGGATAGGGATTTTCCAGCTGGCATGTGTCCCCCAAGGTCTCCTCACTTTCTGATTTCTCCACTTTGACTTCGTGTTGGGAGCTGCCCTACTTTTGAAATGCCTGAATTCGTATGTCCCTGATGGACCCTCACAGCAGCTAAAATCAGTATTCCAGTGCTGTGTCTGTGCTGCTCTCCCCTGCTGAGCAAGTTTGCCGCCAGAAAAAAAAAAAAAAAAAAAAGGCAACCAGTGCCTTATTTAATATTTTATTTTTCTTTTTTTATTATTATTATTTCTTCTTCTTTTTTTTTCTTCTTTTTTTTTTTCTTTTTTCCTTTTTAGGGGAAGCCTAACAGCTACGGATGCCATGAGGGTGCAGCACACTGACGGGCTTCACTACTGGCGCTCTAAAACCCTTTTTTTTTTTTTTTTCTTTTTTTTTCTTTTTCCCAGAAAAACTTTTAGCAAAAATCATTATGTAAACAAGAGGCCCCTGCAGCCTCCGAGGCCGCGCCGTTACTTCCTCGCGTCCATCTCGCTTGCCGGCTGCCGAGAGCGAGACGAGGATGCTGAGAGTGCCTCTTCCCCCGCAGCAACTCCCCCCTGAGGGTAGACCACAAAACACAGCTTCTGTCCCCAGCACGTCATGGACTCTGCAGGAGCAAACGTGCGGGTGGTTAATGGGGATGGTTGAGCTCGTCTAGAAGCACGATGCTGGGGTGATGCAATGTGTGAATCAATGTGCATCTTCCCACCCATGGCCGCTCGGTCCTGCTGTGCAGAGCCTGCCCCTCCAACCCTTCTCATCCCCAGCTCAGTGACAGAGCAGTGCTGGTGAAGCAGGGGCAGCTTAAGATGGGCAGTGTTAGGGATGCTTTTCCCAGCCCCTTGCAGAGCTGTGCTGGCAGAGACAGGCTGAGATGGCTGCCAGCCCTCCTTGGCACTGTGTCAGCAGTGGGGACTGCTGATCCTGGGGACCTCTGGTCAGAGCAAAGAGCTGCAGTATGCTTGTTTGAAAGTCCTCGCCTTGGAGCAAAGCAATTAAAAGCCCATCATAGCCAAGCCATCAAAGACTTAATGCACAGTTTTAATTTTGCATAAGTGATAATGTAAGGCTTTCTTATCTTTTGAGAGTGAAATAATTCACTGTGCCATGTGGGGTTTGTGCAGTGGGATGTACTGGTGGCACAGTGGGATGAAAGCTTGTGTGCATTTATTAGTTCTTTTTTGATAGTTCATTGAGCCTTAATAGAATCACAGACTGGTTTGGGTTGGAAGGGACCTTAAGGCTCATCCAGTTCCAACCCCCTGCCATGGGCAAGGACACCTCCCACTAGGCCAGGTTGCTCCAAGCCCCATCCAACCTGGCCTTGAACACTGACAGGGATGGGGCAGCCACAGCTTCTCTGGGCACCTGTGCCAGAGTCTCAGTGTTGTACTCCTGTGTATCTGGCTCTGGGACAGACTCTGGTGAGTGAGCTGGGCGGATGGGATACTGCAGAGGCACAAAAGGAGGTGAGCAAACATGCTCAAGAGTGAGCAAAACAGTTGCCCAAAGGCAAGCTTTGTGCCCAGAGGCCGCCTGTGACCAGGAGTGGTGTTTGGGCTCACACAGGATGTTCCCTTGCTGTTTTAGTGCTGTGGGTTCAGAGGTTAAGCAGATCCCTGCAGACACAAGCACAACCAGCAGTGCAGTGGGGCACCACAGCACCGGCTTACCTATTAGCCTATTTACACTCTTTGGTTTATTTCTCCAGTAGACTCCAAGGAAGAACACTGGCACTCCGGTTAAAATGATAATAAGTCCAACTCCACAGACGATTGGCTCGGAGTATAAGCTGAAGATCAGCAGAAATGCCCAAAATGCCAGGTAAGTGATGGGGATGAGGAGGTTCACCTACCAGGAGAGAGCAGAGCAGAGCACGACTGTGTAGACCAACAGCAGTGGCTGAGCGGTTGTGTCTTAGGACCCCCCTGTGATTGTGTGTATCCCGTTTTTACACTAATGGCTCTTTGGGACATGGTTTGGGACCATGAAACGTTACCACTACATCAAAAAATAAACCATTATTCAAAACAGATGGAGGGCTTGGTCTGCCCATCCCACCCTTTGCATCACTATTGCAACCAAGAGATTTAGCTTTAACATTGTCACCTTGATAGGTCTGAAGATTTTGGGTTTCTTGCATCGTAACACAATCAGGCCTATAATTGTCACTCCGTAGCAGAGGTAGTTAATAAATGACACATAGTTGATTAGCGTGTATGTGTCTCCAACAAGCATGATGACAAGAGTGGCCATACACTGCAAAGAGAGAAGTATAACCTTCCTTGAGTTATTACTAGGAAGAGTAGCTTAAATCCAACAAAAACAAGCGAAAACCCCACAAAAGCATTTAAATGCCTTTTGTTTACAGGCCTCACCGGGTATCTGCTGCCTCCTGTGGTTCAGAGCATTATCCCTGAGCTCTGCCACTGGGGCCAAGTGGGGATTTAGCGTCATTTGGGACATGCTGAGGGTCTGTTTGTAAATACCCTGAGGTGCTGGCAGAGGTGACTGTACTGCCCATGACTGGGCAGGCAGGGCTGGGAGGGCTGGCAGAGCTCTGTATCACTCTACTCTACCCATTCCTGTTATTTGTTTTAAAAGCTATTGACCCCTATGGTGAGAACTGCTGATGGAAGAAGGATTTCTTGCAGACTGAACATGTTGTGGTCAGTGCACTACGTTGTGGCAAGTGCCTTGTATATTATAAAGAATGAGCTTTGTCCTTTATCCCTGCCGGCCCACAGCTCATTCTGCAGATGACTGGCATCATTAATCTTTGGAGCATTACTTGTGTTTGGAAGCAGGCAGATTGATGGTGGAAATTTCCATTCTATAAACTTGCTTGTTTACACTGTAAAGCCAGGAGAGCCGGCTCCTTGGGTCCCACACCACTGCTGGTCCATACCTTGAGAGCTGAGCCCCGGCCTCCACTGTATACTTGTCCTGTGAACACTGTCTGCTGGTGATCGGAGCCTGAGAGAAGCCAAATACCCACATCCCTTCAGAGAGAGTTCAGGTTTTTGGTCCCTTACTCCAGGCTTTGCTTATGTCCCTTTTTTTCAATTTGCTGTTCCAATGGCAAAGTCCTCTTGGAAGGGAGGGCTTCTGCACCACCAGCACCAGGAATTAGGCACCGCTGTCAAACAACACCCCGGTCCCTCCATTCCCCTGTTCAAAGCCTCACAGGCTTGGCAGGGGGATTTCAACACCTTGGGCAGTATCACCACAAAATGGATTTGAAATAGAAGGGTGTTTTATATCCGTATAACATGCTTCTGGCTTTCCTCTGACAGCGTCATACTCACACACGACCCTTTCCTGCCACTTACAGGTTTTACAGCGACGCAGCTTTGGAGCATTGTGATTCTGTGCATAGGTGACACTGATGTGTCAGGTCTGCTCATGGTGTGGGAATGCTTGCTGGGTGGTACAAGGCTGCAGGGGGTGTGCTGCTCCCTCAGTTGCCTGGCCACAGCCACATGGCAGGCAGGAGAGCTGGATGCTCCCCACACTATTGCAAAAAACCCCGGTCTGTTTGTTTTACGCTTAGCTTGGTCCCTTGGTTTTTGAAAGGATTAGTAAAAATATAGGCCTTGCTGGTGGTGTTAAAAAGGCCTTTCTCCACATACAAAGAAACATTTCTTCATGCAAAGAGCTAGGTGTAATTCACTGGAAGAGAAAAAGGAACCTGGGGTATTAATTAGGTTTGCCTGAAGTCTGACCCAGTTTGCTATTGTAGCTGTCTACTTTATATTTGTTAAGAAAGTAATATTTCCTAGGACTTGATATACCCTGAGCTGCTTTAAAACACCTTGCTCTGTGATTGTACTGTGATTCAAGGAGGATGCTTTAAACAGAGCAGGGAACTGCTGTACACCTGATGGATCAGCCAGCTGTTTCACAGTGAAGCAGCCTCTGAAACTCACTGTGTAATTTCAAACAATGTATTTTTAAGGACGAAACATTTCTGCTTCATTGGCACCAGCAATAGCCCATGGTGAGACCAGGGGTCTCTGTCTACCCCGACACCTTGTATGGGCAACACATGAGGTGTTTGTGGTGGGCACTAAGCCCTGGGGATGCTGTAAAGCCTTAGCTAGATGCAAATGTTGCTCTAAAAGCAGAATGTGCAGGAGACTCATTTGGTGAAATTTGGTCTGGCTGTATTGTGCCAGAATTGCTTTTATCGCTGGGAGACAGATACACAAACGTGCACCTTCTTAGTGCATCTGTGGTCAAACCTGCCTGTTTTTATATCAGTGGCAAATCTGCATCTAGACAAGATTTCAAGTAAATGCCCTTTGGGGAATTCCCTTTCTCAGGCCATGCAACAGGGGACAGCAGCACTGAGAGTCAATTTCCTCTGTAGTGTCTTTGATGCTGCAGTAAAACCCATCACATATCCTGCCCTCACTATTGGTAAAAGTGTATGAAGCTCTTTGTTCCCAAATGCTTGTGAAAAGCAGGCAAAATTCGTCAAAAGAGCTTCTCCCTTCTTGAATGAATTGTCTGTTTCAAAAGCCAGTCTCTATCTCTGCTGTAGGTAGAACAAGTCGTAATGGGCTTAAATTGCAGCTCAAGTTAAATATGAGGGAAACCCTCCAGGCACCTAGGGTGGGTGGGAATAGGAGGGAAATATTTCTGAAGCTGAAGGCTGCTCCCCTTTGGGGCCGTTGGAGTTGCTTGGCCAGCACCCACCAGCAGCACTCCAGGCTGACTCTCTTCTCCTCCTTATGGGGTTACCTGGTCTCTCAAGCTCTTCTCTCTGTGATTTAGTATTTATAAAAGCAGGTTACAGAGAGGCAAAGCAGGGACAGTAAAACTTACGCAGACGAGCAGTGCAGGGATAGGTGTACAGTGCTTGACGTGGATCATGGCAAGCAAACTTGGTAAATGGCCTTCTCGAGCACCGGAGAAACATAACCTGGAAATGAGAGCAGTAATGCTGAACCAGCTGGGTGTACAACAGCCTCTTCAGTTCCTAGCCATAGAACATCTCTGATCTCAACCACCTGCACTGCTGGGAAGGGAGCTGCAGCCTATGGGTGCTGGGCTGCAACTGGGGAGATGACTAGAGACTGCTTGTGTAACCTGGTGTAAGTTACTGAAACTAAACCCTTCAGTATACGAGGCCTTTAATGGCTAATAGCATCTGTGAAATGACCTGCTTTGGGATGCCAAATTACCTCTGAGCAGGAGGACCAAAATCTGTCCAGTTTTGCCAGCGTTGCCTCCTTACCCAGGGTGGGATAAGTACTGTGAAGGTTGTGTGGGGATCAGCTATATATAGCCAAGGCACAAAACCCCTCATAGTTAGTATTTCCAGTGTCAGAAAGGTTTTAAATAAGGTTTAACATGCCTGAAGTTTAACTTCAGTTCTTAGTGCATAACCTGTAACATATGCACTTAAATTTGTGGCATCTCATTGTACTCACGAAAGTGCTGAGATAAATAACTTCCCAAGGTACTTAAGACTTGAGTTGTTTCCTCAAAACTTTTTTATAACATTTTAATTAAGTTCAGAGAGGTCAGTTAATATAAATAGACTTTATAGACTACGCTGCAATACACTTTACAGATTCTGGCCCCACTATCAGCAGTGTGCATGCAAAACATCTAGCCCGAAAACTGCTCTTTGAGTGAAGCACGATTTAGCCTGTAGCTACTGGAACTTTATTGATGTAAAATGACTTTGGTTCCATGCTAAAGCCGTGTTAGGCTCTTACTGTGAGTTATTCCACATCTGCAGACAATTTCAGAAACTCGTAAGGATTATTTTTGCAAGAGATTCCATGATTCAATATTACATTTGATGATTCAAAACAGAGCAATTCATAACTGAATGCATCCAACACACCCAACAACGACCTCATGCTCTACAACATCCAAAATGTCTAGCTAGCATTTCTTTAGCAAATGCAATTAAACCAGCCCCTCCCCAAATTAGATAACGTTCATAAAATTGTACTGCATCTAACCTTGATGAGGTAAAAAGGTATCCATTTATTCCTCCAAATGTAGATAGGGCCACTGAGACTGGCATAACCCAGGAAAAATAGCCCAGTAACTTTTCACCAAATGTCTAAAGCAACAGAAGGCAGAGAAACTGAAATACACTGCAAAGCACAGAACCAAAATCAAAGTGTATTTTAGACATCCAGGGAATGGTTTACTTACTACCGCCACAGCGTTGGAGGACAAGAGCTCTTGGGGTGACATGGCAGTGAAATATGCAATGTTGGTGAACGTATACACAAATGTCACCAATGGGATGGATATGAATATGGCACGAGGTAGGTTCCTAATAAGAGAATTAGGAGGGTAGATAAGAAATTACAGTCATGTACAGTGAGACCACAACAACCATGTACAGGCACCAGTGGTGCAATGAAAGGCCTTGTTTTGCTTTACTTTTCCCTGCTCTGAAAAGGAACAAGATCCTGTTGCTCAGGTGGCTGTCTTGGCCTGCCCCATGCCTTAAACCTGGTCGGGTCATACAATACCATGGCAACTTACAGGACACCTGAACCACCCTGTATCTAAGGTAATAATGGATTTCTCTTCGCGTGTCAGATTTGAAAAAAAGCGCCTTTAAAAAATTTATTTAACCTTTCTGATTTTGAACAGATTTAGTAAAAATAGGAAGTATTTTTTTATAGTTTCCCCTTGGAGACTGCAATAATAATAAAAACAGCCATTCACTCCTTTTTATTTCTCTACTGAAGCCACATTTGCCTTATTTAAGTCATAACTTCTCATTATTCAGCTTTGAAATTGTGGTGGTCCATTAAAATGTTGGTGTTCTACTGAGGGAACACTGTGCCACACTTGCTTTATTCCTGCCAAGATCTCTGGATGTGTACTTTGCCACTCACTAGGGTGAGTTACATGCAGAGCCGCTTGTAAGGCTGCAGCTCTAATTCATTCCCACCCAGGCACTGTAATAGCTTCAATTTCTCCTTGTTTAATCGCTGTGTGCCTTTGATGCCCAGAAATAATGCTTGGAGAGCTGCTCTTGCCATTTCTCATTCCACTTCATCAGCTCAGAAATGTCTAAACATTTGAGCTTTGCTTTACTAAATTAACATTCACTTTCCCTCCAGCATTCCAGTCTGCTTGTGATAAATCATTTCCAAGCCCCTTCCCATACCCAGGACCAGCATGATGTTGGTTGCCCTGGGGGGCACAGCCACACAATGACTTTCTGATCTTCTCTTTATAGTGTCTGTGGAAGATCCCCTTTGGGTGAAAAAGCAAAGGGACTTAAGCATAATCCCACATTTTTCTAATAGAAGTGATTCTCCCTATAGCCACTTGAATGACATCTCACTGATGGTTATTTTTTGCTACAGAAGCACTGTATGATTGAACAGTGCCATAAAGATGCTGCTTTATCTTGTAGGCTGGTTTGATTCAGTTAATGCCTTACGCAATGTATTTTTAATTCCACTGTTCCTTTCACTTGCCTCCCATCTCTTCTAAACAAAAAATCTCTCTGTACTTTAGAAAGACCAATCCCATAGACATGGAAGGATATTGCTGCAGCTTATGAAATGAATTATATTACCAGATAGCTCCAATGTCTCAGCACTTCAAGAAAGTGTGGATGGCACAGAATTGGATACTTGCCTGCGGGGATCAACCAGTTCTTCCGTTACATAGTTCAAGAAGTTCCAGCCACTGAACGCAAATGACCCTTGAAGGAAGGCTAAAGCTAAATGCCCCACAGATGGAGTCATCCAAAAATTGAATGCATTGCTTGGTGTCAGCTCTTTGTAGTTTCCTGCACAGAGAGCGCAAGCAAAAGGTTAATCCACGCCTACCTACCAGAGACACTGGGAAACAGGTGATTTTTAGTCTTTATTTTCATTGGATTTGGGACTTCATGCTCTTCATGTCACCATGGGCTGGCATTGCACTTGCGGGGCTTCCTGTGGCATGGTGTCTTGGGGGGGGAACAGCTTGAGCTGTACTCAAAGCATCCCTCATTGCAGTGAGGCCACTACTGTGCCTCATGGGACCAACCAGCGCTGCCTGAGGATGGCTCCTTGGCAGGGTCAATTCCTACTCGTTCTTAACGCAGTTTTCTTTTACAAGAGTTTGGTGGTGTTCAGCAGAAATACTGAAAAACAAAATGTCTGTGGGGCTGGCAGACTGTGGGACTATTACACTGAGAAAACATGTTTGCTGTCTGCAAATGTCATACTTTATCTTCCTTTATATGACTCATCATATACATGATAAAAACACCATGAGCCTTTTGTGTTTTCTGCTTTCCGTTAAGTTGGTGAGTCAGCGAGACCTTGTTTTTTGCCTATTTTTAATCTTGTAAGTGACTTTTTGCAGGAAATCTGACTAGTGCCCGAATTCATTTCACACCCAGGGTGCTCCAAATTTAAGGAACATACAGCAGATTAAAAAATTTCAGTAACTATTCTTAAACATCCTCAGCTGCATTTATTCCAACAGAAACAATGAGGTGGGCCAGAAAGGGACTTGTTTGAGAGAATACAGCTGGTTTCTCTGTGGTGCCATCCTTTCTGTGGCTGTGTGAGTACACAGCCCTGCAGCTCATTTAAACCCAGTGCTCCTTTGAGTCAGTTTGTAAGCAGAAAACAGTAAGTGGGGAAAATTACTTCTATCAACAGTACCATACCCGTGTTAGAGCTGTCTCACAGAGTACCTTTAAAGATCTGTATGAAGCCCACAATAATGATAAGAGCCAGGGCTAAGAGTTTTCCTGCTGTAAATATATCCTGAATGCGCGTTGCCCATCGAACGCTGGAGCTGTTCACCCAGGTCAGGAGGACTGGAGAGCAAAAGATTGAATTCAGTGACATGAAATCGCATTTATTTACAACCACACAGTCAAAGCATTGAAAAGCACGGTGACCTGCACATCCCTGTGGGGAGCTCTAACATGGCTGGGAGCAAGGTGAGGAGAAGCTTTGCCTTTCCCTAGGAGAATCCCAGCTGCAGGGGCATCCCTATCAGCCAGCAGCCTTCCTGCCTTGGGTGCTGCCAGTTGGGGCTCCCCCAGGTCTAGTTACTGTGCCTTGGTAGTGCTCAATGTGTAGGGATCACCATCTCCTTGTGGAAATGGTGAATGTCTCTGGTCCTTGTAGCTCTGGCTTGATTTGCTGGCTCTGTAAGTAATTAACATGGAGCTGGTGGCCTCCTGCATTTCCTACACACTTGCATTTGTGAATGTAAAAGAAGACTAGGAAGGGCTCAAACGGTGGGTCACCCGTGCTGGGTGCCCATGGCTCTGCCCCATCCCATAAACTTGCCTGCTGCACTTCCCTGAGACCTGCAGCAATTCAGGGGCCTTTATGCCCCTCTCCAGCCACTGTGCTTGCTGCGGGCAAGCAGGAAGAGACTGAATATCCCACACCAGTCATGGTGCCTGTCTTGGGACTTCCCCTGTTGTGGCCATGACCCCAGGCTGGCTGGAGTGGTCCCTCGAGTGGTCCCATGTAAAACCAAAACAAGCTTTGTGTGTGTGTGAGAAGCAAATACTCACGTAAACACACCATGGAGAGGATCCTGGAGGCATTATAGGGGGGGATACAGTTAGGAAAGACAGGCTGCAGGACATAGTTTGAGAAGGTCAGCGCAATGACGGCCAGACTGGTAGGGTACATGATAAGCACTGTACTCCACAGCAGCAGAAACCTGAAAGACAAGAAAAAGCACAGGAGAGCAGTGTTAGGGATATGCTGGAGGAGGTATTGCATATTTAGCTGTCCAGTGCTTCAGGATGGCAACCAAAGCAGCCAGACTGGCACCTTCATCCCAGTCACACCTAAGAGTCACTTATTTGTGACTCTCCTCATCCCTTTTCCCATGTTCCCAGCACAATCTGGATTTTGATTTAAACATTTCTAATCAAAGCATAGTTTAGGGACATCTGGTAGAGTGAGGATTATTATGCCCAGTGGGCACGCGTTGATTTAGCTCTGTATGCCAAAGCGAAAGCATCTCTTGTGCTTGGGCTGATGTGTCACTGCAGCTGACGGCAGTCCCTACATTGAACACACCTCTGGAGGGTTTCAGCAGGGCGCAAGCTGCACTCTTGGGGCTGCTACTGGCTCCCCACCAGTCACTGGGGGGCTCCTTGTCACTGTTCAGGTTGGCTCTGTGAACTGGGCCAGGGCAGGTTAGTGCTGCAGTGCTCTGCGATCGCTCAGCTGGGGCTCACTGGGTCTGGTTGTCTGCCTTCACCTGCAGCTGAAGGTGATTGCACCAAACAAGGTACCCTTGCAAATATAAAGTATGAGGCAGTTTGTTGTCTCGCGTTGGGAAAAGGGGAAAAATTTATTTATCTTAAAGAGCAGCAGCAGATCTGCCTTTAAAAAAGTATTCTGTTTTAAAATGAAAGTATTATTTCTGTAATAAGAACTAGCTGCTGCAAGAAAGTGAAACCCTTCTTGCCATGTGTGTACACAGAGATACATACACATTAATCCATTCGTATACATGTACAAGTGTAACATGCAGCGATGCCCAGCACAAATGAGGATTGGAAATGACATTTCCAAATAAAACAATATAATTTCTGGGTTACATGGACTGCCCTTTTAGAAGCTGTTCCATCCCCACACACTGCCTGCTGCCAGCCCCTTAAGTGTGGCACTTAAGTTGGGGGATGCTTCCTGATGCTGTTAACATGGGTGCAGGGAGTGCTGCTTGCTGGGTGTTTCTTGGACAGATGTGTTGAGTGTTTCTCAGTTCTTTGTTGTTTCTGATAAGTATGGGGCAACCTGATGCTTCCTTTTTCTTATTAAGTACCAGAGAATTAGTTTGGCAAGCTGGTATGGTGCAAGAGCTTCTCAAATGGCACCACTGGTTTTAAAATTGGGGTTGTTTTCCTCTCATTTCTCATTATTTTCTGGTGTGACTCCTATTATTTTTCTTTTTTTCCTGATTTCTAATATTTTCCACGTGGTTCAGAGCAATTTCCTCCAGTAATTGCTTTGCACTATTTGGTGCTGTGGGTGGTGTACCCAGTTTGGGGTAGCTCCACAGACCCTGCTTCCTGGATGAGTTAACCCAGCTGGTCCCTACTAAGGCTAACTATGACTTAAATATTGCAATTTATTGCAGTAAAAAGCATAATAAATAAAAATATTATTATTAATAATAATAAAACAATAAAATAATACGTAATAAAAATAATAATTTGCTGACAGGGTTAGGATACTGGTGGTGCTGGGCAAGGTCAGGTTAGGCCACATCTGTGGGCCACGGGGTTTGGTGGCAGATGCCACCAGCTCTTCCTTACCACATTTATCTTAGCTCAGGCAACCTGTACAGGCTGAATTCAGCTGGAAGCATTCAGTGAGGAGAATGACTCTGAAAACAGTATTTCAGGCAAAACTGACCCTTGCTTCTATGTTGTAACATGGAGTGTGTTGGTATTGGGTAGAATATGATTTAATGGAAATGTGAATAATTCAGTGGATTTCTGACAGTCATTTTGTTTCATGCTGAATTGAAATACATGCAGGACTGATAACACCAATTAAAGTAAATGCAGAATTTTAGCAGAGGGTAACAAAGTTGTGCTGTCAAATGGGAAGCTCAAATGAGAGATGGCATTAAAATAAGAAAGAAGCTTGCCTAAGACGTGGGCCCATTTTTATCTGTTTTTTCCAGGTAAGCTTTAACCAAAGCCTGGTTCTCAGAAAAAAGATGTCCACACTGCTCACTCAGATCACATCCCTGAACATGTAGCTGTTGGGGCAGGGGATGCACTGCCAAGTGCTTGTCTTGCTCTTGTGGTGTTTGCTGTGACTGGCAGGCAGGAATTAATCCCAGTATTACTACCCAATGCTCCAAGTCTTCTAAGAACTCCTTGCTTTAAAAACACCACATTTTATCATCTTAAGAGTACAATTTCCTTAGTGAAGAACAAGTGTTCCAGCTGTAATTAAGTGACAGAGCGCAGAAATTCCCTGCAGACATAGCTGAGCATCAGCTGTCCTTGTCATCGCAGAGCACACGATCAGGCAAAGGGCGGTGGGCTGCAGGTGTGCTTTCTGCCCTGGGCGGTCATGCAGAAAGAGTGTAACCAGCACAGGGAACTCCGAACCTCCTTTCAGCTTTGAGGGAGATGTCATCATGGCACACTTGGAGTTACTCTGCCCGGTTCTTCAAATGGAAACTGGAGGAACTACTGCCCTGAGGGCTGACTTGTGGCACTGGGGCTGTTAGGAACTGAACCCTGCCTGATAGGCTTTCACAGCTACTCAGTAATGTACAGCACTACAAGACCTGAGAAGTTAAATCTTCTCTTATTGCTAAGAAGTGATAAGGCTGTTAGAAACAGGCTTAAAACAGCTGATTGTAGAGAAAAAGGAGATATAGCCGCGCTTGTGATTTTAGAAACACACTGGAATAAGTGACAGACTGTGGTGGGATGTGCTGCTTTGGGGAAGGTGTGGCATTCATGTGGAAGCATCAGCCATCCCTGGACCAAAACTGACTTTATTTTCAGATATGTCTGCATACTGATTTCTTCACCTGTGTAAAGGAATGAACAGCATGGTCTGATCTGTGTCTCTAATAGTCTACTGGACTTGGTGAAATAGGTTCTCAAACACGTATTTGGGATGTGCCTGTACTCCCAAGAGGATCTCACATCAGATGTAAGGTATAATGGAGTCAAACCACCCTGTGAAAATAGAAAATTACAGCATGCCCTACTTGTGTGTCATTAACAACAGAGAACAGTTTGAAATAGATGCTGTAGTATAGATCACCTTACCACAGGAAAAGCTGAACTGGTTTAAGAAAGTGGGAGCTAGTTTGAATATTATTAAAGTTATCCTACATTGCTGAAAAACTTAACTGCCTTTGGAAACTTCAGATTTTTGCAGCATCAGTGAAAAGGAAACGTAGAAGTATATTTGAAGCATGTTTTACTTGCAGTTTGGAGTGATACTTACTTATCAAAGCTTTGGCTTAGAGCTCTCTGCTGAAAGCAGTCCTACTGATTTGTAGTAAGGACTATGTCCAAACCATTAGGCACTGCTGGTGAAGCAGCTATGCTGGTTGCAACATTATTGCTGAGCATTTGGAAGAAGCTCTATTTATCAGAAATGCACTAGTGAGTCTTTCATGAAGCTGAATTTATTGTCTTCTTCAAGAATACATACTAAGCCTATTACTTACTATTTTAGGTAATGTTCTTTTTATGACCTGTACAGACATGCAAGCCTGTCTGCGCGTAAAATGAGCTGTGCTCTGTGCTCCAGCAGCACAGGATGTGACGCATTGCCGGCTCATACACAAATGCTACTTAAAACCAAGATGATCTAAATGAAGATGAAAGTGGGACATCTGCTCTTGGGTACCAGAGCAGAGCCCAGTGATCAGGAGGCCACCGTCACCTCTTCCCCTGGTCAGAGCTGCCATTGGTGCCCCTCCTTCAGGGTCATCTGTGGGTGAGTTTTGCCATCACCAATGTTTTCAGCAACATTTCAGGCACTGTCCTTCGGCTGCTCTCAGGCTCAGAGCTTCTGCCAGCTTAGGAGATGGCCCTGTCCTGCCTCTCTCTTTTATTCCATTCTCCTTAAATCACACCTAGCAGTGATACGATTTTCTTTTTTTTTCAGTTGCTCAACCAACTCTCAATATTGCCAGGCACAGAAGCTGGGCCATGTAGTACCCCAATGCTGTTACAATCAAATAGTAGTACTTCTTTGTTCCTGTACCAGGAAAGCATAATGAATGGGGATGATTTTGGAGGGCATGGACAAGACAACGGTGGTGAAGAGGAATGTTTGAGCAGGTATGGCATGTACTCCAATAACACACATCTTCATGTGAATAGACCAAACCATTAAGATTTGCTGTTGGTAAAATCCTATGGCAGATGCGGTGAAGCTTTGTGCGCTGAAGTTGACGCTCTTTGCTGTAGAAGGATTAAATCAGAAGAGAAAATTGGCTTTTGGAGAAGCAGTGTTATTTTTCCTTGGGGGGAGGCACAGTGCAGGCTCCCAAAAGGCCCTTCTCAGCTCAGAGTCCCACACATGAGCATCAGCAGGGGAATGGCAGCTTCGAAGTGGAAAACTGAAGGTCCTTGTGAGAATCCCCTAAAGCTGCAGGCTGTAGGTGGTAGCTCAGCAAAGGGCAACAGGGCACAATCCCAGCCTGGCTTCACTGGAGAACTGAGGTCTTCCTTTGTACACCAAAACCCACCTGGAGGCTTCTTGCCTAAGGCAACCCTTCATCATGCTTATGACAGGTTAATTTTCTTGGGAGAAAAGGTGAGGTCTCTTTGCAAAGCAAGAACGGGAGCACTGCTTCCTGACAGGGTTGTGGTTTTTTGACATTGCTTGTGCATTGTAAGCCTGGTCACCGAGTGAGCTGCTGCCTGCTTTGGGAGGTGGGAGCATTGCTCAGTCCCTTGGTAGATGCTGGGTAGCGTTCAGCAACAGGCATGTGTTTGTTACAGCAATAGCATTGCCTGGTGCTTTCTGTCACCAGGCAAATCCTCTGAATGTGGCATAGAGTGAGCTGAGGAACAACTAAAGCCAGGTTTAGCTGTGCTTGATTTCTCATTATTTTTCTCCCCTAGAACACATCATTCTTCTGGCTTTGTGAAACTGATGGTTTCTGGCCTCCTTCACAGGGATATTTCCAGGATATACTGCTTGCGCAGTTTTGTGCTCTTTGTTTTCTTTCAGATCCCATTCTGGGAGCAGGCGGTGGGAGAAGGTGCTGACTGCCTGCTGCAGGATCCCGGGGAGCAGGGATTTGCCATGCAGCTCCCTCCTGCTGTGAGAGAACACACCTTGGTGAAGACAAGCTGAGATTCAGTGGTGGTGTTGCCTCAATCCATGCTGCAACACAAGTGAGATTTTCCCCTGCAAAGTGGGACAGAGTTCAGAGGACTGATTCCTCCAGCTGAAGAAACATGGACTTTTGTGAGAACTAGTATAAGGCAACGGCTTGAGTGTGAAAGAAAACTTGTCACCTAGTGCGTTTGCAGATGGGCAGTACTGAGCCAAGGCTGGCAGGAGAAAGGGAACAGCCCAAGGGACACAGTGACAGCCTGTGTTCCATCGGTGCTGATCATCTCAGCAGCCAGGTCAACTGTTATGAGCTTGTTTGAATCTCAGATGAGAAGGAATGTTCTTTTCTTTTCTCCTTTCTCTAGTTCACAGCCATAGTGGTTATTTTTCCACAAATAAACCAGCATGAGCCATGGCCTCCTTCCTTATGAGTGAGCTGCCCAGAGAGTTTCAGTGCTTCTCTAGTGACCTGTGAGTACAGGCTCATGATTTTATTTCTCTTGTTGAATACACAAAAAATAGACAGCTATAAATGATTACCTTTTCTCACTTGTCTCTTCCTCTCTTAGCCACACTCCTCTGTTAGTGGTATTTTCAAAGAGAAATCATTCTCTGAGTTAGCATTTTCCCCTTTTTGTGTTTCCAACACTTGTTATTTTGTACAGCAATAGTAAGTGAAGCAGCACTGCAAGCAGCTTTGGTCTATGGTAAGTAGCTCTGGCCTGGCTTCCCTCACATGCGAAGCTCCTCAGTACAAGGTACTGATCCTTCAGGGCTGGCACACAGGAATGTCACGAGGACAAAGCATCATTTACAGCATTGTTCTTTCCTGTCAGGAACTTTATTGAATCAGAAAGAGAACAGGAAATGTCTGTTGTCTTCCCTTTGAAGACAGCACCAGGAGGTTTGTATAGGGGCCATTTGGTATTTCTAATGAGAACAGAAAGAATGCTTTTGCAAACGCATTTTATTGACAAATGTTCCCTGTCTCTTCCAAATCAAATGTCTTTTCCACATAAAATGCTTAATATAAACATGTTTCCAAAAGACTTTATAGAGATAGGGTACTTACCCAGCTAACCCACCGAAGATCTCTGTGACGTAGGAATAATCCCCTCCTGATTTGGGGATAGTGACTCCCAGTTCAGCATAACATAGCGAGCCAAGGGCAGCCACCCCACCACCAAGCACCCAGATAATGAGAGCAAGTCCCACTGAGCCGGCATGCTCCAGGACTCCTTTTGGTGAAATAAAGATCCCAGAACCAATGATGTTACCTGGAAAGGACAAAAGGTTTGCAGTGAGGCAGAAGAAAATGAGAAATGCTCTTTTCTTTTTCAAAGGGGGGGGGGGGGAAAGCCCCCACAGCCCCCAGCAACCCCAAGCACTCCCCTCCAAACACTCTCTTCCTCTTCATAGCATGATTGTATTTTATCTGGTTGCATCCTGGGGAAAGTGTTGGCATTTTTCAGCAATCAAGGGCAATAAGCATGTGCTCAGCAATGCTGAAGCATGGTGAGACTCTGTTGAGCACCTGTGTTTGCAGCTAACAGTTTTGCACTTTGATTCCTTCAGAGTGGAATCTTAAACAAGGCCCACCTTTGCGGGTGGGGGGAGGTCAAAAAACATTAGAGCATTATCTATAATGTAGTGGTCAAGCAGTGCTCTTACTACCAGGGCATGTTCAAGATTTAGGAAGGGGTAATGGGTTTAAACTTAAACAGGGGAAGTTCAGGTTAGACATAAGGAAGAAGTTCTTTGCTGTGGAGGTGGTGAGGCACTGAAATGGGTTGTCCAGGGAAGTTGTGAATGCTCCATCCTTGGCAGTGTTCAAGACCAGGCTGGACAGAGCCTTGGGCAACATGGTCTAGGGTGAGGCACCCCTGCCCAAGACAGGGGGTTAGAACTGGATAATCTTAAGGTCCTTTCCAAACCAAACCATTCTGTGACTCTATGTGCTTGAAAAAGTAATCTCAAAGTCCAAAAACCTAGAAATTCATTAACACTTTAAACTTGCAATACCTGTGCTGCGCAGTCATCACCCACAGATTTGTAAAGGGATATTGTGGAGGGAGTAAAATGTTGGACAATGTGGACTTTGTCCTGCTGATTTTGTCTGATTAGCATGAGCCGTGGCAGTGCTGGGTGTAGAAAGGGAGTGCTGGATTTCACAGATGCTCTTTGTTCACATGGGGCCAGGGCATGGTTGTCCTTCCAGGCCAGCAGAAACCACTCTGCAAGTGGTGCTTAGTGGCTGCTCAGTGTCTTGAAGGAGAGTTTTTATCATCAGGCTTGGGTTTTTTTGAGCAATATCTAAATAGTGCTTCTCCCAAAAGGATGTGAAGATCCTGCTGTCCTAAGACTCCGATGAGGGTTCTCTTTTTCTATGAGTTAGTATTAAAATACTCACAAAGTTGACTTTATATGCATTTCTTATCAGTGCAGTCATAAAAATAAAATATTGGATGCTGGGTGTTTAGGCTGGTGGCCAGGTTGGGCCCAGCAGCTCTCAGTCCAGAGACTGTAAAGTAGGATGTGAGGGATGGAGGTTCGCACTGAGAGGCACTGAACCAGAGAAGAGAAGTCTGTAAATATACAGACAGTATTTGTAAACAGTACATTTTCTGTGTGCACAGGCTGCTTTTTTTAATGTCCATGATGCACAGATAAGGTTAAGCCAGAAATCAATGTCTTAAATGGCAATGGAGGAGATTGAGGGTAGAGCTCAGAAAAAACTTGGAAATGTTGAGGTTTTTAACTGTGGAAGGAGTCCCTAGGAAAGACCAACGCATCTCCCACCTGCAACATCCTAGTGCAGCTGGGATGGACAGCCACCAGGACCAGAAGCACATTCTATGCATTTAACAAAGAAGAGGGACATCGGTGTTAACAAAACTAGATCATACTAAAACAACAGTAAAATTAAACATAGCTGTTCCTCAGCTGAGCTAGCACAGGCAGCCGTAAGCACTGCTGCAGCATTAATCACAGCAGCCTGTGCTGAAGTAATGGGTTATGATGCGGATGAGTTGCATGATATCATTCATAGCACTAATAGGTCTGTTCGGGATCTTCCCTACTGGGAAGCTACAAGGCTGGAGTGGTGAAATCTTTCAGGAAGACAGATGAGGAATTAATGTCTTGCAAAAGCACATATAATACTTGTTAAAATTTATGGGGCTTTTTGGTCATAGTTTCTCCTGCTGGCTGAAGCATTGCAACATACTTAAGCTTTTCTGAGAGACTGTTTGTGCCTTGTTCAAGAACAGTAACAAATCTTGAATTTAAGCTGAAAAGAAATACCTGCCTTAAGAGTTTAAAAACTGCCTTGGCAGTCTTTGATACTGCTGTGTGCTGCAGCTGCAACAGTTATATATCTGGTGGAAGGCCCTAAGTTATAAAGGACCCTTAAAAATGATCTGCTGCCTACCAGCATAGGTACCTGTATGTGTCTGCTTTTGACAGATCAATGTACCTGAAAATACTGCAGTTTTGGGGAGCATGTTGAACTTGAGGCATACTGCTTTTCACCACAACAGATCCGTAGTTTTTAACTGCCCCTTTGGGATGGGACAGTATTCCTTTCTGGCAGCTGCAGTACTAAACAAATGGGAATTGTGAACACATGGAAATTGCCCAAAGATAGAATAACTCATAAATGAGTCCTCCGGCTCCCCCCATGCTGTCTCCTCCTGCTCAGTGCTCTCTTTCACCTTAGCTCAGGTTTACTGCTAATTTTGGCAGCAAATAGCAGATGCACATACACATCCTGCAGCAAGCTCCTGCTGAGACCTTCCTGTGCTTCGTGCCACCTCTTCACTCTGTCAGTATTTTCTGGATGAAATCCATACACAGCTTAGCATCCCCCAAACTGATAACAGGCGAGAAATCCAGAAAACCCCCAAGCTGGCATGCAGCATTGCAGTGTGGTGTCCCTGCAGCCCTGGGCTGATGGACCCAGGTAAAGGAGACGAGTCTCAGCAAGGTGTAACTGCAGAGGTAAGGTGGCGACAGTTGTCTGGCACGGTGGTAGTAAGTGCAGTCTAAATGCATTGACAGAGAGTCTATGGCATGTTTTTCTTAATGCTTGCACTCAGCACTGTCAAAGACCTGAATTTCTTTGGGTTTCCACCTCTAGCAAAGGGCACTGCTTGTCCCTTGCAGCCTGGGTAGTGAGGGGTATAGGCAGTGGGGATTCACTCAAACCCAAACTGCTGCAGGGAGTAGGCACAGCATGGCTTAGAGTGATGCTCTCCTGTCATGGCAAGACTACCAAAGCAGTCCTCCTTGCGTGCAAGTCTGTAGTGAGCTGGAAACAGCTCGTACTTTTTGTTTATGAATAATGCTTTTTGGGTGCAGCTACCTGAAGGAGCAGGACAAGAAAGAACAGGCAGCCTTCTGCATGGTCCTTGCACACAAACATTCACGGATTTATTTTCTTGTTAAACTAAGTAATTAGTCATATTTTAAAAGAATCTTGCATCCTTCATGAATGAATATATGATAAGGCAAAATTCTCTTCCAAACACATTATGGATTTCCTATTGTTTTGCTCTTGCAACATGTACAAAAGCCGTAGCAGCCCCAGTGGAAATGCTACACTCCTTCTGACAACAAAATGTTCTCATGGAAACCTGCCATGAATGTGGTAAATGTGCCTGGGAAGCACAGCTTCACTCGGCTTAGGACGTGTTTAAAAATAGATATGGTGGAGATGCTGAAATGCTCCAAGAAAATGAAACGGCAGAGACTGCCTGATGAGCAGCAGTTTTCAGGAGGTCTCCCGTTCCTTAGCAGAAGTTCTTGCGTCACAAGACTTACCAGTAAGGCAGATGCTTTACCTACAAAAAAGTGTCTCAAAGCAAGCCTCAGTCAGCAGGAACTGAGGGAATTCAGTGAGCGTCTCTGGGGCAAGAATGAAATTGGCTGTGCTGTTGAGGGAGGCTGTTGTTACCGTGCTCACTGTGTCAGGGCTACCTTGTTTTGGCTCTTCTAGAGCCAGTACGCCTGATATTCATTGCTTTTATTTTTAATTCTAAGATGTGAAAAGATGGAAAAAAAATATTTCCTGTAAAACAGCCACTTTCTCTGCTCCTCCATGGCCTCTGCTACAGTTTCTTGCTAAAAAAAACCTACTTCTTTGAACCAAGAATGCTTGAATTACATATGTAATTCAACATTGTAATGTACATTGCCTAAGCTGATGCTGATGCATTCACACAACACAACTGCTTGGGAAAAGTAGATCTATTCTGCGGTTGTGGTGTGTGTGCCCAAGCCCACTGCAGATGATCAATACATTCCACCAGCCACAAAAGTGGAGATGGAAAAAGATGGGGCCACGTGAAATGAGACAGGTGAAATGTGCCAAGGGGGAGAGAGCAGGACGATGAGCCCGAGTCTGTGTCTGTCTGCTTGGCACGTGAAAAAGTTTCTGGTAGTAACAAAACGATAAAGATACTCATTTCCTCATCCCTTTCCTGTTCCTCACCTTAAACGAGTATTGGTTTTCTGCAGGACAGAAGCTGACCTCAACCCAGCACTGTGTTGTGTAGCACCAATGAGCCTTGCAAAGACATCCTGTAAAAATACAGACCTCTGGAACAAACCCTCTTTCTGGCCTGGTCAGTTGAGACTTTGTAGAAGTAAGATTTGAGAGCCTTGAACCTGACAAATTTTGTGAGCTTGGTTTTTTGCTTATTCACAGAAACAATGGTCTGTGATGGGGGCGAGGAGAAAGGTAGACCTTGCAGATATGCCTGCTTGTTGTTATAGAAAAGCATTTTGTTCTTAACTTAGAGAAATTGGCCCAGAAGGTTGCTCAGGAGCTGGGCCAGGGTCAGCAAGACCTTGGATGATCCGGGTAAGATCTTAGAAGCGATATATTTTGGGCTATTTTACTTGCCTTCTCTGTTTTGTATTTATTAATTTTCTTTAAGGCTGCAGTGTTCAGATCTTGACAGTTTTACAAAACAACTCATGAAGGCCAGGAACACCATTTTAAACAAAAGCTGAGGTTCTCGTGGAATAATACCTCTTCAAGAGTTATTGTAAAAGTGAAGAAGGAAGGGCAAGGAACACTTAGATATATGACAAAATATTGTGTTGTACATAGATGGGAAAGAGTGCGTATTGTGGTGACTGACTATGGTGAGACAATAGGATACAGATAATAGAAAAGTCCCATGATACAGGAATTTATGCTTTTTTATTCTATTTTTTATAAAGCTGAACACATCTTTTCCCAGCTGCCCTTTGCATGTGGTGCTGTAACCTTTTGAACTATGAGAGAGCAGCTGGGGCCAGGTTTTGATGTTCTTCAATGTAACTATGGGAGTTGGAACTCATCTTTAAAACAAAAGCTGAATTCTCATTAAAACACTTCAAGAACTGCACATTGAAGGAAAACATTACCATGCTTGTGCGAAAATAAAGAAAGCTGGTAACACTCTGCATATTCAGCTGGCATTCAAAGTCCTTAGGGCATCTTTTATTTATCTGCAGCACACCATCCACATGGACTGTAAAAGTAATGGATCTTGCAGCCTGTTGAGAGCAGTTCTTAAGGAATGGGCTTACTGATTGTTTTTAGAGACCATATTTCTGATAAAACTAAGCAATTTCCTGTGTGGTTAGCAAAGAAAAATATCACTTACGCCTTTTTACTGCTTGTGTACTTCTTTAAAGGTCTGTGGTACATCTGAAATTCTGAATGGGTCTGTAATATGGACTAGAAATTGGTCTAAGCAGCCTTCCCCTACAAAGTGAAATATTAACAAAGAAATTCTGCATCCTTGTTCTGGGCCATGGTGAAGTAAATCACCTTGTGGCCTGTTGTTCCTTGAAGGATTACAGCAGGCAACGCTCCTGAAGAACTGTGTATTCATGAGCATAAACCCTGCCAGACTCCTGCTTTTATCAAGTGCTGTTTGTTTTCCACAGGAGATGGTTCTCCAGCACTTGAGGTGGGTCATGCAGCACTCAGGGGCATGCTGGGGGTAATGGCTGTGGGAGATGTGATGCTTAAAGGCAGCCACTGGCAGAGGGAAAGCCTGCGATACCAGTGTGTCTTTCCTTCCTGCAGAGAGGCATCCCATGGTATTGAATCAGACTGGAAGTTAATAAGACAGCAGTTGAACACAGTAGTTGGTATCATCACAGATTATATCCCCAGGTGTATACTGGGCATTTCATTGCTACAGTTGTAACAGATGGTCTGTGTTTGGGTATCTGGGCTATGGAGGCCAAGTGCAGAACATGAGGATTTTCTTTAAATGAAAAGTTTGAGACCAAACTGGAAGAAATTCTTCCCTGTGAGGGTGCTGAGGCGCTGGCACAGGGTGCCCAGGGAAGCTGTGGCTGCCCCATCCCTGGCAGTGTTCAAGGCCAGGTTGGCCGGGCTTGGAGCAACCTGCTGTAGTGGAAAGCATCCATGCACATGGCAGAGGGTTGGAACTGATGAACAATGCAGTCTGGGATTTAGTTACAGCTTTCTTTTGATATACTGATATACTGTCTCCTCGGCAGCAAATACAGTTTTCATTGGTAGCTGTAAATAGAAGACTAATCTAAAGTCTACCCATCCTCTCAGAACTCCCACATTTAAGTAGACATTATTCAGGCCAAGAGGATGACAGTCTGTGCCATTGCTTCAAGCAGCTCTCTTATAAATGAATGCTGGAGCTTTGCATCCTGCCTTGAACTTAATAAATAAATATATCTTATTTGAGTATGAAATATTGTAAAGCTTTGTGATTACGGCTTAACAACAACAACAAAAGCCTAATCAAAAGGAACCACAACTTACAAATTGTTTAAATCTGAATTAAATATGAAGTGGATTAGGTCAGTAATGGCGATGATGTAACTCATCATCGTGGATATTGGTTTATGGATTTATGGATTTACTTAGCAGAGAACTGCTAAACTAAGCAGCCTCCAGTGCCTCTAATTGTCAGCTGCCAGTTGGCCCGCAGGAGTTAAACACTCCTAATTGAGGACATTAGTGACCACTTCTGGTTGACACTGCCTGTGAACTCAGGCCACAACACACCTACACAACCAGCCAAGAAGTGACCCGTGTAGCTCAACACTTTGGGGCTAACCAGAAACCTCGTGGCAGTCCCAGCAGCTCTACTTGTTTACTAGAATAACCTGGCTCTGGGTGACCTCGGGCTCTGACCTGACCCACGTCCCAGCAGTGCTGGCCACTGAAGCTGCACTGCAGCACGTAATGGGACGGATGGGCACAAAGTATTGCTCAGCCTTTGCCCTGCTCCTCTCCAACTTATCAACACAAGTGCCACATTTAATACATGACATTATAACTGCCCTCTCCACCCCCAATTACAATACAAATGGTAAATGAAGTTCTGAACCCACAAAGCAGCCTGGCCTAAAAAATTACCAGGCTGTAGGGACTCTGCTGAACTAAAAGCAGCAAAGACTCCAAGTGTGTTTTCTTAACCTTTATACAAGCATGAATTCAGGCTATGCGGCAGGGTTTTAGATATTTTATGTAATGGCCTTGAATTTCTTTACTTTTGAATAGCATTCAGAAAACTCTTAATAAAGAATGAAGAATAAAAGATTCTATGGAGCTTGGCATTAAACTTCCTATGCAAGTAAAACTGTAACTACTGTACCAGTGGAAAATGAATTATGGCTCCTCTTGCTAATACGTTTGCAAAGGAAAACTGAAAAATGTCTGTAAAAATAACAGTGATAATTTGATGTCTGCAGGGACTGGTATTTAACAAAATAAAGTTATTTTAAAATCTGACTTCAGTTCAAATATTTATGTTAGAATTCCTAGCAAGTAAGAACATGACCAGTCATTATAAACTGCAATTCCAGCATTCCAAGTGTATTTTACTGGGTTAAGAACTTATAATCTGATTATGCTACACCCAACTTTAAAGATTTAAAAAATGAGGCTACTTGAAATAGTGACAGAAGTGTTTTATTCAACTTGTCAGAGATTTATAAGGAGGATGTTTGCCTGTTAAGCACTAGAATACAGGTGTAGTCCAGAACAGCTTGAAGTACCAAGGTTTTCTAACAATGGAGGCGTGGGGAGAAGAGGAAACTGAGTAAAGGAACATAAATATTTCAGGCATAAACCCACTAATAAGGAGTGATGCAGTCTTACACAGGGTCTGATGGCCTGGTGTCATAGTAGGGTTACATTTTGGAATTGCGCAAGGTACTGTAGATTTCTGTCAGTAATTTAAATATCTATACATAAAATGTTGCCATTTTGTATTAATTTTTGGTACTGTGATATTATCTATTGCTATATTATATTGAGTTTTGATATTTTATATTACTCTTTGGTATTTGTATATAATTTTTTGATATACATTAAACTTTGATGCCTACATATTAAATCGAGCCACAGCACCCTCAGAAGGATGCTTGCAATTGATCGTATCGCCTTAGAATATGTAATGAGCCAGATTCCGTTTCCTGCAAGCCCGCTTCACTTAATTAAAACCAGCAAAACCGCTTTAATGAACGTAAACGCACTGGGGGACAGGGCCAGCATCAAGCCCCGCCCCTCTCGCCTCGGCTGCAGCCAGCCCGCCCCCTGCAGGCCGCTCCGCGCATCGCCGCGAACAGCCTGTCCCGCCGCGGAAGGGCCCAAAAACGAGAGAGAAAGGAGAACATCAGGCAGTGCCGCCCGCTGGGAAGCATCAGGGACGGAAAGTGCCTATTATCCGGCGAATGTGGGGAGCTGCGGCGCGGATGGGATTTCATTCTGGGGATGTTACTGTGGCTATCATGTTCTTGGTATGGTGTTTTCCCCAGCGTTGTCATCAACTCGTTTGCAAGACGACAGCATGGATCTTTCCCTTGGGAGACAATCGCCTCTGCTTTCTTGTCTTTGATATTTTAAGAAAACCTAAGTCTGATTTAAAGGCAAACAGCAGAACTAGCACAGGCATGCTACTGGTACCTGGTGGCTGTGCTGCAGTGATTTCAGGGGTGTTCAATAAGGGAATTGCAGCCCCTAATTCAGCGGGGCTGCAATTAGATGAAAAATTCAGTATCTACATATGATCAAACCAAATTTATGAGAACTGCCAACCTCAGTCTTCCTGGGACCTTTAATACTTACGGGGCTGTTTGAATAGTTCTTTAAAGGTAGTAAGCTGCATATTTGGCATACAAGGTGTATAAACTGCTTAATAACAACTGTTAGTTCAGAATCACTGTCCACCAGAGGTGGAAAGCAGCCTCAGAGGAACGCAGGCCTTGCCCAACCTGCACTGCGTTTAGGGGACTGTTATGCCTGCTGTTCAGGTAAAACCTGCAGCTCATGGCATGAAGTGACTGTGCTCAGGCCATTACTAGCCCAACCTCTGTCAAGTTACCCAATAGCTTAAAACCAGAAAATGTGGTGGTTTAAAATTTCTCCCTTTCTGAAAGGGGATGCTCTTTTATCTTGTTTTTGTGAAATTAGTGCTAATCTGCCAATTGCTTTTCTTCTACAAAAGAGGGCTAACCAAGAGAAACTTCAGAGAAACTTCAATGAAGCTTTTGAGTGTCTGTTTTGGTAACATGATTGTAAAGATTGTTCAGACTGGAAAAAAGAAAGCTCTGAGAAGACCCTAGAGCAGCTTCCAGTGCTTAATGGGGCTGGAAAGGGGCTTTTTACAAGGGCATGTACTGACAGAACAAGGGGGAATGGCTTTAAACTGACAGAGGGGAGAGGCCTGGAGCAACCTGGCCTAGTGGAAGGCGTTCCTGCCCGTGGCAGGGGGTTGGGATTGGATAAGCTTTAAGGTCCCTTCCAACCCAAACCATTCACCGATTCTATGAAAATAACCTGCTGCTTGAATACCCTTTGAAGGAGGTTACTCTGGCAGGTGCTGACTGTAGTACTGTACATACCTCACTGCAATAGAGTCAAATGCCAATGCTCCTTTAACCAAATGAGCACTGGGAACTGTGATCCCATTCTCTGGCTTGCAAGCACCCTGCTCTCCTGAGTACATACATGGGCATACACTGGGTGTCACAGATTAATGTACAGACCTGTGTTCAAAATTGCAGGGCCCAGTTGAGCACCTGGAAGGGGACACGGTTGTCCCAGTCAGTCAGTGCTCACCCCCACCTGTGTAATGCCTCCCTGTGCTGGAATTCAGAGACCAAACATTTAGATAAGGTGTGCGGAGGACAGACCTGCACCAAGGTAGATAAATGGTCAGGAGGTGCAGGGATCAGGTCCCTTAGGAGCATGTGAAACAATGAAGGAGAAAACGGACATCTGCTAGTGCATGGTTTTATTCTGTTTTATTTGAGTAACGCTGCTGCAGTGTGTTTATATCAAAGGAGAAGTTAAAGCCTGTATGATAGCATTTTTGTTGTTCTAAATCAAGAACTCCTTTTATTCTGCTAATCCTTTCACCGGCTGCAGGCTCTGTCTGCTCTTTTCAGGCACACAGTCCTCTGCTTTATTTCCTGCTCCTCTGTTCTGATTCTTGTACTTGGTCTGATTTCTCCACTTCCTTAACTTCTGACTTGTTCTCCTCTTCTCTTGCCAGTGTTGGGATATGTGGGCTGCATTTCATTACCACGAAGAGCAAACCTCAGGCTCCCATACCCTTCTCTATACACTGCAATGATAAGGCAGGAAAGTATTGGGAAAAGTGTTCTCCTAGGGAAAGGGTGGCATTTTCCTTGGGATATTATCAAAGGAGTAACACTGACTGCACTACAGCATGCTGAAAGCAGCCTGTGCAGAAGTCGGGCTGTGTATCCAAGTGGGGATTACCACCAGCCAACTTCATTTATATTGCACCTTCCTTTCCTCTTTTCTCCCTTGACACTGGGGACCTTGAGCAGGGTTTCTGGCAGGGCAGTGCTGCCAGGTGAAGATGAGGGGGCCACAGCAGAGAGGTGTGGAGCAGTTGTTCTTGGTGATTCCCACTTCATTGCCACTGGCAGCAATGCAGGGGGCTGCAGGGAACAGGAGCTCACACTACCACCTTGGCTGTAGGACTTCAGCACATAAAGGAGCGACTGTGACCCTTGAAGCAAAGCACTCCTGTGACATTAAAGAAGGCCTCAGCCCTTGCACCAGCTCCTAAAAAGGGTGGATTTAGATTAAATATTAGGAAAAAATTCTTCCCTGTGAGGGTGCTGAGGCGCTGGCACAGGTTGTCCAGAGAAGCTGTGGCTGCCCCATCACTGGCAGTGTTCAAGGCCAGGTTGGACAGGGCTTGGAGCAATCTGTTCTAATGGAAGGTGTCCCTGCCCGTGGCAGGGGGTTGGAACTGGGTGAGCTTTAAGGTCCCTTCCAACTCAAACCAGTCTGGGATTCTATGAAACCTACCTTGGTGCTGTGAGAGAGATGAGTAGGAAACCCCTCTAACATTCCTAAAATGCTTGGGTTGCCCTGGTAAGAGAGTGCAGCGCTGCTCACTGCTCTCTATAAACAGTGCAGCTTTACGCTGTATTAGCCCTTGTTATCTGTCCCACATGTTTTCTGTGCTCTCTGGTCCTCAGGAACCTGAGTTAGAATTTTACCTGCCAACAGCAGAAATGTGTTGTTAAATCCTCTGGTGCAGAAATAAGGAGTTCCTAATGCCGTGCATGCATGCTGCAGGAGGTGGGGGGTCTTCTCTAGAACACTGCATGATTACTGATTAGTCCCAGATAAATCCTGATTTTAAGGAAAGCAGCTGATAGTGGGACAAGGTCCCACCACAGTGGCTTCGGAGGCAGATGCCGGCCAACGCAGCTGTCTCAATGTTTGTCCCTTGGCTGAGAAGTCCCACAAGTGCCAGCTGTGCCTCTGGGACAGCTCTCACTGTGCCCTCTGCACCTGCAATGATTTTCAATGTTTATCAGGATGAAAAGCAATCACAAAATGCTGCTGTGAAGCTCATCAGCTCGGCTTTAGCAACAGCCAAAGAGTTCAGCTGTGTCGGGGAGTGCTGAGCATCAGAAAAAGGCAGTATGACACACACAGCTTTTTGCCAGCTCAGACTCGTCAGCCCTACTCGTGCCAATGGCAGAAACCCTTACACCATCTTTGAAGCATAATTTGTTTAATGGAAAATGCTGTATTTGGTTTTTTTCCTTCCCCCCACCAGAGCTCTACTCTTCTTGCTCACTGACTGAGCACGGTAAACAGATTGCTTCAACACTGTGGAAAAGTGATGAGCAACTGCTGCCCAGTGGGAAAGACTCCTCCCGTCCACTCAAAGCTGTCGGTCTCATGGAAGCATCATCATTTGCTTCATTAGAAAGGTGAAATAAAATGGCAGTAGGCAATGTCAAGAGTTAGCACACTAACACAAGTGCAGAGAAGAATCTTTCTTGTTCTTCTAGCAGAGGAAACCAGCCTGGAAGCTGGCATCATCTCTCTGACCCCCACCCTGCTCCACAGCTGCTGCAGCAACTCCCCACTTACCTCTCAGAGCATCATTGCAGCTTTTGGTGAGAAAAATGCTCCTGCTGGTGAATGAAGAACTCTGCCTCTCAACCCTTGTCTGTGTCTACCAAGAACCCACACGTGAGCTGTGTTTGCCCCAGGGTTCTGCAGAAGCAAGGGGACATGGGGGCACTCACAGGGCAGCATTACAGGAATGAGCAGGTCTGGAGAAAAGTCACAGCTTGAACTGATTTGCTGAACTGTAAATAAGGCAAAACTCATTTCCCACTCCTGACACCGATTTTCTCTCAAATTACTGGGGTTTGTGCCTTCTGCTCTGACCCTACATACATGAGCCTTGCAAAACTGTACTTAGGCCAGTTGGTGGGTTTTTGGACCATGTTTGTGTAGCTTCTGCAAAGCTTTGACATTATAACAGGGGATCCATTAAGAAGAGCATCTCTAAACCAGGTATCACTTTATCCTCAGTCTCTGAAGGGGTATAATGGGAATTCAAGTATGTTAAACTTTTGAGATAAAGCCTAGTCCTCAGTATTGTCCTAAAAAGTGAAAGGGATAAATGTTGAAAGTGTCTTCCTGAAATTCCAGGCAATACATACTTAAAACAAAGCAGTATGAAAATAGCAGTAACAAGCCATTCAAATACAGCAACTGTTGTGCTATACCTCAGGTTACATTACTGGGAAGAAGGATTGATCTCCTGCAAGCTCTACTGCCATTGCCTGGGATCTTACACAAACCTTATTTTGGATGCAGATGTAAACAAACATGAGCTGTTTAGCAAAGTTTGCTGTTCTTGCAGGTTTCTCAGCTCCTTCATTGGAAATCATTACAGCTGTCAAGTTTACATGTTTCTGTTGTAGATCTGTGTTAGCAAATTCTGGTGTAGTTAGTTTTACCTCTATCAGCATGGTATCATTACATCTCTGAATGGCTTTCTTTCCATTCCAGCAAAGAACGCAAAGATAGGCTTATGTTTCACTATGGTCAATGAACTGAGGTGGAAGTTAAAAGTGAAAAACTGGTATTTATGCTTCCTGGCATGTCCACTTGCATAATGATTTGATTTAAAGCTTGCACTTAATTTTAAGTGCACTTTAGTAACTAGTTCAAGCTGGGCTTAAATGAAATTTACAAATACATATCAGCTTAGTATATGCACTTCTACAGGCATCACTTACAATGATGTATTGCTATCCTCATCTATTTAGAAATTGGTGCTGACTTGTATCTTGACTTAATTTTAAAATATTTGTTTAAAGAACACATTTAGGTAATTTTACTGACAAGAGCCAGAAACCTTTTGTTTTCCAAAAGAAATGGCAACTTTTCTTGATGCTCTTAAATATCTATGATCTGGGAATTCAAGGAAGATGCCAGATGCAAAATACAGATTAGTGCAGACCTGAACACCCCTGCCATCACAACGTGTAGGAATGTAGTACAGTACACTTCTGTTCTAGCTCTGCCACAGACTGGAGATATTTGATTTGTCGTGTTTTCCTTCTCTCCTAGTTTCCTAAAGCAATAGACAGATCAGGTCAAAGCCCAGTAATTAATAAATGTTTGCTGCTCTGTAATGACAGCATGAAGCAAAACACTTTAATTCCCAAACTGGCCAGATAAAGCCTCTACCAGTAAAGAAAGAGTCTTATCCCAGCATGGGCCATACCTGAGCTCTGCAGGAACAGTGAACTGGACCAGGTAATGCACAGAGTGAGGTTGTTAGAGCCGGAATGCTGCCACCCATCTTTGGGTATTTTATTATCTCTGACATCCATTAGATTTGCTTTTAAAGCTGATGTTAGAAATGTAGACGTTATTCTGCTTGAAGTAGGTTCTTTATAAATATCACTTTACAGAAGTTGTGTCATTGGTTTGGGTTTTTTTCAGGTCTGGTGCTTTTGAGCAGCTAAATCTGAGCCAAAAGGTCCCCGGACTATCACAGAAGGCCACAAAGGTAAATGTAGGAATCTCAATAGATGGTGTATTCAGAAACGCCTCTTCAGGGAGGTCCTGGGAGTTGGGGGCTGGAAGCGGATTTGCCTTGGTGTGCCACTTCCCCTGTCAATTCAGAGGGTCCCTCAATTGACAGAGCTCAGCAGCTCCTGTGCCCTAACTGCAAGCTGCCACAATGCTGTTTGGTCAATGACAGGTGTTTTCTTTATTAGGTTTGTGGTATGAGGAGTGTACAAGACTATCCTCTTATAACTTTAATCAGTGAGAACAGATTACACATGTCACCATTGCTCTTCACTATGCTGTGCAACCTGAACACAGTACAGTGTATTCTCACCAAACTTCACTGCAGTATGACTGCCAGTCTTGCTCAGCTATGTGGGTAACAAAGGATTAATGTGCTTTGTACCTAGCTGCTTTAATTTAATTTAGAAGCCTGATCCTAGGAGACAGAGAGGTCCTGTACTCTTGTTGACTTCAGCAGGATTTGAAGGACTTGGGACCAGTTAAGAAAACGGTCTTTAATATTCAGTCTGGAGCCCAAGCATGTGAAGTGGAGCTATTCCTTCTGTATGGACTTGTAAGATGTGCAGGATTTGAGTACCTTTTGTAATAGTCTGCTTAGATCTTAATGTGTTGCTAGGGAACTAGCTGTGTCCACAACCAATAAACATGTAGACGTTGTGTCCCAGGGGTCTCTGGCAGAGTTTACCATAAGAAATGGCTTTACTGCAACAAGATCTACTACTGGTAGTACAAAAAAAGTAGTTTGTCAGCTTTTTTTAAATTACAAACATTTTAATTCCATCACATAAATACAAACCCCTTCTAGGCTGAAGGCTAAGCAAGTGATGACACTGCTCACAATAAAATACTTTCCCCTATCCTTTAAAATATTGATTCAGCTATTTTTTGAATTTACTTGAGTCAAAGTGCAGTGTTTGGAAGCTTAACAAGCTTGGATACTTTTTGCTCTCTTGCATTAACTAAAGCTACTACTATTTTCAAGACAGTTATAAAAAGAGCTCATTATTTGTTTTCAAAATGGCTTTTCAGGCTTTCAGGCTGCACTGAAGAGTATCAGAAATGATGGAAGTTTTGTGTTTATGGAGCCCTAGAACACCATTTCAGAAATGAACTTATCTCACTTTCATGGACATTTGTACTGACTGCTTTGTTTTAAATTAGGGATAAAAGAAGTCTGAAACCCCAACTACCAAACAAATAAATCTGCTATCAAAAAAGGACAAAATCTGGGCAGGAAAAAAAAAAGTTATATGGAAATGAAATGCAGTCTGAGATGACCTCCCTAAGAACAAGCAAGCAAACTCTGTTCTATTAAGCTCTCAGGAGAGCTGCTAAAGAATTTTGAAATAATCCAGAAAAGGATAGTAATAGAATTATTGCATTCTTCTAAGTGCATTCTTTGCAACTCCCTAAAACTGATCCCTTGGGTACTTTGCATAAAAGGATAAATGTTTGTGATATAGAAGCACACAGCTTAAAGCTGCAAGTTATCATATTCCTTGGCAATCATTATCTTCAGGTTTATGGAAAAGCATATATTGATCCTTTCCAAGGCATGGGTTGTCAGGGAGGCAAGGAACACTCTTCTGAATTCATCAGCCTTACTTGTGGGGCCTGAGCAGGAGCAATCTCACAGCACAATATATGCCATTAAAAACTCGTCACATAGGACACACGCTAACAGCTTTTTCTCCTTGTCTCATGGTGGTTGCACAATGTAACAGCAAAAAGATGGAAGGCACTTAGGAACTATAGGAGACAATCCGACTAGTGATGCTTTTCCTTGTCAGACCTGTAGCTGGCATGTCGTGCACATGTATTCAAGTGCAATGACCTTTTTGCAAAACTGCTTAAGTTACAGAAAAGCTGTTTCAGTATTCAGGGTTCAACCCCTGTCCTCCACTGTCAGAAAGCATCTTTATATTTAGAGCACGACTTCTTCTAGCCTGACTGCTCATCCCTGTGTGATTATCTGACCCAGAGTTAATGTACTAGAGTAATTAACACATCTGAGAGTTGTCCAGTGTCACAGGCAAACTAGAGGTTTTGTGATGGGCAGCCTTGTGACATTCATTGTCATAGAGGATATAACATAGTGGATTTTAGTTCTCTGACCCAGTGTATTCAACAAAATGAGATTCTTCCTTAACTTGATTTTTCCCTGGCTTTTGTGACTATAAATAAGGTCCTTACATTGTTCAAACATATTTTTTTGCGGTATATTGTATTAAGATGTTTGGCCTGATCAAGATTATGCGGCTTCATGTAACTGATGAAAGAGCTATTGTTTTCCATGGCAGAAAAGCTGCCACTCATCCAGATCCCTGACCTATTTCTGGGAGTCAAAAGTAACCTTTCTGAAGTCTTACAGATTTTTCATGCTGTGTTTCACACTGTTGATCTTGAAGCCCCCTATCTGAAGTGTGATTACAACCGTATTTAAGGATCAGTTAAAAAATTTCAACTTAATCTTCAGATGTAGAAAGATTCTGTTTTTCCTTGTATTTTGGCGCTATTCTGAAGAAACCATTAAATGAATCAGAGCAGTTCAGCCATGGGGGTTCTTCCATTACTGAGTGATAAAAGAAATTCCTCTGGCTTAAACATCACCAGTGTATTCCTCTCCACTTTTCTCTCTCTGAGACACAGCGGAATTTGTCTGTATTGTTGGAAATTGATGATGAACCATGCCCAGGAGCAGTAATTTAGCCATCTCACCCTAACAGTAGATTGGGCCATTCATTACATTGAAATCAGAAAAACAGAATCTACAAGTTCCTGAAGATGGGAACAATTTGTAACCTTGCTTTTCAGCCCTGACTTACAGAGGCCAGTGCCAGCAAAACGGATCAGGAGAATAAACTAATACCGCATAAAACTTTTGTAGAGGATGTCAGATGAAGAAATGTATTTACCCGTATATATGGCTTTCCTCTGCAGGAGAACAAGCCTTGCATATTAGCTCTGTTTTCTCACTACACAAAGATGGATACAGGCATTTAAAAAGGAATTAGGATGCTGAGATGCTCAGTCCATGCTGGATTGCTGGCTCCCCACGCTTCGCTGTGGAACATGTGCTAAAGAACTCCTTGGGAGTCTTCTGGGTTTTTCAGGACCAGCAGAAAAAACAACACTGTTTTATGTTTGGGGCACTTTGGTGCTGACAAATGCCTTCTCATTTTATCATGCTGCAATCAAGATGACAAAAAAGTGTGGCAGCTTGTAGAAACTCCCCCTGCAACCCAACAAAAAACGGGGTCTTGAAAGGAAAAGTTTGGCACACAGAAAGCTCCAAACACAAAAAAGCTAAACCTCTACCAAACCATTTCTGCTTGTTGTGAGCCTGCCAAAGCAGAACAGACTTTCTCAACAGAAAAGGCTACATTATGCTAAAAGGAAATGAGCTGCAAGGCACAGGAAAAGGGAACACGAGTGGAGATTTATGGCACCACTGAAAGCAGGCACTGTATTGCCTGATCAGGAGTAAGACACTACCAAAGGATGCTACCTTTGTTTTTTCGTCTGTCAAGGAAGAAGGAGAGTTTCTGTTGCAGGGTATCAAAGTACTGACATCAATTGCAGAAAACCCATAGCTTCAGTGTGCTGATCAGAGTCACTGCATCACAATCAGAATTTTCTACTTTTTTAGATGAAAAGGAAAAAAAATATTAAAACAGCTGAACCCCCCCCAAAACTAAACCCACCCAAACCAAAACCCCTAGTCAATGAATAGCTGACAGTGAGTAACCTGCAAACAGAATTGTTACAAACATTTTTGTTCAAGTATCACTGAATTCATAAAGAAAAAACTGAGTTATTTTTGCAAAAGATCATTATGATGCCCTACTGCTGCTTTTGAAGATCATATGGGAAGGATTTGATATTTTTTATTTTGGTTTTTTTTGCTGCTGTTTTGGCTCTCACTCTTTGAATTGTACATGAGGTATTTCACATGCTGAATGCTCCTGGATACGGCCTGCAGCAGAAAGGCACATGTGTGGACAAACAAAACTCTTTTCTGTGTCCAGAAAGACTCAATTACAAAAAATTAAGAGTTAAGGCTTTTTTCTTTTTCTGCCAGAAATTTCTAACTAGAGCTCCTTTTGTCTCTCTCTGTAAATTCAGCCTCAGAGGTAAGCTGCTGGCCCAGAGGAGCTGTAGGATCTCCCTGGATTTTTACCAAGCTTGATTTGAACTTTGCCATGGTTTTTCCTTGCAAGTGAAACTGCAGCTTGTTTGCAGCTCCCTAAACTCAGGTTCAAGGCTATCCCAAATGATTCTGACAGATGGAGTGGCCTCAAAGAACACAAGAACATGGTATCACCCCTGAAACATATCATGTCATAAATGTAACTTGCGCAATGCATTTTGGATGGGCATCCCTAGGTTGCTTTCTTTCAAGATGTGGGATCTGATCTTTCTCAGTAGTGTGCAGCTCTTTTTCATACTGCATATCATACCCATCTATCAGCTTTAAATGCGTATATGGAACCTGGACAGGTAATTTTCAGTAGTTTTGAATCTGAGCCTAAGCCTCCAGACTGTACAGAAAAACATCTTCACAACTGCCTCACCAGTGTCTTTGTGGTTTCTCACTACTAAACAACTGCCATTTATCCTGAACAAAAATTGACTGCTGCCTTTGTTTAACTGTGATTTGCATTTATGAGAGGCCAAGATGTTAAATTACACCTCTCTATAGCCCAGACTAGATCCTGAACTACTGCCCTGAAAAAAAGTCAGTCATGTACATGTAAATACTTTGTTTTCTCAGCAACCATCAGGAGAAACTGCAAGCTCAGAATGTTAGTTAGCAAGGTGTGCAGCAGAGATAGGGAAGACTTTCTGCTTTTGAAACCCTGAGAGAAAGAGAGAGAGACACACACAGAACCCCTGAAGTAATCTGTATTACTCTCACAAGCTGGAAAACAAAAGTGTGTCCTGAAACTTCAGCTAGCCATAAAAGTGAAACACTCTCACACAGATTCAGAGCGGGAGAAGATTCTTGCTGCAACACCACTGTTTTCTGTGTCCCCAAGCAGGATCACAGAGATCTGAAAAACTCACCTAAAGATATAGGTGGTTTTCTTCTTTCTCATATAGTTTTCTTTCTGTAACTTGGGTACTAATACAGAGAAGTCTGTTGAGCCTGACTAGGAATGATCTAATGATTTGACACATTACTTGATAAAGAGATGGCCTGATGGGTGCCAGTTGATTAACGGACAAGTAATCAGTCTCCTTAAGCAATGGCAGTATATGAAACATGATCAGAGAGGATTCATCAAGTAGCTGGTGTTAATACTTATCAAGTTTCAATACCTTAAAGCAGCCAACAAGAAATCTGGAGAGGGACTTTTAATGAGGACATGTAGTGATAGGACAAGGGGGAACGGCTTTAACCTGAAAGATGATAGATTAGGTTAGATACTAGGAGTAAGTTCTTCCCTGTGAGGTTGGCGAGGTGTTCACATAGGTTGCCCAGAGAAGCTGCGGCTGCCCCATCCCTGGCACTGTTCAAAGCCAGGTTGGACAGCGCTTGGAGCAACCTGCTCTAGTGGAAGGTGTCCCTGCTCATGGCAGAGGATTGGAACTGGATGAGCTTTAAGGTACCTTCCAGCACAAACCATTCTGGTTTTATGATTCTACTTCAGTTCTTTTATGTTACAAAAAAGATGAATATGAAGACTATTCCCAGTTCCATGTGTTCTCCTTCCGTAATGTTCAATCAAGCTAGCTGCTGCTTGCTGAATCCTGCACTAGGTTTCTATGAAGACTGTCTGTGGGACTTAGGGCATGTTAGAATGGCAGGAGACACAGTGTGAAGGAGAGAGCAAACTGACATGCAGGAAAGCTATTAAATAGTTTTCTGTTATGGGCAAGGAAGAAAGATTACATCCAGTGCAATTATATCCCTGTGTTATCACAGAATGCTGTCCTTGAAGGTGATATTATGCAGATGAAAACTTCCCTATAGATGCATATGCCATTGTTAGTTAGTAAGTACAATGCCAGGCAGATACAATAACAACCAAGGAAACTTATTTGGTTGTTCTCTTGATGGGTTATCATGATGTGAACAGTAATTTGCACTACATACTAGGAAACCCCTGACATAAGGAAGCATCTCCAATGTAAAGGAGCTTTCCAGCTGGTATGCATTCTGCTGAGAGCTGCATAAGGTGCCTGACTGACATCAGCTATGGAAGAAAGTGAGCATGTGCTGTTTTCTAGGTGATGTGAAAGGGCGAATTCTAGAACATTACTTTCAGAAGTAGCAGTAACTGAACATATTGCTCACTGGCCACAGTTTTATCATTGGACTTGAATTGGGAACCAGTTTATAAGGGATCTTATACCAAGCTTGTGAGTAGAAGGAGCACTATAAGCATTTTTTAAGCAATGCCAAGTCAGTGGATACAGATAACTTCACTGCCTGTGCTCAGTAAAATAAGGAAGTATATTTAGTTTTAGCTGATGTATTTTATTGTGGCTCAATTTGTAGGTCTTCTAATAGCTCTTAAAAAGCTTGACATAAAATCAATTACATATTTACAACAGACTTCATAATGTGAGTATGAACCTATGGCTACTTTCATGCACTTTTACAAGCTGCCAAAACTAATGTTTTAAGAGATGTTTGTTATTTTATATGAAGCTACTTGATCTGTTTCAAACTGTCAAATATCACTCATTAAATGTCTTATACAAGCAATTTGTGTATGCAGTTATATGCACATTTCTAATGTGAGAATAGTGAATTCTGTTATTCAGACTAAAATAATAGGCTGGTATCAGATGCTAATCAGGCTGCTTTTTCTAATTCTTGTACTTCATTCTAAAGAATAGTGGAATGCAGAAAAGCTACACAAAGCCAAATCATGGAGCTTTCTACTTAATTTTTCATTGACACAGGCAAAACATGCATTGAAGGCACTGGATAAGAGTTTCTCTGTATAGCTTATATGCCTGCATTCATAGAAAAGATGCATGTGCAATAATCTTAATTAAACACGTACGTCTACAAATGAGATATAAAGCCAACTACGTAGACAGTGCATAAAATAACTGTTGAATTAAACAAAGCATAGATTTCTCTGTGTGCTAAATAAATAGTAATTTGGGGTTCAAGCAATTATATAATATCTGTAAGAGCTATTACCTAGTAGATGATAAAGCACATGTGTTACTACTTTTTAAGCTGTAACCCTTCATCTGAGTGTTGGAAAGCTTAATTAGCAGTGTAATTGAGTACCTTAGAAGATTATTAATTGCTGGAACCCATGAAAGATTTGGTTTCCCTGTACATAACCATGTTTGAGGCAGCGCGGTTTGGGTAGTCCTACAGCAAGTCTCAAGCACTGCCAAAATTCTGTGGCTGAGATGGACTGTCAGAAAGATTTGTTACTAAACACTATGTTCAGTTTTACAGTCATTAAGCATTAGTCTCTTCTTAGTGTTAAAACACAAAGGGTTTCTTATTTAATACCTCTACTTATATTAGGATCTCCAAAGAAGTGTCTTCTGCCTCAACATGAAACAACCTTTGCAAATAGCTTTCTTCTTTAATTAGGCCTGTTTTGTATGCAAACTAAAAAAAATATAAACAATGAAGTAATGAAATAAAGGCAGTCATGTGTTGTGAGAAAGCTAGTCTGCTGGAAGAAATCAGAAGACAATCTTAAGTGGTGGATATAGGACAGGCATATTATATTCCTAGTTGGATGAACTTTCTTCTGTTATTTCTTCTGAACATCTTCTGTTAGATGCACTTGTATTTCTTATGTCAAAGCCTTTCAAACCTCTATAAAAAGAGGATAAAAATTTTGAAAGATAAGTTTTGTGAGCATATTAAGATGGCATAGCAATTTATGATGTTGACAAGTATCTCAGTTGTGGAAGCAATAAGAAAATTGTCCCATAATTGCATGGAAAGAAGATTGAAAAGGAACACCTATTTTGCAGGCTATGGGAACTGCAGGGCAGCTGGCAGGATGAGGGCTGCCTTTGCCCACCCATGATACAGTCACAGCTCCCTGAACCAGGATATGCCCTATGCTCACAGAGCAGGCTGAGCGCGCCTCCTTAGCTCCAACAGCCAGAAGCCTGTAAGGTTTAAGCTGGATGAAGGGATGTACCTGCATCTAGAAGTAGTAAGCACTTCCTCAGATGTAGCTGTGAAACTTCATTACTATGAAATACTGAGAGTCCTTGGCAGTACTGGCATAATCTCAAACACACCAGATAACAATGCTCCCATCTCCAAGCCTTCTCTTTCACGTCATTTTTTTGTGCTAGGGAGCACTTAGGAAATAATCTGATTCACCCCTCCCCAGTTGCAAATCATATAATGCTTTATTTTAAACAAGCAGACTCAGTGTATAGAAGGCAACTGCAATCTTATTAATCACATATTTACAAGCTCATATTTGAAGTATTTTCCAAATACTCCCCTGCTTCCTCTTCCTGTTATCAATTACTAGAAGATTATAACTATCTAAATCCATCCTGCAGCTGATTAGGAATAGTAGCGCAGTCAGCTAAACCAGAACATTTGATGTAAAGCTGTCAGGTCAGAGCATCAAGCTGCTATTTGATAATGCAAAAATATCTTACATTTTCTGTACCTTGCAGCAGTTGTTTACACTGTTTGAATAAAGATAGCCGACAAGAACATTTAAAGAAAAATAAAAAGCATAATCTTCTTTTATCTCGGCAGAGCAAGAGGAGATTTATTTCAAAAGTGATTTCTTTTTCCTTGGTGTTCTCAAGCAATATGACTTTGCTATGGGACATCAGAGTATCAGAGCTTGATTAAGCCATTGAAGAGAAATGGGTTTTCCTCCCCAACTCAGAAATGGGAAATGTATTCTGATAGCTGACACAAGAGTCCTGCTGTGTCTTCAGTTCAAAAGGCAAGGACACCAGCTACAGCCATCGTCCCCCCCTCCCCTTCAATCACTTGGAAAGAAGTCCTTCCCCAGTGTTATATTTTATCATACAGAAAATCTGTGAGCTAACTGGTTGCCCAATACAAATTCAGATCAAGTAGTTTAGTTTTGTGCTGAAAGAGCCTCAAATAAGATTTCTCTTTTCTAACTCCACTAATGGCGAGCTGATCTGGTGTAATTTACAGAGTTTTCTGATTCTAAGCTGTAATGTTTTATGTAGTGACATCTACAAAGCTATACTATACTGTTTGTCACTTTGTTACTGATGACTTTGTGGTACATGATGTAATTTCATACATCTCCACACAAAGCAATCAATCTCCAAAATAGGATCCTAGGGTTGTTTTTCAAGCTTCTTTTATCAAAATATGGGAGAATTTGCATCAGCCTTTTTAGGTTTTATATGGCAATGAAAATAACCTTCTCAAATACTTAAACTGCTTGACAGCACCAGACTTTGTCATGAATGTCAATATTTTTCCCTACTCAAATGTCTTTGATTAGATGAGAGGCTGTTTCACAAAATCTATTTTTTGCAGAAGATCTGTTTTGTATATATGTGCTCTGCTTGCTACATGTTGCAACTGAGTCAGGTTGACTGGGAGGGGATCTGGGAGGGCAGGGTAGCAGTCTTGAGATACAATTACCTAATACCAGGGCTAATAAATGACATAGATGCCATAAATTTCCTCTGCGGCCAGCAGCAACTCAGGCGATACCTGAGACTGGAAGCACTGTGCCTGGCCGATTACCTGTAAGTACACCACTCTTATGCAAGGTCACCTGAGCTCCACTGAGATCCAGAAACTAGATTTTCCCCCTTAAACATGCTATGTGATTCAACGTAAAGGCATGGCTGCATACCTAGGACACATCTTCCCACAGACTAGTTATAGCTGCCCGTCAGATTTCAGTACTTCATTATGGGAACAAAGTGAAATATTTTCCTTTTCTATAGTAGTCTCGCTTATGATGCAAAAGATCCTGCTTAATGGCACTGAAATGTCTCTTTTTTTTTTTTTTTTTTTGTAAGACCTTACCCACCAAAACAGAGCATAAGGGGATACAGGGCTAAGAGCATAAAATTGCCGTAGGATAGTATGATAGCCTATTGGACGTACACAGCGAAGTCCTCTGCCTCAAGACTGGGGACATCATTCATGCAGACACAATGGGGCGTCCCAGTCAATTCTGCTACTGTGTTCCTGTGAATCCACAGCTCCTGTTGTGCCCACTGCCATCTCCCCATGCTGCCATGGACCTTGCCACAACTGCCATTGCCAGTCCTTCCAACATCTCATGGAGGTGATGGGTCTTCCCATAGGGTTTTCCACTGGGAAACTGTGCAAGCTTGCCCCCACTTCTCTAGCCCAAACACTGCAGTGACAGAGCTCACTGAAGGAAGGTGCGAGCAGAGCCTGCCAGACCTCTCAGTTTTGGCTCTACCATGAAGGAAGCGGGTTCAGCCCAAAACACAAACCAGAAAGAGAAGACACCGATGGGCAGCGGCTGGCTGATCCAGCAGCCGCGGGAAGGGGGATAGCGTGCCGCTGCCGACAGCCGTGCTGCCAAATCCTGCTCTGCTATTGCAGGTCGCAGGGCATTCAGTGGCTTTCTGAAAGCCCAAGTTGCCACCTTCACTTTGAAGAACCCCAATCTCAGATAAAAGAATCAACTTTTAGTTTAGCCTTATACATAAGTGCCACGTAAAGCCTTAACAGCTCTCAAGGCCAACAGAAGAACGCTTTAGGAAAGTTCAGCTGAGCAGCTGGGACAGAGCCTGTTTTTACCCATCGCTGGTTGGCACTTCCAAAAGGACCGTGCGTTGTAGGAAGGCGATCGCGAACCGCGCCGTCCCACTCAACACCGCTCGGTAACCCGGCCAGGACCGGGTGGGGAGCTGTCCCCACGGGACACCTGCCCGGGGTACCGCGCCTCGTCACGCGGCTCTGCGGGGCTCAGTCGAGCGGGGCGCGCTGCCCGCGGTCTCTTACCGATGATGACGGCACAGGCGCTGACCAGCCCGATCTCCTTCTTCAGCGCCACGGGCTCCGGGCCGCCGGGCGCGCCGCGCTGCTCCCCGCCGGCCATCGCTGCCCGCGCCGCTCTGCCCCGCTGCCGCCCCGCGCGCATGCGCCGCCCCCCGCCCGGGACGGGTGTGAGGGTGCCGGTTGGGGGGGGGGGGCACTGTCGCCGCCTCCCTGCTGAGAGGGTCCCGTCGGGTCCCGCACGATCCCTCGCAGGGGGCAGTGCCCGCAGCGCTGCGGCTGTCCCGGAGTGCAGCGCCGCCCGGAGACCGGCGAGCGGGGGGGACAGTGGCAGTAACAGTAGGGTCGGGGTGGGGGGAGGCTGCGCCGACACCCGGCACCGCTTCGGGTGAGGGCTGTGATGGAACAGCCGAGCTTCGTGCAGGGCTCGGCTTCACTGCGGCTCTGCGCGTCCTGGTGGTGGTCTGCCTGCTCTGGAGCTTCGTTGGCGGTGGTAGCGCAGTAACTTGAAGGAAAGAAAAAAACAAACCCCAGACACTTTATTGCTGGTGATCGTCACTGGCAGCGTGTGGCTAAGCATGGTTAACATCACCAAGGCAATGACTGATGCGTTTCTGCCTTTACTTTTCTGCCTAATTCCTTCTCTCGCCCTTCCCATTTTGTTTCAAACCTTCCCCTTAGGAGTTAAACCCCTGGCCCCTGTGCGCAGCAGCCGCTGTGTATCTGAGGTGCTGGGGGGGAGGAACCTGCGCCTGAGCGTGTCGTGTCATATGTCCACCCGTCCACCCCACCCTGGTGCCCCTGCTGGGTTGTTGATCAGGCTTGATCAGGCCCAGCTGCAGCCATCTGTTCAAAGGTTTAAGAAAACAATACCTATTTCTTTTTCTTACACAGGGGGTGGAGTATAAATGTCGCGATACTTTACTGCAGCAAGAACATAGGAGTATCAAAATAAATGTAAAAAAATAATGTTATGTAGCAGTTCTGTGTATTCTGTGAACAAGCCACCTTCACATGAGTGTCAAAGGAGGGTGTCTCGTCTGCTCTCAGATGAAATCAAAAAGTTAAATCATAGTTTGGGCACTTGGGCTCTTTCCTCAAGCTGTAACACCAAGGGCTTATTGATGGAGATCCCTGTTTTGATCTCTTTTTCTAAGAATGAGCACCTTCCTGACAGCACCTCTGCATTGAGAGAGGATCCCCACATGGGTACCTGTTCTGAAAGTGCATAGGCTAGAAAAGTTTCACAAGATTATGTGGTATCTGAGAGGTGTGGGAAGGAGAAAGTGTGCATCAGAGGGGTAACCAACATGGTGATGGAAACTGAGCATGGTGAGGTGGTAGCAATGGGAGAAGGAAGGTCTGGTCCTTCACCTCAGTGAAGGAAGGTGAGAAGTTTCTGTGGCACCATCAGTCTGATTTTGTTTGACTTTAGAATTAAAAGCGTCTGAAAACTGTTGAGTGGTTTGAGGAAATCAGTGGACTGGTCTCATGAAGCTGATAATTGTAAGTGATTTGACTTTATAAAGCTGCTTTATACTGTTGCTGTTACAGAAAGGCTTATTGATTTTCAGAGGCTGAGACTTGTTTCCTAAATCGATCTATTGCTCTGTGGAATTATTGTTTCTAAATGAACTGCCTCACTAACTACTTTGAAAATGTCCTTTTATTGAATTGCAATGTACTTTTTATAAAGAAGCATTTTACAACAAGAATTACTTTCTGAACCATGTAAACAGTGCTAATGTTTTCCTCTTAAAGTCAGAGAAATGCAAAGACTAAAAGCAAAGTTTCAGATTTTTGAAAATTATCTGATGTTTTAGTTTTTCTTCTAGGTGGTGTAAATGACTGCTTCAGAGCCATGTTTTCCACTGGCAGCAACTCAAGTAACTTCTAGTACTTCTGAAAGTCTCTATGTGCTGTTCTTCTGTGGATAATATGGTCTACTCCAGTTGTGTATGGTGGTCTATTTCTTCTTAAAAGCTAAAAAAATACATTGAACTTCATGAAAAAAAAAATCAAGAAGTATGGGAAAGAATGGTATTACTGACTGTGTTACTGACTGTATCGCTGAGTTCTAAGAGCCTAATGAAATTTAGGATCAATTAACCTTACCAGAACAACCCCAGATCTGCTACATGTTACATGACTGAACTTAGTTTCTTTGTTGGATAGAAATACGTGGAATTGTGTGGAAGATAAAATCTCAGCCCTGGGATTAGTAAGGAACAGTGTGTGCTGGCTGTAGGATGATGAAAATGAGCACTAGAACTCATTTAACTCTAGTAATCTTCAACTCAGCTGTGCAGTAGCTGCAGGATTTCTCTTTCTTTTTTTTTAACATTCTTGCCAGTTTAGTGGGCTTTGCCAGGGCAAATGCTAAGTATGCATGTGTGCACTCTGCCTGCTGATGTAAATACTTTGTTCTGTAACTGTTCCCCCTTGCTGAAAGCCACAAGGCACAACTGGGTGACTTTATGGATATGTTTTTAAGTATTTTATCAGTAATTAGAAAGGAAAAACCTTACAGAAAAGCACCAGAAAACTCTCCTTAGAGCGAGGTAGTCAACAAACCATTAAAGCTAAGAAAAGCAAAGGAACCTTAAGAGCCTTCTGTCCTATCCAGTTTCACATTGGGTGCATTTTTGAACAAGGCTAAAAGAGCAGAGCTGGTGCAGGCGAACCAAAGGGTGAAATCTCAGCAATGTCCCGAGGACATTTTGCAGCAGAAACGTTAATGGACTGGCACACATGATTGTGGCTCAACAAAGCCAGGTCTGTTGCACCTTACAATTTCAGAATCAGATTCTGTTCTGTGAATTTTGTCCTTAAGAGGCAGCATCTGTACCCTTTCCCTTGCATGGGGCCCTTCCCAGAAGGAATAGGCAGCATCTGCAGCTGCAGCATGTGATACCCAGGGAGCTGTGCTTCCCAGGGCCACAGCAGAGGCCTCTGACAGGGGACACCCAACCTCTCTGCTGCCCACCCAGGCTGGGGGGACTTCACAGATAGCCATGTCAGGGAAGCTGTGCCCTTACCCTTGGAGATGAGGATAAAAGTATATTACTGCCTTTTTCTCAGGATACATAGCATTATTTTGGTAGGCACTTATTTGTGCTATCTCTGTCAGAACGTACTTCCTAGGGCAGGCAATAAGCTTGTAAGCAGTTTAGCTCAGTTACCAGGTAGTGTGGGTAATAAACGGGGTTGGCAAATGGGGTTGGGTACAGCTGTGTTGGTGACGGAGGATGATGGTGGCTGGTCTCGGTGGCTGGTCTCACATGAGGCTGAGTAAATGACGTGTGGAGTAACAATTGTGTGTGAGGAATACAAAGCCAGGAAATCTGGCCTGGTAACTTAATTTAGGTTTGTAGTCCTGGACCCCTGTATAACACTTCATTATTCTCATTGGGAAGAGGATAAGTTCTTTACCTAAATCCATATAAAGAATATCGATTTACTGATTCTTTTCCCAGTGTGTGCGTAAAATTTTGAAAAGGGAAGTAATTCATGAAGTGTTTTACTATTGCTGAATGAGTAAGCAGGTGGCTGTTTACAACAAGAGCTTCTGATATACCCACATCCTTAGCAAAACACAGGCGTGTAAAACAGCAGTGGGCCAGAAACCTGTTGGAAAAGACAGTGGGGACAAAGTTTGCCCACATTAACTGCCAAAAAATGCCCCTTTTTTTTCTTAGGCTAAGTGCCTGCCTGCTTCTCTGTGTTTTTTTTTGCATGAGGGTGAAGAGAGGACTTTTCTCGCTTTGTGATAGCGTTGGCTGCTTATTTAGGTTGTATATTCTATCTTACTGTTCATATAGTTCCAAAACAAGCAAGTCAGAGGGCATGTACATTCTACTTAGTAGTTATCTGAGACAGCTCTCAGAGCAAAGACTTCTTTTAAATTGTTTTGGATCTGAACATACTGTATCTGCTTGAATGACGAAATGTTAGTAAGCAAAAAAGCCAAAGTTCTTTGTGGGAAGGCAATTGCTGCATAGCAACTGCACTGAGAAGACGCAATGAAGCTTGCATGTGTTCTCTTTTGCTGCTATTTTTGTCCTCATTTTCTCCATGCTCTGAAATGTACAGAAGTTATTAAAGTTGTTAGAACCAGTTGTTTTGTTCATTGCTACTTATGCTCTAAAAAACCAAAGCAAATGATGCAGTTTGTTTTTTTGTAGAAATAATAGAGGGTATTTAATGTGCCTTTTATGAAGAGGTGTTGTGACTGAGTTTTCAAATAAATGTTGTGTTTAATGTATGTGAAGCGTATGAGAAGACAGGAAGATTAAAGTAATATAGAGTTTCTGCAATGGTAGATGTTCGAAAACTGTAGTAGAGGAAGCTGCATTAGTATGTGACTCCTGTGTGACTCCCCAGTGTGTAAACTTGGCTTTTTTTTGGGGTAGCTACTCTCCTCTGGAATAATGACAACAGAAAGAAGTTCCTTTAAATGTGGAACAGTTCTGGAATAGGTCAGAGCAGCCAATTAGCTCATGCAAACTAGCTAAGCTTTTAGGAAGACTCTCTTTTGTCAGAATGGGGAACTGGAGGAGATATTTGGAAAAGCAGGCTGAGAATCAGACCATCTGTGAAGCTCTTTGATCTGAGTTATTTCTGACAATGGACTATACCTTCTGAATTCTGTAACATAGTGCGTTTGTTGGGCATTGGGGAGAGCCTTAGCAGGTAAGGCTGTTCAATTGGTCTGACTGATGCCACTCTTCCATGGCCTTCTGCAAGATCTGGGAATGTTAATCCCATGATTTAGGAAGCTCAGAAGATTCTTCAGGCAGTATTAGTGTGTTTCAAGACCCTCTAGGAGGAATGTGGTTCTTGTACACAGCAGAGGCTCGTCTGGTGTCAATAACTCCCTCCATAGCCTCTACAAAGGTCAGTAGTTTGGCAATGTAAGGAAAAATCAGGGCCAGATGCTTCATTACACTTATAGCTCCCTTTGAGCAGCAGGCTTTTACCCATAGCTTCTGGTTACCAGAGTGTTTGCTGTCTTCTATGTAAGTTATTCATGAGGCGTGAACTACTAGACACTTAGATATCTGTGTAAAAACTATTTCTAAATTTCCACCTATGTCAAGTGGGCCATTGTATGTTCAAATTATGTCACCCCTTCAGAAATATTTCATGACATCTTATAAGTAGTTGAGTACAAGCAGATTATGGAAAGAGATTTTTGTAGGTTGTTGATGAATGAGGTTTCTGGAGGCAGGCTTATTGAAAGAACCTGGTTTCAGTTAAGAACTGGTACAACTAGTGTGTTATCAGAGTACACTGAACTGCAGTGGTGAAAGGAACCTGAAAGGATGATCAGTTTCAGAACGAGTAGTCCATTGTGGTATTTCAACATTTCATCACTATAAAAACTGAGAAGCTTTTCTGTGTTACAGTTAGTGAAATTCTATAATTTCTTCCTCGTGGTCACCGGGAAACTGTCTCATTTTTTTCAGTACTATTGTTTGGTTTATCAGTTTGCTAGAACTCCTCTATTAGTCTCTTATAGGTTGCAAACACCCCTTATTTCTTCTTTTTTTTTTTTTTTTCCCCTCAAAGGACATGCTTTCTAAACCCTGTTCTTATTGCTGTCATCAGGAAGGCTTCAATTTCTGAAGATGGTGTCTTTAGTTGGGCAGTGTTGAAGCTAATGTGTCACAACGGCTAGCTGGGCTTGGAATAGTCACCTCTATTTCTTAGAAGTGATATTTCTCCTAGCTTGGGCTGTTATCCTGTTGACTTAGGCTTTTAGCTTGAGGTTGACCATAACCTGTTTCACATTCTTTTCAGAAGGAAAAGTACCACCAGGTTGCTTTCCCTCTGCTTTACTACCTAGCCTGTACTTCCCTATTCTGCATCTGTGTGCTATATTTCTTCTTGCAGCACTTGTTCATCATCCTGGCTTCACACCATTGCACCAGTCCACTGAGATCATCTTGAGTTTCATTCCCCACTTCTGCATTTGCAATTGCTCTCAGCTTGGTGCACCCGTTAACACTTAGTCTCTGTGTGGTCCCTCAAAATCAATAATCTTGGTTAGATAGATTCCATAGACAGATAGATAGATTCCATAGGATAGATTCCATAGGATCTACCTTGAAATGTCTTTCTGGTTCACCAGTGTATTGTGAATAATGACCTTGAGAGGGATAGGAATTTAATCATTTTTTTAAAACCAGTTACACAGCTAACATGACAATTGTCACCTCTTACTGCGTATTATCTTGTTTATGAACGGGACACGTTTTTCAGAGTTAAAAAGCTTTATTTTAAAGGAAATTAGTTCAGTTCTACCACTTCCCCTTTACCTAGTAAAACAAGTTCCCTGTCGGACATGAAAACCGCATTCGAATCATCCCTCCTTCCCGCGAACTTCTGTCATTCTCCGAAAATCCCAGTAGATGGCACTCTGGATCTGTAACTAGGTGTTTCAAAGCGGGAGCAATCGCAATTGCTTCCCGCGCTGATTATTTTAAGTACTTTTTTCTTCAAGTCTGGTATCTAAGCTGAAGATTAAGATTGCTGCAGTAGTAGAAGTCTTGCTGAAGTGGGTTTGGGTTCACATCACTAAAAAAAAAATAAATTAAAAAAATCTAATAATCCTTCAATATATATATTCAGCAGATGGAGGAGAGAAGCTGTGTGGAGAGCCAGTAGCAGTCTTCCTGTTCTGTAGGGGGGTTGCAAGGATTGCCGAGAGGGAGTCTTTTCCAGGGACTGTAGCGATAGCACAAGGGGTAATGGATTTAAACTAACAGAGGGGAAATGTAGGTTAGACATAGGGAAGAAGTTCTTCCCTGCGAGAGTGGTGAGGCCCTGGCGCAGGGTGCCCGGGTAAGCGGTGGCTGCTGCATCCCTGGCAATGCTCAAGGGCAGGCTGATCAACGCTTTGAGCAACCTGGTCTAGTGAAAGGTGTTTATGTAGTAGGATGGTTGGAAGTGGATGATCTTTGTAAGTAGATGGTACTTTGTAACCCTGACCATTCTATGATTCTGTATTTGCAAAGCACAGTTTTATGTAGTATGCTACTGGGGGAGTGAGCCTTCTTTGCAAGTGTGTCTGGAACATGTTCTGGTGTTGGCCATGTGATAGACTTGTATATCCATGCCTGATGCATGAGAAGCAAAATAGGAAGAATAGAGGACTGGGGATCATTCTGCTGCGTGTTCTCTCAGTCTGTGTATGGCCAACTGTAATTCAGATGAAAGACGGAGGTTGTTCTCTGATTGAGCTATTTACGCTTCAAGTAACATTAGTTCTGCTAATGACATTAACTCTGGAATTCTGTTTCTGATTAGGCTTAAGTTGCCTGAAACAGTATCTATTGCTTCATTTTGATAGCATTACATGGCTGCAGTTGGGATCTGCTGGCTGAGTGCTCTGCAGGCTCCTGCAATTTATTGGGGAATAAAGTCTGGACCCTACTTTCTCTGGGGGCCCAAGGCTGTGTCAGTGTGCTGTAGGCCTGCACTAAAAATGCTGGGGCAGAGCATCTTGTATAGGGTAATATCAAGGCTGCTAGTCCAAAGATTCACCACTCAGACAGGATGGAGCAAATTGCTGCCTCCTACATTTTTGAGTGTTATCTCCCTGATAATTGGTTGTGTCAAGACAGTCGGTGTTTAACCTCACCTGTCTTGGCTTTGTGTTCAAAGGGACTAATGCTTAGGATTCCAGTTAGCCCCATTCATCCAGAATTTTGGAGCTCCCTCTCAACTCTTCCTGACCTGTGAGCATTACCAAGCCTTCCAGGACAAAATAAAACAAGTTAGCTGAGCCACCTGGCAGTGGTTTGAGCTGACTTGTTTGGCTTTGCCCTGGAACTAACTAGAAGTGCTTACACAGCCAGTTACTGGATCTCAGCTGGAAGGTGTTAACAAACAGCTGAGAAACAGAAAGAAACAGCTTTCTAAATGACTTGTGAACTACATGCCCCCAGTGAGAGGCTTTACTTGAGCCTGTTGGCTTTTCCTGGAAGAGACAAGGTGTGCTCCTTGTTCCAGTGGAGGGGTGCTATAAGGAGCTGTCATGTCTCGCTAGCTAGTGTATTTCCTGCAAAGGTATGTTCCTGCCTCTGTGGCACAGATGGGATTGCTGTGCCTGAAGGTGTCCAGGGAAGCCACCCAGTGTGCTTTGCAGGGGTGCTGCGAGTAGCTTGGGGTGGAAACTCCATTGTGGAACCTTTTTTTGTTGTGTACTTCAGAGAATGGGGAAGGCAGTTTGGCACACCAGGGTGTCTGACAGTCTTTGAAATACAAAAACATTTTTTTTCTCATTCCTGTTAGTAAGCTGGTGTAGCAACCTGGTCCAGTGGAAGGTATCCCAGTCCATGGCAGGGAGAATGGAACTACAGGAACCTTTTGGGTCCCTTCCAACCCAAACTATTCTACAATTCCACAATATATTGTATCATGTGAGGAAATAATAACAATTCTTATCAGTCCAATATTATTGTCTTTGAGAAGAACAGCAAAGTTTGAACATGCATCATGCTCTTCACTTGATTTGTTTGTGAATATTTGTACAGAGAACCACCAGTAAAATAGATCATTCTGTTATCCAGGTGGTCATCTATATGCAAGATGAAGAGCTGTCTTGCAGACAGAAATATATATTTGGTTTAAGTGCATTGTGCTTAGAGTTCATACACATCCCCTCCAGTACTTACCTATTAAAAGAGTTCACAGAAACTACATGGTAAACCAGCTGGAATAATTTTTATTAAATAATTTTCTCTGTTAAATAGGGAAAACAGAGCTGCAAGGAGGTTAAAATCTGGGCTTGGCTTCCCCACTAGTGACAAACTTGGGCCCCAGAATTTGCTGAGACAGAGATGACAGGCTCTCGCAAGTACATTGGGTCATCCACCCACCCCTCCTTTCTGGTTGCTGCAGGGTACAGGTGCCCTCAGACAGAAAGGTCTGGGTTGCCTTTGAGCTTTGCTCACACAGAAGACAGAGGGAGGGAGGTGTGGATAGGGCTATACACCTACCCCGCACAAATGCACTAGAGCAGCATCCCCAAACCTTTCTTTCCTTGAACTGCTTGAAGAATGTGCACTGTAAGAGTGCTGCAGCACTATTGGTGGTTTTCTTTTAGTACTGAACAGCCTTCTATAACCTGCCCATCTTGGATGGTGAGCAATTTGTGTTTAAAGAAAAGCTGTGTGGAAGCAAGGATGCTATGGGTACGTAGGATTGCTGGGGAGCCCATTCACTCCCATCTGCCATGTGCCCCAGTGCAGGATACGCTGAATGATACTCAGACACTGGCGCTTAATGTGACCTTGGACAAATTATTCATGTCTATGGACTTGGTCACCTATCTGTAAGGCAGATGTTTCCGTCCTGTTGTCATCTGCCTGGAGACTTCTAGTCTTATGTAAAGTATTATTCTTCAGTGTTATCACTGGTGTGGTTTTACAAGTGGAGGAGGGACAGGATGCCTTTTCTTTATGTTAGGATTTTCTTTATGTTAGGCTTTTCTTTATGTTAGGCTTTGACAGTATCATCACCGGGATAGGAGATTTGCTGCCCAGCTCATCAGCCCGAATGTTTTTGATGTTAGCATCAGATTTTTCTCCTACTTGTCCTTTTCCCTAGAGAGGGGTTAGGCTCTGCGGGTGTTGCCTGACAAAATTCAGGAGGTGGGTGGGTGTGGTGAGATTTTTCTGGCTGCACCTCTCTGAAGGGTTACCGAGAGTGCAAAGGGCCTTCAATCCAAACAGGGAGCAGCCTGCATAAATGCAAGTAGAAACAGAAGATTCTCCAAGGCAGCATGTTTCCTCTTTCTGGAGCAACTTGCCAGTTGAGAAGGAGATAATGTTGGAAAGCAGCTGGGCTGTTCTCTGTGTGTGTGCATGTGGCCAATCATCCTTCATGTGAACACATCAACCTCTTGGAAAGATGCAGTTTAAACCAGGTGTTGATATTCACTTGCTGTCTGCACATCACAGTAAGGAAATGCAAGAGGAATTCATAAGCTAGTGAACGGTTGTGTCTCTAACAGAGAAGAGGACCAGAATCTAGAGCTCATTCTTTACTTGTAGTCTCGTGGATCAGTTTTTCAGTGGGACTCTGTACGTTCACACCCCAAATATGTGGAGCCTTCATGCTCCACAGTTCACTCTAACTTAAGTGTCTTCTTTCTGCCCCCTTTCAGTATTCAACCCAGTGTCCTTTCTTGACCCCTTCTTGACCATATGTGCTTGTGTGGCTCCTGATCATCTTTATCCTCCTGTCAAACTTGGAAGACATGGACAGACAGACATACCTGTAGCATGACTGCAAGCCCTCATTTTCTAGAGAAATCTTCCTCAAAAGAATGAAGTGTCCAATTGGAGCCTTTTCTAAGGTACTGAGATGCCAAAGCCCAGCACTACATGGCACATAGTATTGAAAATAGTGATGATCTAGACCTTGTATCACTTGTGGCACAGCAGACAAGTATGTGCTTATGTGTTTTGTTGAAATGGAACTACAGTCAGCCTGTGGCACATGGAATATTTTCAACTGGAAGGTCAAAAATTGTTGAGTCAAGTCCTGTAGTGTTTCAGGAATAGCTCAGGGAGCTGCTGACAGATCAGACAAATTGGTGTTTTTCTACCTGAATTGTTGGCCATTCAAGCCAAGCTCAATGCAGATCTCTGGGGCTTGGGGAAGGCCAGTGGCATATCAAAGAATCTTGTTTAACTTGGCTATAGCTGAATGCTGAAATTCCTTGTGAGGCTTGGTAAACTCCTCTGATTCACAAACAGCATCTGCTTCTCTTCACTGACAATTCCTAAGATGACCTCTTGAAGGAAAAGGAGCAAGCATATTTTTCTGGTGATTCTTGATGGAGCAATTGCAGGTGTGTGCAGAAGGCCAAAGCTAAGTGTGCTGGATGAGCACCTGCATGCTACCATGGCTGAATACATCTGCTTTACCTATTTCTCTTTGTTTACCCAGCACTCATTGCAGATGGTGCCATGTGGTGCATGGATTTCAGGGTACTCAACTTCTGAGGTCTAAAGGGCATGGTTAAATACTCTGCATGGACTAGGAGACAACATGTATCTAGTAATTCCTTCTGGTACCTGATGTCAAGTACTACCAATACTTAACAACATCTAAAGGCTAGTGATTTTACTTCTGCAGGTCTCTATTCGCAGTATTTTCTATCTTCAGATCTCCTATCTGTTTCTTCCGATGTATCCACCTTATGTGGACACTCTCCCAATGCACATTTTACCTCCTGTGAACAAAGCATACGTGGACCTGGATAGTAGTTTTGTTTGACTAGGGGCTTCCTGTAAATAGCAACCAGAGGGCCTAACCCACCCCTGTGGCACAAGCTTTTAAAGTCCCATTATTGCTCTGAATCACACCTTCATCTCCACACCCTGAGTCATATATTAAAGTAAAACTATGGGCAATAATAAAACTCAGTTATATGAATGTGTTTTTTATTAAAAGAGTTCTTAAATTTTTTTTTATTGCTGCTTTGAGGCCAACTCATCATCTTTTGTTATGTTCATTACAAAAGATTTTGCTCCAATCCCTGTTAACTTGAAGGGAAAGGATCACAATACAGAGGGAGAAGTTCCTTGCTGGCATCCATTCCCTTGTCCTCAACATGCCTCACAGTCTTCACCGCAGCTACTCTACAAGATCCCTCTGGGGTAGGTGGTGTTACAGGAGAGGTTGACCAGGCAAGTTTGCAGAAGGCAACTCACAGAACAGGGGGTCAGACTGAGTTCTCTATAGGTCTCATACTTAGCACTCTAGCTCATGGCCTTGACTGTTCCAGGTACTCCAGATGTGAGCTACTGTCTTTTGTCAAGGAAATATGGAATGGTTTTCAGCTTTGCTGATGTTACGTCTGCTTTTATTCCCAGCAGAGCGAGAAGTCTTTGTTGGCCGCAGAGGTAGATGATGAGGTTGGAGGGAGGAAAATAAAGTAGGAGGCAGAAGCTTTTTTGTATTTGCTAACTTAAAAACCAGATTATTCCCATGTAAGAAGGAACAATCTTCAGGGGTGTGTTTTTGTTAAGTGTTTAGGCTCTGTAGATTGGAACCCTTTTCTTCCTAAGGCTTTGTAAACTGAAATGTTTGTATTTTGACTGGAGCTTGAGAAATTCCTTTTCATCTTCAGGTTTAGATCAGGCTTGTTGACCACACCAGTACCAGGACTCCTCGCTCAAACAAAAGCACATAATCTGTACTGTTTTCTCTCACCCTAAAAGGTAGCTGAATGCATGAAAACTATGAGACCAATGTCTGTGCATCAATACTTTGCATTGGCGTCATTCCAAAATGCAACAATTCCTCTGTGCACTTTTGGCGACGACCCCCTTTTTTAATTTTCATGTGTCTCTGCTTTCTCTGATAGTAGCACAAGCTTTAGCCTGCACTCAGGGAGCAGTCTGACACCCAAGATCTTCCTCTATTGCAGGACGTGTTACTTTCTGCCATCCCTGTCACATATTTATCTAGATCATCTGAATTTCTTTTGGCTTGTAGAAGGGCAGGTGCTTCTGAGACTACAGCCTGCAGCTCTGATGGAGCTGGTGAGTCAGGAGTTATCTTCCTACTTACTCCATGGGGAGAGGGAGCTAAAATCTTCATTACAGATGCTGATGCTTTTTTCCTGAATCTTCTCATAGAGCAGCAACAAATAAAGATTTTTTTAAAAATTTTTTTATTTTTTTTTTTTTATGTGGGATTCTGAGCTTCTAGAATTCTGCTGCCACCAAACTTAAAGTTCATAGGGCACCCAACATGTCTGGTGTTGAGAACTTGCAGTGGTGAATGGCTTCCCAGTAGTCTTCATGTATCTACCTCTGTCTGTTTCTGGACATGTATTAAGTAATTCTCCATCATCAGAAATGTGCTACATGTTCCCAGACTGACCATGCACAGATCATTTCAGTAGCTGTCCTCTGGTTTACTGAATACATGTTGTGACCTGCATTATTCTCTGTACAACATACAGGATCTAAAGTTGTGACAAATCCACTTGATCTCTGAGAATGGCATGCATTTTTAAAATGATTTTTACCTATGTACTCATTAAATCATGAGACATTTTCTGCTTCACTGCTAGGAAATAAATAGCAGTTCCTGTCAGGTAATCAAAAACCCAACAGACCAAGAAACTGGCTCTTGAAAGACACAATAGATCAACAGGATAGCCTTGTGTGCACGAAATGCCTAGGAACTGGGCATCATCTGAAAATAATGTATATAATGGTTTAAACCTCTGGGCACAGATGTGAAATCCCTGCAGGTGTTTCATTCCCTGTTCCTCAGTAATTCAGCTGACTTTTGTAAGGGTAATGCCTGGAGAGCTCCCATGGAAACGAGAACTAATGATAGGTAGAAATAGAGCTGGGGAGAAGCATGTTACAAAGGCTTCAGAAAAGCTCCCTAATCCTTGAGATCTAGCATATACTACTGAGGATATTGAATAATGGATTTGCTCACTGTACAAATATGAAGCTTGTTAGTGCCACCTTTCAATAACTGGCAGTCTGAAGCTGTTCATCCAGGCTTTAATGTCCACCCTTTTCTTTATTAAGTTATTGTACTAGGATATATCATCAAACTGAAATACTGGCTGCTCCACTCTTTCTGTTTTTGTGGTTTGTCAGAGCTTCTTCATTTCTGAAAAGAAGTGTATTTTTAAGGGAAGAAAATGATATCTTTGGATCTGGGTGTTTCCCCACAGGGTAGGTGTCCATGGTCTTTTGTGAGTAATCTATTTGGTCCTGGGCACTCAGTATCTAACATTTTGTGTACAGTGAGTGGGTGAATGACTTACATTAAAGGCAGTGGTGCCTGAGGGTAAGTAGAACAACTGGGAAATTCGGTTCTTATAAATCTATAAAAATAGCTAAGAGATGTAATGTACTGTAAAGCTGCCACATTAACACACACTGTGCCATCTTTTCATTGTTTTGATATGCAGCAACAGTTTTATGGCTGTTTCAGAAGGTGTTATAAAGCTTTGTTTCAACATGGATAATATTCCAAATCCAAATTTTACTTCATTTTTATGTGGCTTCAGAAAACTAAAATTAGCTACAGTGCATTTACATTTACCCTGCTTGTCACAATTACAAGGCAGGTGCAGAAATAATAAGAGTTGGTTTCATTTAATAGCAAAAATTCAGCAATGCTTGTCCTATTTGTAAGTGAAAGGAGAACCAGAGCTTGAGATGCACAATCATGAGCTTCAGTTGCTTGGCCTTTCTTTGCCTCTCTTTCCCCATGTCTCCATGGGGTCTCTCAGGAGAGCTAGTGTTAAGTCAACTAACACTGAGAAGCACACATGCAAAAGTGTGTCAATCCCCAAAGCAAACGGGAGCAAGGTGGCCAGGTCCGTGTTGCAAGGTGACAAACGCCAGTGCTGCTTTACTCCTGAGGCAGCAGCCCAAGGTGTGTTTGACCATCAGTGATGTCTGTACTCTGTTTCTCTACGTTTAGCTCTCCTTTGTTCTCCCGCAAACAAGCTCTTGGACTGTTCTTTCCATCCCTCAGCTGTCCTTCCTTCATTCTCCTTTTCAGTGGAAGTGACTCTCTTGTTGACTTTGTGACTTTCATTATTCTCTTCTTCATACTTTCCATTCTCTTCCTGATGAGGGGCGGAGGAGGAGGTAGAAAAACGTCAAGGGGACTCGAAGCCATGATGAACTTGGGTTCAGTGTGAAAAGATGCACAGCTTTTCCCCTCCTAATAACCACTGTAGAACAACTACTGGGGCTTTTCTTGTATTACTCGGCTATCCTCATGTTGTTTTGCAACAGTTCCTAGAGAAGAAGTAGCTCAGACCCCATCAGAGATCCCTGTGTTCTTACCTGGACCTGTTGCCCAACCGCAAGATGCCTAGTCTAGAGGGAAAAGCAGTCCCAAAAGGGGGCCAAGAGCAGAACAGTGACAACCTTAATAATGACTTATCCTTCTCTGTCTGAAAGGGGGAACAGCTTTTAGTGATAAACTTGCCCCATGGTGTTCCCCTGAAAATGCATCCTGACTTCTGCTCCTGTGTGGTTTTTGGTGGTGTGTGTGTTCTGCTGTGGTCAGAAGGATGAAGTTCTATTCTGTGACCCAGAAAGCCTGACTAGAACAGTGTCCAGTTCCTACCTGGACAGGAAGGACAGCTATAAGGAATATTTACAGAACAGTTCTTGCTATGCATTCTATAAATACCACAAATGTATTTTTCTTTAGTTTAGGCTTGTGTCTGTCCAGCTGATGGTGTTGCTCCTGTCCTGGATCAGACATACAAAACAATGAACAGTCAGGTTAACCTGGAGAACTCAGACTCCCTAACATAGAGATTAAGAAAATATAGGTTCCAGCAGACAGCTGGCTTAACTTTATGCATATATTTCCTGTCTTCATGTACTCTGCTTATTGTCAAACATATTTCTGGTGCTTAAAATAATGGTAAGTTTACATTTCAGGTAAGAAATTCCTTCTGAGGGACAGTTTTTGTACGACTGAGTTTGCATGAGAACCAAATAAATTAAATGTCCAAAGCATATCATGCTCAGTGTTTTAGTTCTAAAGATGGCAAATTACAATTCTTATGATTCTTAGGGATGGTGAGAGGAGGGCTGGCCTATTGTTCTCTGGTAGCTGCCTGCACCACAGGCTGGAGAGGAAATAAGTAGGAGAGGCAAAAGAGACATTGCACACTTTCTTTGCCCTCTACTCAGAAGTGAGCTAAAGTCAGTGCTTTGCTCTGTAAGACAACTTGCATTCTTTTCCTGCACTCTTCCAAGGATGTATCTAAAACAAACAAGTCCCAAACAGCACCTCCCCCCACCTCTAAAGCACCCAAACACAAATCAACAACCCAGAACAACAAATCATGTTTGCAGAAAGTAGGCCTATTTCTGTTTTCTTTGTGTATGAAACTGTGTTCTCACTGTTGATAACGCAGCTGAATAAAGTATACCTGCTTTCCACTAGGGTAATGAAGTATCTATCGCTTCCTGGTAACTCAGAATCCTGGGGAGATTTCATATGCTTTAGCACCACTATTCACCAGAATCAACCCCCTGTATTTCCCTTGGAGAGAGGATAATATATGGAAAGCACATTTCAGGTTAGTATTTTCGAACTTTTTTAAAAATCCAAGTATTGGTTTTAATCTGATTCTCCTACAAGAGCACACAGTAGTCAGAAAATCTGTTTTGCTTAAAAGGCAAATGCATATGAAGTTTGCTTATAGAAGAGCCATATCAACTCTTCTAGTTCTGGCCCTATTGCAAGACTTGTGGAGGAGAATATAGACCTCCAATGTCTTAATTGTTTTAAAGCTTTAGTGCTGGAACAGTTGCAAAACTTTTCAGCTCTTTCAGTTCACTTGAATTTACTTTCACTTCAGGGATTTCTTATTGCGGATCACTTGTACTAATGAAGGTTTTTGGTTTTGGTTTTTTCTTGCCAGCAGCACCTCTGAAGGAAAGCTCATCATGTGAGAAGTTTTAAATGCTAGAAGAAATTCCAGTAAAGTATTGGTAGGTGAATGTTAACATGAATGAAAGAGTTATTGCTGAGAATTTTGAAGTATTAAAAAGCCCTAGAGGTGATTAGCTTCAAACTCTTTCAAGACCACTGAATGCCATTGAAGGCTCTGATTCAGTAAATGGTGCTTAATGCTATGAGATGCTGGCAAACTAAGCATTAAACTCAGTAAGATATGTTTGGAGGATTGGACCCCAAAAGTGATTCTCTGGTTTCATCTTGAGCTATGGGTAAATAGGTGTATACTATATGACAGCAAGGTTGCTGTAGTAATTATTCATTAGCTTTAAATAACAGGGTAATTATGAAGCTAAAATTCATATACCCCAACACACCCTTTTTTTGCTAGCTTTTCAATTTCTGAAGAATGCCTACAGCCTTTTCCTTTATGTTGTAAAACAGGGCACTGCCCCTAGTTGTACACTGCTGTTCCTTTGCTTTTTGCATGCTCCTTGCAAGAACGTGAACTGGGGTGAAAAGGTAACATGAATCAGGGAGGCGAGTGCTAGAAGAGAATAAAAATCAGTTTCTCCTGTGTCTCCAAGGATAACGAAGGTCACTCTTGTGCCCATAAACAAATGTATGCTGCACACAGAACTGGTTTCTCCCTGAAAAGTCTTGCATTATCTGGTTTTTCAATTCCTGTTCACTTCTATTGTGGGGCAAAATGCAGTCAGCAGAACAGCAACAGAGAAGACGAGTGGCAATATTTTGGAAGGACAGGTCCCAGTCTCGTGATCTGTATCCTAGATATGTAATCATCAGATGCTTTGGGTGGCATGGTATGACCAGTGAACTTGTGTTACATACGGCAGAGTTTGAGTGCTTCTGCATAAAGGAATTGGTTTATCTCCTGGATTGAACCTAATTTACTATATTCAGAATCTCAGAATGAAGTCCATAAAAATTACTCAGTCCTTTTACCTGTAACTGGGGGCTGTTGCACATGATACACTGCAATTATGCTCCACATGTTCTGTGTAACAGCTCTGGTTTACTGCATTAGTGATGGGCTGCTACACTGCATGGTACAGAGGGCCTGGCACAATGTGTGCTGTACAGCACCACAACCTGTACATGCAGCAGATGAAAGGTCTTCTGCACCCATGTGGTCCTGTGCATAACCACACACTGACACAGCCTTGTGCTGCACTTGCTGGGCTGCAAACCCCATAATCCTGCATTGAACACTCAGTGAAAGGGTAGATGATTCTGCAGGGGCGATGTGCTCAGCGCTGTTCTCCCAGTTCACTTCTCTGGGGCAGGCTGCCACTGCCAATTTCTTTTACTGAGGTTGTTTGGCTTTGCTGTCCTTCACCCACCTGAGTGCTGCAACCATTGGCTGTTTCTTGCACTATAAGCATCATTTTCTAAGTGCCTGGAAAGTTGGTTCATGCCCTCACACAGGATATGATACGTATGCTGTATCTTGTACATTGCAGATATATTCTCAGTGCACTGGACTGTTGGATAAAAGAGTCACCAACAGTGCCATACTGTCTGTCTTCAGACTGAACCTTGAAGAAGGCATTTCTGGTAAGTGTGCTCTAGGAGCTGAGAGTGAGCTTTCTGAATGACATCAACAGGAGGATGCTGATTTGTGATCCCAGATGCATCTTTTATGTGAGACCCAGCCTAATGCCTAGTGCTCTTGCAAGTAAGATGTTTTTTTCACCCCCTGATAATAATTCTTGGCAGTAGGAATGGTGAGGAACAAGGTGCTAGTAACACATATATGCTAATAAATTTTGGGCCAGTCACCCTCGGTGTTAGGCAACTACCTAAGATCTTGTGTGGAATTTTTCTGTTCTAGTGGAGGGGATGTGAGAAAAAAAAAGATCCATGTGGGCTATGATACTGGTTTGTTCCAAACTTGAGAGTCAAAATAATTCTAGTGTAACGGACTGGTGCAATTTCTGGGCTGAATTGCAGAGGAGACTGGAGAGATGGACAGAGTTGTAGGGAAGAAATAAATTGTCAGAAACTTGAACTTGTGGGAGAAAACTGTTGCTGTCATGGGGAGTATGGGGAGCAGACCTGTGAGACCAACCATTTTAAAACAAAATGGTTATTACAGACCTAAGTCTTGATCTCTAATGCAGGTATTTCATCAGTGAGCTGCTTTGTTGCTGTAGTGTCGGGGCGCTCCAGCTTTGCAGTAGGGGCCCTTTTCATTATCCTGAGGTATCCTATTATGTTGTAAAATCTGGTTTTAAGAAAAAGCATGAAGAGTGGTATGGAAGTGGTCGGACATTGGCAACAAATGTATGTGAAAAAACTCCAAACACATCCCCCCCCTTTCTCAACCCCAACAAAAAGTCCATTGGCATCAATCACAGCTTAGAAAACGAACAACGGTAAGAGTCTAGGCCTGTAAGGAAAGGGAAGGCTTCTATCCAGGTAGCCTGGGCAGGGTGACTCTTCTTTCTAATTCTGACTGTTTTGTTAGTGGGCTTCTATCTTTGCCCTGGTTCTGTGCCTCCTCTTGCTCTCTGCCCTCAAAGCAGCACTGTTATTTTTAAACACTCTGGCAGATTGGAAAAGAAATCTCACTAGGCTCTTCCAGTAACTCTGTCACTCTGCCCGCCTGCTCCACTGTGCCTTGACACAGAAATGGAGCATACTCGACCACACAGCATGTTTAGCTGTGTGGAGGGCTGGGCAGCTCAGTGTTTGACATCACAAGAGTATTTGAGACTTTCTTGAAATAGGGTTGGGATTTCTGTAAGAAACACACTAAACAGTGCTTTACACAGCAGGAAAATGAAAACTGATACAGAAACAATTAGTTACAGATAACCTGTGGTAGTGTAGTTTGTAAGGGTGGTGAGGCACTGGAATGGGTTGCCCAGGGAAGTTGTGAATGCTCCATCCCTGGTGGTGTTCAAGGACAAGTTGAGCAGAGCCTTGGGTGACATGGTTTAGTGGGAGGTGTTCCTGCCCGCGGCAGGGTGGTTGGAACTAGATGATCTTAAGGTCCTTTCCAACCCTAACTATTCTATGATTCTATGAAATATAGTGGGTAAGCTGTACATAAAATGCTATGAGGAAAAATAGAAGATCAAAAACCCATGCACCCTTTTATTGCACAGTACTTATGCATGGGTGAGATAACTATAAATATATACATTGCTTTCTTACGTGTATTCCTTGGATCTCACACTGTATCATTTCATAAACAGAATCTGTAAGTATCTATTTTATTGAGCCTTTGGTTACTTTTATTTCATAACACTAACATGCTGGGTTTTTTTTAAACAGTATCCATCTGAGAACATCTGAGAGCTGAGGAGCACTTTGAGGGAAGCATGTTTACTTGTATTAGTGGGTTACTTAGCCAATGGCCTCTGGTCCCATCGTAAATTTTGCATCCTACCATCACAGAAATATTAAATCTTTATGAGTGGCACCTAACACTTCAGACATAGCTATTGAGCCCTAGAAACAGAGGCTTTTACGCTTGCAAAGTACATCTTCAGAACTTGGATTCCTAGGTTTGGACGCTGATGGTCATGGTGGACAGCCAAAACACAGTTTTCTTCACAGGAGCTGTTGGTACTCAGCATCTCTGAAAGACTATGAGGTTAGATGTCTCAGGCAGGTTACTGTAAACTAGCACTTCTGTGAATCTTAGCCTCATGCTGATCAAACTTTGCCCTGATTCCTGCAAACTGTGGATGTTTCAGGCAGGAACAGGAGCTTTTCTCGATGCCTTTCAGTGCTCTGTGTTAACCACAGAGTCATTTTTCTTCTTGTGTTGCTCTAATGAAATGGTTGACATGTCAATCCATTACTTCAGAGGTTAATGGCTACATCGAAAGTAATATAGCAGGCCCTTGTGGCAAAGCTGAAACCCTATCACATTATTTTCTTTCTGATCTCCTCAGTTGTGACAACTGCTGTGGAAAAGTTAAGAAAAAAATTGAAAAAAGCTTTTTTGTATCTTGATTTCTCTCAGTGAGGTTGGTCAGTGAACCCAGGATTTTTCCAGAGGAGGGAATTCGATTTTTTGTTGCTTTTCCTTTTAACTTGACTCTTCATTAAAAAAAAAATATATTAAAAAAAATCAGTGTATGGAAGTTTTAATTACTTTATACATGGAAGTGAATAAATTTGGATTACAGATTCTGAGAAAACTGGGATTGTAGAAGCAGGAGTCTCATAAAATGTGTGTCTGCTTATTAATCAGGATTAGGTTTGTTATACAAGTGTTCAGGTGTAGCTAGCACAAGCAGAAAGCAAGCAATTTTCTCACCTTTAGAGGATGGCACCCAGTCTTATTCCTTATGGTGTCCTGTACCAGTATAACATCACAGTTTCAGTGAAAAACTCTATGCTTAAAAATAATGAAAAGCCACCCTCCTCGTCTCCCACATGTAGAGACTGAACAAAGCTGCAAAAGGTTTCAAACATGAAAAGCTGCTGCTAGAGTGAAAAAAAGAGGAAGGTTTTATTGCTAAATTAGGAAGTGGAAGTTCATATGAAAGACGTTTTCCTCAGGAAAAAGTTGGTAAGTGTGAGGCAAGGTGATCTGCTATTGCAGTATAGCAGCTCTCAGCAATCCATTGCTGACAGAGAGTTCTTCCAGGGTCATGTTTTAGCTGTGGACATCATATACCTGGTACCTAAACAATAATAGCAAAGGATGAGTTTCTACATGATGGCTGAGTAGTAAGCGGGGATTCCATAACAGCAATGTATTTGGCATAAATGAATTACCAGCTCTTTCTAGCTCCATGGGTTTTTTTGATCACCCCTTTTCCTTCTCAGGGGACGAGGAGCAGCACACAGGAATCTGTATTACATTTCGCAGTCAAAATGTGTTCTATACAGATAATAATAATTATGAATATATAGTATTAATTGAAAAAGTTTTCCCATAGCATTTTAGGGGTGAACAACAATGGTATAAATTCATACAATTTCCCATTCTGCTTCTTTATAATTTCATAAAGTGACTTAGAGTTATTAAAGCGTGTTTCCTGAATCAGGACTTATGTATTTATCACAAAGCTTAACAGCTTATTGTTACAGCAGTTTGTCGTGTGTTTTTTTTGTGTGCATTAGTTTACTTGTTCATTCCAGAATGCATGCTAAGGTTTTTTGGTGATGATTTCAGCTGCTTGGTTTAATTAATTGCAGTTTGCTCAAAAGCCACATGAAATAGCTAGTCTCCAATCCCCAAAAACTGAGGAAGAAAATAAAAACCAAACATCTTTATGCTTGTGGGTTATATAGGCAAGATCCAGGAGTTCAGATAGCGAATACTAAAGACATTCCTCTGTGGAAAAGGAGGCTCAGCAAGGAATTATTTAATACTGTTCCATTCTTTCTTCTCAGAGTCATGCAACAAAAGGACAAAGTTGTGGTCACGTGTTGAAATGAGATATTTCAACTAGAAATGAGGAAAAGAATTTCCATCAAGAGGGTGCTCCAATGTTGGAAACGGTTACTCAGAGAGATTGCAGAGTGTCCACTCTTGGGATGTTCAAAAGCTGAGCCTTGACCAACCTGCTCTGTAGGCCCTATGCTGAGAATAGGCATTGGATAAGGGCTCCAAAGCTCACTTCCAAGTTCAGCCATTCTGTCATTTGTACATGATTCTGTGTATCTTTGTTCCATAAATGACTTATTGTAGGCCAGATCTTCCAATACAGTGACAGTACGAGATGTGTGTTCTACTCACTAGGATAAGTAATTTCTCTAGGAAAAAACGGGTGCATTCAGCATATATACTTTTAAATAGGCTCATTCTTGTGTGTGTTATGTATTTCAATTATTTTAAGCATAATGGTTTGTCCTGTCTATTGTCATTCCCTTTCTATTTTCCTTTTATGAGTGTTTGCAATCAGATTTATAATTTTCTGTCCTGTTTTCCTTCATATAGGAAGCAGCAACAATGATTAGACTGCATTTAAGCCCTGTTGGTTTCAGTCATTTGCCCAGGGGGAATTCTGTATGGTGTAGGACTATGAAACTTGAGTTTTCTTTGTGAATTAGAAAGAGCTTTCTCCCCATTTCTCATATATCCACATCTGTGTACCAAATTCTTTATGAAGATCAATTACGTTTTGAATAACACTGTCAAAACTGAGGTATCAGCATTCAGAATGGTTGGTTCTTATAGATGATGTATTTTCCTTGGTGACCTGCAAATAATTGCTGTGATTGTTGTGTTTGCTAATAATTTTCAAATAATAAATCTGAGGCACATTTTAGAACTTTCACAGGCTTTTTCTTATGTTCTAATTATTTAATAAGCTTAGAAAAAGGTCTGACACCCCCTTCCCCCCCCCCGCCTTTTTCAGATGTTACATCTCTTGTAATGTGAAATGTTATTCTAATGCTTTAGGAATTGTTTATCTTTGGTCTAAGCAATTATCTGTTTGGCACCTTCTTTCTTTTTCACCCCCACTATCTTTTCTCCTGTGGCTTCTTCAGTTTCCCTCCTCCTTTCCTGAGAACTAAGTAATAATAGAAAAGTCTCATTAAAATGCAGTTAGTTAAATATGTATGTTTTAACAATTATTTCTAATGGAAAATTCTACTTGTGATGGCTGCTACTATTATGTATATTTTGAAATCATTCTAGATTTGGAAAATGCATTGTGTATGGACAGACAAAACCTTTCCCTTCCAGAGGTAATTTCTAGCCTGACGGTGCTTGATTCAACATGCTTAGACTATGTATGAGTTAGAATGGAGAAGCATATGTAGAGCCTGAAGAAAATACTAAGTTATTAAAACAATTTGAATTGCCATTAAATCTTACAATTTTTGAATATAAATAGGTTGCTTTTCCCTTTGCCTCATCTGTCATTTTGTTATAGCAGAAAACCTGGTGCTGAACAAAATAGGCAGGGTAGCCTAGCAGTTAAAACAGGACTAGAAGCCAGGATCTTGATTTTTGGTCTGACTCCACCAATGAGAAGCTGTATCATCCTGTGCAACTTGCCAAACCTCTGAGTCTCGTTTACCACTCTGTAAATGTCATGTAACTACATAGGATGCTGAGAGGTTTAATTAGAATTAATTTTAGTCTTTCAAGTACTTTGTGTTTCTCAGATGAAACGTGCTGTGCAAGTGTGAAGGATAATTATTATGTGGCGTCTGTGTTTTTCTGATACATTATTGCTATTCTTTTATTAACCATGTTTTGAAAAAAACCCCACGGTACTTACTGGTTTTCAGTTTTGTTTGCACGGTTTAAAGTTAGTCCCTATGAGCGCAGTAAGTAATTAAACTAATATTGGCATTAAGATGTGGGTTTTTTCATTTGAGAATGTTAATGGCTATTAGCTGATTGTCACAAAATGTCTGGCTGTTTTGATACTTCGGGTACCTTGAATCATGTGCTTAAGTGTAAGAAGGGTCAAGCTGCTTTTAAATGTAGTAAAGTAGCCAAGCAATTAACAGCCTGTACAGTCTCTGTTGATAGCTTCCTTGTAGCTGGTCAAGCTTGACCCAGACAGCATTATGGAGCAATTGTTCAGAAAATTGTCCTAGCAGCCAGTGCCTGGTGCCTCCTTAACTGTTTGCCAATCTTGTCAGGAGCTGAGCACACCTTGTGCAACAGGCCACTGCCTGTTTCTCCCTTTCTTTCAACTGGAACATTGAAGTCCAAGGTACCAGAGGATGACATATAGCACATGGAAGCACACTGTCTTGTTGGATGGGAGATAACAGTCTTGTTTCCAGATGGAACTGCTGCTACATGAGAAATAAAAATAACTGATTGTAGCAGTAACTCCTGTGTCCCAGGGACATAATAACTCACAAAGTGTTGAGTTATAAACTGTGCTTGTACTTTAACATGGATTTGAGCATGTGATTGGGCTTTCTTTGTAGCTGAGTGTTCAGGAGCCTTAAATAGAGAGGCAGCATTAACAAATAACATCAGATCATTTTGGGATAATGAACTTCTTTCAATAAGGTTATTGTTTTATGGGCAGGTCACACTCTTTTTGTTCTCACTTGCCATGTGCTATAAAAAGTGATCATACAATCATTCTAAGACACAGGACTTCTGTGTTAACCGCAATGAGATGAACATGTCTCTTCAGTCATGGCCACAATGTAGTGCAACAGACTTCCCTTGCAGTTAGACATACTGTCTGGAAAACTGCTTGAACTGCTTTGATGCCCTTCTATTCTGAAGTAGGTTAGAGCATGAAAATAAAAAGATGAATACATTTATGCCCTTCTTACACTTTATAGGTACAGCATACAGATGATTGTAGGTGTACCACAATGCTACCTAAGCAAAATGCAGACCCAGCTCAGCCACTGAAGCTGCATTTTCGTCCTGCTTTACTAAAACCACTCTTGAGCAAAGTATTTGAGAGTGGCAGCCTTACTGCTATAGTTGCCTCTGTTTCTGTCCCAGGCACCATTTGATGATCCTGGCTGATGTAGGATAGGGTTGGCCAATGTGAGCTTTGGCAGCTTCATGCAATAGACTTCTTTGCTAGCAAAGACTAACTTCAGATCCTGAGCTTACACAAAGAGTGTTTCTTAAATGATAATTCAGTCCTGACTAAGGTCTGTTAACATGGGAGCTCCAGGCTGGCAGCAAAGCACCACATTCTAGTTGGCTGTTCTATTGCAAGTAGGCATCTTGTCTTTGACTTACCTGGCAGCTTGTGTGTTTGTAGGACAGGATAGGGTGCCAGATAGAAGGGTGCACATGTTTTGGAAAACTCTTTAGCTAGAAAATGTTATTTGATGTACTTTGCTCTTATCAGGGGAGGTCTGGTACTGGAATGTTCTCAGAGCAGGCAACAGGCACGGATACACTTGATGATCAGAGCAGTTCCTTGTTTCTCTCTTGCTATCTGTGTCAGCCTGTGTTGCCTACATTAACACATAGGATATAAGATCTGGAGTCATGTCACGAGCTAAATGCTGATTGTGCTGTAATGTCTGATGACCAGTTGGATGCGTGGGGTCTGATTGTTCTGGCACCATACTGGGCAGACAGCAGTTTGCTGTCCGGCACATCTCTGTTGCCCTTTGAGAAATAACTGATCATGACTATGAGTCTAGCTGAGCCATTTAATAAAAAGACTACCAGGTCTATGAAGAGACTGAGACTGAAAGGGAATGCAGATGGGTACTACACATTTGCAAGTGTTTATTATTTAAAGTCTGTGACTGGGAAATATATAGAATGAAAGGGTCAGAGAAAGACAGTGTGCCTTGCTGGCTTTGCCTTTTACACTTTAGGATCAAAAAGAAAGAGGGAGGAATATGTCATGTTGCAGGTAATTAAGGATTCATCAGGAAATAAGGAACACTTGGTCCCTCTCATAGCTTTGAGGACAAAAGGTGAAGGGTATCTGGTATAATATCTTCCATATGTGGCATGCTAATTGGAAGGATAGAAATGAGGTATTTGGAAAGCTGAATCTAAGCTCTTATAAATGGAAATTGCTTTTGTGAAATGAGTTTGCTGGTAGGCTCAGTGCTTGACACTTGGAAAATAAGAAAAGATCTTTTATTATGTGTTTGTAAATTATGGCTAGCCTACTTGTCAAGTTAGCTCTAAAGATTTAATAACCCATAAGTGAAGAATTATGTTTTTTCTTTCCAAATATATATTTGGGATTTAAATGATGATGCTGAAGTACTGCCGTATATTCTCATTACTCTAGTCCTAAGAATTGCTGTAAATGTAGCCCAGGCTGTTGGCATTTTAGTTTAAGTCTTTCCAGCTTTTTGAAAAACTCACATTGGCAACGGCATATGGGAATTATTTCTCAGACTTAGGGAAAGTACAGGGCTCGTTCTGATTAGGTATAGCTGTGTATTTGAGGACGAAAAGACATCACCACCACTTGGTTTCGATAGGCATCCCTTGTCGCAGCCAAAACGGATCACTGTGTCCCGGTGAGCCGAACCAGAACGAAAACCTTCTGGGCCTCAAATGGGCAGGGATGGAGATGCCAGGACTTCTCTGCCAAAGGCTGCAAGGTGGGAAGCGAAGTTGCACGTTTTTCCCGCTAGATGGCAATTAAAACCCATCGGATAAACCCGGCTGGCGAAGCTCGCTAAAGCTTTCTACTCTCGTAGCTTACTTCAACGCGTTAAAAGCTGTGCTTTTAGTAAGACTTTGAGATATCTGTATTTTCCTTGGTGTAGAGCATGCAATAATTTCCATATGACAAAGGAAATATTGTTAAAGCTGATCCCACTTTTGGATTGCACATTTGGATTCATACATGTCTTGGCAGTTTTGGAAAGGATGTATTTGTTTTCTCGGCTGTAGATCCCCCACCTCCTTGGGGAGGGGGAGTAGTAGAGGCAGCAGCAAGTAGGAGAGCTCTTGGCAGGGTGGCCCCTTGGAAATCTCTGCCAGGAAGCCAGAAGAGCCCTAATTAGGCAGGCAAGTAGAGCCTGATCCAAAGCCTGCTGAAGTTAATGGGAGTGTCTTGGGTTTGTGCATTTTTCCCTATTTCCAGGTAAATCTACCAAATAAGACTGTCCTCTTCAGCATTCTACTTATATGCGTTACATCATCTAATGCGGTTGTAAGCATATGAGGTATAAATGCATGTCTATAGTATTTGGAATGAAGATAGGGCATTCACATGCTTTCTATGAATAATTTACAGGAATACATATGAGGTAATTGAATTGTTTTTATTCTTTTTTCCCATCTAGAATTTGAAACATTATGATTTTCTCATATGTGTGTTGGAGAATAAAATTTCTTTTGAATGAAGGGGAGGGGCACCTTTTATCCTGACTTTTGTCTCAATAAATTTCAGTTAAAGTTCTAATTAAATGCAGAATGTCACACGTTGGGCTGCCCCAGCAAACACCCAGGGGCCTTATTAAGAGCTTGTCCTGAACTTTCAAAATGTCCTAGCTAGCAGAATTCAGGCAAAAGCTACTATGGAGCTAGTCCTGCTTCTCTGTTTAAAGTTGCTCCAGTGCTGGCAAAGCTCATCTTGGAGATAACTGATGTAAAATACTGGAAATGACTCTATAATCAGGAAAAAAGTCCCCATAGATTCAGTGGGAATTCTGCCTGGGTAAACCCACAGCTATTGTGCGCACTGTGAGATTGCATGAAAGGAAGATCATCCTTATTCTATGGCCTGTTTGTTAAAAAAAAAAATCTAAATAAAGATTAATGGAAATAGCTTCTCTGATTACACCACTGCTTTAAGCTTATTTGAGCAACTTTTAGTAGATAAGGAAATATGAGTTTCAATCTGTGCCTGGTGCGCCAGAGTAATTGAAACTCCCCTTTGTTGCAGAAGTGCTAGCTATAACCACTTTAAACAGTAAAATGTCTTTCGGATATTCTTGCAGAATTCTGATTTTGTCTGTCAAAGTTTATTCTCCCTATCCACGCAACATGAGTGTAATTTTTATACTTATTTTTAAAGATAATATTTTCATGACAGAAGGACAGCATATGAAAAATGAAAGTTTAGTACTTTCAGGATTTTCATATTGGTAAGTCGCAGTTGGATTAAGATAGCTTTACACTAGGTTTTGTACAGAGTTGAGACATTTGTGATTGCAAAAGGACGTTAGTTACCTAATGGCTGGCAGTGACTCCTACACATTGGACACAGAGAAACTTACTTATGTTTTTCAGTGTAGATGAGTTGCTGTTGCACCCCTGAAAGGCTCAGTTACTTCTACAAGAAGTTGCTCTGCGGCTCTGAGAAAGTAAAGGCATTCCCTGTTTACATGGATGGGTGACATAGCTGTCTTTTACCATAAAGACAGATGAGTTTGTCCCCATCTCTTCTCAGACAGCTCTTGATACATGTCAAGTAAACACTTTCATAATTGAGGCTTGGGGTCCTCGTTACCTGTTCAGTTCTCTCATCCTCTGATTAAACTTATGTCATGCCACCTTCTTCAGCATAGTGGACAGGGTCAAGGAATTGATAATTTGCAAGGGATCATAGCTGGATTAATTTGGGAGGAAAATGCAAGACTCAGTGTTCATGTGGGTACTTAGTGACATTAGGGAAACTGTTGATTTGAGTCCTTTGATGAGAACTTTCAGACTTGGGGGTAGATTCAGGTAGAAATGTAGTTCTTAGGCAGAAATTGCTTAATGCTCTGTGTGGAGCCATGCTGGTCTGTACAGTGGAACCAAGGTACCTGCAGAACAAACTAGTTTGGACATGGGAAATGGTGTAATTGTGGTAGTGTTTTGTTCATATGGGGCAGCCTGACATTCTTCTGATGAAGATAAAGCAGCCTAGACAGAGCCCGAATTTAACACATTTCTATCATGTGTGGTACCTGAGCTTGGTCACTGAGAGCTTGTTTCTGTCTCTCCAAGTGGCTTTGCACCCTACACTATCTTGTAGGGCTATCCTCAGTATGTGGCCCATGGAAAGAGAACAGCTCTATATACTCTCCATTTGGAGGGCACTGGATCTCCCATGGGGATGCATAGGCATGTAGTTCAGTAGGCCCGTATAGAGCAGGAGTTGTGGATTCATAGCTCTAAACCACCTTCCTGAGGACATGTCCTGGCTCCTGTTCTTTCAAAGAAGTAAGTAGAAATAGTTTGTTTTAAAAAGTGGTCTTCCCCACTTTTGTGTATAATAGTCCAGCAGTTTAATGAAGAAGTTAATGTTCAGAGATTCCTCAAGTAGAAGAATCTCCAGTCTGCGTCTTTTGCCTCCCAGGAAAGCTGTGTTAGCTGCCTGTAAGAGAGAATGCAAGACTGTATGAGGGAGTGTGAGTGCAAGGGAGGGAATGAATCTGTCAGTCAGTGACTAAAAAATTCTCCAGAAATCAGGGTCCACTCCTAATTCAAAACAGCTCCCAGGTGAGCTCTCTGAGCACCTGGCTGCGGAAGCAGCTTCATCTTGGCTTCTTTCTCTTTCTTTTCTGGTCCAGTGAATTCTGAATTCCTTTCCAAATGTGAGCACTGAACATGAGAGTGTGTGTTGCTTTCTGACTGCATTTTGGAGGAGTAGGGACTTCTGATTGCTGTGAGGCATAGTTGGGATCATCTGGCAAGTCAAGAAGCATTGACGGTCAGGCACTGAGTTCCTGTATCCTGATTCACGTTAGCAATTGTACATGTGCTGAGCAGAAGGGACAAGATAATACGGTAAAAATTAAGGGTTCCTCTGGAACTGGGGCATATCCAGATGAAGTATCAGGGTTTTGTATCATAGTTTTGTACTAAGGTACCTACCTTCCTCCTAAATGATACTGTAAAATGCCTACATTTTTTCAGGAGAGTTGATCCTTGGATCCCCACACATTTTTATAGATTTCAGTGACCTGTTACTTGGAATGCATGTATTTACTGCTTTAATTTACTTCAGTTACACTAGAACATGCACAGGACACAAAATACCTTATACTTTCAACTTAGCTATTGCAAAGCCTTGAGTGACAGGCTATTGGTGGAGTTGTTCCATGCCAAAAAGGAAGTGTGAAAAAATACAAGATGGTGACAGTGCAGTCCTTGAACACTGGCTGCCAGGGTCCTGGGAGAAGCATATGTTCCATTACTGCACATGACAGCATGTTAACATTGTTCCACCGGTGCTTAACGATAAATTTTATATGATTTCTTGTAGTGTCTGAAATGATTTGAGACTCTACGGAACTGAAATGTGCAGAACAAATTAGTGTGAGACTTCTTTACTCTGAATGAGGTGCTATGACAGATCCTCCAAATAAAACATGGAAGGTTGCATTTTGCTGGCAATGGGAGTTCTGCACAGAGCAAAGGCCTTACAGAATAGTGTGATAACCGCTGGAGAATCCTTTGTCAGAGAGGACCAATGTGCTGATTCATGCTCTGGCACTCAGAGTGATTGTGCTGTTTGTTGGGAATCACTTCATTGTATCAGTGGAACTGAGGTGGAAAAAGTCTAGGAATTCATTCTGGCTCTTCATTAGACTTCATGACTCCTGGCTGTATTTTACATTGCAGTATCTTTCTGCTGCCAGAGAAGGTTTGAAAGAACTGTATGGCAATGTTCCTGCCAGGAGTGAGCCTGATATTAGATTACTGGTGGGCTTCTATCCCATCTCCTCAAAAACACAGATGACCTTCAGTTCCCCTTTCTTTAGTAATTCCAGGCAAGTAAATGGTTGCTACTGGAGGTTAATTAGAAGGTGGAAAGATGCCCAGAGAGTGGAAGGAATGTAGTTCCAGTGAATAAGTCATGCAACAGGAAATGCGGGAAGACCTGGGTTCCAATACCAGCTCTTCTGAGGAGCTGGTATCTGCTTTTTGCCTGTCTGGGAAATAAAGCTGTAAGTTTTGCCTCTGCTTTGGAGTATTTGATTGTGGATTAAAAGGCCTACATAAATGCGAAGCAAATCTTTTAAAGTGCTTGCGATATTGTGCGACCATCTCTCTTCAGATATAAACTCTGAAAGTCCATCCAAAAAATCTTCACTCTTCAGGTGAAATTATTTGGGAATGAGTAGCAGGATTTCAGGTGCTGTGAAGCTATAACAATATTACAGTGCTCAAGTGTTTCAGTTCCTCAATCACTGTATGGAGAGAGGACTTAATTTTGAAAATTGCCAGGGGTTGCCAAAGAGCAAAAACAAGCGAAAACATTATTACAATTAATGGAGGTAACATTATTAAAAATAGTGGGTAATATGATTGTACAACTAGTACTTATGTATTTATCCTAAGCTGTGTCTTTCTTGCTGAGGAGTGGTAAAAGAAGGTGTAGTGGCTCAGCAGCTAGTTAGAAAGGTGCTTTTCTGAGTTTTGCCTGGTAGTGGACAGAAAAGATGCATGTAACACTCAAAGTGAGAGAGGACATGCTCCAAGCTGGTCAGCTCTATTACTGTGTTCTAGCAGCAGTTTTAATGGGTATCTGCTGTTGTTCTGTTAGAAAGGGTTCTAACTCTGCTCATATTATATATATGTAGCATGAAGATATATTTTAGTAAGCTCATCTTCTGTTGATTTAACCACAAAGTTATGAGTTATTTTTGCTTGACAGTCAGCTGTTAGCTGTCTTTGCTGACATGGGTTGTCCCATTTAAGATGTTTGGGTTTTTTCATAGTTTGTTTAGCTTTAAAATCTCTTATGCTCAAGTTACCTTAAGGAAAGCCTTAAGACAGAAACTAAGTAAATCCAAAATGCTATGAATTCTGTGATGCGTCCTCCAAATCCCAGATGGGAATGTGTCAGGAGGAAAGAGATCAGCCATGAGTGCTTGTATATGAACATTTAAACATATAAGGTCATGTCTCTTTCTTGTCAACTTTGTTGTATTCCAGTTAAAGGTTTTCTGACTGGTGTCCTGGAGCAGATAAAGGGCTAAGTATGACAAGGAGAGCAGGCAATTCCTTCTCAGCAGCTTGGATCTGCTGTGTCACATCAGTAATGTGAGTGCAGGTAGCCAAGGAGGAGATTCTTCTTCTCTGGTGACGTCAGTGCTGGGGAAGGTCATGAAGCAGATGATCCTAAGTGAGATCATAAAACCCATGTGAGCACATGGAGGGATCAGGCCCAGCCAGCACAGGTTCATGAAGGGCAGCGCCTGCTTGGCCAGCCTGATCTCCTTCTATAACGAAGTGACCCACCTGATTGATGAGGCAAAGGCTGTGGACGTTGTCTATTTGGACTTAAGTAAAGCATTTGCTACTGTCTCCCACACTGTTTTCCTGGAGAAATTGGCTGCTCATAGCCTAGAAAAGTGTGTTCTTTGCTGGGTTGGAAACTGCCTGGATGGTCAAGCCCAAAGAATGGTGGTAAATGGCATCACACCTAGTTGGTGACTTGTCACTAGTAGTGTCCCTCAGGGCTTGCTGCTAGGGACAGTGTTCCTTAATACCTTCATGGATGACCTGGATGAGGAGACTGAGTAAATTTGACTTCAGTAAATTTGCAGACAACACCAAGTTGGGTGGGAGTGTTGATCTGCTGAAGGGTAGGAAGGCCCTGCAAAGGGATCTGAACAGGCTGGATCCATGGGCTGTGGCCAGTTGTATGAGGTTCAACAAGACAAAGTTCCAGGTCCTGCATTTGGGCCACAACAACCCCCTGCAATGCTACAGACTTGGGGAAGAGTGGCTGGAAAGCTGCTCAGTAGAAAAGGACCTGTGGGTGCTGATTGGTGGAGCTAAATATGAGCCAGCTTGTGCCCAGGCAGCCAAGAAGGCCAATGGCATCCTGGCCTGTATCAGCACCAGTGTGGCAGTGGGGCCAGGGCAGTGATCATCCCCTGTACGGGGCAGTGGTGAGGCCGCACCTCGAATCCCATGTTCGGTTCTGGACCTCTCACTACAAGAGAGACATTGAGGTGCTGGAGCAGGGCCAGAGAAAGGCAACGAAGCTGGTGAAGGGTCTTGAGCACAAGTGGGATGAGGAGCAGCTGAGGGACCTGGGGGGTTTAGTCTGAAGAAGAGAAGGCTCTGTGGGGACTTTATCACTCCCTACAACTGCCTGAAAGGAGATTGTAGTGAGGTGGGGTTGGTCTCTTCTCCCAAGAAACAAGCCATAGGACAAGAGGAAATGGCCTCAAGCTGCGCCAGGGGAGGTTTAGACTGGATATGAGAAAAGTTTCTTTGCAGAGAGGGTTCTCAGGCATTGGAACAGGCTGCCTAGGGCAGTGATGGAGTCACTGTCACTGGAAGTGTTCACAAACCATGTAAGTGAGGCCCTCAGTGACATGTGTTAGTGGTGGACTTGGCATCCCTGGTGTAATGGTTGGACTTGATGATCTTAAAGGTCTTTTCCAACCTAGCTGATTCTATGATTCTATGGTGCTTTTGTGTCCCATACCATCAGAGTGCTGTTCTATCCTTTCCTTTCTGTGATTTTCCATAACTTCTGGCAGGGCACAAAGCTGCTGAGGTTCCAATTAAGGGCCAATGTGAGACAAACATCCTCGGAGAACCATGCTTCTAGATTCCTGTTGATCTCAACCTGTATTGCTGTGAGAAGAATCCATACCAAGTCAGTATGGCTTGCATTAAACTATTTTTCCTTGGGCAGCTGCAATTTAGTATTACTTCTTGGCGTCCTGCACCTTCAACTTGAAAGGAGATCTCAGTGTTTAGATTACTTTTTGAAACTTGTCTAGATTGAAAAGTGATAATAACTGAGTGTTGCTAAGGCAATTTCCATTGTTTTAAATGCTCATTTTCCTCTTTCACGGTAAATCCCTGGAAGTTCAGTTTGACATTACAGTGAAGAAACACTTTAAAAATTCAGTAGCGTAATAGTACATGCAATAAATAAATTTAAGCAGATTTGGCTCTGAATTTCTTATGCAAACATTGTGTGACAGTACATGAATTGGGTACTGTATATATCTTTGTGTACCTGTCTGTGCAAGTACCTTTATGCTACCTGTCCCTGCAAGTAATCTTATCCATATACAGTATTTGCATATGCAAATTTGTTCTTTGCTCAGAAAACATTCTTCACTGTCTGGAAATTTTGCCCAGATTGTACTCTCCCTTTTAGTGCTTTCATTCACGATTGTAGTAAAGTGAAAGGTAAAGAATTGCTCCAGAAATTCATATTCAGAAAATGCATTAAAATACAGAAAAAAGATTTTTTTTTTTTTGTGGATGTGTTAGGAGAAAAGAAAATCTCAACTGTGAGTCTGAAGCATGCGTATTCAGGAGAATAATGCTGCTGTGCTGTGGAAGATACACATCTAGCCAGCTGGAGAATAAAACTCTAGCCAGTGCCAGTATGTGTGAGGACAAGGGACAGATCTCAGCTAGCAAAGCTGTACTGTTCCAACATGTTCAGCGCGTCTGCACCTCCTCCAGTAACATAGCACTTGCCCTTGCTAGCTTCCTTCTCAGTTTGCATGATACCCTCCAGGCCAGTCCCTGACAGACATGCAGCCAGACTGAACTGGACTGTCAGCTGCAGAAAGCATCAACAGAGATTCTGATTCTGCAGAGCAGGCAACAGCATGTGATGTTGCAGAAGGTGACCCAAATGTGCTTCATGACTTCTGTGCTCATGAGCTTTATCGTCCCTTTTTAAAAATCATTACTGATTAAATTCCAAAAGGGAGAATGACTAAAATCAGATGGCTGGTGTTCCAGTAGGGTTGATGTATGGCCTGATCCACTTGTATATATCATGTATTGTTTGTGCCAACACGTAGATTGGTTTCAGTGATATACGCAGAAAGGGTTAATGTCACCCTTTGGCAAGGGTATGATTCTTAAATCCCACACAAGGTCCACCTAGAGAGTTTCAGTGAGACTTCAGCAGTGTGTAAGACCTGCCAAGATTTTTTGTGCTGGAGGAGTATGGGTTGGCAGGATCAGCCCCAACATGTTAAGTGCTGTTTATGATATTATTATTGCTTTGTGAATTCATTTCCCGCAGAGACAGACTGGAGATGCAGTGCTCACATTCAAACTTCCTCTATGCTCTGGAGTGTCAGCTCCATGGTTTAGATTTGGGGCCATGTCAAACTTCTAGTTATTACCAGGAATAGTTAGTATTGTGTTTACAGACTATGCTATAAACTATGCGAAGAATGCGAACAGTTGATTTTCATAAAAAGGTTAGGAAGATGTTATTTTCAAGAATAAAGGGAATGTAATCACCCTTCATAGGTAAGATATGTTATTTACACTATGGGAATTCATGTCAGTACATTTTAAGTGAGTTGCTTGGCTGAACTTGTTATCTAGCTGCCAAGAACGGAAGTGAGAGAGAAGAGCCAGTGAGAATTATTGGACTCTACACTCCAAACTTACATCATGTAAACATTTATAACATGACTTTTATTTTCAGGATTGACCATTCCAGTGGGGGCCTCTTTGTTGCTCTACTGCTGGCAGACTGCTTTTGATGGCACTTTTTGGCTAATTTGTGGGGATGCAGCAAGCCAACAGCCCTGAAACTATATGATATATGCAATATGTACAATGAAATCTTCTACTCATCCCTTTCTCTCTCCAGGTTCCCAGCCACAGCCAGCTGCTTGGGTTTAAGCTCTTCATTATGCCCCTGCTGTTGATGTTGACTTGCAGTGACTGATGGTCCCACCCTGTTTTCTCAGCATATAGTGGTGAAATCAATAATTGTGCATGAGAGAGAGGGAAAGAGGCTGGTTTTTCCATTTCTCCTTACTCTCACACTACAAAAAAGGATATAAATTCTAAGTATGTTATTTTCCACTGGGGAATAGCAACAGGTAACAGTTTGCAGCTTATGCGGTGACATTTTCCTTGGGACAGGAAACAGCCTTCCATTATAGTCCAACCTTCCTGTTGGTATCAGTAGTGTTTTTCTTTTTCCTGGCACCAAGATAGGCTCTTCCCAGATCAGTTCAGTTCATGTTGAGGTTGAACTACATGATTCAGGCAGTTACTAATTTCTTTCAGATGCCTATTGTCTGTAAAGCAACACAGAGAAGTGTAGAGCAGTGGGAAGGATGAGAATAATTCAGGTTTCTATCTTCATGCAGTTTTCAGATTTCTGATGATGCCACAAGTATCTGACCCAGTGCAATCATGTGGGTGAACTCCATAAGTTTTTCTTAGCATTTGTTGCAGTTCATCAGTTCGTACCATTTAGCTTGTAGCCACAACTTAGTTTATACACAAGTTTTGTTTGTTGTTGTTGTTTTCAGAGCCCCTTAATACTCCTTACTGACCCTTTTATAAGCTATAACTTTAGCTCACACTCCATAAGTCAGGGAGTTTTTAGTAAAGGAGCCTGTGAAGAAAAAAATCTGGGATGCTTTCCAGGGAAAGGCATGTATAATAGAGAATTCTGGCAGTTTTTCATCTGGCACTAATTTATTATTTCAAGCTGGCTTGCTCTTTAGACTATAATAAACAGTATTTTACATCTAACAAATCACTTTTAATATTCTTGACCTTGACAATGGGTATCTAGTATGGGTCTAGAAGAAAAAACTAACCAGAAATACAGTGGGTCACAAACTGATGTGATCATGGTGGTTCTTTTAAGTTTCAGCATTTCTACTGAAATGAAAGATGTGGAAGGATAGGTTGTTTTAACAGAGACATCTCCTATCTCTAGCTATGCCATGTATGTTAAATTTTGGAGAGTACAGTCTTTATGTTTAGTCTAAAAGGATTCAAGTGATGTAATAATGGAAAAAGATATTGGATTCAACGAAGTGAAGACAGAGTTTTACTGAAGTCAGGGGGCTGCCCTTTATGTACCCTTAAGAATTCAAATGTTGTATCAACACACTTAAAGTATGTTTAAATGGAAGTTGCATTCATTCTTAAGTTCATTATTATCTCAAAGGAAAATGTATTGTTCTTTCTTTTGTTAAAGAGCACACATAACCCCCCAAAAGAGAAGTGTCAAAAGGTTCTCCATGGCTCTGGGGCGTGCTGTCTTTCCCTTTTAAGACAAGCATAGCTAAGGAGTTACTTGTCAGGTCCCTGGATGGCAGAAATGATGAGAAGTTGAAATATGTCTTGATTAAAGAGCAGCAGAAGGCTGCTTGCTTCATGATCTAAGCAACTCTGACTCTTTCCTCTTTCTTACTACTAAGTATCCCTCTTCACAGAATCATAGAATCATAGAATATTTAGGGTTGGAAAGGACCTTAAGATCCTCAAGTTCCAACCCCTCTGCCATGGGCAGGGACACCTCTCACTGAACCATGCCACCCAAGGCTCTGTCCATCCCAGCCTTGAATACCACCAGTGATGGAGCATTTGAATACTCCAGATTTATTGAAACACGATACTGGTCACTAGGCAGAGGATTTTAATCTTTTTTCAGTTTGCATCATTTTCATTTTTAAGTTCTACATCAGTTAGGGTAAATGTAATACAGGTAGATGCTTTGCATAATTTACAAGCAGTTACTACACATGTACACACAGAGTCCTACCCAAAGTATGTCAGTTTACCTGCGATTTGGGTTGTCTTAATCATGCTATTGATAACCGAAAGCTGTAAGTCCTAGCTAGTTATGGCCATTCACAACGTACTGAAGTTACTCCTTATGTGTGTAACACTATTAGTAAACCTCCTCCCAGGAATGCTAACCCACTGTTTCTTTTAATAGCCTGCACCTGACTTCAAAGCTCACTGAAATTAAGCTTATAAGTTCTACTCATGTTGTTATTTTGCAGACACCTGCTCAATGATAGTTCTTATACTCTTCTCTCTCCTTTTTTGTTTTCGCCTTTCCCTTCCTTCCCTTCTTCAGACCTCAAGGTGAAACTTGGCTCTGCTGTGAACTCTTATAATTTCAAAATTTAGGATTTTCTAGTTCTGTTTCTATCCTGCACTGTTGGTATTTTTCTAGGACAAGAAGATGGGAAGGGATCCTTCAAATAACAGGCAAATGTTTATTGCAGAATATTAGGCAGCCCTTTCTGTGATGTTAATGCCTTAGTGATTAGATTAGTTTGGTATTGCTTCTCCTTAGCATTTATTTCCAACAACTGAAATGTGTGTGTGCACGAGTATTTAAAATATAGGTTTGCAAAGATGGTTTTGATACAAAAACTGAATGACATAAGAAGGTATCTTAGTTCATTACTTTGGAGGATACATAGCACTTCTAACAGTGTAAATTCAAGGTTTTCTGATGATGATATGTTTTGACAGTTGGCAATAGCTTTCCAGCTATTAACTATTTTCTACTTAACCTGTGTAACAGAGGGAAGCTAGCTGACTTCTTCGAGCTCTGACCGTTGGGGCCTCAAAAGTTTTGCTTCAGCAGCCCTGTAGTCAGGAACATGTGCACAATGTGAACGCACTCAAAGAATTTAATGAGGATGTTGGATAAATCCTGTGTGTCGCATTCATGCACACACTCCTTTAAAGCCAGGAGATGGATTGTATGAGCAGGAATTAGTTGAATGTATACAAAATGTCATGTAAATTTACTGTGCTTAATAAAGGAATTAGAATAATTGTAAAATATGCAGACATCAGGTCATGCTGGGTAGCCCCAGTCTGGTCTTTGCAGCAAAGAAATTAGCTGTTTGTCTCAGCTGCTGAGCTAAAGGTAGTCAAACACTTGTAGTATGTGAATGCAAAGCAAAAAATAATAAAAAAAAAACTTTTTAAAGAAACGATTTAGCTAAAAATGTGCCAGATGTTCAGACAAAAATACCAGTTATCCAATTCTCTTGTGAAAAGTTAATATCCTCTTGCATTTAAACCATGCTGTGTTATGTGAGGTTATACTGGAGTATGACGCGAAGGGAGGGAGCATGCCATATTGTCAATGGAGTAGCTTATATTTGAACAGAGAAACTCATTTTCAGATTTGTTGCCAGGAAGATTTGCACATTTTCTGTTTCATTGGGAAAGTCAACTGGATTTCACAAGCCCTGCTGTTGAAGAACGAATTAACATTGGCTGGAGCCAATGCCATATTATCTTTCCTCAAAGTACAACCTACATATTAATTAACATTTGTAAAGCACTTTGAGGTATGGGATGAAAGGCAGCAGAGAGCACAAAGTTGTTGCTATGATTAATTAGTTATCACATTGGACATGTGAAGTGCTATATTAGGGTGTGGCAGACTATAATTGTTGCTTTTGCCTGTGGCCTTCTTTGCTCCATCCTTCACCAACTGTGTTACTGCCTTTTTTAATCATGTTCTTTGGGCTGGAAGGGAATGCCTTGACCTGTATGGCAAAGGCCATAAACTTTCATCAAGTGATACCTGCAGGAAATCAGTGTCTTCTAGATAGGCACCAAGATATCTGACCTTGATGTAAAGATGTACCACATCCCTAGTGACTTGATTAATCGCCTGCTATATTAAAAATGCACGGCATGTATTTTACCTATCTAAAAATTCTGTTTCCTTTATGTCCTGTTATGCATTTGTCTGTAGTTCTACTGTAATATCCCGTTAAAACATAAAAAGGAAATTTTCCAGTTTTCCAAGTGGTCCCTATGTGAATGCAACTGGTCGTCATGGGGGTAATAATCTATTTTGTGTGTATGAGGTTGAACCTCATTGCTAAGAACAGGGAACATATTCATTGAAATACAGCCCATTCCCGTGACCCTTGATCTCCACACTACAAAACCTCTCAGTAGCTCAGTTCAGCATGTTTTCTCAGCTTTTCAGGAAACTAGATTACAACTAGAGACGCCCAGTGTATGCTCCCATTAGGCCTATAGCTTTTCTGAAATAAGCTTTGGCAGAAACCAAATCCAGAGTGTGGCTTGGTGTTTTCAGGGCTCTGAAGCAAATACTGCTACTTGTTTGGTCTGGTGTCACTGGGAACTGAGGGTGAGCACTTGCTTCCCTTTCCCTCTTACTTATTTCTGTGGTTTGAACAACAGAAATAGAAAACCTGTACACGTTGTATAAGAAAATCTGTGCAAAAAAACCCAAAATGCTGAAGAAGTCCTTTTGTTGCTATTCCTCCTCCAAGATGCAATCAGATCTGCCTGAGACTTAGGACAGAAACTTCTGCAACTGGCCTAAAGGACCTTCAGTGCATCCAGGTCACTCCATTTTCCTGCTGCTGCGTGTTAGAGGGCACTAATAGTGAACTGCAATACTGGTTGACACTTTTCCAAGCAGAACCATATAATCATAGAATGATATGGGTTGGAAGGGACTTTAAAGATCATCTGGCTCCCGGCCCCTGCCATGGTGAGGGACATGACACCTTTAAGATACCTGAAATCTCCTAGCTTAATACTTGATTTTCTCTTGTTTTGGTGACAGTATTAGTTCTTTCATTTTGCCAAATCATGGTTTCTAGCTCCCTGAGTGTTATGGTTGCTGAATTACCCCCTTGCTCATCTGAGCAGAGAGCTTTAGCCAAGGCTACCAATAGCCCAGGGTAGGAAGTGACTTTGTCTTCCATGCTCCTACTTCCCAATCTGGTGACAACACTTTGCAACACCAGAACACTGTTCAAACTCCCCTTCAGCCCATCAGGCTTCTTTGGGAGCAGTCATTGTCACATTTCATCTGTCTTGTCCTTCTGGAGTTCTTGACAGTTGCAAAATATTAATTGAAGGTGCTCTGTAGCAGTAAGCCCCTCTTTTGCATAATGGCTTCTTTTTCTAATGTTTTGTCCAGCACAAACCCAGATAGAAACAAATATTCTTGGGGTAGTGAGTGTTCGGCAGACTGTGGCAGTGATGGGTGCAAGAGTCTAAAATTTACACAGCAGTTGTTTGTGATTTATTTTTTACTCTATTAGTATTATTACTGTATTGGATCATTTGACATCTACATTTATTTAGAGTGAAAAAGAGCAGTTTTAACAGCAATATTATTATGAAGAGGGGATCTATAAAGTAGATTTTCTGTAAGGACGGTTATCTCATTGCCTTTGACTGTGTCAGTTGCTGACAGTTGACAGAAAAGGACTGGTTTGAATTTTCTTCCTTTGATAAATTAGTATTACCAGTTTGCTTGGGAGTTCACAGTAAATGTACATTCCCAGGAAATACATTAGTAAGGGACTAGCCCTGAGCTCTGTCATGAGGATATGGCATTACAGATACACACTAAAATTAATAGTGGTTGAATTATTAGTTCAGTATGGGTTTTAATAGTTTACATTACGGATTTGTTTTAAAAATAACTCTTATGTTAAATAATTGTAATGCTGCCTAGTATAGTTTGAGCTGAAAAGAGGAAAGTTAATGAAGAATTATTAATTTGTAATAGTTGAAATAAATGCGTATTAATTCAACAAAAACAAAAGCAGTAAAAGCAAAAACCTGTTAGTGTCAGTGGTATTAAAAAAATCTTACATTTTGGTAAATATTTTTATCACATTGTCACAAAAACTTGTTTCTTGAAATAAGAGATGAATAAAGTTGTTTCCTATTTTTGAAGCTTGATTAAGGGTGCAGTTCCATTGGAAGAAAACAACACTGATTCAATACTGATTCAACAGATTCCGGGCCAGTTAATGTTAATTTGTCACTGAGTGAAGACTTTATCTGTTTAAATGGGTTTTCCTTCTTTAGTGCGTACTCCTGCAGCTGTACGTATGACCAATGCTTTTGTCCCCTCTTGGCTTCTGCCAGCGAAGCCAGTTGTTTTGCTTTCAATCTGTGAGGCTTTCTCTTTGCCCCTTTAATCCTTGTGACCTTTTCTGGACATACGTCCTAGTTTCAAATGACATATTGAACAAGAGGGACTGGAAACCTTAGAGTGTTTTACATGGCACTAACGTTCTCCTAACTGGTGGAAGAGTTCTCCTAGCTGGTGGAAGAGCCTTTTCTGACCCATTCTTGGAAGTACAGTTGCTTTTTTAATTTTGGCATTGTGTCATTGCTTTATAATCATTCCATGAGCCAGGTCCTAATCTTTGTTGTTTGCAAACAGATGAACTCCCAGTTTATTGCAGTTCTTTGATTATTAACCCAGCACTGCATGGCTGGGCCTTGCATAACTTCCAGACACTCTGTTTTTAAGGTAGCTATTCTATGACTTGAGGAAGTGAACTGGAAAAATAGAATACACCAGCTCTCAAAGGAGACTTACCTGAAACATGAGTGCCATGTCAGTTACCATGCCTCATGTTCCGAAAAATTACCAGAATACATTATGATAATGATGTCTTGTATGCCAGGCAACTAATGCACTACAGTGCCCTGAATATATTAGAACATTTGCTTTACAAGTAATTTTAATTGTTTTGTTTGCAAATTACCATGGTTTTTCCTGAATACATGCTCTTCAGAGGTGAAACCTACTCTCCTAACCTACAAGTTTCAGACAAGCTACACGTGCACCTTGTGTATGTATAAATCAATAGGAGAGATCCATATAGAAAATTGATTTATATACAGAGTATCATTAGGGAGAATACGAGACAGAGGGGAGTGGTACAAAGATTTTTGCTGGTGTCTGCTTGAGACCATGAGTATTACTCATTCTTCACCGTTTATGAGACTTTGTGGTTCTCCCATGCTCATGCTGATAAAGCAGTCACCATCCCATAGTATCTGGTAATTACTGTGTCTACACCAGATATTATAAATACAGATGGAGAAGAGAAAAGAAAAAACAATGCGGTGCTAAAAGATTAAACAATGGCATAATTAATTAGTTGCAATTGATGAATTTGATCATGCCTACAAACACCTTTAATTCCTTAAAAGCTGTTACACAGACAGATGTAAAAGCTCAACCTGTGGAAATGGAGAAAATTCTTGGATTGCCTCACTCTTGCATATATCTTCAAAAGCTATTTCTAATCTTGCACAGGCTGTTAATGTGGAGATAGTAGCAGTTATGAAACCTGGGCTAGATTCCAGATAATGTTGTATCAAAGTGTAGAATGAAAAGGAAATCAATAGTCACTCTTCAAGGAAAGTTATGCCAGAATTGTCCAGTATGGCCTAGATTAATCAAAGCCATAACAGCTTTTTTTCATTAGTAGAACATTAACAAGTAAACAACATTCCTGTTTTGTTATTTAGTTATACTAACCTTTTTCAACAGCTAGGCCCAGTGATAAGTTTGGATTTTCTCTGTTTATAGAAAACTGGTACATCAGCAGATAATAGTACAACTCAATATTTATGGAGTGTTGGCTTTCTGGAAATGGAGGAAATTGGAAGTTATTACTAGAAGAGTTCATTAAAATGTAAACGGGTGAAAAGACAGCACTGACAATATTTATTTATATACTTACATATTTATTTTTCCTATTGTCTTGTTATACAACAATGTCATGGCTATGTTTCGAAAGCAGGATTCAGCAGAAGCTTTTCTGTTGACTCCCGGAAAGGAAGTGGATGGCAGCAGCGTGTAACACCTCTGAAGAGCAATCCTTCAGTGTATGGATGTGATGTGATGCATCGCAGCATCTGCTTTAGCAGGACCTGTTCTCTGATTTTGGTATATATATGCATTAAAGTTAGAGCTATTCTATTCTTGTCGTGTCTGTTGTGATGTTTTGAAGACGTTAGGACAATGGAGAGGATGAATGATGTATTTTTGAAATGGCTGAGAGAGTTCCTATCAAGTTCAACACTTTAAGGTTACTTTGGTTTTAGTAACTAATAGCTGATGTTTTCTGTCTACCAAATAGGTAGGTATATTTTATATGTTATGCAAGACTAACAATATATATATTGCATATATTGGAAGATGATGAACTCCTTGGCCCTTAACAGTGCAAAAAATAAAACAAAACAAAACCAAACCTGTACTGGTTCTACAGTTTTTTATCTGGATGAGTGAGAGAGATCTTATTCGTATTTAGACAGTGAGCCATATGTATTTTAGCTATTGGTTTTAAATCAGCTCCTGCTTTGAGTAGTGTTGCTCAAGCCTTTGTGAAGAAGGATTTTAATGAGCAGAAGATGGCAGAACAGCACAGATAAGCAAGAAGAGGGGAAATAGAGTTGTTCTTGGCATTAGGGGGCAACATGGAAGTGACAAGGCAAAGACTGAGAAAGGTGTGCAACTCATTCAGGTGATTTGGAAGTCTGTGTGCTCTTAAGCAAAATTAAAGTATGAAATGTGATGTCTGGCATTCTGTATTAAAATACTTGTAAGATATTTCAAGATTACATTCTTCCAAGTAAACCAAATGCAAAAATTTCAGCTTACTCAGTGTTAATGTAGAGCTTCTTCATCTGTGATGGGGTTTTTCTTAGAACAAGTGGCTAAGAGCTGTTATTCCCATCTGCTGAGTGCTTCCTGGGACAGTTAGTTCTTCCCCCCAGATTCTGGAGCTTTCAGCAGTTCTTTGATATTCTTTATATACAGCTTTCAAAGCAAAATGCAACAAAAAATAATGAAGATTGTGCTAATGTATAGTAGTTGTGCATAATGCTGTGCACCACAGGAATCCCTCTTCGGGGCTGTAAGACTGGTCTATCTGTTTTTTTAAAGATACAGGGTAATTATGAGATTCATAACATAACTGTGCAATTGTCACAGGGTAGTAAATCCTATAGACATGTATAAAAATGAATTAATGAATCACAATGGCTTTGAGCTTATTTAACTTACCCTGAAAACTCAATACAAATCTCATGTTTCATAAGTTTGTACTTCCCATGGGTCACCACAGAAGTAATGAGAACATAGTGCACTGTAAAGGGCTCAAGCCGTTCCTCAGCTGTGTGGTTGGTGCTGAATATGCTAATAATCTGCTGTTAGACCACTCTATACTGTGTTTCAAGAGAGAACATTGAAACACATAAAGGATATATAACTAGAAAAATCCCAGCTTTCTACTGGTGGTGTAAAAGAAGCAAGAGATGGTTTAAAGCAATATGTGAGCTTTATGCTTTATATTTGCTGTATTCTGTAAAGCAGCTGACTTGAAGTCTTGAAGACATTATTATGTTTACTTTGCACCTGGAAGCTCCACAGTGTTAAAGATATAAAGATCCACACTCTCAGGCAACTGGTCCTCTTGAACTACCTGGGCTGCTCATGTGAATAAGGCTAAATAGGGTTGGGTCCTCAACATGTTCCTCTGTCCCTTGAAGTGTTTTTCATTATTAGTGAGAGAACTGTACCTTCACGCTGGAAGTCATTGACTGATTCAATGTAACCTTTGAGTACTTTTCAGGTAAACTGAAGTATATAAAAAAAAATACAAAAATCAAAAAAATGCCTGTAAGTCAGTGTGGCTCAGGGTTCAACTACATTAGAAATATTAGGTTTGTTGGGTTTTATCCACATTATGAACTGAAACAGTGTTCTGAAAAATGTAACGAAGATCCCAAAGTTAGCCAATGGAAGTATTTTCTGAGTGATATTTCACTATAAAATCTCTGACTGCTTTTACTATTGCAATGACTTAGACTGAATTGTATCTGGATGAAGAATGACATGAACGCATGAAATCATGCTTGCATCTGCCTAACTAGTCTTGTTTTATTTTGTAAAAGAGAACAATGTATTTTTATTCACAGTTGTGAGGGAATAACTGAGCAGCGCTGAGGAACCTGCTTAACCTAAGGGTGTGCTCACAGCTTGAACGGGGCTTACGCCAATATCTTCAGATCTGCTTTAGGATCAAAGCAAACCCTGGTAACCCCAGCACATTCAGACTGAAATGAGGGAGGCATAAGAGTTTTTGCCAAGAGAGAAAATCTGAATTCGGGCAATTCTGAATAGCAAATGTAGGTGGAAGATGGTAGATAAAGAGAAGGTGTGGTAGAAATAAAGTGAATCCTCCTACTCCTGTAATAAAGTGGAAGAAATCAAGTGTCATGCTCTGGATGCCTGTGATGCCAAGAAGAATAGGACAGGATTAGCTCTTCCTGCTTGTATCTTATTTTTCCTTTTTCAGCTTTCTTGCCTTTGATTTTGGCTGCTTTCTGCAGCTTCCCCACTGCTGGTGCCCAAATTCTCCTCTAAGTTCCTGTGTCTCACAGCCCAGAAGAGCACTGTTTCTGTTCCTCTCTTATTTTTGAGTCTGTACAAGAAATTAATTTTTGTCTTGGTCACTGTGCTACGTAAAAATAATAATAATAACAACAACAATAATTATAATTCCTGCAAACCATTAAATCACAGGGTTTTTTTACCAAGCGGAAACCCACATGAATTGTTGCTGTTTGTCAGGTGACGTTCTCCTTTTGTTCTGAACATTTCAGCTTTTTGTAAGCTTTAAAGAAGTTACTCTGGATTACAGACATTTCATTCCCATTCTGCCTGAAGTAACTGGAAGCAACACCTTCTAAGACATCATGCAGCTGCCCTCTTGGGTCTGCACCTCTATGGTGCAGCAGGGGCTCCCTTGGTTGTGCTTCAGTCTCTCCTTTGGTCACTGTTCTACTTTGCAGGAATTCCTTGATGCTCACTATTCAGCAACTCCAACCTTTTCATCCATCTTTTCAACAACTAGATAATGGAGTAATTTTCTCCTTACCCCCTCATCCTTCACACATTCTGGATAAAAGTATTTCACACAGAGTGAAATATCATTAACATGAGAGAGAGCCCCATCCCTCCCTCCCTGTACACCCCTCTGAATGCCCTAGGGCAAGGCACTTCCAGAAATGTCGGTTTGGTTGCCATCAGCCAGAAAAGGCAACTGAACCCACACAACCTGAGTGAGCTTGCTGACAACCAGGCTTTCAGCAATGAGGGGTTGACACTACCGCTTTCTCAGGCAGTTTTATGAATCTGCTCCCCCTCTGCCCCTGCTAATTCTCTCCAGATGAAACCAGTTGACCACTTAACAGTTTCGGGATGACTAAAGCAGCATTTCCCAGTAAATTCACCCTCCTCCACTCTACTGCTGACACTGCTCCTTTGTGGCATTCTTGTTTCTTTAGCATGTCTCTCCATTCTTTCTTCCTCATCTTTATATTCCCTTTTCCTGGCTACATTCTTCCCCCTTTGTATGTGCTTTTGAGTTGCCTTTCCAATATGGTTCTGCTCTTTTCTTTGAAGTTCCCACCTCCATGGTCTAAGTCACTAGGACACAGAGCTCTTCAGGGTTGGGTCATAATACCCAAGAGATCTCTGAATGAATGACTTTAGTGATAGGAAACATTTTACGTAGGCCACTTAGCAGTGAAATAAAGCTGGGAAAAGCATTTTCCTATCATGAATGTGCTGTTTATATTTAGCTGGCATCACATCTGCCTGGCTCTGTGATGATCATGTGGTAATATTACCCTTGGTGTCTCTGCAGCATTGTACATAGACATGGGTTCAGTGGGGAAGATGCAGCTTGAGGTCTAACTCCTGTCATTGTCTTCTCCAGAGTATTTCATGGGGAATACTGGCGAACAATTTCCATATATTAAGAACAAATGATAGTGCCACAAGGTCGTCTTCCCTTTCAACACTAAGTGCTCAGTTTGCCCAGACCTATCACTGCTACAAGCATATTATACTGAAAAGGGAGTTTTGTGCTGTCAAAGCAACAGATATGAACAAGCTTCCCCAAAGTAACTGATTCTTAGGTTCAGCTTGAGCAAGGAAAACCTAATGCTGGAGTCTGAGCTTACGCTGGTGTGGAGCTGTTGCAGGCCCTGGGTTATTTAAGGTCATGCTGGTGTACGCAGAGCATCTTGCAACACTGCAGTGAATGAAGAACACACATATTGGGCCTAAAGTACTTTCAAAGGATGCATTTCCTCTTCTCCTTGCTGATTCCCTACACACACTGAGAATTGTGCAACTCAGCAGTCACCCTGCATTTCATGTGTTCAGGTGCTACATGCATGAACGATGAGGTACTTCACACCAGTTGGCAACACAAAGTTGGCATAAAAATGATCTGAGGCTTTCCAGTTCTTTTCTGAATTGTCTTTAACATGTCTTCTTTTCAAAAGAAGAATTATCTTCTTTTAAAATTAGCTCTAGATTTGGGCTTTGACAGTCAAGGGTAAAACATCTTTTAAGCTCACAGTTACTATGTGGTTTTGGAAAACAAAACGAAAGCAGAAGATCTGTTTGAAAATGTTCCACTTTAATCTATGCCAGCAGTAAGGGATCAATACCAAGTTGTACCAAGCAAGAAGAACAAATATCTTGCTTTTGATGTATAAGCCGATCTTGCGGTGACACCTCCCATCTGCAGCACGTTGTAGATGTTATAGGCGAACAAGTGGAGCTCAAGTCTTCTAGAATTATTTTATCCATTTCATCAATTAACTCCTGTAGGGTTATTTTAATTTTCTATTTGCACAGAGGCGAAAATGATAAGGTCTATTTCATAATAGGTACTATCAGAATACAAACATGAATTAATAGAATTAGTAATTTGTTTGACTTGGGTTTCTAGGCACCTTAACCACCAATCTATTTTAAAGGACATTAGCATGCCTGAGGTGAGAATTTTACTGAATAGTACAGACTTCCTTTCTTTCCGTCAGTCTTAAGTGTTCAGCCTTTCTCAGTCTTACAGACTTGGAAGTTTGAGTTTTATTGACTAGCAGAATATCATTAGATTTAACACATTTTACACAGCCTCACTTCTATATGGCATTGAGAGGGCTGGAAGCTTAAAACTAATGTATAGATAAGCACAGTTTGTGGGGAAGGCAGATTTGGGATGCATTTTTCTGGCACAAGTGTGCCCGTCCTCTTTTCACAAACACCATGCATAAATTGTAGGTTTGTCTGAAACAGGTAAAAACCGACGGATTTTGACTGCAAGAACAAAACACAGAAGGAGCTTTAGACTTCATTTGCTGTTTCCCTTATTCGTTGCACAACTAAAATAATGACACGAAGTTATTTAGCAGTCTGTGATTATTACAGACAATGGAAAGAGATTGTTTATCTGCTTCTTTCTACAATGAAATGTGAATGCTATGTAGCTGACTTATGTTAATAACCATGAAATCACTTCTCCCTTAGTCTGTTCAAGTCATTTACTGACTATGGGAAATTTTTCTAGTTCAAAATTTCAGCTTTTTTCCTTAGTTCAAAAATAATAAATCTCTCTGATTAAATTTATGACCGGCTAATATCTTGTAATTCAACAGGAACGAAAAATACAGAAGTAACTTGTGTAATTTTTAGTGACTGCTGCTGTCCTCAAAGATTGTGTCTCAGCCCTTTACCTCAGCTCTTTCTTCCCTGTGCCCTGTCTATGTCTACGGCCAGAAGCAGATACTGAGGGAAGAGAGAAAATGCAGGGAAATGCAGGTGTTATCCCACAGATCCGCTCTTGCCTCCAGCTGTTTGCAGCTTGGCAGCTTCCACCATTCTTCCCTTCGGAGCTCTCCTGCAGAATTAATGCCTCACACTGCAATTTCTATCCCTTTTCTTCAAAACTCAGTCACCTGTGAATTCTGAGATATGTAAAATGAAAGCCATAATCTGGCAGTTTTCCCATATTAGTGACCACAAATGCAACAAGTGTAATTTTAATGAGCTTGATCTGGTTAGCACTCATAGAACCACTCCTGGCATATTTCTAATATCCTGCTGTAATCTGAGGACCATTAAGAGGAGAATTTGATGCATGGACAGACTTTCCAGGCATGGTGAAGACTCAGATACTAGCTAGGTGCTAATCTCTTTTGTTTAAACTTTTTCACCATCTCAATTTTACCACTGAAGGAATGTGGAAATGTAAATTCCCTGCAAGCAAGTGAAGGTGAGTGCATTTGCTTGTGGTAAATGCAAACAAATTTCAGGCCAGGTTTTTTTGTAAGTCAGTGTTGGCAGCAGACTGTATAAGAGTATTTTTCCTCTATCTTTTTTAACTCCTTCTCTATGTAAATTCCACTTGTCAGTGAAAGAATATGGGGATGAGGGTGTTGGGCATTTCAATAGATGTATCATAGGTCTTTCTGGAGTGGAAGACAGTCAACAAATGTGCGTGATACTTCAGGGGGGGTGCTGCAGTCTGGGCAAAGGTGTATCAGGGTGAGGGGAGCTCTTTGTAAGGCAGTTTGTAAGGCTGTCTGAATTACACCCAGATTGTGAGCGCCTGCAGCTGTCTGTATAGAGATCTGAGGCACGCTGAGGCCCAGAACTGCACAGAGACTTGTAATTTCCAGATATCATCTCCTGCTCACTGCCATGGGATTTGGAAGGGGAGTAGCAAAGGGTGGCTCAGTCCCATCTTGTACTAAGTACAGGCTGCCAAAAGAACAATGGAGGACAATCATCTATCTTTTTAAGCCAAGAGATTATGTCCTGGCTATCTGCGTTTAATCAAAGTTCAGCATTGCTTGAAATGGAAAAAAACCCTTCATGCCAGGGAGACGGTGTCATATCTCCTAGTAGATATCTAATTCTACTGCTAGGTCCCTTGGTTTTTGTTTCAAATTGTTAATGAAATCAAAGCATATCCTGGGCCTATCCAGAGAGTGGCTTAGTTTGTGTAGCTGAAGAACAATCACAAGACAATTTTCTAAAAACAATAGGAGATGAAAGAGGAAGTTTAAACCACTTCCCAGTTAAGAAAACACAATTCTGCTGATTTGCATCTGTGCAGAATGATAGGGTTTTTTTCTGTTGCCCAGTTGTTCTCAGATTGCCAAGATTATATTAATATGAAAATGCAGTAGGACACTCCCAGATGTAAAGCCCAGTAATCAAACACAAATACTTTAACTATAATTATCTCTTCAAATTTCATCTTAGGTTTCAGTTTTTACCTTCCCTTCCTGCCATATTATTTGTACAAATACCCTGGTGTTATTCAAGGATGCTTGGCCAGAAAAACCACATTTACTGATGCACCACAGATTCTGAAAGGGTGTATCAACAACAGCATGGATACCATTCAGAGTTCAGAAATTCAGTCTGTGCAGGATGTGAATGTTTAATTGAAATAACCTATTAGCTAAGTAAATTAAACACTGCCACCGTGAACACACAGAAGGGGATTGTGGCCTTTATAAGGTAGCTCGTGAGTCCTTCATAAAAGCAACTGGCGCTAACCCTTGTCCTTTCAGCCTAAGGAGACAGGTCACAAAAAGAGAGTTCAAAATGTAACAAAACCAGCACTTTCTGGACAAGATATACCCTCTGTAAATGAGGAAGTTCAGACATTTTCACCCTCCAGTTTCATAATACTAAGAAGATGAGAAAGAAATGTCTAATAGGTCTGACCTACCTACCGGAACTGAGATGGTATATATGCTTTTAAATAATGTTAATTGGCCACTTAGGATTCAATGTGTGTAGTTTGGAAGAAAATGCAATCACATACATTGTGATTTGCCTTCATTCAAATAAAAACTAAAAATCCTGTTCACTCTAGAGGGCACCATTATTTAGTTTGAATAAGGCACTTGCTCAGGTCCTGCTCTGAGCTGTGCAGTACTGAGAAACAGCACAGGACAGAAACATGTATGTTTCCATGAGCAGTGAGCACCTGACAGGGAGTACTGAGGAGCAGCTGAGTTACTTCAGCAATAGCAGTTGTCTCCAAACAAGACAAAGTATCTCTTGGATTTCCTCCAAGTAACTCTCTTTGCACAGACACTTTTGATCATCTCCCATGTTTTGCACACTTATTTAAATAGGAGTTTAGCTACTCTTCCATAGCTGGCAGAGCATAAGCTCATAATAATAGCTGTTATTTTGCACAGGTCTCATAATTAAAGTCTAGGATTAATAGTGTAGTGAAGTTTCCTGAATCACTGTATAGCCTTTTGGCTTTTCCACAACCATTTTGTGAGGTGAGAATGCCCACAGACCTTGATCCTGTCCTTAGGTATGTCCTGTCTATCTCATATGTACTTCTGCAGTAGGACAGGTGCATTTGGCTTCCCTCAGTACAGTGGGAACATAGGAAGCAGAGTAGCAGGACATACTGTCACTCAAGTGCTTAGGACAACATTACGGGAATCTGCTTCCAATTAAAAAGACCAGAAAACCTAGTTTACATCCAAACAGGCCAAATGTGCAAAGCTTCAAAGTGATTACTGGCTCTCATTAATATTTTAGCTTTAGCTTAATGATTCACTAGTTCTCACTGGAAGCCAGGACTATTTTCACAAATGGATCATGGCAGCAACCATCTGTTAAAAACAGTTATTTAGACTTCCTGCTTCTTTCTGGGAACGCAGGTTCTTTAAATACACAATTTTTGAGAATTTTTCTGGCTTTATTCAAATTATCAAGTAAATCAGAAAAGTCGTAAGAATTTGTTCATCTATGTCTTCATTATTCTGGAAAAACAAATCAGGTTTTATAGCTTATTACTCTACTATTTCTGTAGCTATTAGCTCTCAAACAGCCCCACATGCAGGGTGCTTGACTTGCACCTCACTGCATGTGCTATCTGCGTGGATGCTAATTAGAAGAAATACAGACTGTGACCTATTCGTTAAGATCTTTGTTCACATGTGTGTATGTGTCTGCTGTTTTGGCTTAAGATATTTGCAAAATTAATTGAAATGGGTTAAAAATTAAAACTTCTTCATGTGAAAACCAGTCTTTTTAAATATGAACTTGTTAATCTCTTACTTTCTGTTTTCTTTTCCCATTATACCATGACCGCAGGGATGTGGAATCAAAAGGGAGCAGGAGAGCTCTGAAATTAAGCAACAAAGAAGCTGAGAATGCTAAAGAGATTAGCTGGCTTTAAATATTTCAATTTTAAATAATTCACTTGTAACGTTAAGCAAAATACTATATTTATTTAACTGATAATTTTTGGTAATTTCTTGTTAAGTTCTAGTGTGCATATGGTACATGCACTAGTATGTACACAGTACTTGAAAAGCATGGTTTTAACATAGCTGTCATGTTTTAAGCGCTACACACAGCACTGTTATAAAATTTGACATGTATTTGGATAACATCACTGCACATCACAACCTCTCAGCAATTACTGGAAATCTACAGAGACTTAAAGACTGGACTGGAATGGTCCTTTCTAAGAAACAGATTTGAAAGCCATTGTATTGGTTTCCATGGGGAGTAGCAACAAAAATATTGGCAATGAACCTATCAGTGGAGTTTATGGGTAACACTTGATCTAATGGACATGACTTCCTTCCTTTCTTTTCTTAATAACTCCAAAAGCCAGGCATAAAATTACACATTTCATGAGTGAAAAACGAAAGAAACAGTTTGCACTTATTTTAAGTTATGTTATTTGACTAAAAAGAGCTCAACAGTCACTGCAGGAGCTTCAGAGTTTGTAAAGCCGCTACTTTTTGAAGGCATTTCTTAATAGAGCTGTCACAGCTAATATGAATGTGGAGGGTGAAGATGAATCAGATTATGCAGCAGAGAATAAAAGTCTTCACTAGCTTGTAGCATTCCATTCAGAAAGAAATTTTTTTTGTTCATATCATTAGGAGTTACAATAAATCTGCAAGATGTGTAGTATTACAACCCTGGAACATTATACAAGCTTGCAAATTCTTATACCCAATACTGAGAATGAAAGACCAGTTGTATTGTGACTTACTGCTGTGCAGTCAGCACAAACTATTTGTGTTTACATGCAGACAGATTGTATAGTGTTGTGACACAGATAGGGCCAAACTTAAGGTGCAGCTTTTACAAAACTAAGAAGTGGGAATATTTAATTAGCCAGGAGTTCTGTAGAAGCTGAAGGAGCTGAAATAATTTCTGGCAACTTAGATTCGTCCTGACACAGAAATGATATAATTAACTTCAGTCCTGAGAGAGGGTCTGTGCTTCGTGCTCTACGCTTCTTGAGATTCACTTTCAGATACCAGTTGTGCAGACATTCAGGAAAATCCAGTTTTGAACATCTTGAGTCCTCCTTTTGCCTTAAAATATATGGCTGTCAGGAATAGACATACATGTCACAGCTGTTAATCAATATTTTTTAATGCAAATGCTATCTGCAGGACTCTTTGAAGGCTTTCAGATTGTGTGTATCTATTGTGTATTTCTGTGCTGCATTATCCAGTCATTATTCTTCCTTTCTTGACCAAATTCCCACATGCTGCTGCTAGCTCTACTGTCCCTTTCCTCCCGGATTTCTTCAGAGCTCATTAGTCCCATGCAGTTGAGTTGAAAGTTGGAAGCATCCTAGCAACTCAGCTGGTCTCCTGCTACAGGCAGACTTCATCCTGATCCCAGTCTGCAAATCAGTGGTGTTGGTCTTGTCAGGAGGCAGAAAATTCTGCCTCATTGCCTGGGTGAGATGGCTGTGCCATGTGTGACCACGGAATCATAGAATCAGCTAAGTTGGAAAAGACCTTTAAGAGCATCAAGTCTAATCCTTGCCCCTAGACTGCCAAGATCGGCTCTAAACCACATACCTGAGGGCCTCATCTGTTTCAAAGAGAGCGCATTTTTCTAGGTGATCTCATTTAATGCTAGTAGTGGCCAAGTTGCCCTAACCTAACTACTAGTTTGTGTGGCATTATGGTAGAATATTTTCTTTCAATATGTAGCATGAAAATGATATCTGAACTTTATTGTATATCTCATTGGAATTTTATGTTGTTGTGTGCTTATTGTAGAAGATGATTATTTTTTCTCTTCTTTTAATAAACTAAATAGGAAGCTATAATTTTGCAAGTGAAATTCTTAGGGTAGATACCCTGGTTTAAAATAGGACTTTTATTTAGTTTTATTAAAACTGCTTGGATATATCTTGTCTCTTATGAGTCTTCCATACTGATTTATGTGGAGAGCCGGCCAGTGCAGGCATTGTCCATGTCACTCACCTTACCCATGCTGGGAAAGGCTGCCAGTCAGTCAGGAACTCACACTCATTGAAACCTTTGAGTAAAAGAGTTTATTCAAACCGTCCCTGAAGTCTGCAGGTGAATAGCGGCTTTGTGGGAGTGGTGCTCAGGAGAATCCAAGCTCAGCAACAGAGAAGTTCACAGGTTTTCTTATGGAGCTCATCCTATCTCAGGAATTGAACTAGGGTAACCTTGACTTGCTTGGTGTTTATACAGCACCAACATCTCTAGGGACAATGCTGTGTATATCTATGAATATCTACTTAAAATAGTAATAGAAAGTCCAAACCTTTTGAGTTTGGGTAACGAGATTGTTTTTCTTACCCAGCTAGTGCAATACAGTAGTGGATAATCTCTCCTGTTGTGGCATAGATTCCCGTACTTGCTCTAAAACTCTTTGGCAATAGTGCTTTTAAAGTGCTCTGACTACCTAACTGGAGTGTCTGAACTGGAAAGCAGTTAACTCCCCAGTAGAAAGAGCAAGCCCCTTGCAGGACATGATTCCAACTTAGAGGAGGTGGAATCATCTGTGGATATGGCTCTTTTTTGTGACTTTTTTTTTTAATGTCTCCATTTTAGAATGGCTCTTTTTGTAGTGAAAGCAGAGATAGAGGAGTTGAAAAGTCTGGGCTTTAATCCTAATGGTTTCCTGTTTGGACAAACCACTTGTCCTGTGTGCATTCCATTTTGCTTTTAGGTTTTCTGCCTTATTTTCTGATTTATAAGTAGTGAATGTTCATCTCTGAAGGGTACTGTTCAAAGTGTGAAGACATTTCAGCTTCTCAGATGAAAGATCCTATATAATCTTAACAAATTGTATTTAGCAGTTAATAAAGTCTACAATTAGACAAGAAAACAACTTTTTTGAAACCTGTGTTTGTGCAGTTTCATATATCTATTGTAAGCCCCACATTTAAAACAAAGGGAACTTAGTTTGCCATTGATTTTTATCTGAATCTGATCAAATCCCACATGGTAAGTGAGCTATAAACACCTGCATTTTCATCCTTTTCCTGATTGCATCTCAGTTTTCCAAGCTTCTATCTTCAAACTGAATCTGCAATTATCTAAATAGAAACTGTGTTCCCATGTGGAAACTCTGTGAAACCGGTGCAGAATTTAACCCCTTTTTCAAAGACATTCTGTAAAACCACTGAACACATAAGCAAATCTTCTTCTGATGGTCTGTTCTGTTTCTACCCCAGCCTTAGTTCCCAAATTCTCTGCTTAGACAGTCCTGCTGTCTTTATGTGCACTCTGTTCAGGCCAAATTCCTACTCACAGCAATGGTCGTTTTGCTTGCAAAAGGGCTGAGGAACAAAGTGTCAAAGCCAAGGGAGAGCTCTGGTTTGCAATGACATTTCTGGGGACAGAAGGTCACTGCTTGGGCTCTTACAGATGTGTATTCTGCATCCTACAGTTGTACAGCAATTCAAGAAAGGTTGCAGTAAGTTTGACAGTGAGATTGCTGCATTGCTTAGGTAACACGGTTTGTCTCCCTGTGTACCCCAGTTCTTCAGAGGCATAGAGTTCCATCGACAGAGGATCTAGAACTAAGCAGAAAAAGAATAAAGTAGATGAAGAATTCCTAAGCGTTGGTTTATATCAGCGCAGAGTACATTAACTTTCTGGTCTAATCCAGGAGAGGGAGCTAACTTTCTAGCCATCACCACTGGCATACTGAGCTGGGGGAGGTTTTTTCACAGCTGATATCCCACGTCCGACTGATTATTCACATATGCTGTCCCTGAAGGAGAGTCATCTTTAGAGCGCAAAACCACCCTCTCAAAGCATTGGTTACCTCTGTTTAGTGCAGTAAATATAATTACATGACATATTCTTGACAGGGGAGTATTTATTGTTAATGTACTTTATAATTTAAACACTGTTATGTATTGTTTGCTCTCTTTCCCCACTCCTCTGCCTTTCGCCTATTTAGGAATATTAACAGGGTCTGAATTCAATTGTTTCTCCACTACAGCAAATGCTGCTCACTGTTGCACTGCAGGAAAGCAGGGCAGTGACACTCTGCACCATGACAGCAGGGGTTTTTGCAAGCTCCTTTGCTTTCAGCTTGCTGCCAGCCTTGGTTAGCATGGGCTAAAATGTGCATGAAGCAGTGAAGGAAGCTGGAAAACCACTTGTGGAGTCCAGCTAGAAGAGCATGTCCACGCTGCTGGGCCCTACTGCCCTGTGCCTCTGCAATCTCCTTCCTCCAAAGCTTCATGGCTTTAAACTGACAAAGGGGATATTTACATTAGACATTAGGAAGAAATTCTTTACTATGAGTGTGGTGAGGCACTGGCACAGGTTGCCCAGAGACACTGTGGGTGCCTCATCCCTGGCCGTGATGGGACTTGGAGCACTCTGGTCTTAGCGGAAGGTGGTCCTGCCTGTGGCAGGGGGTTGGAACTGGATGAGCTTTAAGGTCCCTTCTAACACCAACCAGTCTGGGATTCTATGATTCTGCCATGGTCAGCTGTTACTGCAGCACCAGCATGGGCTGACACAGGACAAAAAAAAGTCCTTATGTGTTGAAATAAGTTAATGAGTTAGAGAAGAGCACAAAAGAAAGAAGGGAGATGGGCCGGGGTGTTTTATGGGCCCATAGAAGGGAAATGTGCAGGCAATTGTACAGAACATCTGCCCATGGCCTGTCCTGGGGAGTCACTGGCCCCAGGAGTGTGCCTTGTGCTCATGCACCTCCCACAGAAACATATCCCCAAAAAATGGGAAAGCATGAGGCTGAGCTCACTGCCTGGGCACCTCGGGGCATGCTGCCAGGACCTGGCCCAGGCACCCAGCTCTGGCCTTGGGACCCCAGCCCCTGCTGGGTGCGGAATACCTGCTGAGTCAGCAATCCCATGGCTGGCTTTTTCTCTCTCCCCCTTGCTGTCTTTCTCCCCTCTTGCTCTCTCCCTTTCTTAATCCCACTCTCTCTGCCTTCCCTCTCACACACACAAGCTGTGTGTGATTTTAAGCTGCAATTGTTAAGCAGAAGACTTTGAAAACCTGCCATGTGCATAATAGAAAAGTTCAGACCCTAGAAAGAAAATGGAAAGAAAACTAAAGCACTGTTTTTTTTGTGTCTAGATTACTTGATGAGTTTCATTAATAATAATTAGTTTCAGTCTAACCTTGTGATTTTGAGTACTTGAGGTTGAAGAAAATGTGGACTGGGAAGAGTAGCTCTGAAGCACTCTATTTGCTCTCTGTACAGATCCCAGCATCTCTGAAGGCATAAACAACTGAGTGAAGAACAGATGGAATCATTTTTCTGTGTTAGCTATTTTAATACAAAGGAACATGAGGAAAAGTAATATGAAAAATAAAAAATCAATTTACCACATATTTAAAATGAATAAAACATGAAATTTCAAGAGAAAGGGAAAAGAAATTTTAAGCTTTTGAATGTTTTTCATGTTTGTCTCACAATAGGCTGATGTTAGTAAACAAGTAAAACTAAAGGCAAGAGAAATTCTCCATGTCATGTTATCTAGCAAGAAATTTGGATCCAGTTTAGCAAGGAGTAAGTAACCACTGTGGGACTGAGTATAACAGGGTGGTATGTTAGCACAGAAGTGTGCTTAAGTTGAGTTGGTAACATAATCTTGAGCTATCTGTGGTGAGAAAATATTATGGCGAGCCATCAGTGCTCTCGACATCTTGAAATGGTCTGTCTTGTGATAGTAGTCAGCTCTAAAACAGCCCACGTCACTGGAAAACTCAGTAATACTTTAATAGTCCTCTTGAAAACTCCATCCATGAAGAATGGCCCTTTAAAGCTTAGTGGAGTTAATTACAGCAAACAGTTTATTGAGCTAATTAGGGCACTTTTTCTGTTAATTATCCATGAAGACTGAGCATTTTGCTGAATTATTTATTTTGAATTATTTGATGAATAGGGCGTGCAAGCATATTTCAAACTTGAGAGCTATTTGCCATGGCTATTACTTTAGAATTCACTGTTCACACTCCGTAATTAGCTAGATAAGTCATGTGGGTTTGTTTTGTTCATTGGACCTCTCCCAAATTAATAGTTTTCAAGAAAGATGGGCATATACTGAAGTGAATACATATTGTCTGAGTGATCATCCGAATTCTTGAAAGTAACACACTTTTAAATTAGAAGAGCAGGACAAAGAAACAAGCCTATCATGTTCACTGTCATAATGTTTTGTGCACAGGTACGGATAAGGAATGTCTGCTGACCACCGTTGCAGGTATCCTTCACTGTACAGACCAGAACAATTCCTCTTCAATTAGAACATTGTACTTTGCAATTGTTTTATCACATGCATCTGTATTATGAAGCCAACATTGTAACTCTGTTAATCGTCACATTATGTTGGTATTTGTAAAAATCCTTTGCTATGGAGCTTTTTTCCAAGTGAGGAATAGTACTGAAAGCTGTTTGTTAGGCGAGTGTGACTGTAAGAACTGTCCAGTATTGGAAATCCATGACCATCAGTGGCATTGCAAGGCTGCTGCTGGCATGTCATACTGAATAGTTTGAGCAAGGAGGCAGAGCCTGGCCTGGGTGTGTTGGGCAATGCCATGGCCCCCATGCAGCACTGTGGGCGCGTTTCTGTACGTGCTCTGGAAACCTGTGCCATATTGCTTCGTGGGTACTAACCAGAATTCACCATATTTCTTCACTATGAGGGTGCTGAAGCCCTGGCACAGGCTGTCCAGAGAAGCTGTGGCTGCCCCATCCCTGCCAGTGTTCAAGGCCAGGTTGGACAGGGCTAGGAGCAGCCTGCTCTAGTGGAAGGTATCCCTGCCCATGGCAGGGTGTTGGAGCTTGGTGAGCTTTAAGGTCCATTCCAGTGCAAACCATTCTACGGCTCCCTGGTTGACTGGCAGTGTCACTGTGATGCCACTGCATCACTGCTAAGAGGCTTAATGAATATTTTCTCAAATACTCACAGTCATATAACTGGCCCTTTAAATTAGGCAATAGGATTCCAGACACCAGTTACGGCAAAAACGCATGATGTTCATCTCCATTATCTCTGTTATTTAAGGCTTTCAGAAAACCACTAACCTTAACTCCTACACTCAAACAAGCACACACTAGCACACAGAGTTAAGCCAACTTTTTAACTCCCAGTCATTAAGGATGTCAAAACATTCTGATATATGATATAAACTCATTATGACTGGATTTTGTTTTTATTAATGTAAGGGTTAGGTTGTGAAGAACAGAAGATTTTTTTAAGCCTCTTACTCCTTAGAGACAATGTGATTTGGTGGTTTAACATTGTAACATTTTAAAGGGCTTGTTAAGCCCTAATCAGAGCACATTAAGCACTAACATTTTTAAAGTGCATAATAAGACCTAAACATTTTAATAGCATATTAACTTGTAACATAAACCAAACACAGTCACTGTTGTCTTTTTCCTAGTGTTTTTCCTATAACAAGTTCAAACAAGTAACTGATACTTTCAACAGCTATTAGAAAGTTGAGGTTTTTTGGTTGTCCTTCCTGTTAAAAAAAAAAAGTAATAATAAAAAAGAAATCCGGGAAATTTCTCCATAAGAACTCTTGTTTGGAAAGAAATTTTAAAATTGACACAGAAAAATTTGCTTTGAGAGTTCCTATTGTTCAATGATAGCAAATGGAGTATGCCACTTGAGAAAAGACTTCAGCGAAATGATGTTTTGTACTGGGAAAATGGTTTCACTTGAGAAGTTTTACTCAGATCTGATAATTTTGGAGTCATCTGTGAACAAGAACCATGGGATGGGCTCTTGCCAGTGATAAAGGTTTGTGGAAAATCTGTGGGAGAATTTTTTGTTCTCCCTTTTTCTCAATATAATCTCCTGCATGTGATTCTGGAAAAGAGGTGCCAGTCCATTGATACTGCAGTAATTTCCTTTGTGGAAGAAGAAAATCAAAGGAAAGTACAATGTAGCCTCTGAGTGTCTCTTCTGAATTGGTTTAGAACTTCTTGATGAGTGATTCCAGGCACACCTTCCCTCCAGGGAGCTGAGTGCACCACCTCTGCAACTATCCCAGCCTCTCCCAGATTATGGCAAGGCATCTGATCCACCTTTTGGACCTTTGTCTTCCCCATGGTATTGTGAGGGGAAGTTGTGACTCAGTCATTTCAGCTCAGGTTAGATTGCAGCCGCTCCTGCTTTCTTACAGTGGCTGTGACCCCAATGCCTTCTCTGGTGGTGGCAGGAGGATGACAGTACCTTTGGAAAGCAGTTCATAAAATGAATTTGGAGACAACTGCGTGAGGCTGGCTCAGAGCTGTGCACGTAGTAGAATCATAGAATGGTTTGGGTTGGAAATGACCTTGAGATCGTCAAGTTCCAAACCCCCTGTCATGGGCAGGGACACTTCACCCTAGACCATGTGGCCCAAGGCTCAGTCCAACTTGACCTTGAACGCTTCCAGGGATGGAGCACTTACCTGACTGTCAGTGGAATACAGCCTCCCTTGATGTGGATAGTCACAATGCTGCGGAAATATGCTTGTGAATTTAGTCCGTTAGCTGTGGTATCCATGCAACTGCCTCTGCCTTACTGTCCTGCTATCAGGAGAGGACAAGGCACTCTCAGCGGCCTGGAAAGATGCGTTGCTGTTGGTGGTGCTTCAGCTCAGGCAGTGTCTCTCCATGGCTCCCAGTCTAGCAGGCAGTGAGCAGGCTGCTTGGATTGTCTCATTAGGACATACTGAAAACTCAGCACAACTTTGGCAATCATGGGTCACTCCAGTCTAGGTCTGGTCTGGGAGAGAATCCCACAGTAGCTCCATCTCTATCACTGGCATGTTTGCTCTTTGTAGGAAATGTTCCCTTTACTGTGACTCTGACTGGGCACCTTCTGAAGTAAGACATGTGATGTGAGGAGGGCTGTGGAGGGGATGAAAAGAACCTTAAAAGCAAGCACAGAGCCCCACTGCATGTACACAGCAGAGCCTTAACTCCCTGGGGACTTTTGTCCATCATCTGGGGAAAAGTTGTGCAATGCAACAGCAGCAAGGGGCTCGCCTGCAAGGGACCTATGTTCAGGCCGAATCTAGTCTGCAAAGAAACTAAGGGAGCAATGTGGACCTTGCCTTATGTTAGGGCACTGTTGCTCTGATACAAGAATGTCTTTTTGTTTGTTTGACTGTTTATTAGGTAAAATAAAACATAAAGCCCCATCCTTATTCTGGAATAAGAGTGACCACAGGGAGGAAGACTGATTCTGATATAACTAAAAATGTTACACAAGTGTAATTGTGTCATGTAACTGAGGAGATGTCCCTGTGGAGTCAAGCTCCAGCCAGAGAGAGACAAAATTTTAAAATGCTGCAGACCTCACTCGTAGAAATAACTCCTTATCTCATGCTAATGATTCTTTATTTTTAGTAAACAACCTGAGTCAATAAAAGCAAAGGTCTGCATGTTCGCATGAACTGTATTCTGGCATTAACATGACAGATACTCTGCAAAATGTGAGACATCTGAGAGGAATGAACCAAGGCTGAGGGTGTACTGATGCTGTTGTAGCCTGTGATTTGGGGAATGATGCAAAGGATGTTCTTCAGGCCGTTAGCTCTTTGGCAAACAGAGGAGCAGAGGGGAAAACAGGAATTCTGCCCAGAGAAAGCTCCTGTTACACTATGGGCTACATCTAGGAAGGTCTGGCTCTCCATTTTGTTTCTTCCCAGATCTTTTCCTCAAACTTGTTTGCTTATATTAAAAATAAAACCTCCACCCCTCCCAAAACAACCAACCAACCCCCCAAACAAGCCAAACCAAAAAGACGAAAACAAACAAACAAACCCAACCTGATTTTATTCTTAGGTTGGCTGTGGCTCCCTTGTGAGATTCAAATATTACAGTTTAGACTAATCTGGATGGGAACTACCAGCTGTCATGGGTTCAGCAGCAGCAGTCATTTTTCTCCTTGGTAGCTGGTGCAGCACTGTGCTTTTGATTTTGGGCCTGGGAGCAGTGCTGATAACACCAGTGTTTTCAGTTACTGCTTGGTAGTGTTTTGTCTGGCCAAGGACTTTCTGAGCCTCATACTCTGCCAGGGAGGAGGGGAAGCCGGGAGGAAGCAGAGGCAGGACACCTGACCCAAAATGACCAAAGAGGTATTCCATACCACAGCATGTCATGCCCAGGATGTAAAAACGGGGGGCAGAGACCTGGAAGGGTGGGGGTGCGCTTTGTGGTTGGGCTTGGTATCGGGTGGTGAGCGATTGTATTCTCTTTCCTTGTATTTCTCTTGTCATTACTATTACTGGTGGTAGCAGTAGTGATTTGTGTCATACCTTAGTTACTAAACTGTTCTTATCTCAACCTGTGGGAGTTGCATTGTTTTGATTCTCCTTCCCATCCCTCCAGGAGTGGGGGGAAGAAAGAGGGGAAGTAAGTGAGTGAGAAACCTGCATGGCTGAAATTCTTAAACCACAACTCCAGCATAGGGTCCTTTGGTGCAAGGTAAGTCTTTGCACAGATCAATCTGTGTATCTGTTTTGCTGCTCCTGCAGTCATGCCAGGGGAAGAAGAGGTGGTATGCTGTAAGGGAGTCTGCTCTGCACTGAGTCTTGTTTGGCAGTGGGTCACATATGTCAGTGGCACCACAGGGAAGTGCCAGATAGGCAACTTGTGTCATCAGGGGTCAGCATTTACTGATGGCTAAAGGGAACTGATAGAGCACTGATGAAGGAGCGATATGCTGATTTCTTAAGTGCCACTTCTAAAATGTGATAAAATCTGCACTGCATGTTCATCCTGATTATTCGCCACTTTATGCTCTGAAGTAGTGTCAGTGTGGAGCAGTGAATATTATCTCCATGTCTCTGGGAAGGAGCTGTGTCATTTCAGAATCACGGCAGGTTTACAGGAGGAAGTGATCTGTGGTGGTCCCCATAGTCAAACTCTCTGCTCAAGCAGGTTCACCTACAGTACATTTCTCAGGACCATGACCAGGCATCTTTTGAGTATCTCCAAGGATGGAAATTCCACAGCTTTCTCTGGGCAGCTGGTTACCTTTTATGAAAAAACATCAGACGTGCCTACAAGCATCTGTGCAAATGCCTGCTGGATGGGTAGAGAAATGAGTGAGACCAGCCTTGCAGAGAAGTACCTGGGGGTGTTGATTGACAAGAAGTTCAACATGAGCCTGTTTCAGTGTGTGCTTGCAGCCCAGAAACCAACCATATCCTGGGCTGTGTCAAATGAAGCATGACCAGCAGGTTGAGGGAGGTGATCCTGCCCCTTTGCTCTGCTCCTGTGAGACCTCACCTGGAGTACTGCATTCAGCTCAGTGGCCCCCAACATGAGAAGGATGTGGACATGTTGAGTGGGTCCAGAGGAGGGCCACAAAGATGACCAGATGATCAGCACCTTTCTGATGAAGACAGGCTGAGAGAGCTGGGGTGATTCAGCCTGGAGAAGACCAGGCTTTATTGAGACCTCACCACAGCTTTCCAGCACATACAGGGGCCAACAAGAAATCTGGAGAGATATTCTTTTACAAGGGCATATAGTGATAGGACAAGGGAGAGTAGGTTTAAACTGAGAGAGGGCAGATTTAGGTTACATATTAGACTATAGTCCTTACTAAGAAGGTGGGAGGCACTGGCACAGGTTGACCAGAGAAGCTGTGGCTGCCCCATCCCTGACAGTATTCAAGGCCAGGCTGGATGAGGCTTTGAGAAATCTGGTCTAGTGAAAAGGGTTCATGCCCATAGCAGAGGGTTGGAACTAGATAAGCTTCAAAGTCCCTTCCAACCCAAGCTGGTCTGCGGCTCTATACCCTTGTCCTCCGGCAGCAGCTTAATGCACAATACATTGTTGCACCAGCAGCCACAGTTCATCCAATTGCCTGTGACCTAGTGGCTACAAGGATGGCACTCATCCGTATTAGCCAATGGCAACATCACGCTGCTGCTGCTCAGCTTTTCCTATGTGTGCATTTTTTTTAAAGTAGGTGTGTTTACCCCAATTCCATTTTTGTTTTTAAGGAAAATATCTGACCTTTGCTAGGATGGCATTTGTAGACTGACTCTTGAGATTCTCAAATACTTGTATATAATCCTTGTGTGACTGTAGGCCTGCTTTAATTGAACATGTTCCATATATGAATGCCAAGAAATCTACTGTACTTCATGGCTCCTGAGAAACTTCATTTTCAGTTTAGAAGATGACTTGGGATAGACTATGCAAAGACTGTAATCTATAGACCATGTGAAGTGCGTATTTTTCAAAGGTGGGAGATATGGCTGCCTGAGACAGGGAAACTCAGTTGTGAAGAAGTATTCGTGAGCTCCTGGGAAAGAAGGCTTAAAAAGGGAGAGTGTGAAAAATTAGGAGACCCTATCTGAAAACCCATCTGCTTTCTGTATAATATAAGCTGCACTGAGATCATAACCTTTCCAACCTGGTAAGTTGAATGGAGTACCTGAAGCACTTTCAAAGTCTGTAAAAGCCATGCAAGAAAATGCTTTAAGTGAACTCTATAGAGACTGTGGAATAACACTGCACATGGTGTATGTACCTGGATTAACTGTACTCTTGAGAATGAGCCAATCTTACATGCCTATAGCCCTTCTCATGTCAATAGAAGTATTTATGGATGCCAAATGTTCAGCCTGTGTTTTGACAGGTATTGCTTCTATCTCATCGCATAGTTGGCTGCAGGTTACGGGTAGTTTTTGTACAATGCAATGGATATGTCTATGTCGTGGTTTAAGCCTCTAACCCCCCCATGAAGTTTTCTCACTCACTCACCCCGCTCTTTTTCTTCCCCCAGTCCTGGGGGAGATGGGGAGGAGAATCGAAAGAATGCAACTCTCACAGGTTGAGATAAGAACAGTTTAGTAACTAAAGTATAACACAAACCACTGCTGCTACCATCAATAATAATACAAGAGAAAAACAAGGAAAAAGAATACAACTGCTCACCAAGCCCGACCCAGCCAGTGCACCCCCCAGCAGCCAACCCCCACTGCACCACCACCCCCTTCCGGGTCTCTGCTCTCCGTCTTCACATCCTGGACATGACGTGCTGTGGTATGGAATAACCTCTTTGGTCAGTTTGGGTCAGGTGTCCTGTCTCTGCTTCCTCCTGGCTACCCCTCCTCCCTGGCAGAGCATGAGGCTCAGAAAGTCCTTGGCCAGACAAAACATTACCAAGCAGTAACTGAAAACACTGGTGTTATCAGCGCTGCTCCCAGGCCCAAAATCAAAAGCACAGCGCTGCACCAGCTACCAAGAAGGAGAAAAAATGACTGCTGCTGCTGAGCCCATGATAGTCTACCAGAGAAGAAAGGCTCACACGCTCTTCTGCTTGTGCACTGAGCTGACTGGATGTGAATGCAAAAACAGTACTGATCACAAATAAATATACCTGCCTCATCAATTCCAATTCAGGACTGCGCTGAGGTCTATGTGGCTTCTAAAGTTCAGATAATGTCTGGCCAGCAAGGAAAACCATCAAAAAATCCTCATGCTCTTTTATCTATGAAGACATCTCCTGAGGGTAAAACACATTAGGAGACTGGAGTGGTGTTGCTGAGGCATTAGTTGGAGGCTCTTTTGTTTAAATGAAGTTTTTTGTATAAACAAATATTTAAGATAAGTAAGTCTGTTTTAGGGTATTTGATCAACTTGACTGCAACAACTGATATAAAGGAAAAACATGCAGAAGTGGAAGACATAATAACAAGAGGTTTGCCACATGTTTGTCGAATTCAGATTTTAAAAAGACCTAAATAATTAGCTAGCCAAAATATCTTTGGGAAGCCGGTAGTTATACCCTGCTTGGCACAGACCTGAGAACTTTCAGTGGTGAAAATCAAATTGATAGTTGATAACTTTTTAATATGTATAATTTCAATTTACATATTAAATTGAAAAAAAAATTTTTTCAATTTTTACACAAAAATCACCCTTTGATAGCTATTAAATTTGGCAAATAATTCTGACATTTACAGGCAGCATATACAGAGATGCAGGCATATGGTCCAGGGTAAAAGTGAGGAGAGTGGGGCGTGATACTAAATGCTGAAATTTAACAATAAATTATAAGCACATTACACACCAGGTTAAAGGGTGTATCAAACCACCTTTCGAATGGGTGGGTGCAGATGGAAGAGCATCATAGCTTCTAATTTGTGTCAATAGGTTGCTGTTTTTATAGAATGTGAGGAATTTAGGTGAAGTACACTCCTTTTTTCAGGCAGCGTATGGAGTTGTAACAGCTTTTACATAGAGTTTAAGTTCTCTTTTTTTCTTGGAACAAAAATGTTGATGTGAAATTGAAAACTCCTTTCAGATGCCTGCTGGGCTGGCAAGATGTCAAGTTGTTTGGCTTGATGGTCTCTCTTTCACTCACTTCACATTGTTTACAGACAACATATTCAACTCCAACTGACTGTATTTAAATATCAACTAATTATGTGCAAGAGGATTTGGAAAAGGGCACCACACTGAAAAGTCTTCATGTCTTACAATGATCAGGAATAGACCTTGCTGCAGGCAAACCCCAAAGTAGCATCCTATGACAGTATGTCATAGGACATACCTATACAAAGTGCATGAGACAGAGAGAGAAAGGAGGTAAGAGGCTAAAAGTGCTTTTACCCAGTGCTTTCTGGCATCTGAGTAGAACTGAGAAGGTGGGTGACTCCCAGATTTTGTCTCAGGTTTTATAAGCTGATGTGAAAGGTCTTCTAGATGCACAATGTTTGCCAAACTCAAGGAGGTGGAGGTGCTTCCCAAAAGGTGCCTTTTGGTCACAGTGCTCCAGTACTTCACTGCCAAACTGGGTCTTAGCTAAGTTTGTCTTAGTCCCTTTGGCATCTCTACAGGAGTTTTCCTATTTAGGTATTGATGTGGTTTAAGCAGAAACTTTGATGAAGTGTGCGCCTGTCTTAGCCCAGGTTTGTCTGTAACATGGAACTTCCACACCTTATAGTGAGACTAATTGTATTGTATAGTGAGAGTAATTGCTACTGCTGAACCCATGACTATTGTTAGTCCTGCAATGTCTTAGCCATGGTGTTCTTGGAAGACAGACAAGCCTCTGCAGCTGGCCCAGCTCTCTGGAAAGGAGTCCTAAAGCATCTCAGGCCAAAGTGCTGTAAGACATAATCTCAGACACAGGTAACTGTGAAATCTAAAGGGAAAAGTGTGTATGGTTTCAGAGAGGAAGGGCTCACATCTAGGCTGAGTATGGTGTTCACATAAGTACCTGGGTAGGTAAGCTGTGTAAGTGATGGTGCATGGGAGCTTGAGGGAAATTCTTGACCACTTCCAGTTAAGAGTTATTGTGTCAACTTTGATGGTGTAACCACCACAAAGGCAGCTAACCCAGGCAGAGGCTTTGTTTTGCTGTCAGCCAAAAGCGTTGATGTTGCATTTTTAATCAATATAAAACTTTCTCTTATTGTTGTCATTCTCTTACTTTTGGTTGTATAACCTTCCTTGTAAAACCTGATTGAAATAAGTAATGTGACCCAAAAGGTAAGTAACTGGGAGTATGTCAGGCTTTTATCTTATCTATAGGATGTGGAGTTTTGCATATACAAAGATGATTAATGACTGAGCATAACCTAGATTTAAATGCTTTATCCAGAAAATTAACTCAGAGTTGCACAGACTCGTATCAGATCCTCTAATTGTCTGGGGAAAAAACCATTAAAAATCTATGTCAGATAGTTCATCTGCTTAAAAATATTATGTGATAGGGGAGGGAAAATAGAAGAGTTGGATCCTGTTATGATTAAGGAAATTTTCTTTGGGAGCCTCACTTACCAAATGTGCTTATCTAACAATGTGGTTAGTTTACAGTCTATTATGCAAAGTTGCATGCAATGTATAAATGATATTGGTAATTTAGTAGCTATGTTCTGCTCTAATTAGTAAAGCTGAATATCATATTGCTCATCCTGGATCACTTTCAATGCTGCTGCATATTTTTTAGTGTGTTCTAGCTCTTGTCATTAAAGCGTGTATGTACAAGCCAACATACCTTATGAACTTTGGAAAGAAACTCAAAGCCCCCAGTGTTTTGTTATATCTGTCATATTAAGCAAGAAAACAATCTGGTAGTTTGATAAAGAGATTATTGTGGAAGGACAGCTTCTGTGGTTTAGGGAATAGAACTGACTAGAATCCTTTCCATCACCTGTGTTAAATGTAGGGTAAAGGACAATGCTCTGTATTGGAAAAATAGCTGAGAAAGAAGGTTTTGACACAGTGAATCTAATTAAACCTTCATAATTGAATGTTTTAGTCAGAGGTGGGTAAAAACGAAGGTTGCACACTATAAGGCTTCTGTCGTGTTTATTCCCGTTGAATTTTTTTAGGGGTGCTATCATCTGCTACACATTTTTGACTGAAGAATGCCTGTATCCTGGGAAGTTACTGTGTGGGGAAGTATGGAAAAGGGTTAGTATTACAGTAAGGAAAAAAAAAGGCCACTATTTGGAAATGGTCTTACCTCAATATTAGATACGCAAACTAGGGTCAAATTTGTTATGTGCTGGCTTCTCTCAAGACCACTGTGAAATGCAGATGTGTCAGCAGTTAAACATCTTTTGGGAGATGGATGGAGACTTCACTGAAAAAGCTAAGAAGAGACCGTTGCTTGTTCCAACAGCTTGAATATTAATCTATACTCCCCAGCCTTTTATAAAGTGCATAGGACAATCTAGTGTAAGGATTGAACAGCCCTCTGGGAGGAATCCTAGAAGCTGAGAGAAGACTTGAGTTGACATTTCAGATTAACAAACCAAACTGGATCACACAGAGACTTTGAAATACTTAAAATATCTGATACCAGATCTTCTTGTGATGAATTCTGTACTGCAGTGTACTAGCAGAACCTTCATGAGCTCAGTGTGCAGTGATATGCGTAGGAAAAACACATAAAATGTATTGGTTCTGAGCTAGTCACTAGAACTCAAGTGGAGATTTGGAGGTTTTATAAACTAATTCTGCAACGGTGCTGGCTTCAGTGTTCAGGAACAGTTCAAAAGTAAGTGAAATATTCAAATTTATTGGAGAGGAATAGAGAGCACATCAGAATATACCATTATGTCACTGTGTATAGCCTTGATAATCCACATTTTGAATGCTATATGGTCTTTACTCTCAGTCAGGAAGAACAGAACAGCTGGAGGCAGCCAAAGACAGAGAACAGCTTCCTTACACAAGAGAACCAAAGTGCCTGGGATTTAGCAGCCTGCTTGAGGCAGTTGACGTCCAGAGCAGCCTGCAGAGGTAATTAGGGGATAATGGTCATTGTTGCAGAATCAAATTAATTATCAAGGGGCATGTTCAAAGCAAACAGAAGTGGGTTTAATGCAATATGAAACCCATTGATACGAATTGTGATGGAGGCTTAAACTTGACAGGTTTAAAAAGGCTGAGAAAAATTTATGAAGGGAAAAATCCATCAAATACTATGAAACAGGAGGATACTGCTTTTAGTTAGAAAGCTGAGCAGTTACTGTAGGCTTGGAGGCTGTACTGGGGAAATGACATTATGTGCTGCTCACCACTGTGGAGCCTGAATATGGGACCTTGGTTTGATCCAATAATGTTTTTCTTATATCTCTAATGAAATGACTGGTTCTGCCTTCAATTTGTGGAAACTCATCCAGCCAATGGTATTGTATGAATAAGAAGCATTGACCAGGCTGTATTGATAGCTAACCTGAGTGGAAGCAGGTACTGCTTTGAAAAATATCCAATAGAAAGTAAACACTGCTGTCATCTGCTATACTACAGACATCCGTGCACTATATTACAGTATGATAAATAATATTTGTCTGCTGAGAGTGGACATGGTCTGACTGGACAGGCACTTTTCAAGAGCAATTGTCAGGTATGTATTTGATATATTAAAAGAAAAAAGAAAGAAAAGAACTTGCAGCCAAACAGGAAGGTGACTTGGTCAGCACAAGTTGATACACTGCCTGGGAGCACTGACTGATCAGCTTGCCTGTATTCCTCAGTATTTTTGGGGTGATCAGTTTTATGAATGTATACAAATATCTTTGTGTCAGAAGATAACTGTTTTCCCCTTTCTGTATAACTTTGTCTACGTTGCTTTTCCTCTCCAATTAAATGTTTATTTCCATGATGTTAAAAGAATTCAGGTGTCTGGGAAGAGGCATCTTAATTCTTTTATCTTCCATTAATCTGTTGCTTTGAGTTGATAAAAACTGAAAATTGTTTCCCCTTAAAAAATTACTAATGCACCCCTCCTCTGGTTCTTCACTTTTACATAGCTGGTATAGTGTTTGAGAACTTCAGTACAATTAGGATCAAATTCAAGCTCCAGTGAAATGTATTTTGCACTTGACTTTTTTTTTTAGCATAAATACAATAAATTGTATATATTTTACATATATTATATATATTTATATATATATTTTAGCATAAATGCAAAAAATTGTATATATAAAATCAATAAAATAAAAATCAATTGTAAAAAAAAAAATTAAACCCCAAAGATCTCCCCTGGTACAAGGGAACTAAGTGTGAAATGATGTCCCACAAAATGAATACTGCTGGTGTATGGCCCAAGGTTAAACAGTCATTTCATTTTATCTTGTGTAATAAGTTACTAGATATCAGTTAATAATTAAAAAAATTCCCCATTTAATACCAAAAGCCTTCTATAGTAAATAAAAAAATAAAGGGGGGAAGAAAAAAAGTAGAAATAACTTCTGGGAAATATAGCACACCATTTTCTTTGACCCGTGAGTACATAGAACCATGAGCTTTTGATTCCGTGTGTATAAAATCTATGGAATTGTTAAGATACCTATCAGGAGAATGAAGCCTGCTGCATGGCTGAGCCCTAAGCATGGTCGGGCAAGGGGGGCTCTGCTGAGGGAAGGCTGGGCTAGCCCCAAGTGGAATCCATGGCAGCGTGTCAGGCAGTTCTGGAATTCTCTCCCCACAAAACTGGCATAACTCAGTTATGGTTCACACTTGCTGAACAGACAAGCAGGCAGCTTCCTTGGAACTGATGCTGGGTTTCGCAGCAGTCTTCTCAGTGAGTTTTCATGGTACAAAAACAGGAGTGGGACAATACTCAGAAGGCTCAAGCTCTGCCCCAAACTAAGATCTAGCTGCTGTCTGTGGCATGAGGGCTCTGGGTTAATTCATCAGCTGAAGTTCTTGGCATCCTTAGCTGAAAAGCCCCCAGCCTACCTCCCAGTGCTCAGGTGCTACTGCTCTTCAAGATGTTGAGGAGATACAACTGACCCTTTGCCTTACCCTCCATACCTCAGGGATGCTGAGGGAGCCTCCATATGTGTCCTCCTTGCTCCTACAGTGTCTTTTCCATGACTAGAAAAGTGTTGAGACAACCTATATTCTGTTGAAACCTTTTGCACCATCTCTTCCTTTGTCCTCTCGCACTGGCTGCTGCTCAGAGTTCTCCTGCAGAGATCTCTAAAATGTGCAATGGATGTATTTCCCTCCATTTCACTGGACAGGTCTCATTCTCCTACTGCAGAACAAGCCTGTCTTGTATTTGCTAATTGGGTTCTTCAAAGAGGATAGGCATCATGTTTTTACCCATTTTCAAAATGGGCAAATAAATCCAGATCCTGGCAGATTCTAAATACCCTGAAGTGGTTTTTCATATCAGAGTTGGTCCTGAGTTTGGGGCTTTGCGTTGTTTTTTATTCTCCTTCACACAAACATATCTGTTCCAGTAAAAATGTCATCAGATCCAGGGTGGGGTAAAGCAAGAGGAAGAGCTCCACCCAAGCTTAGTGGTTAGGACACTCACCCGAGATGTGAGAGATCCAGATTCAATTCAGTGTTTTCCTGGTTCAGAGTGGGGACTTGAACCTGAGCCTGCCACAGATCAATGAATGCTCTTACTGCTGACTGTTGAGTTGGGGATGCAAGGCCTGGTCTCCCAGGATATTTGAGAGTTTTTGGTTTAATCTTGTATTGTGTTGGAGACAAATTTGAAACACTGTAATTATTTTGCATGAAAATGGAATAGCTCTTTTCCAGCCAGCCCTAATTTCCTACATGGTGAACTCAGCCAGGGGGCTGAGAAGCAGACTTTTTGCCATGGCTTTGGAAATGAACATCTGGAGGCAGAGCCATAATTGAGCCATTTTACATAAGAATAATGTACTTTGGGCTGTGTGGATGGGTGTGCAAGCAACAGTAGTTAGCCACTTGCCTACTGCACATAGACATCACTCCAGCCAAATGCTGCCACTTGTGGACCAGAGGTTGCCCCCAGAGCACTTAGTGTGTGGAAAATAGGAAAAACTAAGTCAGTTTTTCTACACTGCAAATAGTATTAAGTTACAATTTCTTGTGTCCTCCTGCCCTGTCCTCTCTCATTGACTTCATTTGTAGAGATGGGAACTATCTGCAGTGCTTTGAGACATAAGCAGGCCATTTAAGTAGCTTGCTCGCAGCTTTCAAGCTAGCCAATAGATAAGGTAAGCTGGAGAGGTTAGTTGTGAATGGAAGTTAAAAGCAAGCTCTCTGGACAAATAGAGGTACTACCACTTCTGTGAGAGTTTGATCTTTGGCTAAGTCTGTTTAATGTCTGACAATGTTTTTTCTTAAAAAATAAAAATCCTGTTTCATTTTGGTATATCTAGGCAACCTATCATCACTTTAGACCAGCTTTCTCACAACATGAGACTGCTGATTTGTTTGCACAATAAAGCAAAATTCTACATAAACTTCACTGAAAAACAAACTTGCATGAGCCTGTAACTACAACTGGAGTATTTTCTAAGGAAAAACGTTCTGGTTCGGAACTAAGCTAGATTTTGCTGAGCTAACACTCCAGAGGTTAATGTATGTATTTTCAGTACTTGGTTAGCATTTAGTAAGATAAACTGTTTTGGTTTCTGAAAAATTATGAGTTTCCAGGTAAAGAGAAAAGAAATTATAATGTGATGAGAGACATTGAGAAAGCGCATCCAACTTCATGTTTGTAAAGCTGAACTATGGAAACTGAGTGACTACTTACGTAATAGACCCAGACTCAGCTGGGGAATGGTAATCCATGCCTGTTTATCTTGAAGATCTATCACTTTTAATGAAGTATAATAGCACTCGCAACAGCCACATACATGCCTGGAAAAAGCCCACGTGTGTAGGTGCAAAAATTTGCCTTGCCTCGGGCAAATACACTTGAAAAATTGAATGCTGTGGTTATAGGTTGGTTTTGGCAGAATCATGAAGAAAAATAACCACCAAACAATATAAATATCTTGTCAATTATAATGCTGTATCTCTTTAACCCTTTGATGTGTTTTTTCCTAGTTTTTTATTGTGCACACCACAGTCATTTTCCAAGTGACATATTGAAATCAGAGCAAATTTGAATATCTAAACCTGTCTCCTGGTACTAATTCATTTTTGTGCTGCTCAAATGAAGTCTATGCTCTTGCCAGCCTGGCTGGACACCTGTGTTGTCCTTCCTTGCTGGGAGCACTGGCAATGAGCCTCATGGTGTCTGGAGCAAACGGACTTGAGGAAAGAAAAGGAAAGACAGGCACTTGTCAGCAGCCCCTAACCTAAGGAGTCCCTGGTGAGAGACGCCTCTCAGACCGGTTCTACACCACCTCATTAGCATCATCTGATCATGAGGCCTCTGAGCACATCTGTGGCTGTTCAACCCCTCTATCAGTAGCAGATGCTATGACTGTAGCTGTCTGATGGCATGCTAAGACATGAATAGAGGGGGAGGACAGATGCTGAGCATGAGGCTATGGCTTCACCTCAGATAACCAGCAGACCAACTCCCAAAACCTCTACCAGCGAGGTTTTGCATTTTCTTCATCACAATGATTTGCACAGTTGAAAGGAGACAAGGGAGAGCTGGCTGATGCATTTAAACTCTTCATCGCTGATCTTGCAAAGAGGATGTTTCTTTTACTGACTTCAGGAGCAGTCAAGTCATTGCAGATCTGGTAAAACTGACATCCTACCTAATCCTGGTGTGCATAGCTACCACAAATAACCATTGATACTGACTCTGTGGGTTAAGCAGGATGGTGTTCTAGCACACCATCACTAGGATTCACACTTTTAAGTTGCTGCCATTTTTTGCTGCTGGTTTTTACCAAACTTCCATCTCAGTTTCCTAATTGACTGCTACTGGTTAATTCTTAGATCAGAGACGTCTCTCACACGGCAAACTAGGTGGAGTGTCCATCCAGCACTAGGCCTGTCTCCCTCTCATTGCAGTGATCTCTATCTGGGATGCAGCATGTGGGCTGCTCTGCAAGCAGCAACCCGCTGCACCTCAGCTACTAGGCGGCACAAGAGAGTGTGGCCACTGCACGGTACCGTGTCCAGTGATGGGGCCCCGGAGAGTGGCACCTGCAGTATTCTGTCTTGTCCTATATCAATCTCTGCAGTCACATAACAGCACACCCCTGCTGCCAGAGGCCAGAAGATATTGAAGAGTCTAAGGTTTGTTTGCCTTGTGTGTGTATTCTTTTACAGGAATTTCCTCTGTCTGTAGCTGGAATGATGCTCTAATATCCAGAAAGGCTTTTTTTTCCCCCAAAGCTACCCTGTTCTGTACCCTTCTGAAAAGCAAGTGTGGCTTTTACCCCCTAAGGCCAAAAACCTGCTAAAGCCCCGGGTAAAGCCTTGAGTGTTTTATCATCAGGAACTGAGAAACAGGCTCTTGTGAGCCTGCTTGTCCCAAGAGGACAGCTCTCCCAACTGAGCTGTTTCACATCTGATACACTGTGTTAAGCGTTCCCTGTGCCAAAATTTTTATTCATGCTGGAAGGACACAGAGATACTTGATGGGAGGTGCAGCCTATCCAGGAAATTTGCCTACATTTGAGACATATTTTAAGCAGTTTCCAGATCAAGGCTCTCATTTTCAGTTGAACATATTCTGCTTTTCAACCTTTCTTCTTTTTGTCTCAGTTACTGTACTTTTCTGTGGAAAAAAATGAGAGATCATACTTGGTCTTAATATACCCTTTTCAGAGTACATCAATTTCTTCTGTTAGAGGTATCTCTGGAAGCATCCATACTTTTCCTTTCGGTAACGTTAGTTCATCTCGTAGTCAGTCCAAAATATTGCCTGTGGCAATGGCAGGAAAAGGACAGCTGTATTCTTGGTTTTATTTTTTTTTTTGCATATCTGCATTTAGGACAGTTAATAACTAATTATCAGTACCTAAGAAAGCTACTCGCTCATAATTTTTGCAGAGCAATGTGAGAAAAAACACAGCATATTTTAGTATGTGATTTTAGAGGGAAGAATTCCTTTTGTGCATGTTTCTTCTATAAGCCAGAGCAGTAGAAATCTTTTCCACTCAAGAGCCTCTGTAAGTACATTGTACTGAGGAAAGTTTTGTTTTTGTAAGATGGTTAATTATTTTTATTTAAAAAACATATATACAATTTAGCTGGGTTATTTAAAATGCATTTGCTTTCATTATAGCACATATTTTGTTCCTTGCCATTTACAATGTATTTCTCAAAATTGTTTTCTCCTTTCAATCTCTTTGCCAGCTGGATCTTTATGTTGCCATTGCTAGCTGCTGCTTTTTTCTCTGCCAAAATCTGAAACATTTTAAAATTACATTAAAATGGTTTAAAATTAGACTATAAGAGTATAATTTGGAAAATGTGTTAAATTGACTCAGCCTAATGAGTCAGGCCTATTTTTTAGATACATTGGGCATATTGTAATATTTTATGTAACTGTCAATAACTCAATGAATTAAAGAAAAGGGGGGTGAAAATAAAAAATGCTCCAGTGGAGCAGAAAAAAATCAGAATAGTGTAAATATGGGAACAATTACAAGCCGATTCTGCATTATTTTTGCACCTAAATTCCCCTTTATTTTCTTGATACGGCTTTATCTAGGTGGTATTCTTTCTAGCTAAAGAATTTTAGTTTTATTTATTAGGATTTCACCTCAGTGTGGAGATTTTCATTCCTTAACACACACTAAGAAGCTATGTTCATGCACTCAGAACTGTTTACAAGAATGGACTAATAAGAGAAAACAGCTTTATCATTGTGGTTTTCCTTGTGGTCAGCATCTGCACGAGGGAAGGAAGGGTATGAAGGAAGGGTAGTCACATTTCAACAACAAGACAACAGAGCAAACCCTGCTCTGTTAGGTGGTTGTAAGGCCATTGCTAACTGCCTATTTTAAATAAGTAGTTACAGAATCATACTGCTGTATACATAAAAGAGGATTTGGCACTGTATCCCTTAAATTATTCCAGGGAAAAAGAGCAATATACGGTTTCTGCTCGCAGATGTAACCTGCTCTTACAAGGCACATCCTGTAAGAGACAATCTTGGGGATAAATCTTCCTATGTGACTCTCTTTAAGCCCACTGCAGCAAGATTTACACCTCTGTAGCTATCCATGGCTTGTGTTCCAACCGCTAAACCTTGAGCAAACTCCTCATTATTTTCCAGCATGGGTTTATGCACCAGTTTGCCATTACTTGAGCTAACGTTGTCAAAGGCATATTGGATATGGACAGCCTGAATCACAAGATATATATGGATAACAGTAACCTAGCATCATACAACCGCTGCTTTGTCTCCTCCTCAAAGGCTCCTTCAGTCAAAAGATGAGTAGCTAAATGTGAGAGTCAGGAATGAGACAATTCTGTGTCCCCTGATGAACTAAATAGCATCCCACCCATTTCTCTGTCTTGAGTGCAGTCCTGCACTGAGCTGAAGTCACCTCTGCTAACCAAAATGTGTGGTGGTTTCAGTGCTCCTTGCATGGCCAGTATCTGTGAGAAGGGAGGCCCTTTGCAAGCTGCTGTTTGGATTAGTTTGTGTGTGGGTGAAGCTCTGGGATGCTCGGGGGGCAGATGGCAGGTGATGCAACCGCAGATCACCCACACTGGTGTGCAGACACTGCAGGGCTAGCACCAGGGCACAGCGGCTCCTTTCTGAAAAGGTAGCATAGGCTGTGCTCTTTCCTTGTGCGCCCTGTGATGGGTTTACATGATCAATAAACAAGTATTGATACACGTGAAATGACTTCCACTGTAAAACATTAAATTGTATTATACAAGATCTTTTGGATAAATAATCCGCAATATTTTTTTACCCGAAGGGTCCTGTCTTGAGCTCTTTTACCTAGCTTAGTTTCCCAGTGACACTGAAACAAGAATTGAGGCAATTGTGTTTGGAAACTTTACAAAGAAAACGTATGTATCCAGTTTGCTCATCATGAGTGTCTGAAGAAATGTTAAAAGGTGTCCAAGATGCAAATGTCTGTTTATGAAACGCTTGGGTAAATTTCACAACGGCATATAAGAGCAACCTAATTTTCCATTTGAACCCTTGTACATCAGATAGATGCCGTGCGGATATCCACTCAGCACCTGTCCTGCCATCTCATTCCCACTGGCTGCTCTTCATGAGGTTAGCGCGACAGCAGAGCCTCTTAGCCTGCAGCATCATGACTGCCTTGTGCTAATCTGGGGAGGGGGATGTTCTGAGAAGTCTGTCTCGTTGATATTTCCCCAAAATGAGTGCTTATGGAGCAGTGTGGACAACAGAAGCTGGCTGATACATTGGGTTGATGCTCACAGGGATCAGCTCCCAGATTTGGCTCCCTGCGCAGTCACACAAGGATTAGTGCTTACACAATGGAAGAGGCAATATGGTCAGACCTACACCTTGCAGCAGAAGCCCTCTCTGAGTACAGCTTGAAGCTACCTTGACATTGGCTCAGTGTTGCTGCAGGTAATGCTTCAACACAATGAATGGACCTAGGTTTTTGCCCCATCACTGCATGCTGACTTCTCAAGGTTCCAAGAGGTGGTTTCCACTCTAATGACAGCTTTTCAGTATAACTTACTACAAAGTGCCCAAAGTAGGACATGATAGCTTTCTCACTCCACTCTAACTTTTCCCCGTTGCTAAGCCCATGGTAATGACCAAGAGACTGGAAAGCAGCTGTCTGCAAACTCCGTGTAAATTTTTGTAGCTCTTTGCCATATTGTAGGAGAACTATTTCTCAGTTTATCTCAGTTCTTTTTTAGAATGTGAATCTAATTGCAAAACTATGATACTGCACTTCAGCATGTATTGCAGAGTTTCCGGGAACATGCGTAGCTGCAAACTTTCACTTCGTGCCAACGTACTGCACTCTGATGGGTGAACTTTCTAAACTCAATGTTCTGAAAGCATGGAGGTATTTTGAAATAAAACCTCAATGGATAAAAATAATCCCCTAGTATTTTACTCCCAGTCACCCTCTCTCTTCAGAAGATTGTAGAGTTGGGCAGTAAAGCTAAAAGTCCAGCTACTGTCAGTGGGGCTGTTCATCGAATACCTCCTCTTATGTGTTAATGAATCTAAATCTGCCTCTGAATAAATAATCTCTAAGTTCAACACCTGTGAACATGGAATCAATAGAAAAGCACCATAAATATTACACAGTCAAAGATCAAGGCAAGCATATATTTTGTGATGGTGCACTTCATAATTATTGAACTGTAGCTGAAGTCCAAAACTTGTGATGCAGCCAAGGCAGAAGTTCATATATTCTGCAGCATATATTCTGAAAGTATGGAGATATTTTGAAACAAAACCTCAATGGATAAAAATAATCTTCCAATATGTTACTCCCAGTTACCCTCTCTCTTCAGAAGGTTATAGAATTGGGCAGTGAAGCTAAAATTCCACCTCATTTTTCAGCTTTGGGCTGAGAAATAGTCCCTTTCCCTGTCCTATCCCCTCCTTCTGGCTCAGTCACTGCTTAATGATTCAATGCAAAGTTGAAGAGTGGCTGCCAATGGAGCTGAGAAAGTCCTTCCTCTGATGCCTGTGGGGTAGCAGGTATGTCTCTGAATTACAGAAGGGAAATAAGGGGGTCTATGGATATCATCTAGTCCAACACCACTGCCAAGGCAGGGCCACCTACAGCAGGCTACACAAGAATGTGTCCAGTTGGGCTTTGAAAGTCTCCAGAGAGGGAGACTCCACAATTCCCCTGGGCAGCCTGTGCCAGTGCTCGGCCACCCTCCATGTAAAGAAATTCTTCCTCATCTTGAGGTGAAACTTCTTGTGTTTTAGTTTATGGACATTGCTCCTCATCCTGTTGGTGGGCACTACTGAAAAGGATCTGGCACCAACATCTTGGCACCCACCTTTGAGGTATTTATACGCATTAATGAGATCTCCTCTCAGTCTTCTCTTCTCTAGACTAAACAGGCATAACTCCTGCAATGTCTCTTCATAAGTGAGATGCTCCAGACCCCTGATCATACTTGTGGACACAGTACTCCAGATGTGGCCACATCAGGGTTGAATAGAGATGGGGGGATCACCTCCCTTGACCTGCTGGCCACATTCCACTCGATGCACTCCAGGTATTATTGTCCCTCCTAGCCACAAAGGCACACTGCTGACACACAGTCGACCTGTCATCCACTAATACTCCCAGCTCTTTCTCAGCTGAACTGCTCTCCAGCAGGTCAGACCTGTGCTGGTACTTGGGGTTCTTCCTCTCCAGGGGCAGTACACTGCACTTGCCCATGTTGAACCTCATTAGGTTTCTCTCCACCCAATTCTCCAGCCTATCAAGGTCCCACTGAATGGCAGCAGAGCCTTTAGGTGTATCAGCCACTCTCCCCACCTTCGTGTCATCAAACTTGATAAGAGCACACTCTATCCCTTCTTCCAGGTCATTAATAAACAAGTTGAATAAGACTGGACCCAGTATTGATCCCTGGGGATCGTGTGCTGCCAATAAAGATGTTAAACAGCACTGGTCCCTATACCAATTTCTGAGGAACACCGCTTGCAAATGGTTTCTATTTGGACTTTAAGCTGTTGACCGCATCACTTTGAGTGTGACCATCCAGCTAATTTCTGATTCACTGAGTAGTCCATCTATTAAACCCATGCCTCTCAAGCTTAAAAAGAAGTATGTTGTGTGGGAGAGTGTCAAATACTTCACACGAATGCATGTAGATGATGTCCATCATTCTTCCCCTATCCACCAATGCTGTAACCCCATTGTAGTAACTGGATCATCAAAATGCTTTGCTGGGCTTCTAATTCCCCTAACTCTCCTGTTGTTGATACGATACCTGAGGTACCAGAGCAGCATAGCAGTTAAGATCAGCATTCACCAGCAGGTAATACCAGTAAAGATTTTATTTCCTGCTCTAATCAAATGTGGTATTACTGATATCTGATGACAATTGCTGTCTTTTTAATAATTCCCCATTGTGGAAAGCCTTGAATACTCAGTTATAGTTGCATTCCTGGAATCATTGCATAGAGAAGCAGTAAGATGATTGCTCTAGTTAAGCCAAGACTTAACTACGCCCCTGGGAGTCAACCAGCCAGCTACTGAATCTTTATCAGGCTGACGTGGACAGCCTTCATCCCTGGTAGGGAGATCCAATACCCCTCACAGGAACATAATATCCTTTCAGCCTTTCAGCTTTTGGTGTAAACTGGAACATGCATTGGCTTGATGGCTGGGCACAAAGGGAGGGAAGACTGCAGCCCATTACCCCTGTCCCCATCAGCTGTGGCAGTGAGACTGCTGCAGGTTCCAGGGAGCGTGGGGATGTACTTGGACAGCAGCAGAACATGAGCAAGGGGAAGAAAAAGAGCTATCTCCAGGCAAACATGTCCTGATTTATAATGGAACTGTATTTATGTTAGTCATAACCACATTATTCAATGTAATTGGGGTCAAGAACTGGATGAGTCTAAAAGAATGCAAAAAATAATTTCAAAATTCCTATTATAAATAGAGACCTGGTTTAGAGGTTTTATGAAAACTCCAGAAGTTGAAAGGGTAGCAAGCCCCCAGAGTTTTCCAAAAGACAATGCCAGAAAAACCACATGGAAATTCCTCTAAGTGGAGAATGACTGCCTTGAAATATTCATTGCTTTTGGGTTGTTTTTTTGTTTTTGTGTTTTTGTGTTTTTGTTGTTTTGTGTTTTTTTTTTTTGTTGTTGCTGTTGTGGTTTTTTGTTGTTGTTGTTTGTTTTTTTTATTTTTTTTATTTTTTTTTTGGTCCTTGTCATTTTATTTCATGCTATTTCTGTGCAAGCTGACCAGTTAGTTCAGTATTGGTGCATTGTAATACCAGCCAGTGTATTGCATGACTTTGTCTCCCATCACCATGCCCCAAGATATTAGCAGTTGTCAGTCAAAGCAATGGCAGAAACCTCCAGTCTTATGCTGTGCTTGTTAGATTTTCAGCTGGGAAATATAAGTATTTCCCCCCCCCCCCCATGTGCATATTGAAAGGTGGGCCCCTGGATGTGTTCCACTCTCTTTTACGTTTATGTGCTGCCCAAGGGCAACAGTTGTCTGAAGAGTTCCTACTATTTGGCTGATATTTTGCATCTTGCTTCTTTGCTTGCTCTCTATCTGGCAGGGGAATATTGAGCCCATACTGAAAGTTGTGACTGGACACAACTTTTGAGACATGAATTTTACTATGTTTAGCTATTTAAAAGCTGATGTTTCTTGCAACAATGACAGCTCTTCTGATTATGTTTTGCCTTCATGGTTTTCAAGTGAATATGAAGCCTCCCTCCTTCCCCAAGTCTTCTCTTTCCACCTGCTCCTGTCTTCTTCTTCCATGGTACTTTGAAGAAATACTGACAAATAGTTCTCTGCAATCAACTTTTTATGGTTGTATTGCCATAATTAAAGAAGTTGTCTTCATTTTGACAGAAGTCAGAATGTGGTTTGTAAGCTATAGTAATGCAGACATTTTCTGTTACAGTTAACCTTTGCTCTTCAGTTAAAGCTGTATCTCAAACCTAAGCCAAGGGTCAGAGATAAAACATCTCTAGGTTTTTTTCCACCTCTTAAACTGAGTTGCATCAGTGAACCATTAACTTAGTAGATTATTTACTGTTACCTTTACGGAAAAATGCATACTGTACTTTTCCTGCATTGCTCAGGTTTGATTTATGTATGGCCTCTGCTCTATAGGTCCCTCACTGAGGCAGGGCCTTCATACCTTGGCAAAGTAAAAAGGCAGCTGAAACTTGCCTGAACAGTAGTAAAAACTTACAGTAATTCACATAATTTGTCCTCATATCTTGTCTATTTAACATGCCACACTAACAGTCCTGGTTTGCACATGGGAAAAACTAATCACAGCAACTTTAGCCTCGGAGAAGTGTTAGCCTCAAGTTAAACTGCAAAGGCCAGGATCTGAGCTGTGCCCAGATCCTACCGGGAGCCATAGCCAATTAATTATAACTCCGTGATCTGAAGACAGGTTATGAGCTGGCCCCAGCACTGATTCGAGCAATATTAGAGAGGAGATTACAGCATCTTGGGAGCTGCTCTAATAGGTACCAGGTGGCAGTGGCCACTGGGGCTTGCCAGATCACATCTTGTGTTGCACTACACCCCTCTGTGCTCTTGCCATGGCCTTGCAGGGGACTGCAGGAACTGGTTGCACCAACTCCCTGGCAGGATAAAATATCCCGGCTGAAAATGAGTGAGTTCTTTCAAAGAAGGCAGCATACGGAAGTGGGGAGGCCATGGCTGACTAAATCCTCATCCTCCCATTGGGCAGCTCAGCAGGAAGAGATAACAAAACAGGAGACATCCGCTGGTAGTGATCAGCTTTTCTGCTCTCTGACTAGCAAATGGAGCCTTCCTGGCATGATGATTTTCCACTTCCTCCCAGGCTCAGCAGCCTATCTTTGAGAGTCAGATTTTACAGTAATTTTTGGGAGGTGAACTTCCCTGTTTCTTCTCCTGAACACTCCTCTTTGCTGTTGCCAAACGTTATCACCCCTCCCAGCATGTTAGAGCTCCCCAAAGCAAAGGGAGTGGAATGTGAGGAAACCAAGGGATTTGTCTGACTCAGCTTCATTTAGTATTTCACTTAACAGAGAAACAAATGTGATATTCCCCTCCGCTCCCTATCAGCAGGGCCTGTGTGTATAGGTCAGGCATGTGGAGCTGGATTTTCCAATAGTTGGGAAAGAGCTTAATCCTTAAGAGAGGATTTGTAGGGAGGTGAGGAATAAAAGGGATAGGTTCTTGATGCCCTTACAGTGAAAGCCAGGAGAGAGGTGATTCATTCAGCTCTGCCAGTAGCCTTCTACAGATGACTTTTAAAGGAGGTCAGAGCTCCTAGAGAAGGGCAGTATAAGCCAGCTGCAGATGATGCTGTTTACATTGACTTCAGCTGATTTCTTAATACAGCAGGCCTTACTGCTGCTTTCATTCTGTGTTGTGGGGAATGATGGGCTTAATCTATTTTGACAAGCAAATTCAGCTCTGCACAGCATTGCGGCTTTGCAAATGGGGATAGCTGGGTTTGACAGTCATGTTGCGGGTGCAGGGTAGAAACTTGACTCTTCTGTTCTGTAGCACATTGTCTGATGATGCTGTAGAGACTCTGAATGCTCTGAGATCCCCCAAAGGGCTCCAGTCCCCACTGCTTTCAAAAGCAGGTTCCCCATGGCAGTGAACAAGTCTGGGGACAGCACTGCCAGCTGCTGTCTTGCTACATCTTACATGGCAAAAGTGGTACAATTTCTGGGGAGCAGAGGGGAAAGAGAGGATAAACAAAGAAAATATTGGGATCTCACTGTTTTCCTACCACACAGAGCTGCCTTAAGCATATGGTTGCTGTGCAATGTGCAGTACTGTTCAGCTTGAGCCTGAGGCATCCAACTGTGTCAGTGCTGCCACCACTCCACCTTTATGCACCAGATTATACCACAGAGCCCAGAGGCTGATGACAAACTAAATTTTGGCTGCTTTCCTTCCAGTACCCAAGAGTACACCACCCTCCTGGGTACAGGTCCAAGATTTCACATCTCTCAGCTGCAATGTTTTCTTGTCCTCTGGCCTTTGACCAGATGGTGCTGCCCAGACCACTCAGCAGCTGAGCAGTGGCTTATGCCCTTATGCCCTTCAAACATCCTAGTACCCCTGGAGTGCTCAGGACACACAGTAACCCCCTTGCAGACCCCATCTCCCTCAGCCTGCACTTTCAGGACATAGGCATGCACAGGTAGGACAGCCCTTCCCATGTCCTGCCAGCAGCCCTCCTCATCCCCACATACTCTATCACTCCCGATCTGCCACTTTTGTCATTGCCCAAATACAATGCAGCTTCAGAAACTCCTTTCAGATAGCTTAAGAAGGTTGAATGGAAGTTTATAATCTGAGACTAACTCAAAGTATTAATACATTTCTTTTTCCTACCCCTTCCAAAGGAGAATATTGGTATCTGCACCTGGCAGTACAGGAGAAGAAGCTGTCCTCTCAAATCCTAGTCCCCTTTGGCCACCCTTATTTGTGCATGGAGATGTAGCAGGTGAGGCAGAGGAAGCTGCCTGAGAAGCCAAACAGAAGCTCTTTGAGCGCATGAGACCCTCATTCAATATAGCTTGATCTTAGCCAAACTCAGAAGTCCAATTTGAGTCATAACACATTTCTCTTTTTTCCTGGCCTACATACTCTTCACTCACTCTAAACCCACCCCTATCAGTGAATCTTAACCTAGTTGGGTGCCACAGAAAATTAGGTTATCATAACTTTACGTATCCTTAAATCAGTCACTGAATCAGCTTTAAACTTGTTTTAGTTAGAACAGTGGGTCTTTGTGGATGGTTGATGTACTTGGGTCCTAGCTGTAACGTGATTCTGTATTTCAGCCTTGACCTTGATTTTGTTCCTTTCTAAAGACTCCTCTGGATGTAGCACTCTGTGTGTGCAGCATGGTTTCTGGTAAGGTCATAGAGGAAATAGCTCAGTCCTATCCTTCATGCTCACAGTGTTGTTCATAATCAGTGTCAAGATAACAATCTGCTCATGTTCTTCCAAAGGAATGAAGCTATAATTTTCCTCTGCATGATTTTAGCTGTGAAGAGGACTTTGTTCTGCCCCTTATTACAATAGACAATTGTAGGGTTGAGCAAGATGATGAAAACTTTGAGGTTAAGTAAGGTCAGGAAGAGAAAGCCCATGTGGCTTTAAGTGTGCTTAACAGGTGAATCTTAAGTACCTTTATCCTACTCTGGAAGACATGAAAAATTCAATCCCGTTTCTCCCATGGCTTAAAAGCTTCCCATTATTATTGTTTTACATTTTCTTCTATTCTGTGTCTCAGAGTGTGTGCTGATTTTAGCTGCTGGTTGCTCTCTCTAGTGAGTACACAATGGCATGAATAAACCTTCAGCTGTAGGACAGGACTGAGAGGTGCAGTAAAAGTAGCATCTGCATGGGTGGCTCTCTGTGGTGGTGCTGTCCTCTGACAGCTCAGTTCCCTAGGGTATATATGAAAGAAGTCAATGAGGCTCCAGGGTATCTCCTGGGAGAAAGGCAGACTATTCTTTGGACAATTCTTCCTGTGCAGGATTCATGGCAGGCCTAGACTTTTTTCGGACTTTTCTTCCAGAATTTTATGAAGGGAGAACATTGTTTTTCAGCAAATTGGATGTTTCATTTGACCCTCACCTCCCACAGAGTATCAGGCTGATTGTATTAATTGCTCAGACTCTGCACATAGAAAACTGTCTGTGTACTATAAACAAGCAAACATATGCTCTTTAAAGCTCTGCCTTATTGTATTCATTGGCATTCAAAAGAGTGAGGATGCGAGTCTGCACTGAAAATGTAGAGGCTAAAATTCTGAACACAGCAGTTTTCTTCTGTAGGTTTAGAGCTACTCTCATAGCCCAGCAGTTCCAAAGAAGTCTGTAGATTTTACCCAACAGGGTAAAACACACATTGATTAAAGATTTGCACAGAATTCAGCCTTCTGGAGTTTTGCTTTAGGGACCACAGTGGTCTTTCTCCATGTCAAAGCCTGGAGCAGTGCACATCACCCTTCAAATACCTTCTCCTAAAGCATATTTCATTCTTCCTCCTGGAGGCTGGTGAATACCAGTGGTTCTAAGTTTTCCTCCTCTGCTGCAATTTCTGCAAGTTCAGTTGTTAAAACTTCATAATTTCTAAGCTCATTATTGCTTGAAGTCACTGACTGTCTGTCTTTAAAAATAGTTTCACTTATGCATTGCTCAATCAATGTTATTCTTATATTCCTCTATTTTTGGAGCTGGACTTTTAGACTTTGAAGATGGGTCTGAGTAGTGGCCAGTGCTAAGAATCAGTGAGCTTCAACATCCATGGAAAGGGAGAACGTTTGGGGTGACTCTTGTGCTTGCTCTGCCTGTCAGACCTTGCAATGAGCAAGCTCACTTGTGCTCCAAAAGCAGGGCTAGGTCCAGTGTTAAAGGCTGAGTACCAGCACTGTAGTCACACCAAATCACCTGAAAACATGAGTGGACTGGTCTGGATTTCTCAATGCATAGGTATGTTTTTCTATTAGCTTCCATTTTTCCTAGGCTTGAAACTGGAAATAGGGCAGGGGTGGTAATTTGGTGTGAACAGGATGGCGGGAAGCCTCATCCTGTTTGTGTAAAGGCAATCCAGCTTGCCTGTGCCTGCTGTGGGAAGCTTGTGTGCAGGTTGAAGATTTGAATGCTAAAGTCCTTTTATGTGTGTGTCCTATGTCTGGGTAAAATGCAGGATGGGAATGAATGAACTGCATGCACTTGTATGCATGCAGTCGCTACTGCTGCTTCTAGTCCCAGGGGTCGCGTCATTTAAAGTTTAAAATGGTTAATAATGTTTTCTATTTTATTTTTGTACAAATAAGGAAGTGCCATGCACAGCCATCCTTGCAGTCAGCCATTTTCAGTTCCCCTTTTTGCCTGATCTGTCCTTGGACACACTATCTCCTGTGAGTGTATGCAGCTCAGAAGCAATCCATGGTCACTTCAGAGGCCATATGAGTCATTTAGTTGACCAGATTTTACTGGAAGACACTGTTCTGATTTCAGTAACAGAAGTATGCAAATAATGGAAATAATACAGATTTGAAACATTTCCTTTTTAGCTTGATTAACAGCTATTTTGCTGTTGTTTTCACAAAATACTTCCAAGTAATTCTTTGCAGTTCCTTAGTTTTCATTTTTTACTGCAGATTTGTTGGTACAGCTCTGATATGATTACATTTGAAATCAGCATGTTAGGCAATGGCAGGATCACATCTATTACAGTAGAGAAAATCATGACTCTAGATGCAGTGATGGAAGATAGAGTAGCAAGTGATGCTGAACGATAAACTGCACCACAGCTGGTGCAGGACGAAAACTGCTCAGTCACAGAACAGTTGAGAAGAATAGTGAGGAAGGATGTCTTCAGTGACTGAATTCTCCTCACTGCTTGCATGATTTTAGAGCTACTTTAGCTATTTTTATAGATTCCTGTGTGTGGAATGCTTTGGCACAGGATAGGTTGTGCCCTGTTTTACTGAGATCCACATAATGTGTTTATCCTATACTGCTGATACTGAAAGGCACCCTGCCCGCAGGATACAGGTCAATAACCCTTAATTTAAAGTCAAAGGTCCCAGGCAGGAGAAGGGGAAGTGAGGTCGTGAAAAATGACCACTGATTGACTTGAATTCCAGTGAATTCAGCTGCATTAGCTTAATGCTTCCTTTGAAGGAAAGTATGTACCATCTCTGCAATGTGTTGGACTTTCAAGGGGCATCCAATTGCACAAGATGAGACCTACTGCTTATCTCTTGGTAGCATTACTGTATTGCTAATAGCATGACTCCTTCCTTCCATGTACTAGATAGCCAGATTTTTTTAAGCTAAAAATCATGAATTCAAACCCAGTGAATAAACCATCCAGTGTTTCCTCTGCATAAACAATCAATGATGTTAATCATGTGAACAGATGCTGAAAGATTAGGGTTTTCTTGCTCTGGCAGTAAAAAGATTCCTTATTAGCCTGGCAAAGTGATTTTATAATGTCTTTATCAGCTCTCAGAAGGATACAAAACATTCTTCCTGTACATGATGAGCATACTTGCCTACAGCGGCTGTATCAACATTGTGGCTATTGAACATTCTGTTGATTTTGCTTGTTATAGTATGTGCACAGTAGTTGTGATGTTTTCCAGCTCCTGGTAATTATGGGCTAACCTGATTCGAGTTGAACTAAATTGAGTCCTGGCCGTATTTCTCTCTTTATATGTTGTAATAATCTCTTCTTCCTCCCTTTGACTATCGTGTCTCCTTGCAGTCTTGACCGTTGGCCTCAGCTGCTCTACAGCCCTTTATTGCAGCTTCGCAGCTCACTGACAGGCTGATGCGGTACCAGGCTGAGAAAATGTGGCAGAACACAGAAGAGAGAAACCAGGTTTACTTGATTAGTTTCCAACTTTAATACGCGTAAGATCAAATATAGTTAAAAAACTCAAGCAGTACAAACCATGCAGAACATTCTCATCACCAAAATAATTTGCCGGATTCTGGACATTTCTAGTAACAAAACCAGATCTATCAGGTTCTGACTAAACTGGCAATAACTGAATAATGCAAGGGCTGAATGTGGCTATATGGTGTCTTTCACAAGGATGGAAAGTGCAGTTTTCCTTAAAAATGTTTCTATTTAATTTTTGACATTTTACACGTTTTCTTCATCAGTCTGGGTCCAGAAATCTCTCTGAGGAGGTGCATCTGAAAAAGATGCTTGTTAACTTTGATAACTTTCACAGGGTCTTAAAAACCTTCCCAAAGCAGTAGCCACTGATAAGCAGCACCTATGCAAATGAAGTACAGACCAGTTTAAAGCTGTGCTGGTTATGTTTCAGTTGGTTATACAACCCATTCTAATCTATAGAAGCTCTGTGTTCATTATCAGTTGCTGCTGAAGTCACCCACAGTAGCCTGAACTTCAGATGCCAGAAGTCAAACCACATTCAGACTCGAGAACAGAAAGTACAATGCATAGAGATGTTTTGAAACGCCATTTTAGTGAACTTTTCATAGCAGTGAAAATGATGTAATCATTTAAGGAGCTTGAGGTACAGCATGTCAGTAGCTGAAATGCTGAAAATTAAACCTCTCACACTTGTTTACACAGACTGGGAAACTGAGGTGCAGAAAAGTGAAATTACTTGGCTGGAAGCACAGTAGCCTCTAGCAGGCCAGGACCATATCCCAGTTGTCCAAGGCCCAGTGCTGGTGTGAATCAGGAAGGGCTGCTGCTTTCTGTGCAGCATTATGTCAATAATAACTGCTGTCTGTTGCCATTTTTCTGCTCTTTCTCAGTGGGGAGGGCTGTATGAAATAGCTGTTTCCCTTGGTGGGTGACAGTTTTCCTTACTGCTCACTAGGAGAGATGAGTTACCAGAAGCGCCCTACAGAGAGAACAGTACTTGCTGCTGGGAAGTTACACATTCAAGTGTCCAAGCCCCAAACCACAATGTACTATTTGCTTTAGACAGTCATGCGATAGCGCGTTTCTTTGTGTTGTAAGCTGTTAAAAATAAAACAAGGATGCAGAAAATAAATGTTAGAACAGAAGGAGCGCCCTGACTTTCCACATAGCTAAAACAGCAGGGTGGCAGCCCTCGGAGCCCAACGAAAGTTTAATTCAGGGAACAAGTTCTTTTTGTCCAGATTTACAGAAATCATCACACAGTTTCCCTACCTTCTTAAGATTGATTTTAAGATCAGCCTTTTTCTGCGTATCATGTGGGATGATGACAGATGACTAGGAAGCAGCTATGCAAATCTATATCTACTTGGCTCATGCCTCCTGTTTCCACCTAACTTTTGATTTGGTTTAAAGTTGAGCTTATCGTGGGTACTGTATCATTGGACTTGATCTGCAAGTTCTTCAGGGCAGGGGGACAGAATTCATAGTAATTAAGTAAAGTATGGTGGTTAAGGACAATTGATGGTGAACCATGTATTCACCTGTATTTATGCTTTATGGGACAGTTGCAGTCCTGGGCAATTATATACTAAAAGTACAGAGTTCTTCAGTCAAAATTTTGTGATCCAAGCAGCCACTGTGAAAGACTTGAGCCATCTGTGTGATGGAGATAGGGAAGGAGAGATGAGCAGCAGAAGGGACATAGAAGCTGCATTTTCCCTAGGATTAAAAGAGCTCCTCGTTGGGTATTGTAAAATAAACCTGTCTAGTTCTGGTTCCCAATAAGAATGCAATACAGTGAATGGTTTTCTGTAATTTGAAATAGGATGATTGCCAGTAATTAGCTCCTGGGCCCAGCACAGAAGCTGACTCCTCAGGATAACAGCTGTACACTGTAGGTGATGTTTGTTTTGCATATTGTAGGTACACAGGTTAGCTCCTCGAGGGGTTTGTATGGACACATTTCCAAGGCAAGTGACTGAAAAGCATCTTGCTCTAAGGCAGGCACTTAAAGGGTTTCATGCTGCTTGAGCAGATGGAAACCGCCACTGCTACCACTTCTGCTCTGTGGGACGGAGCTTGTCGATCTGCGCAGGGACAGAAATTGCTATCTATTATCACCATGACTTACATGGGACCAAGAGGACGGATGCTGCAGCCCAGCAGGTGCAGAAGATTCCACGATGTGTTATCTCTAGCCACGGACTGTCCTGTTTCCAGGAACGCTCTTTCTTCTGATGGAAGAGATAAGAGCCTGCCAGTAACTTCTCTTATGTGAAGGAGCCAGCAAAAGTGTCTTCATCAAAATGGCTTTGTAATTGCATTAGTTTCTAAGATGCGTAGAAGGAAATACAGATGCAGCTGCATGTTGTATCCAACTTTTTTATGTATTCTTGTTAGGTGATTGTATCATCTTTGCCATGTAGCTGAAAAGTGCACTAGGAAATGGCACATAAACGGGTCAGTCCAGCAAATGCAAATCCACTGAGTCCAGCTGGATATAGCAGGTGTGAAGATGGTCACTTTTTCTCAGGGCTGAAGAGATCAACAGCCAACATTTTATTGTGCACATGATTTGAATATTTTTTAGAACAGGATAGACGGAAGGTACCTCTGAGTGTATAGCAACTAGTGTGCATTAGGGATTCCTTCATCATCCAACCCAAATCGGCACAAGTGTGCAGGAAGTTCCATTTATGCATTATTCTCTAAGATAATTGGAAACGAGGAAGTGTTTCGGAATTTCTGTCTTGAAATTCAAGTCCCTCTCTTTTGTTGCTAGCTCTAGGTCTCTGGCACTTTTCCAAGCCTAGTGAACACTTTGGGGTTTTGCAAGCAGACAAGTGTAGAAACCAAGGGATGAGGGCCTGATCCAAAGGCCATTCTTTCCAGTTGGAATGGGACATTTCCATTAGGCCAAAGTAATCAAGGCCATTTTACCACCCTGCAATGTCCAGGCGGCATTGGATCTTGTAGCATGTAACAAAGTGTGTTCAGCTCTTTACAACAACATATTTTGCCCCATGTTAGACACTTGCACTGCTCTTGTCATTTTCTATAGTATCCTTCCAGGACCTATGGTGCAGGCAGGCATAAAAGGAGAAAAGGCGAAGAGACAAGATTTGCAAAGGACTTGGGATCCATGCAAGTGAACAAAGGTTATTGTTCCTAGACTGCATTAATGAGCTCCTTCTGAACAGGCTGTGTTTGGGGTTTCTGGGAGTCTGTGGTGAATGCAGCAGGTGAGGTGAGGACAAGTAACTGTGGGCATTATAGTGCTCTCAGAAAAGTTCTGATAGGGATTAACTTTGCAAGTCAGCGTTTAGACTTCCTCAACTTTATTATAGGTTATCACTCTATCATTCCCTTTGTCCCTCTTCCTCTCCCACATTTAACTGCTGGTAGTTCCTCTGGAGTACGTCTCCTAGACACAGAGTCTGACCATCACTTTGGCCCCTGGTTGAAGTGGAAATGTGCTATCCCCCATCTGTACTAAACTCTAACACTATGAGTTGGGCTATGCACTTCTGCTTCTGCTTTTGAAAGCAGAAATTTGTCTTGATTCTGGAACAATTGCACTCCTGAGCCAGCTCTTGCAGTGGATTCTTGCTGCCATGTGGAGTAATGGGAGGGGTTGGAGAAATAGCCAGGAGTCTGAAATACACAGCCATGAGACTTGCCAAAATGCCTCTTTGGAGCGGCAGACTAGTCCAGGCTTTCCATGGCTGACAGATCCCAAGTGCCCAGAAATTCATCTCATCCTAGACCTGCTGGAGGAGACCCCATGGTTGCTACAGCCTTGAAAATCAGCTGGTTCCATGGAGAAGAGCCACAACCCCCAGATCCTGTTCAGGCTACATACAAAAGCTCTCTGTGTTGCAAGAGGACTACAGAACACCCTTGGGAGCCCCTGATGGACAGCTTCCCAGCCTCCTGGCCCCACAGCATCGCCCCAAACTCATCATTTCTGCTGGGCCAGAGGCCTTCCATGAGTTAGCCCAAAACAGGAATGCTTGTTTTTCTCTTACACTGAAAAAGAGACTGACAATATCTAATTGTCAATACCCCTCCCTTGAGAGACATGCAACAGCATTGCTCCTCAGGGCATATTCCCCCGTGCTGTATTTAGAACAGTTTGAAAAGACTAAATTTTAAAAATAATAATCTTTCCAAAAACTCCCCACCCACCAGCGCTCCTCTGCCAAATTTCAGCCTGAAGAAAATGAAAAAGGACAAGTTTATACACTCTGATGAACAGGAGTTCAAAATGGAACCTGAACATCATAATTCTTGCAAATGTACACTGATAATGGAAAGCAGTGGTGATGGTCCACCATGCCCAGAGGGGCCCTTTGTTGTAGATGCTTGTGGTGTTGCTTCTTTTTGCAGTCTGTATTAAAGGTGAAAACATCTGTTTTCTTCAGTGTTTAAGACTAGTTTCCCCTTTCTCAGCTTATCAATGAAAACTTTAAATAACACTACACATCAGTAAGTCTGCACAATGTCTTTAGCTGTTTTCTTGTTTGTGGAAGTCCCACTTTCTGCAGATATTATTTCGTAGGGTTATTTGTGAACATTTTCCATGAAAGACCAAGTGGACATCTGTCAGACCTTTGCTGTTTCTGTTAAGTATTTGTAAAGAAAGAGTCAATTAAATAGATGGCATCATCTCAGTTCCCAGATTTCAGAGACAGTGCTTGCCCTGTGTATGCATACTAAGTCTAAAGTGAATGCTAATAGCAAATAATTTCATTGGCTTACAAGCACTTGCTTTAGAAAATCAAAGGAGTTAATGAAATATCATGACTAGATTTTTCTGTTAAACTTACATGAACTTTGTGCAAATTATCTCAAACACCACATAAGGGCCTTGAAATTGAGTGGAACAAGACTGGCTTTGAACCTGTTGAATACCAGGGTCGATACTGGATTGCACAGTACTTGCACTGATCAAACCTAGTGGTGTGAATTTTGCAGCTTGGAACCAGTCATCTTTGTGCAAATGCCATTGTGGTTACTGTAATACAGGTCCAGCTCAGGTCCAGGCAGCTGTTTCTAGAGGTTGTAGAACATGTTTACACCACTATGATTTGACATCAAGTAGCAGGTATTTTGCCTACTCTCATGATGAAACCATTACTGTAGATGAATTCTGACATCAATGAATCCTCTGCAGCACCAGTGAAATCTATGTAATTTAGAGTTCACTGTAAATCTAAATTTACAGTGTAAAGTGGAATTTAATCTTTAGATTTTATAAAGCTATAACAATTACCTTTTACCCATGCACATGAAATACTGCATCAGGCAAATCTATAATTAGTTAAAACTAAAACAAAGTGCATTTCTATTATTAACAATATTGCATAAAAGTCTCAGTGCCATAGCTGAAAAATCAAAGCCAAATAGCAGTTCGGAGACAGTTGCTGCTATAAAACTTTTGACCTTAGTTACTGAATGTACATACAAACAAATAAACTAACCAGACAGAGATAGTCCCCTAGGAGTAACCAGGATTTGCAAAATTTTGGGGGCTTTTAGTCAACCTGTAAAGTTGATGGAATAAAAAGTTTTCCTGCGTATGCCAGCTCATTAATCAGTGCCTTTCACTAGCAGAAAGGCTGATTTGTAGATTTGCTTCTACTGAAGGCATCCATTTTTGCATCCTTTCCAGTAAATATTGCTGACTCAAAGGCTTCAGGAGTCAGGAAGTGTTTTGCTGAAACACGACGGACAGCGCTGCATATCTTGCAGTGGTAGCTCTGTGGAAGGCTGTAAGACCAGTCTTGTCAGTTGTATTTTTCAGACACAGTTATCCTCTTGGATATCTATTGCTTCGTATTGGGTTAAAATATTGCTATGCTATATCGTCAAAACTGGGACTCCTTGGATAACCCGTTCCACATAAATTTCTTTAGTAAAGTTAGAGGCCTTTGATGGTAAGCATTGCTTATTTAATGGATCTCCAGTATGCCAAGTTAGTTCCCAGTATTCGTGTGTTGATTCTTCTGCTTATTGTTAGCCTCTAGCCTTGGCACACCTCACTTCAAGTCCTGAGGATTATCTTGATGAGGGTTTGTATTCAACGCTTTGCATCAGCAAACTCCTTTCAGTCAGCTGCAATCATGTTCCAGTGACCAGCAGAAATGGTCATTATCAAACCTTGCATGATTTTCTCACCTTCAGTGTAAATTTTGCATTGACAGCATACTTATCCTCAAAGCTCCTTAGAAACACATGTTAAAGTCTTAAACTTATTGTCCTCTTCTTACACACTGGGGTATGTACTAGTACACACTGGGAACTGTTTAGAGTAGAGTTTTAGAAAGTGTCTACTTATTAGCAGTGCCTGGGAGGACACAGAGGATATGTTAAGCTTGTTTTCCAGAGCTTTGTTCCCAGCTAGAATTGCCTACCTACTCTGAAAATGGGCTTTATATTTCTTAGCCTGAGCTCCCTACTCTAGGGGAGAATCATAAATATGGGCCTCAGACATCTCCCCTGCAACATCTATGTGATGCAGCTGAAATCAGAGCTGTGGTGCCGCTGACATCCCTCTTCAGGATGTCTGTCAGAATGTGTGTTTGAATAGCTATATAACATGCTGATCTTTTCCCATTTCAACACACACCTACTCAAAGAATATTGCAATTGGCTTACATAAGAACTAGACCAAACATTGCCATTTAGAACTTGTTCACATTGTTAAAACGTGAAGGAAACAATCCCTTTATTCACACTTCGGTTCAGATGCTGCGTCATGGTGAGGCATAGGCAAATAGGCAAGTGGATGTTAGGAAACCAGCTCAGCAAAAACGTATTTAAAGGTTTACAGAACATTTTCCCATGATCAGCTGCATGGAGGCTGATATGAGGATGCAGAGTGTGAGGCTGCCTCTGGCTCTAGACACTAGTCACTGGGAGAGGAAGGAAAGAACCATAGTGAGAAATGAGGTGGCTGTGGAAACCCACCATGAGCTGCCGAAAGTTGTTGGGATGTAGCTGTAACACTAAATGGGGTGCCAGCAGCAGAGAAGTACCACAGCAGAAGAAAACATGCTATGATTTGTTTTTTTTTTAAATATGTACAAGGACACTATTTCTGTGTATTTTGGGGCAAATCCTATCATTCCCTTTGCCCAAGCCCTAGGACTACTCCTGGAAGAACAAAGGGCTTTGGAAGCTTCGGAAAATAGTTCCACATCCTTGTATCTGTAGTTACCAAGTCTTGTAGTCAAAGACGGAGAAACACAGGCTTTGCTCTGGAGCAAGAGCAAAGGTCCATCTTCTGCCCTTTACCCAGTAATGTTTATTTGCTGAGTGCTAATCTGAATTAAATCTTTTCACAAGCTATTTTTGAAGCAAATCATCTCGCCAAGCTTGGATATGGGAGTCCTGTGAGCTAGGCTTTGAAGCAGCAGATTGCTATAAACAAAAGGTTAAAGTGTCATGCATAAACACGACACTTTGTCTTCAGAAGAAGGCTACACAAAGCAACCTACATTTTGTCCACCTCATAAGATACACATGGAGCTTACATCAGTAAGCCTTTAATCATATGTGCGTCTTCACTAGCTGTGCTACAACTTGTTTGGTCTGTATAAACTCTTCAGAGCCCTGTCTTTGTATATTTGTGTGAAATGTCTTGCACACCTATGGTGCTGTATATAAAAAATAAATCCTAATCCTCATCAATAATCAAAGAAGGGAGCAGCTGCAGGCTGTACTTTGGCTGACCCTGGCCCAACTGAGCTATGGAGAAGGAAATAAAACCGCTATATAAGGCACTGTGAAGCAGGAGACAAGTGTCTCAACTCCTGTCTGAAATCTGCAAAAATCCAATGCTGCAAAACCATGGAGGGCTTTTCCTCCCATCAGTAAGAGGGTGTTGCACCAAGTGTCTCCCTGTTCGCAGATCCTTGTGGCTCACACTGCTTATGAAGGGATGGGCGAAGCACGAGCATGGGTAGGTGTGAAACCAGGAGGATGGTCACTGGGACTGTCTCTGGCCATGGAGGGGAAGAGGCAGGATGACTCTGCAGCCTGATGAAGCTCTGAGGATATGAGTGTCACTTCTTCATAAGGCATCGCTTTGTTGTAGGCAAACTTCCCATACAGCCATTTTCACGGGCTGCTCTGCATGGTGCTCGGGTTCTTGGGACAACACAAGGTGTAAATTTGCTCTACTTTGTTTTCACAGCTTGCCAATCTTTGGCTCTTTTCATTCCTCACAGGGATAGTGGATATGTACAATTTCACATGTTCCACCACAGCTGAATTTTCAATACAAATCCCCACTTTACAGCTCTCCTGTGCTCTCGAAGATGAGAAATGATGTTCTTGTCGGTTTAACCCATGTAAACTTCATCATAATCCCAGTTTGGGAGAGAATTAATAAATCCCAGTGCATATTTCTTGGGAAGGAATTTTGGTCTGTTTTCAAGGCGATGATGCAATCTCACTGATGGGGTGAGAATAACTTTTCCTTCAGTCCACACCTTGGGCTGCACATTAGTTACGTAGAACAAGTGAAGTATTCCCAAGAACACCAACAGAAGGGCAGTAATTTTCTTTCTTTCCTCTTCCCACCATTCTTAAATCTTCCCTGTTCCCCCTTTCAGCATTTAAAACAGCATGTGCTGGTTTGTTTTAAAACTTGAGTCCTTTCATTAGACCTTTTATGCTGGCTACATGCCTGTCTTCCTTCCGCCTGCTGCACTAAAAATAATGCTGTGATCATGCCAGCAGCAGTTAGTGGGGGACCAGCCTGCAGCACTGGATGAACTGGCAGTGTGGGGAGCACCAAAGTGGCACTGCTACCTGAGAAGTGATGGAAATTTCCAGCTCTTTTTTTTTAATAACGTTGCTTTGTCTTTAAACCGGTGTGAAGTTAACATCTGTCCTGCAGAATAGCCTTGCTAGTAAGGAGTAGTGACACTTGCAGAGAATTTCAAAGTTTACAAAGTTTTCCCTTCTCTACTGTGTCTTTCCCAATGCCCTTGTTTTTCTTTTCCCCTAGGAAGGAAGTAATTCAACACTGATCTCTTTAGGCCGCGTCCGAAATGCCACAGAGCTGTCAGGAACCATGGATAATCTATTTTCAGACAAACTGGTTTTTAGGGTTTTTTTAACAAAAATGTTTATTCTGTTTCTCAAAGACTTAAGGCAGAGGCAGCGTTTATATGAGAAGGTAACTTTTAGTCACTTTGGTTAGGGAAATAGTTTACCAGTGGTGTTTTTAACTATTTTGAGGTCTTTTGTGGTCTGAACTGGCTTGTTGTGCTGTGGGCTGTTATTAGTGCCTTTGTTGGATGGCTTTTGTTCTCTGTTTCCTAGTCTAATCTGTGCACTGGCTTTCACTCTAGGATAAATCTGAATTACAGTTTTAGAACATGAAATTGAACTCTGAACTAAATAAAAAAAACTTATTTGTTTGGCTTATTTCTTTGTTGGGAAACAATCAGTACCTGACTCGTAAATATTGTATTTTATTGAAATCTATATTGAATAATGTGCAATTTAAATAATTTGAGATCAGTATTACCCATTGGCATGTCCCTGCTGCCTAGTGGTTTTCAATTGCTGTTCTCTAGCCAAAACCCCATTAGGCCTTACTTGCTCTTTTAGTTTTCTTATTCATGTCCTGTGGATGCAGGAGGTCAGTGGAAGACAGCATAAAGCCAAATGTAGCAGAAGACTTCTTTGGCTCCAAGACAATCTTCAAATCTTTGCTGTCATTTTCTACAGTAGTGAAGGCCATACGGGTTGTCCCCTGACAAGGAGACACACTGCTGTTATGGGGAGCTGGCTTCATCTAGAAAATACTGGAATTTTGTGAAAATAAGTGGAAAACCAAGAATTCACAGTTGAAACTAAGATGGAAGTGAAATGTGAATTTATTTTTGTATAAAATTTATTTTAAATGCGAATTTAATTTTGTATAAAATGGTCCCTGCAGCATTTTTTGAAGCGGAGTCTGCTGGGGCTAGCCTAAATCAGCTAACGGGCCTAATCAGAATTAACTAGGACACAAGTTCTGCTTTAATTCAAAGTTTTCGCTGGTTTAATTGCCTGGTACAAGTTTGTGTGTGGATGAATACAAAGTAAAAGGTGCCTACTGCTGCTATATGCATGCCACCACTGGTAGTTTAGATTGGGTGAGGATAGATTTTAAAAACCATGACTGATTTTTACTTTTGATCCTTATATATGTTGCTTTCTCCTTTTGCATGCCATCTGAGCTAATAACTTTAAGAGAAAAATGAAAAGCCTTTATGGAAGTAACAAAGCTGGACAGCCAGCATGCCTTGGAGAGGCCACTGTGTTACACCCCATAGCTCATTAGAGTTTAAATGAGAAGAAACTAATTGAAATGGAAAATACATTCCAAAATGATGAAAAGGAAGGATTTATTTAGGCTGAGTTATGGGGACAGTTTCATCTGGTGGGTGAGTGCTACCAATAAAAATGCTCATAGCATCACAGTTCTACTGAGAGGGAATTTGTGTTGTTGTTTGTGCCATTTCTGTCATTGCATTGTATGATTAGTCTAGTGAATAAGTGTATTTTCTTGGCATTCGAGTTCATGAAAACCATAACTGAATGCTTGATGATTCAATAGGAGTAGGTTTCAAAGTGAGCAAAATGAAAATCAGGGCGACAATGGGACTTTGAATTTCACATTGCGTGTCTTGCTTTGGATAGGTCCCTGGGAATGTATAATGCAAAATGCACCAGTGACAGATCAGCACTAAATAATCAAAATAATTTGCCCAAACTCTAAAATCTGCAATCTGCAAATCTAATTTCCTGTGGAGGCTTTCACTGTTGTTTACAGCTGTACTGTAAAGCATATATGGATGTACAACAAGAGAGTCGTCTGGCCTTAAATGCAGTTGATTATTTGGCTCAGGAGTGTAGTAAAACTGTCAGCCAAACTCTGCCATTGAACACTGAGTTATCTACACTTATGACAGCAGCTTGTCAGTGATTTCCAGTAAAAACTCCTGGAGGCCCAATAATTGTAAAAATGCTGAAAGAGGATTTTCACCCTCATTAAGAGTCAGAAATGGGTTGTGTATTAGTGGGCTATGGTCAAACTACATATTGCACAGATCTGCCACTCTGCTGTGCATACTGCTTGCCTGGCTTTGCCATCCCATCCCATCCCATCCCATCCCATCCCATCCCATCCCATCCCATCCCATCCCATCCCATCCCGTCCCGCTATAATGCATGATTCACCCTTGGCACACAGTTTTTCAGCTAGAAGGACATATTGGGAGCTGTAAATATCCTTATTTCAGTCAGCAGAGGTGAGAGCTGTAATGGGTTCCCTGGCACAGGCACACTGACGTTTCTTATGAAGCTCTCAGCTGAAAAGACACCACAGTGGAAATGGGGAGTGGAGTGGTGGGTTTACCCACCTTCAGGCAGTGGAAGTAAGTGGCTCCAGCCCCCCATAGCTCAGACAAGTGCTGTAACCACCAAGCCAGTGAAGGGAAAGAGATGGTTATTTTCCTGATGCTCTTGTTCTTCCTTGGTGTCTGCGTGTCTAGACATTTTCTACTGGAAGGTGTGCTCAGGATTGCAGGTTCTGCTGGATGGTTGTACTCTTAAAAGTCAGCATTACAATGATCTTTTGTGGATCTAACGCTTGGAAGTGTGAATCTTGTTTGCAAAAGTGATTTAACTGATTAAGTGCCTAAGAGTGCTCCAAACCTCCAGAAAAAGTACTTCTCGTCCCAAGCCCTTAGGAGTACCTGAAGCAAATTTTCATCAGGAGAGGTAAGAGTATTTCCTGTGCCGTAGAGCTTAGTCTCAGCAAAGCAGACAACAGATACTCAAGAGGTCAGAGAGGGGATTCTGCATCTACTTTATTTATTTGTATTTATGTTCTTTCACTTGTCTACATCTGGGTGCTTCTCAAAAATATAAGGGCATTATTGAGAAAGATAACAGTGGTACCAGTGCTGTAACAGTCGTTGCTGTTTTCATGTGTTTCTCAATCCTCAAAACTCCCTTCATACTATTCGTACAGCCTGAAAATAAGATTTTAAACTTGAACAAAGAGCTTATGAAGGAAGCAAAGGCCTTCAAAAGAGGTTGAGCCTCGGAAGTGTCAGCTGTGATTCATTAGTGTTTTAGAGACACATAATCAAGCTGATGAGGATAGGGAAAATTTCCATAACAGCAACAGTATTAAAATGAGACTGAAAGAGTTGTCATCATTGTTTGAACAGACACAACCCCTAAACAGATCACTACTAATTTCTAGACTCGTTGCAGTGCTTGAGGCATTGTGAGACTCACAAAGCCCCTCAGCCACCTCTTTCCCTTCAATTTCTCCATCATAGTGGAATTTAATAGCTTGTTCCTCTCAGACAATAGATTTGTCTTTATTCCATCAATACTGTATTCATTGTAAGTTATATTTCTGCTTAAAGAGAAGGGTATTGATTCAAAACGGGCAGTAGTCAGTCAAATTTTCTTTACTAGACAGGTAGAATTCCTTTTAAAGAATTAAACTGAGTATATTTCACGTATTTACATAACAGCCAGACTTGCCTTCAGAGGAAATTTAATAATTTCAGGAACAAATAATTTTAAATTTAATTGCTGCTCATCTATCTATCTATCTATCTATCTATCTATCTATCTATCATCTATCTATCATCTATCTATCTATCTATCTATCTATCTATCTATCTATCTATCTATCATCTACCTATCTACCTACCAACTTACCTACCTACCTACCTACCAACTTACCTACCTACCTACCTACCTACCTACCTACCTACCTATGTACCTAACTGCCTCTCTACCTACTTACATACCTACCTAACCACCTACCTATCATCTATCTTTCTCATTACAAAGGATTTGCTAAACACAGCAGGATGGCCACAGCCTTTAAGACTTGATTCAGCTGCAGGAACAAGGCACAAAGCTTAGTGGTGGGCTCATAAAGATCATACTTCTTGGCCTGGAGGTATTAATCTTACTTGAGATACAATGGTGAGTCTCCTGGGAGCTACTCAAATTTTTAAAGTGTTAATTGCATATATTCTCTTGATGTCATTCCCAGCAAGGAAACAGTTGGGAATCTTTTGTTGAGTTGGGCATTATGCTGAATTGAGTTAAAGTCAAGATAGTGTTTCAGTATCCCTGTTCTTACATGTGTTGGCTAATGCACACGATCAGGAATGGCAGCATGCACTTTACAGCCAGCAGTCTGTGGTTTACACCCCGTAAGCTGTAGATCACCCACATTTCTGTTTGAGGCAAGCCTCAGCAAATTCAGACTTGCAAGGTTTCTTTGTATTTTTTGCAGTTCCAACCTGCTGAGTCCTGTTTGGATGTTCAGGATCATGTGAACTAGGAAATATCCATCTGATGTCAAAAGGAAACAAAAATAACTCATTTGGAATCTGATCCAAAATTTACTGAAGCCAGTGCTACAGCTTCATGACTTCATGACAGCTTTTTGGTCAGATGTGCCTTCTGGAATGTAACCAGTGATGTTCACCTTCCTGTGTGCCTGTCTGAATGCATTTTCTCCACCTAAGATAAGCAGGAAAGATCTTCCCAAAGCAATCTTCTGTGCTGTGGAGGTCTGCAGTAGAATTCCCCTTTTCTATTGATTTTGTGGTCAGATACAACCTGTCAAAACACAGGCTGAGGACATTTGAACACAATGATAGCTGGAAGAGCGAGTTGATAGCAAGATTCCAAAGTCTCCAGGGCTGGAAAAAAAATGCTACCTAAATACAGGGCAAACATAACAGGGACGAACACTTTCACTGACAAGCGCAGAGAGAAGGTGATGGTTTGAGCTATTCAACCCATCTTTTGAATAGCTGAAGTTATGAAAAGGGCGATTGATGTGCACGGCAGCATAGAAGAGTGTTTGAAGAGAGCCTTAAGGCTACTCCAAGGTAGTAGCAGTAAAGGTTTAGGTTCTTGTGACTAATCCTTCATTTGTCAAAGATTTTGCTTGTACTCATGCTTGCTGGTGACTACTCTGAATTCAGTCCTCGTAGGTTAGTTCTGGGGGAGCTTAGTATCTGTCCCACCTCCCCCTCCAACAGCACAGCTCTGCACTGGCAGGCTGCAGCCTGTGGTTAAGTGCTGCAATCTGGTCCTGTACGAAATACTCTACTCTTCAGGTTTGCGGTACAGTAACTTGAGCAATCCCAGCTATGTGCGCTTTGTCATATGGCACTATAAAGTAGGAACACACTTTCCTACAGTTATGAATTTTCTCCTGCAGCATAAAAAATAGGCTAGATCTGACACTGGAGTTCAGTGTTTTCAGACTCTCTGATGCTGAGGGGCAATTTCTGAGGGGCAAATGCATTAGATGAGGGAAAGCTTATTGTCTCCTGCATTGTTTCAAAGATATTTTCTAAGTACTTAACATGTTGCCAGGATACGTAGGAACAGCTGTAGCAGATATCAAATGGAGGAATCTCCTCTAAAAATAAGGTTTTTCTCTACCATCTTCTTTAGTTTGTCTCTAAACGAAATTCTTGGTTTTGTAAGTGCATGTCTGCTTTTGAGAGACTGATCATACTGCGCTGGGGAAGAGTTCTGAGTGAGGCTGTACATTGTTTTGCTCATTGCTGTTTAAAACTACAGATAAATTCAACCAAGTATGCTTAGAAGAGAGGAACAAATATTTCTGTATAATCTTTGTCAGTTGAATATGAAGCGTTAATGTTTGTTGGCTTGCTTCTCTCCAGTCTGCAAAGAAGAAGGTTAGGAAATATCTTCGGTCTCATCTTTCCTGTTATGATAAATAACTGATCTGTGGTCAGAGCCGTAAAGTTCATAACCTACCCAGAAAAAACTTCGGAACAAACCACTGCTGGTGCAACATTATGTAAGGTGGAAAACCTATTTTCCTGGGGAGGGGTGCTGCTTAAAGATGATTTCACAAAAGAGGAAGCCCTTGCTGTTTATCCTGCTTGATCCAAATGTGCAACATTTCCTGTGGCCAGATCTGCAGTAAAATCAAAGGGGGTAGCCATTTTCTGTGGTCTATTGCTTCCTATAGCATACCCCTATGAGAGAGGAAGAAAATTACCATTTGTTATAAAACAATCCCTAGCCTTCCTTATCTGATTAATCAATAAAAAACAATGATGCATTGGTAATAACCCCACAATGTCCAACTGATTATCTGTTTTTCACATCTGTCTGGCAGAGCTGCTGTCTATTTTAAGGTGACAGAAAGCAGTTTTACATACTCTGCAAGATGGAATTTATCTTTAAGACTTTGCAAACAGAGACAGTTGATAAAATCTCCGCTTCCAGGAGGTCATCCAGTGTTTGATTGTGCAAACCAGCTAAACCTTGGGGTTTGGAAAATCAGCATGACTATTTAGAGCAGTCTAGAAATTAAGACCCTTGTTAATAATCAACATGTAGGACCCAATCTTGCAATCCTGACGCTGGCATAATCACTATTGAACTTGGGAATTTTGCAGATTCAGGTGCTGTATTATCTTAATCTCTGTGTTTTTCAATTATCTTGGAAGGTGCATACAGACTCTGTGGTAGGCAGCTTTATAAAAACAGAGTAGGGACAGAAGGACAGATTTCAGGCCTTCTGTTAAATGCAGACAGACACAAATGCCAGCAAGCCACCGGCAGAAGTTGTGTCACTCAAGGCCAAAGGTTAGTGCGTTGATTAACACTGAGAACATTCACAGGTCTGGGAGAACACAAATCTGGACTACTGGAGAGACTTCATTTAGCTGTCTACAAGTATTTGCCAGTCACAGAAAGTCTGTGGCAGATGAAGAAGGCTATGCAGTCTTTCAGGAGTGTATGGAGCGCCATGACGCAAAATTGTATTAAGAGAAAGCTATTTATGTTACAAGGTCAAACACAGAGCAGTTGGCAAATGCCACAATTAAGATTACCTGCACAACTTTGTTTCAATTCCCCAATGTATCTCAATAAAATGACAGTCTTTAATTGCACCCTGAGCATTTTGTATGTGATGGCTCCTACCTGGGCTAAATTGTGTTTGTCAAATCTGGAAAATGTAGAGTGCTCTCTAAATGGACTAAACGAAATACCTCTACAGGTTTCACCAAGGAAACAAGCCATGCGTAGTGCAGTAGGGCACTGGCTTTCTCCTTTGTTTAGGACTGAAGCTGTACTCTGGTGAGGAGGAGTTTCTTTAAAAGGTTTATGTGTGTGTTCACCTGCAGCCATGTGAAGGGAATGCAGTTCTTCCCGTTTCCTTAAGCACTCAGGTAACTATGCCTCCTGGATCCTGCAGTCCGGTGACTGGCACCCCCTAAATACTGGAATGATTGATGAAATCAGTTGCCAACTAGAGTCCTGGGTGGGTAACGCAGGAGACAGAGTCAGGATTTCTGAATTCCACTTGTGTCTGACTCAGTGTGTGATCTTCAACAGCAAAAGTAAGTCAAAGCAGGGCATGCTCTGATCTGTCAAGGAAGGCAGTTATGGGATTAATGAACGTTTGTCAAAGCTAGTTTAGTCAATACTGAAAAACACAAGCACAAGTAACTCTTGGGTGGTGGGTCCCATTTCCTCAGGGACAGGCTGACAGAAGTAAAGAGGATGCTGCAGTGCAAGGCAATGCTGTGAATGTATGTTCCTTCTCAGTACAGCGCTCGTGTTTTCAGTTCCCCCCTTGCAATTCATTGTGCGCTGCCATCTGTAGTTGCCTAAATTCATTCATTGATCCCACATATCGTTTCAGCATCATCCTCCTGAGTTGCCTTCCTTTTGCATTGGGTCTGTATCCCTGCTTCCCACAGCAAAGGACAGACCCAAATAAACCAACGACAGAAATATATGTACATGCAGTGTCTGCTTTGCACAAAGTCCATTTCTTCTGGGACAGGTCCGATTTACTTTTCATACTCTGAAGAGCTTACAGGACTTGCACCACATTTCTAACATTTCCCTGAGGCATCAGACTGGCTGCCGCTGTGCAGAACAATGGATAATCAATGCAGGCCCAGTGGGGCTGTCTAATGTGCCTGGAAGAGTGTCTACAACATACGGTTGTTGGGTCTGATTCTTTGGGAGGGCAGCAGACTCTGAGAGCAGCCCAGAGCAGAAAACTGCCTCACAGCTCCTCCATCAATGGTCCTGCAGCAGACAGGCAAGGGTAACAGGGCTGTTTTCCTCCTTGGATCCTCAAGAGTTCCAAGGAGGAAAATTAGAAGAAAATGCTTTTTATCAGACACTGCCTGCTCAGTGGTACTGGGAAGGGTCTGAAAGACAGAACTTAGTAATGAGATGAGTGTGCAGAGCATCCATCCCACAGCTGTTTTGTGTGTAGCATTGCTCCTAAAATCCAGGTGCCCACCCCGTGCCCAGAAATCAATATTCTCATTCTGAAAATATAAAAATGGTAAAAGCAAGTGTCCCAAATCTGAGACAACCTAAATGTGGATAAGTTTTGCAAATTATCAAAGAAAATAACATTTGGGTTTCATCTAGATATTAACCCTTTATATTTTAAAATATTTCTTATGCAAGCTTTTTCTTCTTGGTAAAAAGTTTCCACATGAAAATGAAACATTCAATTCCAAAAATGTTAGCATGGAAGTTTAGAAATATTAAAACATTGAAATATGTTAGGAGTCATGAAAAATGGTGTAAAGTATTCTGTACTTGAACTATTCCAAAACTTAGTCCAGTATTTATAGGAATCGCAGTAAACCAGAGTTGTTTCTGTATGCTGTTCCCCTCTCTTTCTCACTCACTGCTTTTCCTGAAAAGAAATTCATCAAGATGACTTTGTATTACCTATTTTACAGTAGTTAACTCATCAGCTGGAGGTTAGTCAGAGATTAGGAAACATTATGAAGTTATCAAAAAACTGGTATGTTAGGATGAAATCAGTTAATCTTTAGCCTCACAGGATAGAAACAGGAAATGTAATTGCAACACTGAACTGTGTTTTACAGTCATTTTCACTTAGAAAGCCCTTCAGATAATTCTATAATTAGCATGGGACATGTAACAGAGGGAAGAATACCTGACACAAGAGGAACTTAGAGAATGTTTTCATTCACAAGTGGGATTTAGCTGCCATGCTGGTGCAATCTGCTGAAACACAGCTCCTTTGAGTAATGACTTATAGTTTATGATATCTTGGGGCAACAGACACCTGGACCTTGACTGAGTGGCATGGTTCAAACAGCTGCTTGTGCTCATCCCTGCATAGCACATGCGGTGGGTCAGCAGGAAGCTGTAGTCGCCAAATAGTAAGCAAGACTTACTTCAGTCAGGCAACTGCAGAATACCTTTCAGCACAATTTCTGCTCCAGTCAGATCACTGAATTAAGACCGACACAGTTTATCACACATGTTGATGTTTATACAGTACCTGTCATCACTCACTTAAATGGATAAGAATACGGATAGAGATTAATTCCTGTTCTATATTTTGTCTTGAAATATAAACAGTGTTTTTAAGTACTAATTCCTGAAGTATGAACTTTGTAAAAGATCTACCTAAATCTTAACAATAGTTACTGGTACTTAGTTGAGGATTGATTTGCTCCAGCATTATTTATACAAGAAGCAGAGTGTTTCAGTGATTTCATCTCTGTTGAGAAAACTCAATTAAGTTTTCAAGTGTTTAAAATCCATGTTTTAATGCTTAATTGTGTAAATAAAAGATGACAAAAGAAAAGATGGGTTTGTGATTCTTTTAGTTAAGGTAAGAAAACCCCATTGGATTTCTTCTGTCATTTAAGAACAGTTCCTCAGAAATTCCCTGCCTATGGTTTTTGAGTGGAAAACTGCTGTTCAGCTGAACCATGGTGAGAGAATTTCTCTTTGTAGAAAATTTGTTTTTTATTGGGGGGAAAAAAGAGTAAAGCTATAGACAGAATAATTACATTCTGTTTAAAGGATAATAATAATTCTCAGGATTCCTACTTATGAAGTTGGGCTGAGGGATAAGGATATAATGGATATTGGTATAATGGATATGGGTTGAAGACTGAGCAGCTCTGAAAAGGGGATAGTTTAGTAACACCGCCATAAGCAATGGATGACACATGGAGTTGTGTCATACCAATGTAGGGGCCATATTTCCAGAGTCAGAGGCTTTAGATTCCTAGGCTGTTGAGAACATGTATGAATGCCCAGTTTAGACTCCAGTGCATCACCCAAAAGTCACAGTTCGGGGATTTAGAGCTGCAGTTGCAATCAAGCAGCCAGAAAGCTAGAAACATCCTTCCTTGCCATGTCTGGCAATGCTTCTGTTTCCTGTCTCCTGCAGGATATATTGGTGGAAAAACTTTTCAAGTCTATTTTCCCACTACTGCAACTGTACCTTATAACCCTACTCACATCCAAGATGAGCTTTTTCTTCCCTCTTTTCTTACTAGAATCCTGTTCTGGCTCTCATCCTTTCATGACCAGAAGCATTTCTTCAGCTGCTACCCCAAATATTCATGGATATTTTGATGCCTGTTCTCCTTTTGTTGCCTCTTAGTTTCACCAGCTTGTAGTGTCTTACCCCAAAGCACCTACAGGAAGCAGTAGTTTTGATTTATCTATAGGGAAAAAAAAATGAAAAAGAGAGAGCCAAACTGCTCAGAAAAGAGAATATAATTCAAAATCAGACCATTTTCTCCTCCTCACCACCAGCCTCAGTCATTTTGCACAGTGCTATCAGCTCCACTAGCAGCACCATCTCCTGCTCTTAGTAGTGGGGATCCAGGTTGGCTGAGGAGGTGATACTTCCTGCTTGTGAAACATTCCAGTGTAAGGAGGGAGCACTTTCACATAGTCTCCTCTTTAGTGAGTTATATCAATAAATTCCAGCCAGAAAATGCCAACTGCATACCATTATGACCGCAATCACTCCAGCTAGAATGCTCCACATGCTGCCAGAGCTATCAGTGGAAAGGCAACGCTCTCTGCTGCTACATCAGTTGTCCTTCCAGAGCTGTTCACCAGCATATCCTCCCATTCAAACACTGATGCGGCGAGTTTCAAACATAACAGAAACCAGATGTTGTGTTTTCATTGTATAATTGTGCAGCTGAAAAGAGGTTACAAAGTGGCCAGATCACACTAAGCAGTAATTGCGGGAAAGTATTCTGTGAAATCTCTGCAGACCGGGTTGGATGTGGCCATTCAGGGCTGTGGATTTAGACATTTAGGTCAACATGATCCTAGCCTGTGTCAGGTATAGGGTGACCTGCTGCCCTGGAGAAATAATAATCCCTCTGGACTCGGCACTGGTGAGGCTGCACCTCGAATCCTGTGTTCAGCTTTGGGCCCCTCTCGACAAGAGAGACATTGAGGTGCTGGAGTGGGTCTAGAGAAGGGCAATGGAGCTGGTGAGGGATCTGGAGCACGAGTGTGATGAGGAATGACTGAGGGGCCAGGGGGGGTTTAGTCTGGAGAAGAGAAGGCTCAGGGAGACCTTATCACTCTTTTCAACCGCCTGACAGAAGGATGAAGCCAGGAGGTGTCTGTTTTCTTCTCCCAAGTAACAAGTGATAGGACAGGAAGTAACAGCCTCAAGCTGCACCAGGGGAGGCTTAGATTGGATATGAGGAACAATTTCTTCCCCAAAAAGGTGATCAGGCATTGGAAGAGGCTGCCTAGGAAAATGGTGGAGTCACTGTGTTCAAAAACCGTATAGATGTGGTCCTCAGTGATATGGTTTAGTGGTGAAATTGTCAGTCCTGGGATAGCAGTTGGACTTGATGATCTTAGAGGTCTCTTCCAGTGTAGTTGATTCTATGATTCTATGATCTGGGAGAGGTTAACCTCCATTTTGACTCACCCCTACATCTCTGGAGTGATCTGCCAAGTATGCCTCTACGAGACATGACTTGACTCTCCAGGTTAGCTGCACAGGCCCCACACCTATTTACTCAACTGACCACAGTTGGCACAGTGCCCATGGGGCATCAGAGCATCCATGGTGCACTGAGCACGCGTTGCATGGCACGTAAAGCTACGAGCCTTGGGCATGACTAGTTCTGCAAAACAAACCCTTCCAAGTGTTCTGGTCACATCTAACCTTCAAATTTGTGTTTTCAACTCACGCATTCATGTGTGTATTCAGTGGGCCAAATTCTGTAAACAGACAAATGGTTGCAGCGCTTATATCAGATCTGCGTTTGGATGTGTATGACTATGCTGCCAAAATAATAGTTTGTCACCATTAGCGATTGCTGACAGTATCATTACTAATCTAACATTATTGGGTAAACAGTACTTTTGATTACAAGGTTTTTGTTCTCCCAAAGATTAGAATTTCAAGAATAGAAATAGTTATTCAGCATTTGACATCCAGCCAGACCAGTTGAATTTTCGCTACAAGAAATAAATCCAGCTAACACTGAGCGCAGATACTTTGTAAACTTAGCCAGATAACTCAAAACCTTGACCAGTCCCAAAGCGTAGATCATTTATAAACCTCATGCTATCACCACAGGACCCAGGGAAGAAGTTCAAGAGATACAGCATATTCCCTGTTAGAAGCACTATAAAATGACTCTCTGCTGATGACGTTCTGATGTTTGTTACCCATCCAGACAATTCCATGAAATCTTTGCTTGAACTTGTTAAAAAAGTTGCTTCAATATCTTCCTGTAATACTAATTGGGCAAAGTCAGGGCTCATGTTAGTGAATGGTCTTTGTTCACTGCTAGTAATTAACTGTTTAATTCTCAACTGGAAGGCTTTGGTTTCCACAGCCTCTAGGTATACACTCAGCGCCACTGCTAAATGTAAAGGTTAGAATCACCAGAGATAGCAGGGAAGTGTCAGCAGACTGATTTCCTTTAAATTTCCTTGGTGGGGGAGACTGGCACTAATAAGATCATGACTGTTCCAAAAAACAATTACGTATTGGACATGCTGCCAGTTGCTATAAATCCTGGAGCTTTTCAAGAGATGGCTCCATTATTAGCAATGTTTTTGTGGAAAAATGAGAACCACAACATTGGCGTTAGGAAAATCCTGGAAATTGATAAAAGTGAGCTTTTGTTTGGAGGCAGAGTATCGTTTTGGTTCTCGCCTCCTGAAACTGAAAGGGGCCCTGTGTGGTTTCACTCAGAGGAAGCTCAAGCCCAGCCTTGTTTGTTAAAAATTCGAGCTACAATGTTATCTCCCCTGAAGAGTCGGGTTCCACACTGGCATGATTCACCCCAGCTGGAGCCAAAGGGCTCGCTGCTGGCCTGCCGGGGTGTAGCTCTGGTTTTGATGACATAGGCAGGGAGTGAATCTGCCCCAGTCTTCCAGAGTTTCACATCCATAAGGACATAATATGTATAAAATATGTCCTGATTGCAGTGCAGCCGCAGCTGCCAGCAGCAGCTCTGGAAGCAGCCCTAGATTTTGGAGGTGTCCCATGGGTGCAAAGAGGGGCTGAGCAAAGGGCAGAGACCAATTTTGGGTCTTGCTTCTCCCTCCCCCTGCTCATTTGCTACCAAGAAGCCCCTTTTGATGCCCTGTGGTAGCTCAAGGAATGCTTTCTGACAAGGTATTCAGTAATAGTAATTAGAGAAAGATGGATTATGCTCCGAGATCACATGAACTGCATTACCAATCCATGATGGTGCCCAAGACTTGACTGAGTTTTGAAGCTGATGAGCTGTGATATCATACGCACAGTATTGATTCTGAGCATGGTCACCTACAGATGAAAATTGGTTTTTACTTCTTTGGGTATAGGAATGCTCAAAATACACAAAAATGAAAAGCAATAAATACACCAACAAGTCTATCAGAACCTAAAAAAATATCTAAAATAGCAATAGTTATTCTATAGAACTCCTGACATCTCTGGCATGACCTCATGCTTTTGTTGTGCTGAGTGACCTGCATCATCTTCTGGTTGTGTCTGTCAGGATAACCTGGTTTATCAAAACCAGCTCCAGGTCAGAGGAAAATCCTGGCTCAATTGAAGTGAATGGGAATTTTGCTACACATAGAATTTTATTCCCAGCTTTTTTAACATGAAGAGATGACAAATTGGCTCTTAGCTCTCCTTTGGGATTCTTGAATTAGTGGTTTAACTTCCAAAAGCTCTGACACCCACTGATTTCAATAGGAGCTGCTGGAGCTCTGTGAAAAAAGGTTGTTCATTTCCAACACTAAATATGGATGGTGGAATCTTAAAATTAGGCTCCTATTTTTGAAAATCTTGGCCCAAACCTTTATTAATACCACACTGCCATGTGTCCTGCATCTACTAGCAAACATAACAGCATTCAGATCTACATCTGCTGTATTCTCTAAACGTGGGAAACAAAAATGTCTTTTAATCATATTTAGATGAAAAGCTCTCTCTGAAATAATGATAGCCAGTTATGGATGGTCAATAATTTGCTATTAGTTAAAACATTCCCAAACAGCACAGAGGAGAAGTGGTATGTGGATATACTGTTTCCAGAGAGTTCTGGTAGTTGGGATTAATTTCAGCAATTTCTAATTTTGGAGGAAGTAACTGATCCCAGGTTGTTACCTAAAGTAATTCTTACTGACAGTATTATATGCTTGAAACATTTTATACTATGCCAATACTACAAACTAGCTATGCAATTACAGATGTATTTGTCACTTCTGTGCTTATGTTATTAACATAGGTAGTTTTAAAAAAGTGTAAGACTTGCGGCAGTCTTTGCCTCTGTCAAAAAAACCCTAAAACCCAAACAACAAAGAGAGGGTTTGATATGTTATTAAAATCAGTATTAAGCCAGATCTCCTCTGATATAATCTCTCTAGAATTAAGCAGCTAAATAGGGCTGGCTCTGATCTGAGTTTGAATGGGAAGCCTCTTCGTGTCATGTAAGCACTGGGGGAAGTGGTATTACGAGTTCTGTAGGTGGCTTGAGTCAATAGCCCCACATCGTTTTTCTATTGCTCTGGGCTGCTGAGGGCACTCACTGTGTTTTAATAAAAATTCAGTGGGACATTTTTCAGAAGAATTAGCCCAGATGTTTTGCTGGATTTCAATTTGGCTTTCCTCCGCTTATCTCTCTAGAAACAGCAAGAGTTAGGTTGCAACATATTTTCCATTACAATCCTTGCTTTTAGCCAGCTCCTGGTTTCCTCAGCTGTGTACTTCTGTTTGCTGAAACTTCTGGCGTTGGGCTTCTGTTGTGCAGTGGGATACAGTGCTCTGCGTTATGGTTGAGCAAGATCTCTTCAGCCACTTCTGGGGGGGGGGGAGGAACTTTTTACACATTCCCCAGTGTAAATTGAACCACCTTGTTGTGAACAGAGCTCTGGTAAAAATCTCCCTGCCACCAACATGGCTGAAGTGTGAAGTTTAAAACCTAGCACAAACAAGACAATTGTGGCTAAATGATGATTAGAGCCAGATCTTTAGACTTCTCATTTTGTATGCGTGTGAGCAGCAATCCCGTGGACATCACAGGAGCCGCTGGCAATATAGGGTACCACTGGATGTGACAGGGCTATTAGGACTTGGCTCTGGCCAAAGGAGGCAGGAGCTGCCTTTGGTTTCTGCTGCCTTGAAAATAGGTCCCCTTAATAGTAATACTGCAAAGTAGTACCAGGACTCTGTCTGCTACATCCCCTAGGAAGCAAGAGACAGGGGTAGTGAGAAGGAAACCACACAAAAGCCTTGTTGCATTGCTACATCAGTTTTCTGCATTTTATTACTGGAGGCAGGGTCTGGCTCCTCATCTGCTTTTCATCAAGGCTGAACCCTGTGGTACCCTTGTATGTTTGGGCCATTTGAGGCTACCATAATAAAAACAATAATAAATAACAAATAAGAAACTGGAGTCTAAAGCCGTAGGATGAACTCCTTCCAGGCCCTAATGGAGAGAGTGGTAAAGTCCCAGTGGGGCAGGAGAGCCCCTGTTGCCAATCCTAAAGGCCAGAGGTGCCTGCAGGACTCTGTCACGGGATGCATAGAAGCATACTGTACTGCAACAGTGGCTCAAAGCAGGACCAGACCATTGCTCAAAGCCAGCTGCCTTAGCACATCGGGTGCCCCTTCTTCCTACCCACAGCTTTGACCCATGCATCTGGGGAGATCTTATCTCCTTGAGCTTACTTTCATAATACTTCAACCTCTTTGATCTTCTACTTTGTCCTTGGCTTGTAGGGAGCTCCCAGTGTTGCTGAGGGCATCCCTTTTTATAAATAATGTATATGCCTCAGTGGCTCCTATTTCCGACATTTTATTGTTGTGGTGTGAAGCAGAGAGGAAGCATTTACAGCTCAACCTATATTTCATTTCAGGGCACCAAATTTCCCTGCTGTTTCATTGGGAAATGCATTTCAGAGCATAGTGTGACACAGCGTTTGAAGATGTCTGTGACAAATGTTTTTGCATTGAGGTGTTGGATTTGCCTGGCTCTAGGGACAGAAGGTCACTTCAGCTCAAAGGTTATTTTCAGCTGTAGCAGGGAGCACTGTAGCAGGAGCACCCAAGCCTGGTCCAGATCTTCCCCTGGTGCTGTGTCAGCCTGTCAAGCTGGGGTAGCCAGAGTTACAAGTGACCCAAATGAAAGCAAGACCAAAGGGTACTTGACAAGCTTTCTCATTGTACTCAGCAGTGGTCAAAAGTGTGCAGCCTCGGAAATTTGGAAGGTATATGACAGGTTGAAAAAACTGAAAACCAGAGGCCACACCTTTAATGCCAGTTTAGAAACATGTATAAGGCATCTGGTTACCCCTGTCTGGGAAGCTAATCCACAGAGACCTGAAAGCATCTGGCAAAGAAACACATTTTGCCTTGGGCTTGATCTGGGGAGGGAAAAAAAGAAGTAATATTTCCAGTTTTTTAATTGGTCTTTGGCAGCCATGTAGCACTGCCTTACAGGATTACTATGATTATAGGCTACAGTGTGCACTGCAAATAAGGACTTTTGAATACCTGCTCCATGCCTGGTTAATGTAGGGCTGTTAAGGACGAGCACTGTGCTGCTGAGCAGAAGTGAGGGTAGCATTTGTCTCCCAGTTTTTTCAACTATAAACCAGACATGTCCAAATCACTTCAGTCTGTACCATACTAATGCACCATCTGTTATGTAGAAATGCATTTTAGAGCCTGTTACCAAATTTCTCATTGGTAATAGCAAGAGTGAGTGAAGAAGATGAGGGATAGTTAACATGTCCAAATGGTAAATAGATAAGTCCTGTGTGAAAGATAGCTTTCCAACTTCTTCTCCTTTACCAAGGCTGATTCCTTTTCTCAGCATTTTTCCCACTTTAGAAGCCTGTTACTGCCAAATTTTTGCTGTTACAGTACCAATGTATTTTAAGGTGATTTATTAGAATTCAATTGCTTATGAACAGTTTCAAATACACTTTTAAAATTGTTCAGTACTGTACATAGATTATCTTATTTTAGAGTTCTTGAGGATCCAAAAGCAGGACCTTAACACTCAACCACTAGCTTTCAAAAGGAGCCTGCTGTTGACACAACCCAGGCTGGTTTGTATGTTCTGGCTGTACAATCCTTATAAAGAAATCTGAGAGGCTCGGCAGACATTCTGACAGGGCTTTGAACTGATTCTCGGTTGAAAAGAAATGGGGCACCCTGGTCCCATCCATGTCCTGAGCACTATCACCTTAACATGCCCTGGATGAACAGCTCATATTCATGAAGGGACCCTTTTTCTGCTGCCCACATCAGCATCTCCCAGAGACTCCCAAGGGGAACTTGTGCAGGGGAAGATGCAAGTGAGTAAGAAGATGATCCTGACATGTAAAACCAGAAAAGGTTATGAAACATAGTTTAGGGCCTCTGAAAGGTTTCCTCACAGAGAAATGCAAAAGCAGCTCGGCACAGTAGCGTAATCTTAACAGTTGATTGGCCATAAGCCACAGCTCCAGGCTGTTGCAATGTGTATTTTCAGCTGTTGAGACATGCAATCATAGGAAGCTCTGACATAGCCACCAAGAAGCAGCAGCAGACCCATACTGGGGTCCTTCCTATTTTTGAATGTGGGGTAAAATGGCTGGGAACAGAAATGGGAAACAGAATTGCCAAAAAATACAGAAGAACAGGGACCTGGAGAGAGAGGAACCATGGCTTAGCAGAAGAGGTCTTCCTGCTGAAAAGGGTAATAATGGACTTCGAGTAAGATTCGTCGCAGACACACAGAGTGTCCACAATGCACTCACAGTTGAAGCACATATTCATGTGCCACATGTCCACATGTCCAGTTCATCATTAGTCTCAAAGCCATTTCACCAGTGTTTCTACTGTAGCCCATTGTAATAGTCTTAGATGAGAATTATGTATGGGCTAGTCATCCTTAAAATGACCTGGGTAAAGAACACTGATGTATTACACTGAGAGTAGAAGGAGTGCTGCGAATTCTAAGTGAGGTGGAGGGCAGCATGAATTCCTCTCGCAGTTGCTAAACACAGTACAGGTAGAGGCAGTGTCAAAACTTATATTTTGTTATTTAATCATCTGAGAGGATGACTTCTTAAATAGTGTCCCCATCAGGCAGGCAGCATTTCACCTTTTAATCAGCCCATTCTGCTTGCATGTTTAGCACTTAGGAATTACTACTTTGTACTATTCATAGGCTGTAGTACCATGTGTTCATGGTTGCACCTGGCCTATGATGAAGATGTCAAAATGCTTTAAAAAATGCAGTTAGCTTCTAGCTTGCCCACACTCTTATTCTACTTCATGCAAAAGCTCAATTAAATAAATTAGTTCATATCAGGAAAGATATGAGAGCTCAAATTTGCAGCCTAGATTTAGCCAGACTTCCACTGTTGTCATTCCAAATTCTGGGTCCAAAATCTTTGCAGCTGAAATGGAGTTTAGTGTCAGTAATATTGCTGTAAAGATGCAGAATGAATAATCACATCTCTAGAAAGAAGGTCTGAGACATATTTAGGAACAATGCCTGTGTATGCCTTCTACATATTTGGTGAACATTGGGCTACCAGAATGTTAATCAGGGATGGTTCTGAAGCAACTGATTTACTTAAAGCATCATGACACTTACTAATGAAATGCAGATCTTTTTTAGGGCATGTGATGCTTTCCAGAGCTGTTGAGCTCCTGCAATTTCTCAATGAAATCAAGGAGATGCAGGGACTCAACATTAATTTCGAGCACTACATGTATGTATCTTAATACAGGATTTAATTAATGTCCAAATTAATCACAAAGTTTTCTGTTTTTCATTAACCCATATGTATTACATTTTGATAGTCCGACGGGAAGTGTTCTACTTTGTTTCTCGGCAATACTGTGTATTCAGTTTTTATTGTCTGTGATAAAAGCAGCTCAGCCTCATTATTATCCCAGGATTTGGGTGACAGTAGGGAATGCATCACAGCAAAGCTAAAGCCTAGCTGCAAGCAATTTTACTATTACAGGCACAATTACCGTCCATTACAAATTCCAGGAATGAGCACAGCCATAACTTTAATAGGTGACTATGTTGCAGCAGCATGAAAAGAAAAATGGCAACCCTCCCTCAGCTCAGAAGAACAAAGAAATAAATAAAAGACTTTTGGTTGCATGATCTGTATTAAACCCAGGCAGTCCTGAAGGCATTTGGCTCTTCAGTGGAAAGCAGCTCTGGCTCCTCTGTCTGTTGCAGTTTCACTTGATTTAGCAGACTATTTCAGGCCCTTCTCCTGCACAGTTAGGAAGAGGCACCTGTGCGAAATGCTGTTAGCTTCAGTGAGTCTGCTTGAGATCTCTGGGACCTTGTGCCATGGTTGCACCCACTCTTTGTCCCAGAGAGAGGACAAGCAATTTTGTGATGAAGACTTGGGCAGTTCTAGGCCTGGAGTATCACTGAAGTTGAAAGAAACTGTTTTAAAAGCAACAACTGAAGCTTAAATAAAGTTGTTTACATTCACTTTATTTCCACAGTTTAATTATTACTGCTCTAAAGAAAACATTTTTTTCACTAGAAGTGAAACTTGAAAAAGACCCCATTCCAGAAAAGCACTTCCTTATCCAGATCACACTAAAGGAAATTCCTGATTTTAAGAAACTGCCCAAATGCCATTGACTTTCTATCTCGTGAGAGAATTGTTTAGGCAAGTGGATGAAACAGGTCAGAAACAAATATGAAGCTGAAAAAAAATACCCAATCCATTTGCTTATAACTGAAGAAGAACACAAACACTAAGATATAAGAGAGAGGGCAAGTGCTGGAACTGTTATCGTTAACTGTTACTGGTTTTGTTTTGCTTTGTTTAGTTTTGTTTTTCAGCTAAAGTGTTTAATTTAAATTATATCAAAGTTACAATAAGTATAAGAAGTATGGACATTGTTCTGTTCATGTTCCTTCATGAATATCTCCTCATTTCACATTTGTGTTCGTAAAGAATACAGACAGTGAGTTACTCAGTGAAGACTCTAAGTCTCTAGTACCTCACTTGACAAGGACTCTCGTTTTCTTGCAACGACAGTAATTAATCCAGCAACTGTATGAAAAGGGAAACGTCTATACAGGTTCTAGACAACATGATATCCATGACTACATTTTGTAACTCTTTAATTAATTTGTGTTCTTGAAGTAACAATATTAACATAATTTGTTGCAGAGATTTAATCATATATGACACTTCAGCTACCCAGGCATTTGTATTTGAATAACTGTATAAGGTTACTCATTACAGCAAGATCTCCAAATATAACAGGCTGGTTTTCCTTTCCAGACATCTGTCCTCCTGTCCTCAAGTAGCCTTTTGTGATTGTTTGGCAGTCTGCTGAATTTATGGAGTTATGACCATATGAAACACAACAGCATTTCTGAAGGAATGATGGAGAAATTGCCTTCTGTGCCTGATTTTCCAGTGGGGGACTGGCAGCTCTAACATGCCTCTTTTCCCTAAGGTGTTGTGGCTGTTGATGACCCTGGGCAGGGGTTGAGTGTGCAGCCCGGATGGGCTCAGACAGGCGGCTGTGCAAGGGCATGGTATCGGCACCGGCATTTCGTGCTTCACATACAGCTATACCCCATCCTGATATTACCACAGACCTCTGGCCTTAGAAGTCAAGTCTGTGACCACAAAATACCATTCATGAACAATACAAGAACAGAGAGTGGATGGTCAAGATTTCTTTCCACTGCCACTGACTTAGGCACAGTTCTGGCCAACTTACCTGTCTTTATACAGCTCCATTTATAAAATGTATATGTAACTGAAGCCCAAAGTGTTTTACTGAGCTCAGTTGAAGCACGGTGATGTGCTAATATTAGAGAACATGGTTTGGAACACAGTTAAACCTGTGTGAGTGTCTGGGGTCATTTTGATAGACATGCTCCGAGTAAATGCCACAGACACACAAGTGGTGAATTTTGATATGTTTTTAGTTTAAAGTACACCTATCCAACGAATTCTGTACAAATGCATTAGCACTTGGGCTATTGTCAGCATTTACATCTGTAAATGTGAAAGTCCAAGGCATAATTCAGTGGTGTTAATTCTTATTTCATTTCATGGGAAAAAGAAACAGAACAAGGAGTTAAGTGCTCTTTGTATTTTTTTTTTGTTCTGTGTCAATAATCCAACCAGTTTAAATGTATATTTATTCTATGTCTGAAATAATGCAAACTATTCAGAATGCTATGAGAGCTATGAAAAACACAGGGCTTGGAAAACTGGCAGTTTTTGTGGTTTTGGGGTTTTGAGTAAAGTTTCACAACCAATCAGCCCAGAATAATGTCCGGTAAAGGCATAAAGGCATTTCTGCTTGTTAGTCTATTTATTTATTTGCTTTGGCATTGTGTGCCAAGACAAGACACATTTGGAGGAAGGTCGGTCAAAATACTCCAGATGTGTCAAAGGGGCTAATCCTGCAAAGTGCTGAGGACCTGCTGCTACTGGAGAGGTGCTCAGTCCCCCTCAGAAGGTGTGGCACTCGCTCAGAAGCAGGCTGAGACTAACCTGTTTGCTGCGGCAGCGTGGGCACCCACAGCCTGCCCGAGGAATGTGCACACAAACTAAAATCAATACTGGATGTATTCGACGCTTTGCTTTGGCAGCCACTGGTTTCTGTGTGTCTCCCTCTCTGCTGGTGGCCCTGATCTCATCTGCCTCACTGGAGATCTACCCTTTGCTTGATATTGTGTGTCTTCCAGCAGCATTCCCACCCCAGTGCCCAGCCTGCCCCAGTGGCGACGCCTGAACTATTAACCGAGCCCTGGCAGAGGCTTCAAGGGAGTGGATGCAGTCTGTGGTTCCTCATTCCCCCTTCCCCAGAATGTGCTAACATGTGTTCGTACAATACTTCGCTCTTCGTTTTAGGTCCCTGGGACATGAGGATGACTGGAGTTCAGGAGGGGAGGTCTCCCAGGGGAAACATGTTTGCTGAATGGTTTGCTCAGCTCATTCTGGGGATTTCCAGCAAGAGAGGCTCCCCCTGCTCAACTGTCACTGGGAGAGCTGGAGGACGGCTTCAGGACTCAGGTGCTCCCTGGAGAGCACAGACAGTCTTGAGGCTCAGGATTAGTTGTCTCACTGCGCTTCACCCCTCCTTGTCCATAGCCGTGCCAGGGCCCCAGCAGCACAGGGAGCTGCATGGCTGTCCTGCCAGTGGAACCCACCAAGAGCTGTGCTTCTAGGGCAAGGCCTTGCGGACAAGGTCCAAAGCTGTGGTGCTTCACTCTGCGGCTCTTGGTTGTGTCCTTGCTTGTGACACCATGTTGCAAATATCCGGTACCAGGAAGCTTCTGGAGAGGAACAACAGTTTTGAAAAGTAAAGGTGGCTTCCCCATCATGTGCATTCCCCCTGCCCCAGCCCCACTAGTTGGGTCCCCACGGGCATCCCAGCGACCATAGGCCATGGGAACTGTCACATCCCAGTGAAGATCCGCTGTTTCCTTGCACCAGCTGTCAGCCTTGCACCTTGGCCTTGTGGGGCACCCAAGCACCAAGTGGGACATGAAGGTGCAAGGGCATGGCCATGCCATGGCCATGGCTTGACTGGGCAGTGCCAAGATGGCAAACACCAGCAGCCACCCCGGGAATGGAAGGTAGAGGAGGAGAAACTGCGGCAATTTTCTGAGAGCACTGCCACCTTGTGTTGGTCCGTCCTGCATTGTGGTAATGCCACATCCTGGCATGGACCTACAGATGTGCTGTCTACCAGAGATCAAGAGGTTGAATCATGGCCCGAGGTCACTGTTTGGCAATGCTGACTGTCCTCTTCGGTGGCATTGCTGCCTGCCTGTGCAGCACTGTGCACCCCACTTCCACCCAAAAGCCAAGGGCAATGGGACAAAGCAACCATTTCCCTTTGGATCCTGAATGTCCAGACAACAAAATGAGCGTAGAATACCATCAGCAGTCCTATCTAATAGCTGATTGCTCTGTACAATATGGGAAGAGAAGCCAGTGAATATTTTTGTTAGTTTGTATTTTTTTTAACCTGAAAGGTCAATCCTAGTTCTCCCCATCCTTTCCTCTGTGCCCAAACAGATTGTTGAGAGCTGCATGCTTCCATCGTGCACATTCTGCACTACATTAGTTTAATGGCACTGTCACTATGAATTGCAAACTTTCTCAGCTCCCCCCTGTGCTGGTGAAACATGGCAACATAAGGAACATCTGTTCTCTTACCCTTTGCTGGAAATGAGAAACATCATATTGCATTTTTGTTATTAGCCTTATTTGGATGCCAGTGGTTTTGTTTCTAAACACATCAAGGCAGCTGAATAACCTTAATTGAGTACTACAGAAAAAGCATGGTTTCATGCAAATGCAGCTGCCAGCATAATTATTAGGACAATACTGAACTTCTATTCCTGAGATCTGTTCCAGTTCCTTGGTTTTTATATTGCTCCCTTGCTGCTGAATTTCATTATAAACATCTCCACACAAACCGATCTATAGTTAGGCAGTAAACAAGTCAAGTCTTTAATTTCTGACATTAAAAAGCAAACAAACAAAATGATTACAATGTGCATTTAAGCCTTTATTTGTACACAAGATTAATTACCTAATCTTCACTAGGAATACCTACCACCAGTAAATCTCTGCCTTACATGACTTCAAACAATCCCCAACATTTCTAGTGCAATTTCATTGAAGACCACAGATTCTTGTATCTCCTATGGAAGACAACAGTATGTGTAAATGGAATCAATTAATAATTCCCAGATTTAATTATAATGGGTTCATTGTTATTGCATGATCGACCGCAGTATGCAATGGGCAATTAAGTAAAGCACATATATGCAATTCCCTAGTCCACCCATTATACAGAATCACTTCATTATTAAGCTTGAGGGCAAGTCAGAGACCAAGAATATAGCAAGGGCACAAAAAGTGGCAGAATCAATTCCAGCCATTTTGTCAGTGTTGTTCTGCACTGTAAGATGCACTCACACTTCATGATAGGCATACTTTTGAGGAGCCTTCATGAAAATATTTCACTTTTATCTCTTTACCAGCTAACTGGTGCATTCCAGAGAACTGTTAGCCAGGTGCAGCTTGCTTGATTTCTGGTAGGTTTGACCAGGTTTGGAGAGGTCCTTGTTGAAGACCAAAAATCAGGCTTCTGGTACGAATCATTGGGGGGGGGGAGAGGGAGGCTTTTTACCCTGCAGTTTTCATTAGGTTTTATTTCCTTTTAGACCCACAGCAGACTTTAAGGCTGCTTTGGATTTCCCATGAAGGATGTTTGGTCTAATTCCTGCGAGAGATGTGCTCATTGTCACAGAACAATTGGATCTAGGGTCAGTAACAGTTTCTCTTCAAGAGAGGCAGACTGTAAGACCAGCAGAGGTTTTGCAGGTCAGGATTGTGTTGTATCAGCACAACTTTTGTGGGGAAGCTTGCACAGCACGTGCCTGCCCTCTCTGGCTCAGTCCATCTTCTTCACAATTAATAACATTTACTCCAAATTCACAGAGGCTCAAAGGTCAGCAAGCCAAATTTAGTCTGGGGGTATCTTTACTGAAGTCAGTAAAGCTGATAAACTTGGCCTGATGTTTGCTGTTGGAAGAGCGAATATGAGAACAATTCTTCAAAGTGTTTATTTCCATTTTTACAATCACAGAACAAGGCATTTTGCAGCAAAATATTGCATGTAACTCTCTTCTCAGAGTATAAGCCACAGGATACCACACTCCAGTTTTGGTTTAATTAATACTAGAAGTTTCTACCGGGTTTGTGCTCACTTCTGCCTCACCCTGTACCTCCTCTCTAACAAAAGAACTTCTTCGATATTAGAAATCCTCTGGTCATTTGAAGCGGGAAATCAGTACTGGGGGTATGTACCATGGTAGTGGTCGCACATACTTAGTATTTGCTTTGTAAAACTCATATTCCTCGAAAGCTCTATCATGTCCCCTAGTATTATTGCACAGGTCTCCCAAGTACTGCAGTGTAACTCGCAGCTAATCAATTAAGCATGCACCTGGAGCCCAATGCAGCCTTACTTATGCCCCTAGCAATTAAAACAAAGACAAAACTGCCTGTGAATTTTTTGGATGAGTTGATATGAACCAGGATAAAAGTTGCACTTGCAATTGAAAAGAGCCAAAGACTGAAAATGGAAAATGAGCACCGTCCAGTCGAGGGAAATTGGTATGGCTGTTTGTTCAGTGCTTTGCTTGTCCTATTTTATTCCATTTTAACAAATCTGCAATAGTAGCTTTGTAGTTTGAGTACAGTGTGTGCTCTGCTGTGTTTGTGATTTGTTATTAGTAAACAGTCCTGAATGCACTGTTTGCAGAGCCTGAGCCAAGCGTTCATTTTCCATGCAGTTCAGCATGGTGTGGACCCCATCGCCACATTTTAGCTCTGATAAAGAGTACACAGACCTGAGTCCTCTTGGAGTTAGATTGTGGCCATCTGCTTTACAAATGAAAAAGGGAAACTTTGATGCAAGCAAAGCACCCCAGTGTTCTGAGACACTGAACTGTTGGAGAACCCCCATTATTTAAATCTTTCCAAGCAGATTCATGTGTTGGAGATGGATCTGAGACCCTTCCTCTGCTTTGATCAAGCCAGTTCCTGGGAGTCTGCCTGGGCTGTGACTCATGTGCTTCCAGGCCAGCGTCACCTCTTGCTGTACGTGACACCCAGGAGCACCCCTGACTTCCTCAACCCAAGCAGGGGTGATGAGAGTCTCACAGAGCAGCTCTGGGCCGTGCCCAGGCACCATGCAGCTCCCTTCCCCTTTGCAGCCAGAGGAGGGGTGCCAGGCTGAGACACTGAGTGCCCAGCCAGGGTGGCTGATGCAGCCAGCACAAGTTGCTCCATCGCAGAGGGGGGAAAGAACAGGAAACAAGTGGTGACTCACAGTCCATGCTCTCCACACTTGGCTTTTGAGGCAGCAGAGCCCTGCACGTCCCCTCGTTTGGGGCAGGCTGCTCAGGCACAGGCTAGTCCTCAGTGAAGTTCTTTGCATCTGGTGCTGTTCATTTCCTTTCAGTTTTTATCTAGTCTCTCTGGGCTTCCTGTTAGCACCTAACGCCAGTCGGGACAGCACAGCGCCTATTGCCTGCTCTGAGTTTGCTGTGCAGAAACCCAAAGGAGCTAAGGAGTGGCTACAGCAAGGGGCTGTGATTCAGCTAGCATGAGTTTTGGTGCACCCTCCCTGTGCTTTTCCATATTCTTGCTTTCCCAGGAGGTAAGGTGCTGGAGATGAAGAAGAGCTGAGGCACTGAGTGACCTCAATGAAGCCTATGTAATGGATCCCGTATTTCTGACAGAAAGGGGCATAGGAAGCAAGGAGCAAAAGAAGAAAGACGTGTAAAACATGGATTCTGTTTTTAATTCTCATTTCTCCTTTGATTATATTGTACTGATATAACCATTCACTTGAATATTTTCAGCTTTTCTCAGGCTTGTGAACTTTTGTTTTTATAGGGTGAGTTTGTTTGCCAGGCAGGTTTTCCTCAAACTCTCTCAGTGCCAGTAATTAAGGGATTATCATAATTACCTCACTGGTGCAGATATTGAGCATTAGCGCTTAGGCTCAGTGTGCCCACTTTGATTTCTCTACAGTGACGCTAGGTAGGCTGTGGCTGAACTCTGCTCTAAATGAGTACAGTGTCATTAATGACAGCACTCTTACAATGGGCACTTTTGTGCTTAAGAAGCTTTCTATACCTTAATCCAACCTGATGCAAGCTACACATGCAAATGTATCACAGGTACAATTTACTGCATGGAATTAACAAAACATAAAAAGAGATTCGGACTGCGCTGTGAAGTGCTTAATGAGCTGTGGGTCAGATTCCTGGAGCTGGCTCAACTCCACTAACTGCAAGTCAGGGCAAAATGCTTTCTTTTCCCTGTCCTGTGCCTGGCACTTGCCTGAACGCTCTGCTCCTCCCAGGCTTGAGATTTCTTCTCATTTACACTGGCCTTGAGGGGTCACAAGGAGTTGAAATGTGTTGCAGACTCGTTGTGAGTGCCTTTTCTCCATGCAGCTGCAGCAGGGATGGCACGGCATGCAGCATTTCGCCATGGTGCAGGTGCAGGGGAGGCCATAGCCAAAGCACAAGCATCTGCCACCCTGAGTGGACGCAGCTCACCAGCAGATGTGCTCCTGTGTATCCTGAGCAGGGGCTTCACCTCAAACAGAGTGCTGGGAGGGAGCAAAGTGGCTCTGCTGACACTGCTGTGCTGTGGTTCAGCATATCCAGCACTCCTGCCTTTCCAGGCCTGCTCTCAGGAACTGCTGTGCCCTTCCACATCTGGCTCATTCATGTTTGGCCTGAAATGGCCCTTCTGCTAATGGCAGCTTTTCCATTGCACGCAGGCTCCTGAGGTGATGGTAACTTTATGTTTCCCTGAAAGGTGTGTGTGGGAAGCCCTATCTCGGTTTGCATTTCATCTGCTATAATTAAATGGATGATAAAACGATTCAGGACCTGAATACTCTTCCACTGTGGTCAACACAAAGCTCTGACATTCTTGGGGACAAAATCTGATCCTCAAGTTTTCTTGCAGATCATTTTTCATTCTGCACTTTGCCCTGCTCCCTTTCTAAACCAGCTATAAAAGCATTAATGCTGCAAGACAAACTGTGCCTCATCTGCAATGGGAGAGATCCCATGCTCTGTGTGTGTGCTCCTTATGCAAACGACCAGCTCAAAGCAACAGCAATGCCCATAGAGAAATAATCTCTACCAATTATTTCTACAGCCTCTAATTTTTGTGTTTGCTCTGCCATAGAAGCTGTATGGTATGTATGCCATCTCCACTTGCTTCCTGTTCCTGGCCAGCTGTGGATTGATGATAGCATCTTCAAGTTGTTGGACTTCCTCTTCTTGTCTTTAGTCTCTTTTGGTTTCAAAATGGCCCCCCACATTTACAGTTACCAACCACAGCAAGCAGATAGCAGCAGCTGGTAGCAGGGCAGACAACACTGAGTACATTTCATAAACAAGAAGAGATCTCTTCTTTAGGTTATACAAGATGACTCAGTGCTAAGATTTAGTGAAACACAGTAGTTCCTGAAATGTTTGGTAGTTAATATCTTAAATGTACTAATTCTTGTAGTTTTCAAATTCATGTTGCTTACAGTTTCACTTGGCTGTACATATAAGAACAATGATAGCCAGTAGCACATATATGCATTCAAAATGTAGCAACTTAAAGAGAATTTTATACTGCATGAACTTACTTTTCCTGCTTGCAGTAGATCCCTTCCTACCAAACTGTTCATTCCTTGCCCTAAATCAGTAGGCTGCAGATCAGAAAAGCAACGCATTTTCTGTAGTTAACACCTGTGTTCAAAGCCAGGCAAAACCAAACCTAATGCAACCATCCAGTTCTTCAGAAGCAAAGCCACAGGTGATTTTACTTCCTCTTCCTTTCCTTCTTTATTAAAATCTGGTTTCACAGGGCACAAAGCCTGCCTGAGTTGCAGAGCAGAAGTTTTGAAGAGCATCCTGGCTGGAGGCCACTTTATGTCTGTTTCTGGTTGGTTTTGTTTTAAGATAGAGAGTGAAATGTACTTCATTATATATAGGTGTTTCTTCCAATATGTATGAAAATTAAGAACAAGTCAGGAAATGCGGAATTTCTTCAGTCAGGTGCTATAGACTTCCCCAGCTGGGAATACAGCCAATGTTCAACATAGCTGGAGTATCCGTGTGTGTCAAGGTCATGAAGATAAGAGGCGTAGATCTATTTGCTGTTAGTATGCACTATTAATTACAGGCTGTTTCTAGAGCTGATTTTTATGTTACAGTCATGCAGTTCTGCTACTGCAGTTGTAATTCTACATTGTAAGTATCAGAGACTAAACCTGGGTGCTGGTAGCAATTTTTGCTTCTGAGATCTGTTCAGCCATTACCCGTAGGTGTGCTTTGCAAATTCTCACCTTCCTCACTCCAGTCACAATCCCAGATTGCAAGCTGGTGCTCTTAGATGTTTTATTGCAATAGTTTTATTTAAGGCTGTTACTGTCTTCTTAGTGCTTCACTGAGAGGAAAATTGTGTTTATCATTCTGGAATTGTGGCCACAACCAGGAGCTCTGTATTCATTTCATGATGTTTCTCCAGATTCTTTACCTTAGGCTTCAGCCACGCAGGGTCTGAGTGTCTTGGGCTAAAGCCAGTTGGAGGTTGGTATGATCACCATCATGGACTGTGGAGGACGGCATGGGGTTTATCTTCTCTTATCTATTATCTCTTCTATCTCTTGCTTCATTTATAAAATATGAACTGTGTTGTAAAAATTTCTTTATCAGTGTGGCTTTAAGGTTGTTTGAGCAGCTTTGGTCCCAACCATCTTCTGTTGAAACCTTCATACCTTCTGGGCTTGATCCAAAATCTGATCAGGACAAATCAGGCCAAACTCAAGCTTTAGGGAGAGCTTATGCTATGCAAGAAGACAGCCAAAATATCCTCACATTGCCTTGGAGCTAACCAGCAGCTGTAGTTGGACATCCTGCCCCACTGTGCTTGCAGCATAACCAGGCTCCCATACTGAGGGTATGACATTCATCCTGTGCAACTCTCACCATCTCCTCTTTTTCAACTCAACGGGCCAGGAATGCAGATTTTAATCCCACACCACATTTTGTATCAGTAGGTGCCTCTTGTCTGATGCTGCCTTTTGACAAAATAGCTCCTGCATCTGTTTCAGCTGGTTCTGCAGAGCAGTCTTCCCAGCAGAGAGGACTCTCAGCCAGGCTGTTGCATATGGGGAGCCCACAGCACTCACCTGAAGCAAGATTGTCCACTTCAGTGCAGAGTACTGCAATGGCAACCACTTCTCTGCCAGACTGCCAAATGGCCTTTACCATGGTGGCCTCCATCTCCAGACCTTTGGTAGAGTCTGTACATCAGGACAGTATTCCAGGAGGCAAGAGGCCAGCGCCTGAGCCCTGTAATGGCAGTAAGAAGATCAATGCATATTCTTAGTGTGTGTATCACAGCCATTATCTCGTCTGTCTAGCCTTTAGTAAATACCCTGTGTGTTACAGAGTCACTTGGCCTCCTGGCTTTACAGAATCCCCCAGCTGCCCAGGAAACCCCACAGCTGCTGGCCAGGAGTGGCCAGCAGCTGTCCATGAGTACATCTGGAGTTTGTTTTTCAAAGGTTAATTCCACCCCACACCCCCAAACTCAGGACAGGGAGAAGCCAAGCAAAGGGGAAGGAGGCAGTGGACAGAGAGCTCAGCCTTATCTCATTGGGTTGACACATGCACTCCCTCTGCCCCACCTGATCTGCTGATGCAGAAATCAAATTGCCATTGGCAGCAGCCCATGTTGGCCTGAAAGCCTCAGATTAGCTTCTGAGAAAGCCTGACGTAACTTTTCATTCCCATTACCAAGTCTAGAGGGAAGACACCCCCATACGCCTCTTCCCTCCCTTTGGTTCAAGGATTTTAGCTTCCATATAGTAGGTGGTGATGGTGGACGTGATACACGTGCTTGAATGGACACGTTCATATGTGATCCAGGGAAGAGCTGGTCTCCTCTCCAGGATGCTTCATCCTCATTTCCCTGTTGAGATTGTGCATATGCATAGCACTGACTTTTCTGAGATGCTGAGCCAGTGGGAGCTGTAAAACCTCCCTCAGCTTGCATTTCAGCCCATGTGTACATTGGTTGCCACTGAATATTGCATCAGAAAAGTATTCAATGATAGGGAAAGAAAGAATACCCTTTCTCTGATACGAGCAATGTATTCTCAAGGGATCCAATCTGCTACCTTTGCTTAAGCTAAACAGTGTTGTGTTATCTAAGGCTGAATACTGATTTTTGCCAAACTGGTTTCAGTCCAGCCTTTTTCTATTGGCTTCAGGGAATGCAATCTGAATTTACTCCTTTGACTGAGAGTTTCAAAGTGGTGATGGCTTCACACTTCCAAAGCCATTACATTTAATCTCATCAATATCAGCTGGACAAGAAAGCAACAGAGGAACACTAAGAAACAGGGAAAGCCTGCCCTGAAAGCCCAGCAAGACCTATCCTTATCAGCCCAGGACATATAAATCACTTTGTTTTCCAGCTCATTCAACCTTGGCTAGTGGCTTTATGCCTCAGTTTGCTCCATTTCCAAAAATGTGTCCAGTTCCTCTCTTGATGCATTGCTGAAGCTCTTTTCTATTGCTGATTCTGTCAACTGGGTAATATCCCAGTACCTCTTAATTGTGTAATTCTGCCTCACTTAAAATATATTATTCCCCTTTTGCTTTCAAATGAGTTATCTCAGAACCGCCACTGGCACTGTGAGGTCCCTTTAGCTTTCTGGTCTCTGTGTGCCTTTCCTAGCGGAACTCTGGCTTTTTACTATTTTATATCTCTTATACACTCCCCACCATCACACGTGCAGCTGCTGTTAAAGTCCACAAGAAACAAATGCAAGAGGGAAGGAGAGACCCAGTTACTCTTTTGTGTGAGAAACTCAGAGCTCAGTTCAGTGAGTGGTGCCAATACCAATGGAAGCTGCAGAGATGCCCACAGCTCAGCCACACGGGTTGGCGCATGCTGTGGGAGTGAGCCACCCATGGGCTCTTGCAGCTCATACACCTGCTGTGGTTGAGGTTTGGGACTGAAATGTGGCAGAAGCTTTGACACTGCTGTCACATTAATTCTTTGGTGGCAGCTCAGAGCTCTGAGCTGGAGCTCAGAAGCATCCAAAGTAAATTTTATGGAAACAGCAGGAGGGTGAGCAACTGGAGAAATGGGACTTCTGAGGCAGGCTGATGGCACTGACACTAACAACAGCTCCTTTGAGCGAGGCTGGTCTAGGAACATGGATGTTTCGCTATAAACTCTTAAAGGGGATAATTACCATTAAACCACACAGATTGTTGAAAATTAAATCCATGTGCTATGTATAGTGATGGTACCTCCATAAGGAGATAACCTACATCATGCTGAGCCTCAAGTCTGCTGAGAGTGGGACATGATGCTGCTATATAGTCTCTGCATGTGCATGGGGGAGGGCAGAGAAATGCATTCCTCCTGGTGTTTGTTCTTGCCTAGGAAGTGTGAGAGGATGCTATGATTAGTGCTAATGTGTTTTAAATGGAGCCCAATGTACCTTAGGTGATCAGTGCACGTATTCCAGCACAGTGGGCTATGCAGAGTAGATGGCATCATGTAGAGTGCAATTATGCAGATCTGTAGTGTTTCCATAATGTATTGCTGTTCTAGAAGACACTGTATAAATCTCTGCGTTTGCTGAAAGAATGTCCATTTCCACTGTCACTACCAGCTTGCCAGGCTGTTCTGTCATCTGCTCAAAGCTTGTTAGGGCTCTAGAGTGCTGTGCATGGAAATCTCTTGGTGAGATGCATGTTGTGAATTACAGCCTTGACAACTATCAGAGGGGGCATGCTGAGGTATAGCATTAATATTTATATGGGAACAGATGTCTTGGCTATTAGCCAACCTTGTTGCTCTCGATGTTGGGGGAAAAAAATGGTCCTTGCCCCTAGGAACTCACAGTCTCTATATCAACTACTAAATATATTGAATATAATTTTAAAAACATGAATGATTAAAAGGTAGAATGAAAGTGTGGGTGGAGGGGAATGCTGTAATAGCATTTTTCACAGAATCACAGAATGGTTGAGGCTGGAGGAAACCACTGGAGGTCATCTAGTCCAACCTCCCTGATCAGGCAATGTCACCTACAGCACATTGATCAGGGCTGTGTCCAAATGGCTCTTGCATATCTCTGGGGAAGGAGACTCCAGTGCTCAGTCACCCCCACAGTAAAGAAGTTCTTCTTTCCTTTCAGGTTGAGCTTCCTGTGTTTTAGTTTATGTCTGTTGCCTCTCATCCTATCTCCTGGCACCACCAGGAAGTGTCTGACCCCAACCTCTTGACGCCCTCCTTTCAGATACATACTGTTCAGATCCCCCCAAGCCTTCTACTTTTCAAGCTGGATAGCCCAAGCTCCCTCAGCCTTTACTCACAGGAAAGATGCTGCAGACCCTTAATGATTCTAGTAGCCCTTCAATGGACTCACTCCAGGAATTCCATGTCTCCCTTGTGCTGGGAGCCCAGAACCGAGTGAAACATTTCCAGCCAGCGGCTGATTTACATATTTGCATTAGCTGGGTTTTAAGCACCCTTTTTTATTCCAACATTTTACACAGATAAATCTTAGCTGTGAAATAATCTTTTTTTTTTTGTTTACACAGTGATAGAGAGGTTAAGTAAGAATCCTTAAAACATTTTCCTGCTCTGCAGAGACACAGGGATGTAGCAACACCATATTTAAAAATACTCATTGCCCTTCCTGGCAAGATTTCTAATTCCAGTGGAGCGTGACAAGCTCTTCTGCTTTGATAATGTCATGCACGAGTGTGCCTACTGTTAGTTGCAGGACAACGACTTCACACCAGACACAAATGGGCAGCAACCGGCAAAGCCAAAATAAAACTCTGTTTATGTTGATAATAGCTTTACTCTGTTCTTTGTGTGCTCCTTCTAGTGGAAGAGCTCATTCCAGCCCCCGACCAGTTTGCAGCTGATCATCTGCTCAGGATGGTTTTGAAGCCATGGTGTACTGCAGGGTTAGAATATGAACGGATTCTCCCAGTGCCATTTGCTGAGGTGAGTAATTCCTGGCTTGGCAGAAGTTTTACATTCCAGAAGTGCTGTGATGGCTTCTCTGCTGAGTGCTTGTGATGAGCATCCAAGGGTTAAGCTACACATTTTGCTACACACTCTCTTCTCTTTGTGTGTACAGCAAGATGAAGCTTGCCTCACTATTTGCTTTTCTAAATTAAGGTATCTTCTGGCAGGGCACCACTCAGGAGCTCACAAGAACACCACTTGAAATGATATGCACTTACTGTCTGTGAGAAGCCAGAGAGTGATGGGCATTAAAACATGCTCCCTGCAGATATGTAGAGGTGGTCTTTACACCTTAGTAGCAGCATAGGGGAATGTGGAGGTGGCTTACAAGAATTCTGCCCAGAATTTACCAGTTCTATGAGCAAAAGACTTACACTTTCAAGGCCAGACAAAAAATTAACTCTTTATAATGAGTATCTCTGGAGCACGTGAGTGGGGAAAAAATTGCCCAGAGCTCATGGGACTCAATCCTTCACTCTGATTACTGGTGAAGAAAGTGAGAAAAATCATATCACCTTCCCTGACCTCCTCACTTTCCACTAAGAGTGAGGGGTGAGAGAAATAACAGCCTCCCTTTGATTCACTGCATTAGTCCATCTTCCCCAGGATATGGAAAGTGCTGTTTCAAAGGTTGTAGCCCTAGTAAGGAAGCTTGGTATTTCTTCCCCAGGCAGAGCAGCAGTGGGCTCTGCATGTCAACGTTGATGACAATCCAACAGAAAGCATAGAGAGCAGAGGCTTGACATTGCCATGGGTGCAAGAGCTGTTCTTTGAACCCACTGTGCTGATGGGAACAGCTTTCTCGGAGAGGTGATTCATCACTGGGGAACTCCAGGATGAAGTATGGACACCGCCTTCCCAAAAGGGACAGCTGTGATCTCTTACATGGGCTCCTCCCCGACTGTTCTAGCACTGAGAATGACTTGCTGCTTCTGGGAATGAGCCATGTGGGGCAGACCTCGGGAACTCATCTTCTCACTGTCAGTTCTGAATTAGTAAGACTGGGCCACTACATGTCGTGTACCCTCAGAACAGGGTCTTTGCCAACAAAGGCTTGCAGACAGTTTAATGGGTCTTTCTCGGGAGCCAAAAAGAAGGATTGCATGACGATTTCTGGAAAAAGACTGAGGCTTTTGTCTTTTTCACACTTAGCAGAAATCTGATGTACATTTAATCCACCTCACTCAGAAGTGTCACACACTTTGCAGCCTAACCTTGGTTACACAAGGTAACAGCATCAGAAGATTGCTCCACCACTTTTCATCAATGGTTCAGCTGCAAATAAGCCAAAAATAATGCTAATACTAATAATAATACTGGGGAAATTCAAATAATCCACAGAGATTTTTAGGCAGTACAGATAAACCTAAAGAGGGGTACCAGCCCTGAACAGAGAACCGCAAAAATGAGGGTCAAAAAGAACTGGTGACGGTGAGGGAACCTGAGACTCTATGTGTACCCTGGGACCAAAAAGTTTTGAGAGTCTGTAGCATGGAAGAGTTAACTTTCAAGTGATGGACAGTCCCAGTAGGTGACCTTGAGCTTTAGGCATCTTCTTCATCAACTGTGGTGAAATTTGAAGAAAGGAGGAAAATTCAGGGTGGAAAATCCAGATGAATGGCTTGGTGAGGCACAGATCCAGCATGAAGAGGGTGAAGAGTATCTGGAGGGCATATTAATAAGAGATCAGAAAGAATAAGTCTTGAGAGAGCACAAAGATTAGGGGGAAGCACAAGGACTGTTGAAGGATACAACCCAGGGCTGCTTACAGGGCTCTAAGTACATAAAAACATACTTGGCTCCAGAAGATTCTAATCTGGAGATGGCTGGCGGCTGGGAGAGCACTCAGGGGAAATATTGTATGTGCTTACCCTGTGCTCTTACTTTTCCCCAGGCATCCTGCTTTTGCCCACTGCTGGAGACGGGAGCTAGATGGACCTTTGGCCTGGCCCAGTGTCGCTGCTCTTCTGTTCTTGTGCTTGTGTTGTGAAAGACTTGGGGTACTTGTGGTAAGTCTTGTGCTCTTTAGCACAAGCTGCAGGACCAACCACGCTTATCAGAGCACCATTGCTGAGTCAGGCACAGAAGGGATCTTGCTGACACTCCACACTGCTTTGCGCACAACATGCTGAACATATTGTGAGGAGAAGACTCTGTGTTTCCCCAGAACAGCTGGGCTCTTCCCCAGGATGACTCTTATGTAGGTACAGCAAACTGCTGCAAATTCCCGCAGAAGGGCTGCTCCAGCTCCAGGCTATGGAAGGGTGGCAGCAGCAGCTTTCTGTACAACAGCTTTCTGTCCTTGTTTTGGTTCAGCGGCCTGGCTGTTCAGTTGCTGGGGCTGCCTGGGAAGCCTCTCCTGGGGCATTCCTCTCACCTCTGGCCTACTGTGGCCCAATAGCTTCCATGCTTGGTGCTGTTGCTCACAATGTGCTTGGGAAGCTGATTTTGTCCCCTGAGGAGATGGAGGGGTTGATGGCTCTGCCTCAGCGGTGGGTGACAGGAGAGCTGCCTTAGCCTCCTTTCTGGACCTTTTGGCTGCCTCACTCCTCCCCCACTTCTTTGGCTTGATATTCCCAGCTCTCCAGAGGCTGTAGTTACCTCCCATGAGTAGTGCTGTCCTTTTTTGTCTATCAGAGCTGGCACTAGCAGGGGGGGTATCCATTTTTCCAAGAATACTGTGGCACTTTAAAAAATCAGTATTTCCCAAGGAGATGAAGATATTGTTATAATCTCCTGATAGATGCACTCACCTTCTTTTTCTTTGCTTTTCTTTTTTATGAAGAAACAAGAAGGTAAGAATGACAATATTTCCCTTTACTAACAGGTAGGAAGAAAGGGAATCTGCTTCCAGAAAGAATTGAAGGACAAAGAGGATCAGAGCAATGTTTATACACATGCACAGTTATTTCTTGCTCAGTGTATGTATACATATGCACGTGAACTATATGTGTGAACAGTACATTTTTTCTAAGGTAAATGTTTTTCTCCACAAAGCCCAAATCCCACTTAGGGGAGAAACAGCCTTGCCAATAACTGGATTCAATTTATAAGAAACTAGGTGGAAATAATGATGAGGAAATGAGAAAAATAAGCTTTTGATGAAATAATTAATGACTAGTTGTGACACAATCTCACAGCAGCAATCCAAGGCTCAGGGAGATCAGAGGAGACCATCCTCTGCCAGACAATGCTTGCCATGCAAAGCCAAGTAGCCTCCTGTTTGTAATTTAAAATCATAACCATACACATGAACTGCAGTTAGGGGCGGCTTGTTTGTTGTAAGCTCTCTCCTAACAAAGTTACAGCACCCTCTTCATGTTGCATCTGAAAGGGGAATGGACCAGAGGTTTCCAAGCAGTTATGTAGCGTGTAAGACAGGTCCAGCTTTGCAGCAGCTAAAGCCAGGAAATGAATGTTTCAACATGTGTGAATTATTCTACTGCCACCAAACTGAGCAGAGCTCTGCTTCTCACAGATCTGATCCAAAAGACTGAGTGCAGTGACTCTTAGCTGGGAATAGCTGGTGAATCTGAAGAGTCTGCAAAAGGTGCAAAGGAAAAGCAAACCTTTTGTCAGCAGGCTTGTGTTTGCTATCACCAAGTCCTCACCCCCATTAGCCATGCTTTTATGAACCCAAAAGCGGGCAATGTTGAAAGACTCAAATTGAGCCTTCTGCTAAAATATTCTGCCCTTGGAGCTGACGCTCCTGATGTCCACCAAGCAGAGCTGCAGACGGGCCTGTGACAGTGGGTTGGTTCAGCTCAGGAGTCCCATTTGAAGCAAACTCACCATCGTGCCCACTTCCTCAGTTCTGTTTGCACTGCAGCTTGGTCTCAGCTGTGCAAACTGGATCACTCTGCCTGAAAGCAAATGGGCAGAGGCACTCCAGGACTGCATCAGATGGGCTCTGACTGCCAGTGGGATTGTTCAGTCCGTACAGCCAGGCTACAGCTAGTCTGAAACCCTTGAAATCACTGCTAGACAGGCACAAGGATGGCCCCACCGTGCTTTTGCAAGGCATTAACTGTAAATTCCAACAGAGCCAATGTGTTGCACTCTGCTCCTGAGTCAAAAACAGGCTGATTGCAGAGGTGCAGAGCCACTGTCTCTCTGCTCAGCTCTGAGGTTATCTCTTTCCACTGGCCTGCTCTGCGCATCCACCATCCCAAGCAGATTAGTGAGGGAAGGCATGATGGGACACAGTCCACTCCTAATCGCTTCCAGAAGTCCTGTTTCTAGCTTAGTAAAGGCACTGCTGAGTCATTTTCATGCAGAATGAGTTATGGCTGTGTTTAAAACCTCTTTATTACCCCTCAGTAATCCAGAGCTCAATCTTGCACTTTCAATGTTCCTCTTCTAAAGGGCAGATTTATATGTAAAACACTTTACACTTTGGTTTCCTCCTAAATAATAACTAACGTTGCTCTTCTGAGTGCTTTATAACATTAGCTAACTAGTCCTGACAACACCCTGGGTTTCCATATGCACAGCAGAAAGCTTGGATGAGATCCCTAAGTCTGGTGTTTTTAATTCTCCTGATTTTATTGTGAGTCTAGGGTGGGATTTTTCTTCAAGCCTCTGCTCCTGGAGGCACACGATCACATGTCTCTCTCACTTTTTATTTTAACAGTAAATTTCTAATTCTTCGATTTGCAGGGGAAAGCCCAACAATGCCATCCAAATGCACTGCAAGGCTCAGAAAACAGATGCCAAACAGTAGAAGCCAAACTGTGCAGCCATTTTTAAATCTCAGAAGTTTTAAGGCAATCTAAACATTCTCGGAGTCTTCACACATGTTTTCTGAATGTGGAGGGGCTTGGCAGTAAATAAAGCTTCACATTACAAAGAGGCTAAAGTAAATAAAGTCTTCGGGGATGCTAATATTCTCCATCTCCTCTCTCTTTCTTGCTTGTTTCTGATTCTCGTCCTGCATGTGCTTTGCTTCCTACATTGTGAGTAGTCACGTTCCTCACAGTGGTAAAGAAAGCACACCAACAAATCTTTGTTGGAAGACAGCAAATTTTAAATCAAATCAGAATTTTACAAATAATGTCAAGGTTTTAAACTCTTCCATCTGTTACAGTGTGCCTGTAGATTGCAATGTGTAGCAGGCCAGGGCATAGTATTTGTGACTGTCAAGGCTGTTGTAACAGCAACCATTGCTGCTGCTGATGCTACTACTACTACTAACACAGAATCATTGGTTTGAAGTAGAATTTGTAATTGTGATCATCTGTTTAGAAAAGGTGCAAGAAAGCGTGCAGTAGGCTTTTCTTGCATTACGGCACTGCACACCAGCTATTTCCACATTGTAAAAGGAGCTGGACAACTAAAAGTGATCAACATATTGATTTTCTGTCAAAGATTCTGTGTTTCCTCTACCTCCTTATTGGTTTTGTACTGACTTAATTAATTTCTTGCATTACTTCTTGCTGACACAGTCACAGATCAGAGATTGTAGGTGGCTGACCATGGGACAGAAGTTCAGGTTTGTCTCAATAGGTTTTTAGTGCTGTATAATACTTGCTGCTATAAAAGTGCTATTCCTATTCCATTTATGCATTCTGCCTGGGAATCTAATACTATTTTATTTACTCTATGCATGCATTTAAGCTTTAGCTATGAGAAAATCTCTGTTAGACTTTAAAGTCCAGAGCTTCCCTGAAGGAAATATTTCCCAGCCTGCTAGATCTTAGTGATACAAGATCTTCTTGATATTTATTATAGAGCATACCATTATTTTCTCCCATGGCTTCCAGACAAATATTTCTGTGGCTCCCTGAACAAATCCCTTGTTCCTCTGAGTTGCCTCTCTCTCACTTACACCTAGCTGAACAGCATCTTCCTCTCCTTTAAGCATTTTAATCATGCTTGCTGCTTTTTAAACCATTCTCCCTGTTTGCTCACATGTTTACATGCTGAGTAGAAAAAACAAAAGCATTCCAGGTAGAATCAAAAGAAACAGTGGTTTCCATACTGTGATGCACAGTTAATGTATTACCGCACCTTCATATGTCAGGCTGCCAGCAGAAGCCACAGAGGAGTTCTCCGTGCCAGCCACATGGAGCTCTGCCATAATCCGGCTGTTGTAAGAGCTGATGGGAGGGCCAATTGCTTGTTTCAAGTGTTGACCACAAACTCATTTAGACAGGTTTTGTCTAGGAATCCAGGGATTCCTGTACTGCAATCTTCCTGGGACCAATTTTCTGCCCACTTCCCTTAGAATAAATCTGCATGAGCAGGGGTGTTTTAACTTTGCAGATCTTTATTTTTGTTTCATTTTGGAGTGTTCAAAGCCAGACAACCCTGGTTTGCTCTTTGACAAGAGCATATGTAAACCCTGGTTTACAAGACCAACACAGTGCTTCTGACAGTCCTCTTCAGAAATACCAACAGAGAGCAAAAATGTAAGAGAGCAACCATAGCAAAAGGAGGCTTTTCCAATCACAGGAGCAGAGGCATCCTGGAAAGAGCCTTAATATGTGATTAAAAAAATTATGAATGACTATAAGATATTTGTACTGAAATTTTATACTGAGGAAAATGACCAACATTCCAGCTGATGCATTTGCTGCTATCAAACAGGTGAATTACTATGAAGCATAATGAGAAGTACCAAGGGGTCCTTCCCAGCAGGGAGGTGATTCCCTGCAAGACCCTTTCCTCTCCGCTTCCCACAGTAAGAGTCCCCCTTTCAAGAGGGAAGGAGCTGCCATGGAGCTGAGCTGTGGTGCTGGTGTGGCTTTGTGGCAGTGGTGCAACTGGGTACCTTGGCAGTGATTTGGCAAAGTCAGCCTCTGAGCAGGATGCAAGCTAACATGTTTTTTGGACACCACAAGGCAAGGAAGGAGTAAATTTATATAGAGATTGTTTCACATTAAATTAGGTAACTATAATCAGATGGGCTTTTTTTTTCCATGCATTCTAGCATAGAAGGAAAGATGGGATACTAAATCAAAAGGCTGTGATTACATCATATAGGCTGATAAATTTATGAACTGATAGGTACATGTTGGTATGCCTCAGATGACTAATTGCTCATTTTTATATTTGTATGTTCATTAAGGCGTATGCAGACTGAAAGACTTGTGGATGGAAATATTCTTCTCCAGACACAGACAAGGATTCAGTCTTTCAAGAAGGGAATACAAAGGGGAAGGCTCAATTGGAGATGGTGCTGGTGTTTTGCTAACTCTGTTTTAGCAGCTTCCTAAATTCAGGCCTCAGTTGCCTCTATAAAATGGGGGACAATGGCACATCTGTAGCTCTCACAGGGTTTCTATAAGAGAACTACGTTGAGGGCTATGAGAAGCATGGGCAGTCTAGTAGTGATTGGTATATACAATGTAAACAGCCAACTCAATGGGGTAATGATTCCAGAAAATATCTTGCTGAATAGGAAATGGATACATACAGAACTGATTCAACTGGCCGAGCTCCTCTGTGTCATTCCTTGATGGATTTACCATGCAACTGTAGTTTGTTTTCCCTTCTCCAGTCTTTCAGAAAGTGATTCCTGTTGCGGTGATTGAACACACACCTTACAATATAGCAACTCAAGAGAGTGGATTGAAAGATTTATGTTGCTGATTCTGCAACAAATGCGTCAAGTGCCAAATATGCTTCCAATAACTTCCTGTGTTATGCTGACATAGTTGGTCAAGGGCATCTTAATGAAAGACAACGACAGCTCAAAGTCATACCTGAGCATGAGTTTGATCCACTGTGTTTCATGTACTTGCATTTATTGCAGAGGCAGTTTGTTTCACTTGCAGCTTTACTCCAACAACTGTTGAAGAGGCTTAAATAAGCAGCATGCCAGTATTTGGACATTGACCTGCTTTTTACTTGTTTGTTTAGTGAAACTGCCACATAACTGACCCAGCAGAGTCAGGAGTTATAAACAAACTTTGACTGCAGAGTGTGTGTTTACTTCAGCTTTCACCTTGACACAAAGCCTTTGCTTTCTGGAGGAGAGGAGACAATCTCTATAGTACATCAGCACTGTGCATACCAACTCCCCTCCAGTAAAACACCATTAGAAAAAGCCAGCAAAAAAGCCCACCCAAAACCATGATATGCAGGGTTGTTTTTTTTAATAGTGTGATTAACTTACAATCTATTTTTATGTTAATTCATTTCGGCATTAGGCTTCTTCATACCCTTGTGATATATAAAGCTGCTGTGAACAGATTGTCCTATGATCTCATCTATGTCACTGTAAATCCAAAGTAACTCACTTGGAAACAGCACTTACAGCAGATCTCCATCAGCGTCCCTAATAATTAATTTGTCCTTTACACCTGAAAGTGGAAGTCATCTTGTTTGTAAGGTGGTTTTGAGGCGGAATTATTTGCTAAGGCTGTAAATATTTAAGTCCATCTAAATATTCTAGAATATAAACTCAGTTCTATTAATATTTTAATCTGAACACACAATACCTGCCTTGAAAATGTAATATAAATCTTACAGTCACCAGTTTAAACTGCTAAAAGCAATCCAAGTAAAGTTGGACAAGAAAATAGTTATGCTACCAATTCTGTGGCAAAAAAGTGGCAACTATAACTGAAAGACTAATATCAATACCAGAAAACGGCCCCCATCAACTGTACAAAGTTAGCAATGTCTTTCAGAAATAAATCTTTGGGAACTTGTGGAGGCTTCTTGTGACTTAGAGGAGCTTTCAGAAGTGAGATATCTGCTTGGACAAATAGACCTTTGAAATCTTTAAAACTATATGTTTGTACCAATAAATTCATTCAGAGGCATTTTTCCTAAAGGGCTTCCCTGCAGGGGAGCTATTACACATATTCTAGCCTGAAACTGAAGCTGGCCAGAGAATGGAAATTGTGCTTCACAGACGATTTTGAGATTTTGAAATTTGTTTTCCTTCCAATTCAGAACAAAACCTCAAAATGTTGAAATTCTCCACAAAGGAAAATTCCACAAAAATAAATAGTTTTGGCTTATTTAGATCATTACAACTATTAAAAATGTGTATACTATATAAAATCAAAAACCTGAATGTTTTGTTCCAAAAAATTGCTGGCATTTTCTCCTCAAAAAAACCCAAACCTTAGTACCTTGGTAAAAATAATAGTTTCACAAAGCTTTTTGATTGTGACAGAATGACATTTTTTAAAGAAAGCTACTCCATTAAATAATTTTCCATCTGAAGTTTATTAGAGTTTCTACTGCTGTGTTATCCAGACATTTTGCTGTCATGCAAAAACTCTACAAATAGTCTAGCACCAGAACCATGGTCTATAATGCCGAAGCTCATGGGCTTCCTGTTGCACGTTTGTGCTACGGCAAAACCTAGAGGTCCGCACAGATGTCTCTTTTTCTTTGGTAAGGTGTGAGCAGGAAGCAAAGAGCATCCTTTCTGATTGAAGCTCTCAAGGTGTGAGAGAACTGGCGTGAAGTTGCTCTTGCTGCCACCAAGTCCCCCTACACAAGAAATCATCTCCCTGGCAGGGGAGCAAGCAATTAAACCAGCCATCAGCATCAACACTGACTATTTCTATTGAAAGGAAATGACCCACACAAGGAAATGTGCTCCACTAATACGGCAAAGCCCATGGTGAGCAGACTCCAGGACACTTTAACAAATAACAGTGTCAACAGCCTGTATCCCAGAGCTCAAAAGAGACAGTGGTGATGTGCTTTCAATGCCTCTTCTGAATTCTGGAAGACTTTGCTGTTCCAGGGTTATCTGAGCAGAAGTGAGACTTATTTTTTCATCCATGTCAAAGTATGAACTATTTGACACCATGAACAGATGGAGGATGTATCTATAACTGAAGACAACACAAAGAGGAGCTTTACATAACAAGATAAATATTAAACAGGGGAAGTTTAGATTGGATATGAGAAAGAAATTCTTTCCTGTAAGGGTGGTGAGGCACTGAAATGGGTTGCCCAGGGAAGTTGTGAATGCTCCATCACTGGTGGTGTTCAAGGCTGGGTTGGACAGAGCCTTGGGTGACATGGTTTAGTGTGAGGTGCCCCTGCCCATGGCAAGGGTGTTGGAACTAGATGATCTTAAGGTCCTTTCCAACCCTAACTATTCCATGTTTCTATGATTGTCCGTACTGCATCAGTATGATGAATGCATCAGTACAGCAGCAAGAAAGAGAGAAGCAATGAGAATTGCACTGTACTCAGTGCAAAGGAAAATACCCATCTCTACTGGCTACCCTCCCACCCTTAGGGGTGTGGAAAAAATGGATGGAGCTAAAGGACTTTATGGGTGCTGCTGCCTCTTTGTGTCTGATAAGCGAAACGTATTTGGTGTGTGTCACTGGCAATGACAGTGGCAGCTGATGAGGTTATTGGATGACAAACCTTGTCACACAGGTCTAGTGAGATTCTTGCGCTTTGTACTGTGCCCAACGAGGAGGAGCAGTGAGGAGGAGCAGCAGCATTTGGGTCCCTATTGCATGTACATGAAGCCAGCATGTTGCTTGTAAGTGCGATGTTTGGGCTTCGAGTGTAACTCTGGAATATGTTTTTCTCCTTGGGATATTTCTGAACTACAGTTAGCGTGCTCCCCACTAGAAAGTGCCATGAAGGAGCCACCCTTTCTTGTTGAAAACTTGGTAGAATGTCTGAACAATATTATGGTCACCAAACTATGTCCAAACTTAAGTGGTTTCATGTGGGATTGATTGCTTGAATATAAAGAACTGAATACACTGAAGACCTCCCAGAGGTTGTGGAAAAGATCAAAGAAGGTCAGATAGAAGGCCAAGAGTAGCTTTAGTGAGAGCAATTGTAAGTGCAGTATTTCAGTGGAAGGGCTCCTGCCAACTCCGAGATGTGGCTGTGATCTTTCAATGGGTCCATGGAGATAGGCCTTGACAGGACACGCGCTTGAGACAGCCATGTCTATCCACTCATGGAAACACTACAGTCCAGGCAGCTGCATGGCTTCATCTTCAGAGAGAGCCAATAATCCAGCTTAAAAAGCTCAAAATGTTTCAGTCGTCTGGGAGGGAAAAATCTCTCTTGAGAAATTTATAGATGAAATGTCTTAAACAATTGTCAGAAACTCCACAAAAGCATCAGGAAAGAGGCACCAACTTTCCCGGTAACACTGCTACCTTCCCATTCCCACAAAGATTGTATGTAACCACTGCAGAGCTGTCACCATCATGTTGGTCCCACACACAATAGCCAGGAATTCACTCTACTGCAAAGGGAATTGTTCATTGCAGTTCAGAGCAAGTCCCCAGAATGCAGAGCCTGCACAGGGCCTCTCTTACCTTCGGAGCCTGCTAGAACCTAACTGCATGGTGCAGCTCTACAGCACTGCTCATCAGGTGTAGGTCCATTTGGGGAACAGGCTCAGTGGAATCCTGACAAAATATTTGCATTAATGTGAGATAAGTTTCTAGGAAAAAAAAATAAAGATGATGTGAACTTATTTTTCAATCATCTAATTGCGTCCACTGTTCTTTGCTGGTTTGCTGCCATCATTTGCATGTAAAACAGCTCTGCTCAGTGCTCAGGCAGCGAGTGCTGCTGAGTCTGGAACAAGGATGGTTTCAGCGTTTCAGTGCAGAACTTCAGCACACATCATGAAAGAAGAGCAAAACCTCAGCCCGGGGCACAGCCAGGACAAGCTTCCCTCTATGCAGGGCTGCACAGTAGCTGGCCAAGGGCTTAGCCAAGATCCAGTGAGCTTTTAGCAGGCTCTACCTCTGCAATGAGAGATGCGAGATAGAGCTTATTAGACAACAGAAGATGTTGCCATTAGGCACACAGAAGGCAAAGGATCAACTCTCACACTTGGGCTTGGCCTCCATTTGAATGCTTGTGGCCGTCGCTACAATGGTCAGGAAAGAGAAAGCACACCTCTAAGCAGCACAGCTATGCTGGTAAGGGGCCCTGTGTAAATAGCCAAGCCTCCTTTGTGTTGTGCACCCCATTAGCAAACTGGGGACGGTAGCACAGGAACTCTCTCCAGCACGGCTGGCTGAGCCTGTCCTTTCCAGGTTGGCACCTTCAAGCTTGCCAGGGTGTCCCCAGCAAGGAAAGGAAGAGGGGTCACACTGACAACTGGAGTGGCACTGGGCATCCTTGTGAGAGAGCTTCCCTGCATCTCTACTGCCTTGTCAGCAGCAGCCTGTGAGGCTGCAAAGAGGAAAGGGCAAGGTGCAAAAGCAGAATCTTGCCAGACATCAGTTTTGATTAGCACCAGATCCCCAGTGGTTTTTGGGGTCTTCCCATCTGTACAAAGGGTTCTGTGCCTGGGTCTGGACAGCTTAGGGCTGGTCTTCCCTGATGGGATCTGGATAAATTATCATCTCCTATTACATGTATGAGGAACTCCCGAGATATGCCTAAACACAAGCCCTGTAATTATGGTGCATGTGTTAGCAAATTAGACCAAACTGAGCCAAAGGGCCTTACCAAGGTATTAGATGACGCTGTGTTGCATGGTTGCTTTCTGTAGCTGCCTGGTTGGAGAGGACACTGCCACAAAGTGAACAGCTTGGGAGCATGCAGGGAAGGCAGCTGGCTGATTGCTGCGCCTGCATCCCTGCCCAGAGCTTCTCAAGGTCCAGGGAGATAAAGGCTGGATGGACTAAGGTTGTTTAAACATGCACACCCCTGACTGAATTCATGAACACATTTTAAAGCCTTTTATTTCCTCAAATAACAGTGTGTAGACACCTGTAAAAGGGCTGTACCTGCTGGCACTCACCAGCCTGCCACGGCTCATTAAGGGCCTGCCTGGATCCCGGCAGAGGCCAGAGCTGGTGCGGAGCACTCCAGAAATTCCTCTTTAGCTCCAATTCTGTTTGTTCTATCATCTGTGCAGAGCAATCCATCTAAAAGCCGCCTTCTGAAGGGCCCCATATTAAAAAACACCAAACACTCCATGGTGCTAAGTGGTGACTCAAACCAGTGTTATTTTTCCCCCATGAGACTCTCAGGGAAGCCAAAGCAGTGTGGCTGGAGAGTCCCTGTGACCTGTACTTGTGCCTTTGAATAACTTAAATCTTCTCAGTACAGGGCAGGGATGCCAGTGCCTCCAAAGTGCTGAGAGAAAGCCCATTATCAACAGAAGCCTCGAATTTGTCAGAATTTTTTCTATTTATAATTTCATTCATTATTACTAATTTAGCAAATGAGTTCCATGATTAGCTTGATTAGGACTAGAATGGAAGGAAAGGTGTAGGACATTGAGAGGTCTGCTCCAGCTCAAGTGGGGCTGTGGAGCTGCTCTCCTGCAGGGAAAGAAGATGCATTTCAGTGTCCCCCCTTGGGGCTGTCCAGGATGGGTGGGCAGGCTGCTGCTCCTGCTGCCTCTGCAGCAACCTCTGCAGTGTACCCCAAAGGCAGCGTACCGCAGGCTGCCAGCTCTTTGCTGCAAGCAGGGAGGTCATGGTGGATCAGTGTTTGTGTAGAGCATGTTGAAAAGGGCTAGGAGAGCCTGAGCCGCCATCATGGAGCTTTTGGCCGTGGTGAGAACTTGTAAGACACACCCCTACAGAGACTGTCATGACAGTTGTAGTGTCCCAGTGACATTTGCCATTCCCAGCTTCTATCTGCCGCCACCAAGTCCCTGCACCCAGCCTTGTCTGTGCCCTGGACACAAGGACCAGGATCCCCTCTAACTCCCAGGGTAGGAATTTAACTACAATAAGCAACTTTGAATTGCCCTCTTCCCACTGTGGTGCTGCCTGACTTGAAAAGAGGGTGAAAACTCTGCGCAGGAACTTGGACCCATCTCCTTCATAATTTGGCCATGGAAACACTGTCCCTACAGCTGTGGTGCTCTGGGCACCAAGCAAAGAAGCTGAGCACAGAGCTGGCACCGTGGTCCTGCTGCATGTAGGGTGACCATGGCCCCTCCAGGAGATACAGCTCCCCCAGTGACACTGAACCAAGTGAACTCCCCTTGAGCAAAATTTTCCTGTTTCCATCACAAAGTATTATTGCAACTCAGAACTGTTCAGTCAACACTGCATGTATCTCATGGACCATTGCGAACTCCAGATAAACTAAGAAATTGCTAGCTGAAGTAGTGGTCCAGAGGAAGCAGCAATTATATATCTATTGTCTGATTGCCGCTTCTTTGCAGCAGGGATGACCCCCTGACATTAGGCTTATGGAGTCTGCCTGTTAATAGTAGTTTTAAATGGTCAAGAGGTTACACCAGTAAGGAATGCCAGTAAAAAAAAGTCTCTGTGGAGTTTAAACAACCAGTATTTTAGGCAGGGCTTGGTGGGTTACTGTCCCTGCACAAACAACTAGAATGTGAGAGTCTGGGCTGGGAAATACTTAAACTGTTTGGAAAAACTTGTTTTGTGCAGCTTGAGAGTGTCCCTGGAGGCTGTGGCCCAATGCCATGACTCCTGGTAAAGGCTGGGCTGCAGTAACAATGAAGCTTTTATGGGGAAGCTGGAGTACAATCAGAAACTTTTCAGTCCCGAGGGATTATGGGGAGGGGAGTTCCTGGGTTCAAGATGTCTGGCACATTATGCACATTTCCACCAGGATTTGGGGGTGTTCTATGGCATGCAAGGTATGCAAATTGCTAAATGTGTTTTAAATTCTGCTGTGTTGTGCTGTCTTTGTTGGGTGATCATTTTCTCTTCCATGTAGCCAGAAGACAAGATGGGCTCAAAACATGAGAGGAAAAGGGTAGTTGTCTCACAAGCAGCATTGGCCCATGAAGTTCTTGTACTTTTGGTTCTCCAGCATGCTCCTGAGTGGCTGCAGATTTTTCACTGATTAAACTTCCTCTAGCAAGAAGTGTCCTGAACTGAAAGGTATCTTTGATGGACCACTCCCTACCAAAGTGACCAGAAATATGCGGGTAGAAACTATCTCATTCCTTGTTGATATTATTTAACCTTAATCATTTGCATGTTGCCTATTGCAGATGTCAGCGAGAGGTCAAGCAAGTTACCAGTGTATTCGCTCAGTCAGCATTATAGCATCAATTCAGATCTTCTTCAAAGGCTGCTAATTAATATGAGAACTTTGTTGCAGGAGAGAAGGCATTTCCTTACACATAGACTTCCACTACTAATGGTGTTAAGTGCTAGAAAAAACAGGGCAGGATGGGCCCTACAAACCGGTGGAGAAGATAAAGGGCTGTTCCGGAGGGCTGAATACACATTGCCACCATATGTCTGTTCTGCCATTAGGTTTGGGAGCATTAAATCTCAGCCAGTGCCCATTGATATCAGCAGAAAGATTTCTGCAGATTTCAGTATGCTATGGAAGGGATCATCCAGAGGCTGAGGAGCAGCAACCCAGCATGGAACAGTTATCTCGTTGCCAGACTGCAGCACAGGGTGATGACCATACCTTGCACCCCACACACATAGCACACATGGCACGGCAGCACAGGGCTGGCCAAACCCTTGTTCACCAGGGCAAGGAAAGCAGGCTTCAGAGCCCAGGAGTGGAGAGGCTGGAAGTAAATCTTTTCTCTTTAGATTACAGTAGTTATCAAGCTGAGACCGCCCAACAGTTGTAGAATTTGGTGGTTTTTATTCCTGCTGCTGTTCCTTTCTCTGGGCTCAGAAGGAAGCGAACCACTGACAAGGAGGCTGCCATGCTGATGAGATTCCACTGCCAGGACCCCATGTCCCCCATTTTGTGCGTCTTTCCAATTCATTTGCTGAGGTTTAATGTCAGGCCTACCTCCAGTTTGGAAGCACTGAAAGGCTCTTAATGACAGCAGCAAAAACAAAACCCCATAAAGGCAGGATTTGTGATTTACAAGGGGTTAATTACCACAACAAGCATGTTTATTAACTCCTCTAATAAATCCTTAGAGATGGAACAAGTACTAGCTTGACGAGATTCATCCTGTGTATATATATTTCTTGTAGACATTATTGCAAATCTGTGTGCAGGATAGAAAGACACAAAATATCTCCCATCACTTAGGCAATAACTCATGAGTTGTGTGCTTTTCTGCCTGTAACAGCATCAGCATTTACTTCAGATCTAGTACAAAATAGGCTTTACCATTGCTTTTGTCATCTTGGCTTTTTTTTTTTTTTTTAAGGAAATGTGTAGACCATAAATGCATATTAACTACAGCAGCATAATCTTTCACTCTGACACCTACTTGCCACAGGAAGAATATGAACATGAAGCCTATGCTTGTTTTTGCTCAACTAATAAGACCTCATCATTATATCCACGAGGTTCAAAACCTGCAGTAACAGATACTGGTGCATGTCCAGGCCCTGCAGTGTGGAGCTGTGCTTCTGGGAGTGTCCTGCGAAGTCCACCATTTCCTTAAATACTACCGATGATGGTAAGCTGAAGATTGACACTATCAAATAGAAGGAATAGCTTGGATTCATCAACCCCATTTACAGAAGAGGAAACTGATGTAGAGAGTTGTTTTGTGGTTTTGTGTGACACTGTTTTAGGGGATGGATCACTTGAATGACTTTATGGGTACCAATGTTATTGAACAATGCCCCAATTCAATGGCATTCTGATATACACAGGTTGTAAAATGGTTTTCTTTGGCTGTTTATTCTGCCGAGCTTTAGCTTTTTTTAACTGGCTTTTGTTTTCTAGGTTTCCAGTGGCCACATGTGTGGAGGGTTGTCTGCATTGCCCCTGATTTGCTGGAGTATTCGCAATGGCTCAGTGCTGTGCCAGAGAGGGCCCACTGCCATTCCTTAGCAATTTGTGTCCAACGGAACATTTTGTACAATGTAGAAGATTTTGTCACCTTCATTGGACGGAAGTTATTTGTGTTAATGCTTACAGGTAATGTGAGACAAGGCAAGCTCTTTACTTCAGAACACATGTTGTGCCATTGATGTACACAGAACAGTAAATATAACAGACAAAGAGTCCACTGTGGTATTTACACTCACCACAAATGCGTTTTCAAAATAGGATTATTTGCAATCCAATAACATAATTTTTAATTTTATTGCTTTTAGGCAGAAACCCTGTGTGTTCAGTGAAATGTGCTCCTCAGATTTTCTTACCATTTATCAACCCAACACATTCCTCCCCTTTTTTTTTAATGCCTTCCATTAATAGTTAAGAAAAACCTAGGGAAAACAAACACTCTATTCCTGATTGTTTATTCACCAGTCTCTTAGGAACCATAATTACGTCTCCCAGGAATTGTGTGTTTTATCATACTGTATATCTTAAAGAGCCACTTTAGGTAAAATAACAAGGAGTGCCTTATGAAGGAAAATTGGATTCATTTTAAGACTTTTTTAACCCTCCAAAGAATGGCTCTTTGTTTACCTCTTTAGTGCATGTGGCATCTTGCCCAAGTAAATACTATGCTGCATAAATACCAGAGATTGGTATTTATGATATTACATAAACATACTCTAGATAATGACTCATTGTTGCAGTGAAGAACACAAGCAATATACATTGCAGTCAGTGCATTATTTCACATCACAGTGTGAAGTGGCAATGAAGCATTGTATTACAGAATGATACTGAGATTGGAGAAGGAAAGTCCTGCAGCATTGTTTAGCACATCTGAGTTTACTAAACAGAAAATAGCCAAAACAGGAATGTGATGAGGATAAGAAACACAGGTTAGCCACAGTACACAGGGCTGAGGAATCAGTGGTTGGGTGTATTCTGGGGTTGACTGGCAGAAGGTTTATCATTTTTTAAAGTAAAAACTCATTCAATACATTCCTTCTGCTGTTACAGCAAGGAGCTGAGCCCTCAGGGTTCATACTCCTGGCCTGCAGTGATACTCAGGTCCACTTATGGTAACAGGATATTGATACCAGTTTTTCACCCATGGAGCCATGCTTTCAAGTGACTTTATTTCTCAGAGTCTTAATTTATCCAGTTACAGTTTCATTAAACAGTTATATGCATTTGAGCAAAATCCCATGTGTGCAAAGATTTCTGTGAACAAAAATGTCACCTTGCCATGCTTTGCATTACTGCCAAATGATGGCTCCCTTGCTGCATAGGGTTCAGATCTAAGAAATTAGAATCCCGAAGGGAAGATGTGTATGCCAGACCTTCTCTTTTAAAACCAGAGGGGTATTAACAAACTTCCTTTTTCAAATCAATGGTTGTAGTCTGTCTTATCCAAACAGCAAAAATAAAATACACTCAAATTCTCAAAGGGCCACTGAACCATGACTTCAAAAAGGATTATGAAAATTGTCACCCATAATGATGCACTTGCAGGCACAACCCTTCGAGAGCAAGAGAGAAATCCCAAAGGCAGAGCATGTCGACCAAGTGGGTGGCTGATGTTCCTAAAGGGCAGGAGTTTGGGAGTGCTCTTTGCTGGGAGCACCCTACCTCATGAATGCAGGTTTGCATGTTGTGACAGAAGGGTGACTTCTTGTGTTTACTATGGTTTACCATCATCAGAAAGCATTTCCTGTCTAGGTGTGAATAAAGGGATGAATTGAGGAGTAACCCTTCTTTGCTCCAGCTCTCTCACCTGAGAAGATAGCACTGAATGTTTCCAGCAGCCCTGTAGATTTAATGGGTTTATGGAAACCTCTGCATTATGGCACAGTTAGTCGCTGTTTATTGTGGTTATTAAATTGCACTTTATTCCTCCAAATTTTACTAGTTCCTGGTTTTACTTCTTCCCACCATGTGTAAGCAGAGCTGTGTTTTGAGGTTGTCCTGGGCACCATGTACTATTCCATCTTGTATGCAAAGTCTCAATGGACAAATGGAACAATCATTTATGTTTTCTTCCTTGCAACTGACAGTTTTTGTGCAGAGCAGAACAGGAGGGACCACAGCTAATGGGAGGATAGAAGGCTGCAGGTCTACAAGGAGCAATGTCTAGAGGATGTGTCCAGGGCCAAGATTCAAATGCAAGTCAATAGTTTGCTAAGGCTCTGCTAGCAAGCCTGGGAATGATTGTGATGACTGCTGTGACATTCTGGATGACAGATTCATGCCTTGGCCAGTTGCAAACAGCTGCCTCAAGTGCTGCAGGTCCAGGCAGAAAGCTACACCATCAAGGTCTGTCCTTATTTCCCATTTTCCCAGGAAAAACAGTGAGGGAGTAAGGTGTATCAGCAAAGCTGAGAGAACAAGAAATAAGGTCAAATTTAAAATTAAATCAGAGTTCTACTTTTTATTTTTTTATTATTAAATCAGTGACAGTGCTCAGGGCTTCTCGTTCTATGAAGTCTGGTGCTCTTCAAACACGTGCTGGGAATATCACCTTTATATGGATTTTGAAGCCATGCTTCACTACCAGTTGTCCCAAAACACATACTGAAACCTGTCCCAGGCAACTTTCACCCGATTTCTTCCCTCACACTATTTAAAGGCCTGCTATTCTCTTTTCATCGAATAGTAGAATAATTAGGGTTGGAAAGGACCTTAAGATGATCCAGTTCTAACCCCTCTGCCATGGGCAGGGACACCTCACACTAAACCATGTCACCCAAGGCTATCTCCAACCCGGCCTTGAACACCGCCAGCGATGGAGCATTCACAACTTTGCCAGGCAACCCATTCCAGTGCCTCACCACACTTACAGGAAAGAACTTCCTCCTTAAATCCAATCTAAACTTTCCCTGTTCAAATTTTAACCCATTACCCCTTGTCCTATCACTACAGTCCTTAATGAAGAGTTCCTCTTCAGCATCCCTATAGGCCCCCTTCAGATACTGGAAGGCTGCTACAAGGTCTCCATGCAGCCTTCTCTTCTCCAGGCCCAACAGCCCCAACTTTCTCAGCCTATCTTCATACGGGAGGTGCTCCAGTCCCCTGATCATCCTCATGGTCCTCCTCTGCACTTGCTCCAAAAGTTCCATGTCCTTTATATGTTGAGGACACCAGAACTGCACACAATACTCCAAGTGAGGTCTCATGAGAGCAGAGTAGAGGGGCAGGATCAGCTCTCTCGACCTGCTGGTCATGCTCCTTTTGATGCAGCCCAGGATATGGTTGGCTTTCTGGGCTATGAGCACACACTGCCGGCTCATGTTAAGTTTTCACTGAGCAACACCCCCAAGTCCTTCTCCACAGGGCTGCTCTGAATCTCTTCTCTGCCCAACCTGTAGCTGTGCCTGGGATTGCTCTGGCCCAGGTGTAGGACCTTGCACTTGGCATGGTTAAACTTCATCAGGTTGGCATCAGCCCACCTCTCAAGCGTGTCAAGGTCCCTCTGCATGGCATTCCTTCCCTGCAACGTATCAACTGAACCACACAGCTTGGTGTCATTGGCAAACTTGCTGAGGGTGCACTCAATCCCACTGTCCATGTTGCCAGGGAGCCTGGGAGAGGAGATGGCAGACTAAGGTCAGCACCAAAGCTTGATAGCAAGCACGTCTCATCCAAGCCCCACAGAAGTCAGTGGGAAGACTTGGGTGGACAGCTGTGGTTTGACTCAAACCCAGAGACACTAGAAAATAACAAAAGGGACAGAAGGAAATAGCTTGGTCAGCTTTCGGGGTTATTCCTTCTGTCTTTTAAAAGGAATAAATATATGGTTTTTGTTTTGAATTTCTCTGAGAAGTTGGTTGTGCTCCCAGTTGGCCATGTCATAGCAAAGTGCCTGCGATGGGGGCAGAGAAATTCTGAGCTTGCAGCTTTAAACATCATTTTTTTATTGCAAGGAACTGTGAGTCACCAATCTCTCTGACATGCTGGTCTACTCTGCATGAAAGCATTCATACACTGCATAAGCATGAGGATCACACTGACAAAGCATGACAGCACTGCTTAAAGAGTTAAGTTGGTTATTTATTCATTTCAATGTATGTGAATCAATGCATTTTCTTGTGATCCAAAGTGGCTGCCAAAACTCTGATTAGTTTGTAGCTCTTATTCTGTCCTGTCTCATTCTTTTGTTTGGCTGATAATTCCTTTGAAAATGGCAGCCCTCTGTAGCACCTCCCAAAGAAGAAAAAGGGCAAAAGATTGCATTTCATTATCTCTGCATGAGCAAACTGCACACCTGTTCATTTTGTACCTGTACTCATTGTACCTGTAGAAATGCACAAGAAAAATACTGTTCTAGGCAACATGTACATATGCAGGCCTTGTCCACAGGCAGCACTCACAGATCAGGTTAGGGATTATGCTTTTCAGAAGTTCACATATTTATCTAAACAAGGCAATTATGTTTTGGCTCCTTCCCCTAACTATTGCTGCACAAGTGAGTAGCCACATGATTGCAGACGGCAGGGAAAGATGAGGTAAACTCAACATATAAAATTTGTCAAAATGGCTTAGAAAAGGATCTTACAACTCAAAGATGGTATCACAGCCATTTGCCAGTGCCGCTTCCTTCTGCCACTCCCCACATATGCAAACAAAGCAAATTCTATTTCACTATTTCACCCACTATTGTTTGTACAATGATTGGCATTTTTCAGATATCTTTTCTGTTATTATTTTCCAAAGACCTTTTTGTTGATCAGAAAGCAGAAAGACAAATAAATCTGCAAACCAGACAATGTCAAGTGCTAATTAAAGTTGCCTGACAGACAGGAAGTTGACATCCCATTACCAAAGCAAGAGACTCATCGCTTGTCTTGGCCAGCTCAGTGTCTGAGTTTTTGGGGTCCTAAAAAACATAACCACTGGGCAAAAGATATGTCTCCCCTGCATCTCAGCTATACTGAGGGGTAAGAATGGTTCACAGCAAGGTTTTTCTGTTCCACAGGTAATGTTTATTTGTAAAATGTTTTAAGATTCTCAAATCAAAGGGATTAATAGACCATATCCACAAATATATTACATTAAGACACACAGCTATAGATGTATGTGGATACGAAAATAATGCTAAATTATTTAATCGAACTTTACAGTTCTGCAGAGTGTTAAACCTTATTAAAATTTAATAATTTTAATCCTATAGTGCAGTAAAGCACCGGTGAGGCATACTGTAGTGTTGCCAGAGGAGCTGAGAATTGGACATAAAGTGGTGGGTGCAAAGAAGTGCTGGTAAGTCAGATGGCACTGAGACTGGACAGTGTGCACATACAGAAACGTGCCCAAACAGGATCCTTACCCAGACATATGGGAACTAAATCCGTCTTGCCTTCTGCCTCAAGAGTCAGAGGGCAGGAGCATCACCATTCCTGCCACCCACTGCCTGAGAGCAAGGAGGGGCAGGGATGGCACAGGTTGACATTCAGGTTTTGTACTGGCATCACCCACTTGTCACCTCCCCTATTCCAGCTGGGACAGGAGGCATTGAACCCCAAGCACTTTCATGTCCAGCGTACCCCTGTTCTAGTTGGTCCCTCCATCCAGCAGTCCAGGGTGCCCCATCCACCTCATCCCATTCAGTTCATGAGAACGCTTGGCCTTGGCTTTGTACCTCTATGGTCTCTTGGCTCATTTTCTTTCAGCCAGATGTCTTCTCGGATGTAGGGATCAAGGTGTGTTAAACTGACTGTAGGTGAAACAAAAGTGCACAGGGGAAGCTACCTGAGAAAAGGCAGACTGATGAGTATGTTGTCTGTTGTATGTGTATATATACATAACTTTTCCTGGTATTCCTTCTAACTGCTTGATTGTTGTAGGATTGTACTGTTGAATTTCTAAACAGAAATATGTTGAACAAGTGCTTTTTCGCCCAATGCTGCGCAGCCTGTCCTTTCTGATGCAGATGCCTATGACTTGACTTACATATGTTTTAGCATAAGACCAGACAAAGGTGTATGAGTGTATACTTTCTCACTCCACAGAAGCTTCTGTCACTTTGCACTGTTCTGGATTTGCCTCATCTCTACAATGCAGCACATCTGCCCAACTTCAATCCATGGTAAGAAATTTACTGGAGAGTATCTGAAGAAAAGCTTAGCACCAGCGCAAAAGGTACTCATGAGCTCTATAAGAGATGTGGTGTCAGAGATGTCTGAGAACTGTCAGAACTGCACAATAAACTACAACAATGGCTGAGATTGCCAAATAGTTGATACAATTCATATTACTGAAAACACCAGTACCTACAGCCTCTGGAACACTGTACTCAGTAGTTAGATGCAATGCCACAAGTATCAGTGGGTTTAAGGATCACGTACTTAGTGTAGTTAGGTGTGTTATCCACAGAATATTTTCTTTTAAATCAACAGTATAGCAGAGCTTATCTTAGAAAAAAAATGAAATAAATCTTCAATGTTCTTGTCGGACACCTCCAAGTGAATCACTCATGATTCCTGCTCACTGAGAAGTCAACTGATTTTTTCCCATCTGCAAATGCTCTAAACTCAACCTGTGATCTGAAGAAAACAGGCAGTGTACTTTCTTTCATTTGCATCAGTGTGCTAATAAAGATTCTGCAATCAGATTTTATCTGACAAGATGATTAATTGCATTGCATTCAGGTCCATCTCCCATCCTTGCATTTGGCTCTCCATGTAATAAAGGGGGTTTGTTTTTATTTGGAAGATTAAAAGCTTTGCTTTTGTCAAGCACACAGCTTTGACTTGAAGATGGGTCTGTTGATCGAGTTCCATTTTTACCACTTCACTCCTGTAACCCAAACTACTACTTATTTAAGAAAACTGAGATCAGGCTCATCAATCCTGTGAGTCAGATACCAGAAGTGTGATAGCTGTTCTCCTGCAACCACAGGCATCCAGCGAGTATTATTTATGTGCCATTGACAACAGGACATGCTCAGACTTGAAGGACTAGTGCTGACCTTCCCTTGCTAATCATTTATATACTCCTTGTTTTGAGTGCTCCACCTTAAGGTTTCTCATGACTCACTTTCTCTCTGGAGTGAACAAATAAATCCTGAAGGACTCTGTACACTTCCAAGTGTGCAACCTGTCCCCTAGAACTCACCTTGTTCTCAGAAACAGAAGTTCTCCAAGTAGTGTTGTTTATTATGTTGTGACCTCAGAACCATAGCACTTAGATTGCTGAGAGGATGGTGGTGTTCAGGTTGTTTTGGGCTTCTCCTGTTGAATGTCAACTCAATGCTCTCACGAGTACTATGAGGAAGGTATAAAGCTTCTCTGCTCTCTGGAGACAGAGGAGTTGAACATTTATAGTTCACCCTACAAACAGGGAACCTCAAATGTTCAGATAGATAACCTTCACCATAGTCAAAAGCTTACTGAAGCAAAATGAAACCTGATCATATCTCATAGGAATGAGTATATAATATACAACATACATGACACATGTAATATCTACAGTATAATATTATGTTACATATCATTATATGTTATAATATATATAGGCATGTATATATACATGCATATGTATACACATATGTATAAACATACATGCACTTTTAAAACCATTTTTACTCATTGTATATACCTCTGAAGGTGACCCATTGCATAAGCACTTGCAGACTTCTTATCTGAAAGAAATAAATTGAGGAGACCTATTTCTGGGTTGCTCAGACCAAAAGACTTCAGGCTGGATGCTCAAATGCTGAGGCTGCTGCTGCTAACTCTGATCCTCTCTGTACTGACTGGTTGATCTGCCAAGTGGGGGCTGCTAGTGCTGACATCCCCACTTTGCTTGCCCTGCTTTTATGAGACTTAAGCCATAAATAGTTGCAAATGCTTTGAACATACAGAGTGTGCAAAGGTTAATATCATGGGTAGTCAATAATGGTAAAGCACCAGTATGGTCATTAATGAGACACACCACAGTTCACAAGCAAGATAAGCCTGAGAAACTTACTGGAAGGAAAGGTGAGAGAAGACATAGGTACAAGACACAGGTACAAGAGGGTGCAAGGAAATACCATCTTGCCTTTGTCCTTTCCCTGTGTAGCTCTTCCCCAAGAGGCATTGCAGGGAAGCAGGGTGGGTGGGAAGGACCTCCCCACTGAAGGTTTGTGGGGAGCTCTGGAGACAGCTAGTCTGCCTGGGGCAGGGTTGGCTTGACTGTGGGGTCAGAGGTGGAGGGAAGGGAAGAACATCTTTTGGCTTAGTTCAGCAGATGCTGGGGGGCTGGAGCTTAATTTTAGGGCCTTAGGATAGGCCAGAAAGGGTGGAGGGACACATCAAAATGTCATTGGAAAGAAGGAGTGATGCTTGATCTAACACGCTAAGAGTACTGCTGCCCTAATGGTCCTGGGTCAAGACACATCTAAATGGGATGGAGCTTCACCACAGCAGTCACAGGGGAGCAATATTAGAATTAGGGCACTATGGGTTGGTCCAGCATGAGGGAGTAACTTAAACTGCAGGGCTATGATGCAGAGAAGGATGTGGTTCTTTTAATTCCTTCCCCTTGTCCCATTGTTTCCTTCCCAAGCGCACACAGAATCTTCCTCTGCCCCTCCCTCCCAGCTCAGCTTTTCTCCTCTCTTTGGCTTTTTGTCCTTTCCCTGTTGTAGCGCCAGGCTCACCAGTGTACACCCAAGCCTAGTGCAGTGAGGACTGCGCTGAGTTAAATTTGCCTTCTTTTGGCTACTTCTTCCTATCTGGGACCCATATGTTGAGGAAAACAATTGTAAATGGCATTAGTTATTACTTTGGCATGGACGGCAGGAGGCAGGGCCAGGAACGGGTTCTTCAGAAAAGGTTGTATCTCACAGCTGTGCCCATTAGCCATGCTGGGGGGACTCATCTTGTGAATTTACAGAGCCCAGTCCCAGCACAAAGCTCTACATGGGAGCCGAGGTTACAATTCTCCTCTCAATCAGATAGGAAGATGCTAGGAAGTTCTGGGAGTTGTGGGCATGTAGCCAGAACTGGCATGCACAGGACATAAGGGACGTGACCCATCCAGACATTAGCTTTTAGAGCTAATGAGAATAAAGAGTCCCTGGCTTCAGAGGATGCTTTATGTGTGTGTATGAAACTCCGGCAAGGTCAGGACTAGATTGCTTCACATCAACAAAACACAAATTCATACATTCATCCTAGAGCAAGGCTTGTGCAACCAGAAGAAATGGAATAACATAAAAGCTGGGAGCCAGAGCACGCTGCAACGTCACTGGAGAACATACCCCAGCAGCCCCACAGGGAGGTGATGCTGAATCTGCTGTCAAATTAATGAGGGATTTCTCTTTTTACCACAGACATGACCTTGAAGCTTTCCTTTGCATGCTAAAGATGCCACCTTTGACACCAAGTGCTGCAGTGCAGTAGAACTACATCTTTTAATGGAAGTTCCCAGGCAACATGCCAGTACTCTGCAAACAGCTGAATTTATGGTCTTTCAGGTACAAACAGGCATGATTTGTGATCTAGAGGAGGATGTGGTTCTTTCCATACATTCTCCCTGTCCCCTTCTAAGCCTTCCAAAACACAACTGAACATGGCCCAGCGATGTAATCTTCCCGGGCTGGTAAACAATATTCCTATTCTAAATTACTGGAATAACTTCACCAAAAATAATCAAAATCTTCACAAGCTCAGGCTATTAATCATTCTGTGAAATACTAGACTAGCTTCTTTGGTATAACTCAAGAAGCCCAGCAACTGTAAGGCTTATTGAAATCTCTGCTGCTGAATCTGTGGTTTTTTGATATTGACTTCAACTTAAAACTTTGTAAATATTGAACAGTTTCTAAACTGGGAAAAATCCCTTTCTCTAGATTTTAAATACATTTTTCCATGTTGATCTTTCACCAAAACCAGGCCATTTTCACACTGGAAAAGGACCTAAGTTCTTGCGCTGTGCAGAAAGAATACATCTCCCCAGACAGGTGCAGACAGCCCTGAACTTGCTTTGCTCACGCTCTGCACTGTTTGGATGGGTGCCCTGTTACACAGCACAGCTCCAGAGCCTCCCCATGCTCGCTCAGTAAGACCAGGCAATTGGAGAACAAGGTTTCCCAGAAACCTCCTTTGGTCTGGGAGTGAAGAGTGTGACTGCTCTGTGGCCCTGTGGTACAGGTGACAATACACCCGTGCTCACACGTGCGAAGCCAGCTGCCACCTGGGTTACGATACTAAAAACCAAAAGAATTAAAGGCACATCACGTCCAGCAACAGCCCCGAGGTGTGCTGGGGCAGGTGTGCCAAATGCAGTGATTTATAATGAAGCAGCAATTTATGGCCCTGTTCTTTTGGCTGTTTTCTGTTAGCTAGCTCACAGGGAAGTATTTGTGGCATTCTGGTTGAGCCCAGAGTTTATGGCACTGTTTCCCAGGGACTGTAAACAGGAGAGGGCTTTTCATATGAGTGTGGAGACCTATTTAGGGTTTTCTCCTATAGTAATATATAAAACCTCGGTGTACCAGGGAGGAAGATGCAGAAACTGCTGTATGCACAACAATACTTATGAAGCCTTGTGCTTAGCTATTTCTCTACCTGCCTGTTAATACACTGTAGAGTTTTGTTCACTTCCTCCACTCAAGGATCTTAAAAACCCTTGTAGACCAAGTAATGTTTTGATTAGATCTATTGATAAACAAACTGATAGACAAATAAGCAAATATGTTTTGGGGCACAAAGGTCTGTTTCCATTCTAAAGTAAGCTCCAACAGAAGCAGCAATTTTCAGTGGTAAATGATTCCGTTCAGTGGTTCTCCCAGGCTGCAACCAGGCAGGCTGAAGCACAAAGAGGTGGGTTGGCTTTCCCAAGCCTACATGCCAGCCTGGGAGATTGAGAAAATCCTGATCCAGGGCTCCCTGTTTTTACTAAGTCTGTAAAACCACATTTTCTCCTGTTGTGGCCAGTAGTGCCTCAGCAATATTTTTGGTTGCTCTCATACAAAGCCCTTTTCCCCTGGGATGTTAATGTTGGCATACAGGTGTTTTCTATCAACCTTGTCCAGAAAATTTGAGTAGTTCTGAGAAGGGAATTAAGGAAGGAAGATTTACTAGTTTTAAAAAAGCTAGCACATCAATGCACATCCCCAGAGGACTGCTTTGCAGTGCAGAGTATCATTGCCTATCATTGCATTGGCAGTTCTTCCTTAGACAAAGCCTTTCCATGTTTCTTCCTAGGATATTAACATGTATTTAATCATCAGTTCAAACATGGAGCAAGATAAGACTTGCTTCTAAAAATGGGCTATGTGGAAGGGATCTCAAATTATTTATATTGCATATTTAGTGGGTGTTTGCGGAGCATTGATAATTACACATATTGTTGGGTTTGCTCCCTTCCCAGTAACAGGAATACAATTTGGAAATGTTTCACACTGGTCTTGGGAGAACAAGGACAGGATGCCTTGTTCCCTGTACAGGATTCATTCTAAATTTGTTGCCATTTCCAGGCAACCTCTTCATCTGGCTGTTTGTGCTGCTGGCTCCTTGGCTGAAGATCATTAAAGACAGTCCTACTGGTGAGTTAATGGAAGCAAATGACACTTTTCCGAACTTTCTTGACTGGAGTACTTCCGGTGTCCTTGAACCACAAATTGAAGCATCTCCAGAGTCTGCAGTCCTTCCCCAAGGTCTGCCGAGCCACACCTATGGTGGCCAGGGCTGTCGCTTGGTTGTAGCGAGCTCACAAAAAGCCACCATGATTATCCTGCTGCGCAGATGCACCAGAAGTTGGCCATGAACATGAGTGACTGTCTCCATGAGCCCAGTAAGAAATGCAAGTGCATGCCTTGGTGACAGGCACACATCAGAGGTCTGCAGCCCCTTCCTAGCAGGGCATGGGCTGCCCTCTGAAACCATAGGACTCTTGCAATCCTAGCCAAGATGAGGCTTTAGAGTGGCAGATATATTTCAGAAGTATGGGTTTCAAGTGATTGGTTATCCCAAACTTACTGCTGGCTATCGACAGTCATGCATGGCACTGACACTGTCAAAAGCTCTCCCAGGCAGTTGAGCAGGGCTCCTCTGCCCAAGCTGGCACTAAAGCTGCGGAGCTGGGTGAGCCCAATTGTCATTTCATGGGACATTTTCATTTCTAAGTGTCTAGCTGTGGCAGCAGTTGTTACTTGCCAAACAAGCTTTTTTTCTACGGATTTCTTTCCTTTCGCTGTAGTTTAGTTGAAGTAGTTGCAGAGGTAAGTGTCCAGCCAACTGCTGTGCAGCAAAACCACACACAGTGCTGCAAGGAGGCTGCCCGGCCCGCGCTGCGACCCAAAGCAGTCGGGGCTGGCTTGCCCGCAGCCCAGAGAGTCCCCATCTGCACCCTCGCAGCGGTGGAGCCGTCTGGGGTGCTTTGCGCCAACCCCGGCTCCCTGCAGCAGCTGCCAAACCCTTCTCAGCCCGGCGCTGTCCCAGTACCGAGGTGAGAGCCCTCAGGGCGGTGGTCTCGCAGCTCCGTGAGCATCCCGATCTAGGCAGGCATCCCCTGGCCGCACGCCTGGGCTGCTGGCGGAGGTGATTCAGGCCGGGGAGCCCTGCGAGGGCCCTGGCACATGCCTGCACTGAACCACTGCCTACAGCCTCCTGCCTCTGCCCAGCTCGCCCTTCCTGCCGCCTTTCCCCCCGGGTCCTAACTCCCGACTTTGTTGCTCTATAAACATAATAACAATAATTATTCTCTCATTGGACACATAGCCATCTTCTTTGTTTGCAGGCTTAGATAACTATCATCCAAATCACGGAGTCTGATTCATGAGTCAGGACGATGGCAGCCCTCCAAAACCTACTTGCCCATGGAGAGTGTGTTTGTGTGAGAGGCAGTTTCACTGTATGAAGAGTAAGAAACTGGAAGCCAAGTGAATTAAATACAAAGCAGATAATTATGTGTAATTCATTTACTGACTAATGATTGCACCTGGTACGGAGGTTTATGAATCCAGTTGACTCTGCATAGGTTCTCAAAAACAATCTCCCTGCTGCAAGATAAAAACCAGGCTGACACTTCTTAACAGACCAGTGTTTACATTAGTGTTATTGTAAGATTCCGCCTTTTTGGCTCATTTCTTATTTTATCTATTGACCTTTCACTTTTCCTGGGTTCATTTGGTGTCTCTGACTATGACAATTGCTCAGTGCTGGCTGCAGCTGGGTGTCATGTGCAGCATGCTTCATGTGCAGCATGAAGCCACTGCTCTGCTCCCCAAACCCACACGATTAGACATGCTACATCTCCCCTCTGCTGCAGCCAAACCTTGCCATGGAGACTGCACCTTCGGCAAAGGAGCAGCAGGTCAGAGCCCCCCTTCTCCTGGGATCACCAGCAAATTGGCACTGTTTCCATGGTGTCACCCCATTGTCACCACAGCCTCATGCCATCAGCTTCTTCCAGGTGAACACCAGCAGACAATACCAACCCTCACCTAACACCTGGGTTGATTTCAGGTTGAAGTCCCAAAGACAAAGCCTTTCAATAGGGCGAAGAAGATTCTGCTAACCCAGTGAAGCCCAGCAGCAATGTCTCAGTGTCTCAGCCCCAGCCTCAAGACAGCAGCCTGTGGGACACTGTTCATGCCTGGTGACCGAGGCGAGTTCCAGAGCAGAGGCCTGAGCCAGGCCAGGCCAAGCAACATGCCCGAGGCCTCACTCAGTGCTGGCAGCTGCAGAGGTGCTACCCAAGGTGATGTTCTTACTAAGTGGTGGAAACACAAGAGCTCTTCCAGTTGTGCTCCCAATGCAATCTCTGGGTGTAAGCTGCAGCCCCTCTGCCAGCCTGTTAACATGCTAAACAGAGCCTAAACTCACCCTCCCCACCCACCCAAAACTACACTCAGTATAGCATAGCTCAGGTCCACTGTGACAGTGGTTCATCACATCAGCAGACTCTCTGTTGTGTTTCCTGCTGAGGCTGTCTGGCCCATGATACAGCTGGGACCCATTTCTTTATTAGTCAGTTTAAGCACAGGGTACATCAGTTTCTGTGAGATGCCCTTTAACACTGACTTTCGGAAGTGCACAGAACAGGAATCACATACCCAGGGTAAAGGGAAGTTATTTGGCAATTTGCATAAAGATTATTTAATAAATCATGAGGTGATCCCAGTGAAGGAAGAAGCTGATCACACTTTGATACATTTTCTAGCATTATTTGCCATGATGAGTGTTTACCAAAGCATAACACAGTGAAGTAGAGCTCATGGCTGCCAATAAACCAGCTATAGGGTCTGATGTAACTCTCATTACTATAGGAGCACACACTTGGAGGGTCTCTTTGGGGCTGTCACCAGCCCCAGTGTGTGGTGCTGGGAGGGAGCGACCTGAAAGCCCTGTAATCCCCCTGCATGATGCCAGCCCTGCAGTGATTCTGCTTCCTCTGGCCAGGCAGCCGGGTCAGGAAAACATCACAACAAAAGAAAGTAACCCTATGTTACTGTTTCTGATTGGAGCCATTTGTAATGAGAAAAGCCCAAACCAGCTCATCTTGTTCATGATGCTCCCATTGACTAAAGCGCAGTCAGCAGGCACTTTAATTCTGAACCTGTGCAATCCTTTTCTGATGAAGATCTGGCAAGCCAGAACAGATTGCAGTCCGGGAGATACTTGCAGTCTGATAGCATTTTACCTGTAGGTGGATCCTCATTTTAGATAGTGGGACACAGAGCCAATGAGCCTGATTCACCGCTGTGCTACTCCAGCTTTTCAGCGGAAAAACACCACTGAATCATCAGCAGTTGAAATAACAAATGGTAAACTGGGAGCATTGTCTCTGTTTGGGGTGTCCGCAAGGAAATAACCAGCGTCTTCTGGCAGAACCATTGACCTGCATGGATTGTTTTCAGTTCAAAACGTATGAAGAAGATGACAGTGTGTCCAGCTAAAATTTTACATGTCAAAACCCCCATTAAGATCTAATACAACAGCTAGAATGGGACTCCCTCAATATGTCAATGTGTTGACTTTTTAATTCAGAAAAGAGAATTTTTGAGAAAAAATTCTTAAACAGATTCTGAAAGGATGCAATTTTTGGTGCAGCTCATTTGTATGCACCGGATGGGCACCATGAGAGCTTAGAAATAGGGTAAGTTAAAAACCTAGTCCTGGTTTCATTCCAAATTATGAAAATACTCACTGAGCAATAGAACTGAGTAATTGTGATCCTTCTGCAAGTAGTACTCTGGAAAAGCCAACTAAAGGCAGTAAGCAAGGTTGCAATTAGTAGTTCTAATTATAAAGTGTATACATAAAACAATGTAGCATCATAAATGAAGGCCAAATTCAAATGATGCAATAGGAACAGTAGAACATCATGTGAAGATGGAGAAATGATCCTGCAGGAAAAATACTTCTAAATTATCCACATTGTTCCAATAATAGAAACAAAAAACAGGTAAAATAATAGCACTGCTTTGTTTTATTGTATGTAACTTTTACAGGAACCCTGCCTAAGTGCCACCTGATGCTCATGCTGTTGTAGACCAGCATCTCCCCAGTGTCGGTGTCACACTTAGGTAACGAGATGGTCTAAACCCAAGCTGGTGTGGGAGCCTGTGGATCCAAGAGTGGGCTTGGATCATCTCTGTCATCCATTCTTGTCAGGGGACCGCTTCATGATTCACTTCCATGTCCATCACTGAAAGTAGCTACAAAATATCATGGCTGGGTTTGGCTTTTTGAGCTCAGCCCATATGCTTTCTAGGTAAGCCAGATTTGTGTCAAATGCAGGCTACAGAGCTTGAACAAAGGACTAATTTGAGTACAAGGCAGGGGACAGTGCTCAATAGTCTGTGGTACGTTTAGGTATGTACACACCCCAAGCTCCACCAAACTAAGACAATGCTTTGTGTACTACTTAAATGGGATTTGAAACTCCGACCTTACAGAGCAGAATCACTGCAGTTCTGCTTTGACCGATGCATGTGCAGGATTGCACGCGGTGCTCCTCACAGAGCTGCTCAAAATAAAGTTGTGGATGCAACTAGAGAAGGTGAAGAGACATAATACCTCAGGGAAATGTTTTTATTTATTCTCCTTGGGTGCATATATGGCAATCACCCATGCAGCCTGTTCCAGGATGTTGAAAACCATTTCATTATGTTCTATAAATAAAGGACTGATGTGGTTCAATTGTATCAATTATGCAACTCTTCTAAGTGGTGTAGTCAAGGGTAAGTGCAGGCAAAGGGCACTCCCTTTGTACCCACTGCTACTCTGGGCACTTCTAGTATTTACCTGCTCCTTCTATACCACAGACAGATGAATCTGCCCACTTTTATTTACTGCTGCACCACTGACTCCTCTTTGGTCAAGAGCTTTTCCTATGCCCAGATGACACAACGAAATAGAAAATGGAAGTCAAGACACTGCTATATGTTAGTTTGTTGTGCAAGATATAAGTGTGGCTGTACAGTAATTTCGAGCAAAGCATCGGTTTTAAACAATGCTTAAACTGACACCATTATTATGCAATATAGTTAATTATGGCTAGAAGGGCATTTGAGGTTAGTTGGCGCTACCTTTGTCCATTTTATAATTATACCAAGAAAAGGATGACTAAGTTGTGCCTAAGCTAATTGAATCCATTTGGTTTTATCCCTCCTCTTCACCATTATAAGTCATTTGCATTCTGAACTCTTAAGTTTTTTTGAGGGGTTTGCCTGCATTTGTGCTGAATACAATGGAGCTCAGTGCTGACTGGGCAGCCTCAGGTAATATTGCAATAGTAGCACTAACAATAGTAATAACAATTACAGCTGGTCAAAGTGATAAGTACAAAAAAAGAAGTTAATTTTTACTGCTACAGTTACCTGAAAGAGATTTATCCTGATCTGCTCATGCTCATTTTCTAGACATGTTCCTGCATCTGGAAGATAACAGCCTCACAGTGTGAAATGCCATCCTCTAGATGTGTTGTGAACACCTTCAGAGAGGTGCTGAGGACCAGCCACAGACTGAAGCTGCACCAGCTTGTGCCAAAGTGCTGGTGAGTCTCAGTATTTGAGGGATGCACAACCCAGCTCAACTACCCAGCCCAATGGAGCTGGGCATCCCAAACAGCACCAGCAGTGGCACCTGACAGGGCCAGGATAAAAAATGAACCAACCAAACCAACAAAAAGCACCACCAAAACCCTCACCAAAATCCCAAAGACAATGGATTTACCCTGGAAAGGAATATGGTAACAGGGTCTTGTTTGGCTATGACAAAAGGCTACAGCCTTCAGCTGATGGCTAGAAAGTGGATTGAACTTATGTAAAACAGAACTGCCTGCAAGGCCTGAGTGCTGTAATTAACAGGCAGTTTTAGAAATTATTGGCTAATGCCATTTAATAGAAATACTGCCAACTACTATTGTAAAAACTTGGTTTGTTCCTTCGGTGGTAATATAAAACGACTCAACACGGCTTCACTGTGAAGAGATACCTGTGTCTCTACCTGCTCTACTCCATATCACTACCTACATCTTTAGAGTGCCTTAATATAACAATAGAGGACTTGAAATTAAAATGTTTTTCCCAAAACTAACCAGAGAGCCAAATGCCTCCTGAGCAGCCACGATATTGGTGATACAACCCAACCTATTTATCGTCAAATGGCATTGCTGACCCGGTCCCACTCCCACAGCAGTTTTGAAACTGCTGATAGTTAAGGAGTAGGAAGTTTAAATGTTTCTGTAACAGGCAAATACATTTATGTGAGTCTGAATATCACCCTTGCACATGTACAGCGTCACTCAGTGAATTAATCCACATTTTTGGTAATAAACTCTCTGAACCATACAGGAACCATACAGTTAGCTTAGAGCTAATGTGCTCCATGCTTTGGTCACAATGCTGCAATGGTGACCAAAAAGCTATTTCTCAATCCTTCTCCCCCAAAAGGTACTGGTTGAAAAGTTTCTGTTTGATTGCTAAAGAGTAGAAAGCAATAAATGACTATTGGCAAATCTTGGCTGAGGCATGATGTGGATGTTGTACACCTCACCCTAACACCCACCTTCACTGCAGGGAAAGGAGAAACCAGACCTGCAGACATGCTGATAGCCACCTGGTTTGAGCATTCCCACTCACTTGTTTGGAAATGAACTTCAGAACCTCACTGCTTTCTATTTACTGCACCCAGAGCACGTAGTGCTTCCAAAGAGTCATTAATTGCACCCCTATTACAGCATTTTATGATGCTTTTAATGTACAGATTAAAATGAAAAGGCAGTCCGTGTAGGGATTGATCTTCCTGGTACAAGAAGGGGAGGTGGATCCTCTTTCTGTTCAGCTGGAAGTAGCACAAAGGTGAGGCACTGCTTGTGTCTGGGACGGCTCAAGTAACCCCAGAGTCACCTCAGCTCACCTCCAGGGCTTGAGGTGACCTCAAGCACTCAGACAGTGCCAGGCACTTCAGAGAACTGGTGGGAAACACCTTCCAGACATGCCTGAAGTGAGAGAGACAGTGATGCTGACAGCACCAAAGGGACTTGGGAACCCCAGCCCAGTGGCATTCTGCAGCGCTGACCATGACAAGCTCTTGGAGAACCCTGTGAAACCCAGTGCACTGATGCAGTTTACAGCTTCTCCTGAGCTGAAATGCTGGTAAGCATGTACGTAACCTGCCCCACAAAGACAACTATTTCCCTACCCAGACCCATGTATCCTTGTATCTGGAGAATTCTTGTCCACTGGCTAGAAACTGTGAAGGTGTGAATGCACCTTCTCTTTTGAAATGTTGCTGCATCCTCCCACACCTCTGTCGCCTTTGCTAACTCCAGTCAACCATCCCCTGGACCTACAACACCCACTCTGATCCCAACTCACTGATGAACATACATGAAATCAGACCTTGCTAAATAGACCAGAGTGCTGTGACATTGCTCTTTTCATAAGGTCGTTTGGATACTACATCCAACCCACAAATGAGAGCTCACTGGTTGGGTAAGGACTCTAGAGTTTAGCACTCACTCCATGGAACAGATTGTCCATCTCAGCACTCAGTCTCTGAGATGCTCCAGAACCTCAGGACCAAGCCAAGTGGAGGCTACGGCTTGTCCTGATGAGGTGTTTGTGAACATCGGGATGGGCTCTGCACAACATAAACAGGGAGCTGGCCCAGAAGGGCTCTCGTGAGCCTGTTTTCAGACTATTATGGTTGGAGCTAGAGCCCCTCACTGTGCTCCTCCTGCATGCCCTCCCCAGGAAAGCCCTGCACGCTGTGGGCTGGGATCCTACACCCTTGGCCTTGCTTCCGTTAAATATTTTCCACTTCATACCAACAAGCTCCTGCAAACAGAAAGCTCAGTGTGGGACACTGGTGCAAGAGAGATTTCAAAAGGTGAAGTGAGGAAAAGTTCCCTAGAACTGGTGCCATAATGGCTCAGCACTGATGCCATAAATAAAAGGAATTGTATTGGATGTCTTATTTTGCCTGTGTGGTAAACAGCACAGTTAGTTTGACAAACTCGTTGTCAATTTTATTACCTTTCTGATATAAAAATAAATAACCTTAAACAAAGAAGGGGTGGAGATGTGCCAAGCCAGCCTGGTTCAATAAGCACTGCACTGACGAGGCAATAATTTAAACCTACAGTGGAGGGAATAAAATGATAAGCTTTTCAGGAGGGCAAAGCCCCTCCAGAAGGAGCTGTGCTTTACACAGGAGAATTTAGAATCTAAGAATTAAGAGGAGATTCTCTTCCAAAAGGAAATGAAAAACCAAAAATGCCATTAAGTTTTTGCTACCAGAACTGCTTTTTAGTTTGACATGATGGTTGCATGCAAATAGCTGCTGAGAAATACGAGTGTGGCAGGGTAATAGCAAGTAGGAGCATTCCAATAGTCAGTAAAAAAACCCCTTTTACTAGGCTGAATATAAATCAAACATCAAGAAATCATGATTTTACTTTGCAATTAGCCTTCTCAGTGAGTTCTAAGCTTACTACTGAGATGCCACCATGGGAACTTCCAGTAGGGAGCAACTGATAATTACCACTGGGCTGAGGTGAATCAACCACTTTCCGTCATGAAGCCAAGGAAAGACCCTCAGACCATCTGCCAGAGATGGATGGGTAAGTAAGAGTATTACTTTCTTGCTAGACTCCAGTCAGGGCACCACACCTTGTGATAGTATCTCTGTAATAAGCAAACAACTTTAAATGATCTTGTGTCACTGCAGAAGAGCGACCCAGCAAGTCAGGTTTCATCAGTGCACAAGGGACTGCAGCGTGCAGGTACTCACCCTTCTCGTGGAACCCTGGAAACCTCAGCCTGCCATGAAGACGAATCTAAACTCTGAGACAGTGTCTTCTTCATTACAGGTGCATGTGGCTCCACAGCAGCGGGGTCACCACATGAATGTCCTATTTGTTTTTCTGTGCATCACTGTTAGACACCTCTTAATGTGCTGGTGAGAACATTACAAATATAAGTCCATTATAGAAATAAAATTATGTTAGTATGGGTACAATAGAAGACAATAGGATTATGTACGTTTCTAATTAGCAAGACATGCCCGATGCTGCATACCCAAGTGTTCCTACAGAGTCATTATCTCCCACTGCTGCGCCTGCCTCTCTCCACAATCTCAATTACACAGTCGGATCCAGTCACAAGGATGTGTCCACATGGCCAAGCTTCTCCGCCATGAAGGCCGTGGTGACTCCCATAAGGCCCTGGGCAAGGCTGGCCCATGGGTGCATTGACCACCATTTACAGGAATGCTGTTTTCCACAGAAATTGAGTGGTTCAGGGATGGCACAGTTGCCTCCCCAGCAGGGAGTAAGTGCCACAGCAGGAGGGAGCCCCAAGCCACACAAGGGCATGCCAGGCTGGCTACGTAGCATTTGTCCTGCTCTGGCTCCACAGAGAGACTTGGTGGCTTTCCAGCCATTTTGTTTCTTACTTTCTATGGCAGTACTTAGCATTGTACTGCAGACCCTAGCAAACCAAAGTTACACCTCGTGAAACTCAACCGTCTCCTGTGAATTCAACCTCCTGTAGGCCATTGTGCAAATGTGTATTTTGGCAAGTGCCTGGCCCTTCCTGTTGGCTGAACTACTTGTGCTCTCTAGAAACAACCATACCTGTCCCTAGCAGGTGGCCATTACCTCTTCTTCTGGGTGGCAAAGCTGGGAAGAAAGCGATTCCCAATAGAGGAGAAATAGGCGTGTCCTGGCTAAATTGCTTCTAAGTTCGACCAGCACAGCTAACTCCGTACCAAAAATTCCCTCAACCAACACTGCAGGGTCACGCTGAAGGTCTCACAAACTCAACACATGTAGTCAACAGGCTTCTTCTGAAAGGCATTCACCAAATCATTAGCAAAGATGAAGATGTCTTATGTAAGATACATTTTTCTGGGCACATTATAGAGCAAGTCCACCCAGAAGCCATGTCCAGATACAAGAAGGTAGCTCACAGCAGCCAGCATGGATCTACTACAGACAAATTGCACCTGGTCATCATGCCTGCCATGATCACTGGAATAACAGGCTGGCTGGATGAGCAAGGGGTAGTAGATGTCACTTACTTTGGTTTTAGCATGGCCTTTGACATTCTGTGCCACATGGACCAAACTGCCATGGTATTGCCTGACTGGATGGGCTACAACCTGGCAGAAGAAAGCTCATAGCTGGGCCATGAAGCTCAAAGGATAATAATGGTCAACAAATAGACATTTACAAAGCATGTCAATTAACAAATGGCATTCCTCAAGTGACAACGCTAGGGACAGTCTTCACCAGCAATCTAGATGACAAAGCAGAATGGTTCCTCAGCAAGTCTGTGCATGAGATTGAACTGAAGCTGTAACTCATTACGCTTGATGACAAGGCAGCCATTCAGGTGGTCCTCAGCAACCTGGAAGACAAGCCTGAAAGCAATCTTCTGAAATTCAGCAAGCACAAATATGAAGTCTGTACCTGACATGGAATATACCTGTATGACAGCACAGGCTGGGAGCCGAGTGGTTAGAAAGCAGCTTTGCTAAAAGAAGGACCTGGGGTCCTGCTGGGCAAAAACCTGACAATGAGTCAACAGCATGCCTTTGCGGCAATGACAGCTAATCACACTGGAGCTGTGTGGGCAAAAACAGACCAGGCTCTCCACAGAGGTGCACAGCACAAGAGCAATGACCACAAGTTGTGTCCAGAGAAATTCCACTAGACATCACAGAAGAAATTTTTCAAGATAAGAGCAGGTAAACTGAAGCAGGAGCCCAGAGAGGTTTGTGAAATCCCCAACCTTGGAGACTGCAAAAAAGTTAATGGACAAAGCCCTGAGCAACCTAAGCTAATGTTGATGTTAGCCATGCGTTGAGGAGGCTAGACTGTAGCCCTCCAGATGTCCCTTCCAAATGATATTGTTTCATGGGTTGTTGTGTTGTTGGAGTTTTTTTCATAGCTGTTGATGAGGGAGACCTGGCTGAAGTTAATGATTCCTTGAAAAGAGTGGAAGCTGTTATTTCTGTAGCATTACCTGCCAATTATTTATTTATAGTACGAATGAATTCTGAGTGCGCATCACAAGTCCAGACCATCAAGAGACTTTACAGGTTTTATGTTTAAGGACAGAAGAAATGAACTTTCTCAGATCTTCAAATTAAGCAGAAAAAAGGTCCTGCTCTTAACATACAGGAGCCAAACTGGTAAGAAACCTCCTCATTCAGGGTTAGCATGAGAAAGACTATTTCCCAGCCTTGTGCAGTTCTCACATTCCAGCGGTGGCAACTTCACATTTTGAGAGGCTTTCTGATGAGACCACCATTTTGATCTGAAATGTAAAAGCAACACCTGAGATCGACCTCAAAGCCTAACCCCTGCTTCAGTATTTGCCTTTCACCATAACCTCTGGTTCATACAGAAAACCATGGCCCATCTCTATTCCCAGATCTACCCTGGCATAGCAGTATGAAGCAGCCTGTGTGTAGCCAGGTATGCACGAGACAACCTTCCAGATCTGACGCAGTGCTGGGGGGCACTCTACAGACTAGGGCTGATGAAGAGTGTTTATGTGCACAGGGCAACCCTACAGCACACATGGGTTCCTACAGTACACCTGCCCGAGTCCTGTCCAACATATTGTACTGTGCAATATTTATGTGCAGCCATTTGTCCAGCAGCCCAGGCTGCCAAAATTTCAGAGAACTACCTAACTGTCATGAAAGAAAAAGAAGCTGAATTTGAATGCTGAGTCCCAGAAGGACCACACTGCAGGTGTGGGGCACAGGTCCATGAGACCATGCCTCCGAAGAGCACTGGCTGCAATGGCAGCTGTGTCAGCACAACAGGAGAAGCAAAGGACACATCACTTCCTGAGACAGGCTGGGCTATTATTGCCTGCTCACCAGAGACCTGAGTCTCTGGAGAGTCACAGGTCATGGCCCCAAATACACCCCTACCAGCCTCAAAGCCCCAGACAACCCAGCCCTTCTGCAAGCTTCTTGTTGTCAGAACAAAAGAGAACACTTAGAAAAGGCACCAGACTTGTCCCCTATCTCTACATCAGTTAGGTGCTGTGGTACCAACACAAAAACTGGGCCAAAAGATGAAAATAAATAAATAAAAGTAAAACCCCAAATTATTTGAAAGTGTGTTCAGAAACAAACAAGGAACCTCTAATCCAAACAAATCATAGTTGGATCTTGGGTGAGACCATGTTTATGAAGGTTTAGCCAAAAAGCTTCCTTGGAGATAATTCTCCAGTCTTAACATAACACTACCAGCCTGGACAAGTGCAACTAGAAAACACCTCATTAAAATGCTGTTGTGGTATTTATTTATGGATAGTAATTTATATCACACCCACCACACACACCAATCTGGTAACTATAAAGGGTAAATTGGACTCTTTTCCCACAGCACTCCCTGCCCCAGCCCCATTCCCCAATGCCCCCTGCTTCCTTATCAACACAACTGCTTCCCACTTAGGATGGCATGCGCTCAGCATGGCAGACGTGTCACTTCAATAAGCCTCTCTTTGCCCACACCTATCCAGCCCTGCAGCACTCTCCAAACACGCAGGTGGGGTATCAAAGATGCAACGGCCCTATCAAGAGCCAGACCCACATCTGTGGTGCTCTGCAGTTAAATGTTCTTAGGTACAACCATTCGCCACTGCAGACCTCATCCCTGGAGTGGACAAGCAGTTGGAGACTGGATTTGCTGTAAAATCCAAAAGTCCAAGTGGCTTTGGAATGCACCAAGGAGAACAGCAAAGAAGCTCATGCGCAGGTCACAGACACCAGTGTAACAGCCAGAGTGATAAAACACCTTATAAGAAAGCATTGGGTGCGCCTTCAGTGGGGGAGAAAAGATTTAAAAAAAAAAAAGAGAAAATAAAAACAGACTGGAAAAAAAAAAATAAGGGAAGAGGTTAGATGAGGTAGCTGGCACTGCCAGGGGCAATCTGAAATCAGTTTACATTAGAGCAGGTTGCTCTCGATTTTGCTACAGCAGTTGTCACGCTTGGTAAGAATAACAAGCTATTCATGCAGCAGCCACCACTGTGCAGATCAGCACACGCAGCCTGTGGAAACAAACCTAAGGAAATGCAGTTCCTGGGATGGGACTTCTTTTTTAAAAAAGCACATAAAATGGTTATGTAAATAAGTTTCCACTTCAGGAATCTGTGAGAACAATCGTTTCCCTGTAAGAGGCCTCTGTTCGTGGAGCACCTGATGTTTTACCCTAACTCTGCACTTCAGATTGAAATGCTGGTATCCCACTGCAGCTCCTAGGTCCTTCCCACTATCTGGCCCCTTCAATCTCCAACTTTTTTAAATACTTTTAAGCTTTTTAATACATCACCTATGTAGCGTTCCAGCTTCATGCATGCCCAGAACTGCCCCAGCCCTCAGAGGGCCAAGAAGCTCAGCCCAATTCACACCTAAATCTGATCAGGATCAAGAAACTGGGCGTTGCTTTGCCTAAATCCCCTGAGGGCTTTGATCAGGGATTATATGTTACCTGGTGACTGTTTCATGTAAAATGCATAAATAGCCCTGGGAGGAGAGTCCAGAATCTCAAAATCCCATGTGAATTCTCAAACCAAAACGTAGGACAGCCACGTTGCCCCACATGCACTTGCCTTCCACCCCAATGACTCAACAGCATAGAGCAGCAGATCCTCAGCAGACAGCAGGCTAGGAGTGTCCAGCTCCCTGCCTTGGCTTTTGGGTGCTCTGCTAGAGATGGCAGATGGGAACAAACAGCTTGAGAACAGTGACCTTGCTTGTCACTTCTTGGCTGCTGGCAATCTATGTTTCAGATTAGACATCTCTGCTGTGACAGAAAGGCTGTCTGTACTCACCTTCTAGAGGAGCTGCTGGTCTGGGTCACTACAGCAGTAGTATTTAAGACCAAAAATTTCCCTATTAGTCTCTCTGGCCACTGTGCTCAATGTTTGTATCCTTGTGTGCAAGTGTCAGGCTTGCCTCAGGCACACTGCAGGGATTGCTGGCTTTAAAGTCAGAAGCAGGGTACTAGAAATCAAGAAACACAGTGTTTAATACTGAGACATCAAAGTACTCTTGGCCATAACGTCAAAAGTTTGCAATTGCCCTTGCAAATGCCACACCGCCTAGTCGCTCAGGCTGGGCACTCAGGTCTCTGTGCGTAACATGAGGAGTCTCATGAATTAGCATGTGCTAAGGGAAAATGTGTACTGTTGCTATAGCTACAGAGAACCAAAGTCTTTCCCTATCCAGCAGCATACCAACTCCTTCCCTGAGAATGCTCTCTCCCTAGCATACACTGGTGAATTTGTCTCACCCATGACCATCTGGTCTTTCTTTCTTTCTTCTTTGTTTCTTCTCAAAAAGAAGGAAAATCATATTTACATCATTAAATAGCAAAATATTTTCTAGTATCTGTTTGCATTATTCATAGTTATTAGAAACATCTTTTCATGAGCAGAAGAATTATTTTACCAAAAAAAAGCACACAAATGATGTCTGAGAAAACATCCAACTGGACAAGATTCTATTTGGACCAAACCTGGGGCAGCTTAGTTGGGCTGGTTTGCATTTTTACTACACAAATTATATTTGCAATGGTACAAATTGATAATTCTGTCCTGGACCAAATGCACAAAATGCTTTGTAAAATACCATACTTTGCTCACAAATGCAAAACGTAAATGTTTTCTAAGTTTCACTTGCAGCAGCAATATTTCTATTGTGTCACACATGTGCAGGCATTAGCCAAATTCTAAGGGCCAAAGGGGACAACAGACAAGGAACACTCCTTGCACTTGACCCCTAAAATAGCAAAGCCTTTTTGTGGCGATCTTAGGCTACTCCTGAAGCACAGGTAGACACCCTGTATCTCTAAATGTCTGCCAATATGGCAGTTTATGAGCAAGACCTCACTTTATGAGAAAGGCTATGGGCTATACAAACTATACAGAAAGCAGGCAGCAGGTAAACAAGGGTCTCACCTCTGCCAGAGGCCAAGGTGCAGCCAAGCACAGTGTTTGGGAAAACAGAAGAACTTTCTCTGAGGCTGATGAGCATCAGGTGCATGAAGCTCCAAGGTACAAGCTGAGGAAGCAAGTCACCATGCTATTTCCCATCAGTGAAGCTTGCTTGGTCGAGCAACAGCAGTGCAGTGCTCTGATTCACAGCACTGTTTGCAGGGTGTTCATATCCCATCCCATGCAAGCCAATAGGAAAAATTTTCCCTTCAAGGGAAAATTAACAGATGGTCATGGGGGAAAGCTCCAGAGGGATTTTTCCCCCATTCTCCTCTGTGATAATAGGCGACTTATGATACACAGAAACCATCTGTGTATTTTCCCAGGCATCCTGACTCCCACTTAGAACAGAGTATATGTCTCTACAGTGGTGTCTGCAGTACTGGGCTTGCTTTTCAGTAATTGCCTCTCTTTTGTGTGCAAAAGACTACAGTTCACTGTCATGATGCAACTAAGAGGTGACATGGTGGTGATGACTACTGCTCAGGCTTGGGTTCAGGGAACACTTAACATCTTTCTACCTCACCCCACTGCTTCAGGAGAGCCACCTGACATCCTGGTACCCCAGTTTTCACACTGCTGTAAGGGGAAGACGTAAATCCTCACTGGTCTTTAGAGGAAGAGTGTAATGTATCAGTGCTGATAAAGACTCTTGCAACTCACTAGGTAGCTAGAACAACAGATGCTACCCAGAACAAAGCACAAGAGGAAACAGCATAACACCCAGGGACAGGAGCAGAAAGCTCCACCACCCTGGGTGTATACTACTGTATATCCCACAGAAAGGCACGAATGGGCAGGAAATGTGTATCTCATGAGTAACAAACATGTGCATTTTCATGTGGCATCACCATTCTGGAAAGGCTGTCAGCTAGTAAAGCTTACTGCTCTCCCTGCCACAACGTGTGAGGTATCGTGTAGCCACGTGCTCCTTCAGAGAAGCACGGAGGCATGGGATCTAGAACTTTATTCTACCACTTTCTTAACTTTGTTTAAGCTACAAGATACTTGTCCAGATCCCCAGCTCAGACAGACTCGATAAAAGTGAGCATCAATTCCACTGTACTCCCTGATGCTCAGAATACACCAGCTATTCCAGAATGAACATCCTGCACCCACCAGAGCAGTTCAAAGATCAATGTGACCTCTCCTGCTTGCCCATCACTCAGCTGCAGCCCATCATGCAGGCACAGACACACAGGGCAGCACCAGCTATGCCTGCTCCTCCACGACGCTGTGTGTCCTCCACACCCCTCCTTCTCTTGCACCAGTAGCAGAACAGTAAGGCAAACATGAGGGCTCTGGGGCATCCAAAATACCCCTCTCCTGGCAGCTAGGAGCCACTGGCGCTGCCTTTCTGATGTATGTGAGTACACAGTTGCATGTACAAAGACCCTACAACAGCTCCCACGCATATTATTCTCCCTCTACTGTTTCCACGCATCAGCATCTGCTGCTCAGCCTCACTGTCTCCTGCTTGATGCTAGAGGAGCAGCTCTGTAGAAAGCCATTCCTCCCCTTCCCTGCTTGTATGGCCTTGCCTTGGATGGAGGCAGGCCCTGGTGCCCTCTAGGACTACAGACCTCAAGAAGACTCTTTGCTAAGATTATAGCACTTGAAAGATACTCTGAGCTCACAGCAAATGTGACCTGCTCTACTGGGAAAATCTTTCCTCACCAACCTCTCTCCCTCCCCCTGGGTTAACAGGCAGTTGGGGCTGCCAGAGCAGGGCTTGTTGATTTCTTAAAGGATCACTGCCTTTCAAAACTGCATTTCAGGAAGCTAGGATCTGTAGTTTGCAATCTGTACGGGTTTTGTTTCCAAAGGTGACCTCATGCATAATGTGTGTGTGTGTGTGTGCGCCCCTGCTACCTTCCTTCAAGCAGTAAGTACACATAAGGCAAAACACCTCCACAAACCAATGCTGCAAGTGCATGCCAACAGTGCCATGCTGTCTGTGCTTTGGTCATGCCTGCTCCAGCACTGTGTACATCACATTCGCTATTTTGAGGTCTAGATGTATGCCCCAGGTCAGTACAGTTGAAGGATATGAACATCAAGGGTTACGAATGAGAAGCTGTGGTTAGCTGGCAGCTGGCACAAGTATTGCTTTTTTGATAAGCACTTTAAGTGGCTCATTAACGGCAAAACCTTTTCTAGCAAATCCTACCCACAGCCAGTAGGTGAACCTCAATGGACACACTCCAGCCCTTTTCCAGAACACTGCTTGGCAGCTGAAGACAAATGCTGCTAGAAAATTACTTGGCTTGTTTTCAAAAGCAAAGACAGGGCACGGGTCGCAATGCACATCTGCTCAGTCACTTGGAAGAAGGATGTTCTCCAGTACCCATGTTTGAATTTTAACTATTGACTGTGAGCCAGATTTGGAGATGACATAGGTGGTTTTGTGAGTTACATCAGTAACTTAGTGGGGTAACTGTAAGCGGGCCAGCTACACCACAGCTCCTTAACTGGCAGAATTTCACAGGGAAGACGCACAGGTCTGAGCTTAAAGGAGAACTTCCCAGGAGATAAATAATACCTATCTGATATTTCAACCTTGGTTACCTACAGTGTCCCAAGACAAATACTGGTAGAAAAATGGAATGGTTTTTTTTTTTTGTTATTGCTGTTCTCCTGATACAAATCCTCTTCACAGGTTTGGAAATGTTGAAAATAATCTATGAGAATGTGGATTATTTTTGAATTGGCATTTTAGTCCAGACCTGGACTGGAAATAATGGTAATGAAAGGAAAAACTAAGCCAGGCTGATTTGCTACAGTAAAGTAGTGTTGTGCTTTAGATTACTTATTAACAAACAGCAAATGGGCCCCTGCCTTGACCTTTTTTCATTTGAGCAAATATACTCTTCCTGCCCCTTGTAAACAGCAGTTACTGGTAACTGAGTCACGTAACCCCTCACATCACTGGAGTTAAGTTTTTTTCATCTGTGGCAAGGATTTTAGTCAAATTGAATTTTGCCAGGCTCACTAAGGTTATTAGCAGTATTATTAGTCTTAATAATACCAACAGTAATAATACTACTTTGGATCACCATAAACCTGAAAAACATCTAAGTACTTCACAAATATTAATTAACAAAACTCAATAGGAGGTCTGAGAAACCATCAGAAATTGTCAGCCTCACTTCAGAGCTGAAGAGCTAAAAACAGAGCCACAGCAAGCAGAAGTGGCTGTTAGCCTGATGAGTTTAAATTAATGGCTGTTCCTCTGGTGTCATGAAATGCCAGGTGCCCAGTGCCTCTGGCAACACTGCCAGGTTAAAAGCAGCAGCCCACAGCACATATCTGGAGCAGGTCAGTAGTAGGTTTGGAAACTGGAGTCAAAAGGATAGGTTATTCCACTGAAAGATGGGCTTTTTATAGCTATGCTGCTTAGAATGGGACTATTGGATGTGGCCCATATTTCTTGTGCCTTGGGATCCAGGATCAATGGCTCCTTGGGCACTCTGGAAAACCCTACTGTTGCTGATCTTCAATGAAGCTAAAGAACAAGAACATGCCTAGAGCCTGCATATGCCCCAACGAAGTATGGATACCCACTCCTTTGTCAGCCTTCGCATTAAACCTTTATGAGTGAAGGAGGCAAACTCTGGAGGAGGCAAACACAAGGAACCCTCTGTAACAGCTGATGACTACTTTTCCTACCTATTTATTTCCCTGATTTCTCTTTCCTGGTATTAAAGCTCCAGCGATGGCCAAAACATTACAGTGGCACCAAGGAGTTTGCATCTTTACATCTTGGTTGTAAGCTGATTTATCCTGCAGGTATCACCCAAATCCATCAGACACTCAGTAAACAAGGTAAAAGTTTCATCTAGGTTCTCAGCCAGTGATGTCTAAGAGTCTTTGCAGCAATGGATAATTGCTTGTATTAATTGCAGACTCCTCTAAGGTCCATTATGCCACAGCACAAAAATGATGGGACATATAAATTGCAGGACTGTCTTCATTTTTTTTCCTTTGATTTTTTCAAAATACTTACCAATTGTAGGCACAGGAAGGACACAGAGAAAGTAAATCTGGATGTGCGGTTTGCAGTCAAGATGATGCAGTGCTGAGAGCAAAAGCCTCACAATTGAGAGATCCAAGTGCAGTTTCTCACTCTGACACAGGTGGCTCATGTGACCTTGAGCATGTCATGAAACCTGTCTGTCTGTCTCCATCTGTAAAATAAGGATAATAGTAGTTAGATTATGTTAAAGCCCGAAAGACGTCAAAACAGGAAGAAAAAGGGAATCTGTCTACACTGAATCTTCATTCATCAGTGTCTTCTAAGAGTTATAGAAAGCACTGCTACCAGACAGAATCCATTTCCCTGTCTGTGGAAATGTCTGTCCCACTCATTGACTGATCTTTGCTTGGTGGGCAACTTTTCACTGTAACTGTGCTCTGTGCCTAACGAAGACATTCTCTTAGAATATCTTCTCTTCTCTGGAAAGGTGAATGACAACCAGATGCTCTAAATTCTCAGCCAGATTCACCCAATTTACTCCACTTAACCCCCTCAAGTTCATTACAGAGTTTGAGTAGACATTCTCCAATTTTGCAATGAATTTGAAGCACCTCGTTTGCTGACAATAAATCCCAGTGTCTCACATGCTCCTTTACATCTCCTGTGATACACCTATAATTGCTCTTTACAAAAAGGACAAAAGCCTATTGCTGAACTTTTGTGAGCTGTTGCTTTTGTGAGCATGGTAGAGTTCATTTTTCTCCACTTCCCTTTGTCTCAGCAGCACAAGCAGCAGCTATTCCTCTGCAGAAACACATCGGTGTCATACAAGTTTGCAGTCATGTGATGCCTACTAAACTTTAATGGGAGTCCCATAGCTGCCATCCCACACAGTGCTTTGAAGATCCGGGCTCTGTGTTTTATCCCAGATAGACAGTCTATAAAAGTCTCACAAACAATTCAGGCACAGCCTCTGACTCGGCCAGCTTTCACCACTGAAATGTTATCCTACACCAGAACCAGCCCCAGGCTTACATTTGGGCAGGAATGGAAGTGACGCCACATCTCTTTGGGAGCCCTCTTAGCCAGCAGACCCTAGAATATATACAACACAAGCGAAACAAGGCAGGGGTCCTCTGCACGGCGCTCTGGTGTTGCACTCTCCAGGCGTAACATTTGGCCAACATCAAAGAGGGGCAGGAAGAATAAGAAACCCCCACATCAGCTCGGTGGGAGTTCGGGGGGTTTCTGTGGGATAGGGCACATTCTGTCCAGGCACACACCCTTGGCCTGCATTTGTTCAGGGCGCCATGGAATTATACAGTGCCTTCTGAAGAGCTTTAGTGACTGTGATAGAAAAAAAAAAAACCAAACAAACATCAAGGGCAGGATGAAGGGAAGGCTGCAGGAGTCTGCTGACAGCCTGAGAGGACAGCTTTGCGCAGGAGAATTTCCCATTCACAGGCTGGGGACAGCTGTGTGTAACCTCTGCCTGGCAGAGGCACAGCTACCTTGGGTCTGTGCAGATCCCCTTTCTCCAACCTCTGTCTCACCCAGCTGTAAGCTCTGCGCTCTACAGATACAGCAGCCTCTGCTGCTGGTCCTACTTCCTCACACAGCAGCGACAGACAGACAATCCTGCAAGCAGGGAACAGGACCACAATGTGGGACTACAGTGAGGAAATCAGTACCCTGATGGGTTGCTGAGATCCCAGACTCACAGGCACATGGATCCAATGCAAGTATCAAACAGCAGGATCATGTCACCACAGCTCACTGCATCCCTTTTCCTCAGCATCATGCACCCATTAGCTGCCAAGAACAGCTGCCTGGTGGGGCAGGCCTGCTTCATGCAACTGTCATGGGTTCAGCAGCAGCAGTCATTTTTCTCCATCTTGGTAGCTGGTGCAGCACTGTGTTTTTGATTTTGGGCCTGGGAGCAGCGCTGATAACACCAGTGTTTTCAGTTACTGCCTGGTAATGTTTTGGTCTGGCCAAGGGCTTTCTGAGTCTCATGCTATGCCAGGGAGGAGCGGAAGCCAGGAGGAAGCAGAGACAGGACACCTGACCCAAACTGAGGTTAATAACTGAGGTTATTAACCAAAGAGGTTATTCCATACCACAGCACGTCATGTCCAGGATGTGAAGATGGAGAGCAGAGACCTGGAAGGGGGTGGTGGTGGTGGACTGGGGGTGCACGGCATTGTCAGGTTTTTGGTATTGGGGGGTTCACTGCTGCGGGGTGCTCTGGCTGGGTCGGGCTTGGTGAGCAGTTGTATTCTCTTTCCTTGTATTTCTCTTGTATTATTACTGGTGGTAGCAGTAGTGATTTGTGTTGTACCTTAGTTACTAAACTGTTCTTACCTCAACCTGTGCGAGTTGCATTCTTTTGATTCTCCTCCCCATCCCCCTGGGACTGGGGGAAGAAAGAGGGAAGTGAGTGAGTGAGAAAACTGCGTGGGTGGGGGGCTTAAACCACGACAGCAACCCAATAGTATAGGAGCTGTTCTGCACCCTCAGTGATGCAATGGTGCAACAGCTTGTGTCCTTGCCTAACCCTTCTTTCCTTACCTTTATCTCAGACACCAGGCTTGTCAGTAGCTGTCTCCTTTATTGAAGAGCACACTCAGGCATGCTGTCAGGTGAACAGGGACACAGGGAACTATGTCTCACCATCACCCTGTTCCCTGGCTCTTGCACAGCTGCAGCAGAGTGCAAGATGACCATCTGTGGGACTAACTCAGTGCCCAGTACCTCAGCCCTCTCCTTCTTTGTGCCTTCTCTGTGGAGGTCCCCCACAGCAGTGTGAAGCAAATAGAAAGAATCAGGAGAGCTCTGTGGCTCTTTGCTGTTTTCATGTCTGTTTACACATATTACTCTGAATGGACAGAGGTCTGTGGAACTGCTGATTCATGAACATCTTTGCCATCTGTGGCCTCTTCAAATGAGAGTTCACCCTGACCCAAGGATGATTTACTGTTCTTGGCTATTCATCTCAAACTGAATCTGTCTCCAGTCCCTCAGACTTCGAGGGATTTGGGCAAAAATAAATATTATTGAATCTCTCGTGAAGCTGTTAACTCTGAGCAGTGAAGCATTCAAGTCTGACAGAGAAGGGAAAGATGTCAAAAGTTAGTGCTGGGGGAGGACTTCACACACTGCCATCTTCTTCAAATCTACAAGCATCAGAATATTTTCAAAGTCACAGTTTGGAGACCACTGAAGAACAAGAGCCTCTGACCCCTGAGTTGGGTCTGAGCATGGACTGGAACCAGAGTTTCCAAATATTGCACACATCCATCCCACACAGCCTACAGCCACCTCCTGTCCAACCTCCAGAAAAGCTTAATTTCCTTCTTCCTCACCCAGCCATCATCAGCACCTGTTTTTTGTAGATGTTATCAACTTTAGCCCTACTGCCTTTCCCTCCTTTCTTTTCTCACCATGCTCTAACAATCTGTTGCTGCCGATCTACTTTCCCATGAATGGTCATAGCCTCACCAAGCATGGCAAAGCTGTGGTCAGTAAGATCTCCTGCCAGGGCACGTTATATGACACTATAGTGGCCAAGCAGCTGCCCCCATTCTCCCCCCCGCAGCTACATCTTCCTAGTTGTGAAACCATCCCCTCAGAACCAGAAGAACTCGCTCCAGGGTAAGATGCCTGAATAGGGATAGCTGGAATTGGCCCTAAAACTTATGAGAGCTGACACCAGAATCTGAAGAGGTGCAGCACAGCAGCACCTCCCACTAACGTCACCAGCGTGGAAGGTGCTTTGCATGCCTCAGTATTCGCCCCAGTGTTATCACAGGACAAATCATAACCATCATAATAAAATTTTGCAATAACCTCAGCTTAATTAATAGTAAGAAAAAAAAAGATGGCAAACTCTTAGTTTCTCACATGACGAATGTCAAATTACCATCTCCACAGAAGAACATCACAGAGCACATTCGAGAAACCCTGGAAATGTTTATTAAAGCAGTAGTAAAGATCCTAGCTGATCCACCAGGAACTGTCCACCTAAAGGAGATAAATGGAGAGTTGGGTTTTAAGGAGTTACCGTCAATAAAGGACTTAAGAGCATAATAGTGCACTCTAACTGAACTCAGGCACTGGAATCCAGAGTCACAGAGATCACTGTCCCTCAGCCACCTGCACCCTGTGGTCTGTCCTTGGTTTTGCATCAGCTTTCTGCTTCCGTAGCTGCCCAGAACAGCATCTCCAAGGAGATGCACTTCACACTGTCCTCCACAGGCATCCAGAGACAATGTGTCCTTTGTCTGAACACCCTAAGGCATGGGGTCTTGCAGCTCTGAGAACATCAAATGCAGCATGAGACTCCTCACACCATGAAGCCCTGATCACTCTAAAACAGAAGCTGCCCACCAACAGCAGGACAGGGAGAGCAAATTACTGGAGGGTATAGTTTCCTTCTGAAGAGCTTCACCCGGAATAGCTGACAGTCAGCAGTTGGACAGTCTCGTGGGAAGTGAGAGAGGAGCGCACTCAGATTGAGGAACGCATTGAACCCAGGTCTCCCACTTCCTCAGCGAATACTCTAAAATAAAAGACAGTGACTTAGAAGACAGACACCAGAAGGAAGGAGCCAGAAGGAAGGAGCACTAGTCTCTTATTTCTAAGGTATTGCTGGCACTGTCCTTGGGGAGAAGCATGCCATCAGAGCCCTTAAAGGACTCAAGCATGAAGTCCTGAATGCAGTTTCTGTGCTCTAAAGGGATGGCATGGATGTGAGAGAGGAAGATGATTTCAGAAACACCTGTATTTTCACTCTGTCCTGTAGATATCAAACGTGCTCTCTGTTTGGGAGCGAGATACCTCAAATGTCGGGGTTAGGTCTGAATGTAGGCCTCATGGATAGGGAGAATGAGGGGGAAGGAAGGGCAGTGCCACTGAACAGGATTGCTGCTCTGGTCGCTGGGAACACACGCACATCTGGGCTACAATCTCCCCCGCCTGTCCCAGCAGCCTAGCTTACTGACTCCTTCCTGTCCACAGGCTAGGAAAAGCCTTGACACAGCAGCACAGCTTTTGCTTCTAAGGTCTGATTCTTGAGGCTAGAGACAGAGGCACCTTCTGTTCAGATAGCTCTGCCCTCTGTTGAACCTCAAACACAGTCAGTCAGCTAGGCGACTGAGGTGCTTGGGGGTCTTTCACTTCATCTGCACTCTTTGGGATGAAAGGGTATGGTTCACTCAAGTTTTGTAGGTCTTTTATAGGCAAGTAAATTGACATGTTCTATGGGAATTTGTTTCAACTCTTCTGCATTTTTATCTTCTGATGGGACAGGACACTTTGCTTTCCCCCTTTTGTAGAAATTAGGAGAAAAGATGACTTGACGCTTCATGGCCTTATGTGTTATCTTGCAATAACAGTAACAACAACAAAACAAACCAAGAAAAGTGCACAAATTTGAAGTGTTGGCTGGTAATTCCATGTACAGTCCAGTTAGACCTGTCATAAAAAAAACGCAACATGACACAATTTTTGCAAGCTGTTTCTCTTGGCAGATGGAATTTCCATTTGCAGTGTACCTCAAAAGGCTGAAGTGACTGACACCACTCTTAACTTTAGCTAAACCCTACCATAGCTGCTGCAGCCACTTCAGAGTTCTGCTTTCATGTTGGTGCTAGCACAGGGAGTTTCAGAAGAATTTTGGATTGGCTTGGATACAAGTCTAGCAGTGTGCTACAAATAGAAATAGCAGAAGAAGGTAGTAGAGTAAAAATACTTAGTGTTAGATCACGGGTAAAGAAGTAGCACAGACAGGAAGTCAATGAAAGGGATAGCCAAGCTGTTGCCCCCTGCCACTTGCTACAATTCTGAATGCGCCCCATTTCCAAACCCCTGACAAAACTCCCACTTGCATTAACCTTGCCTCCTTCCCTCACACCAGCACTTGTAGCCATTTTGGATAAAAAGGCAGTCACACCAGGAAGGAAAATGGCTTCTTTTAAACCTGTCCTTCAAAGCTGCCGCGTGCATTGCATAATAGTTCACATGGTCGCCACATCATAAAGTTTCATCTCACAACAGGTACAGTGTGACTGAACCCTGCACTTGAACCTTTCTGACCTTTGGGGATACATGTTTGTAGGCCGGGCTCAAACCATTCATATCGTGGCCCATACCCGAAAATCTGGGTGCCTGCAGCCAGGCTTTGGTGATGCACCTAATGGCCTGGCTTGTTTTCCAAGGTGCAGACCATGTCCAGTTCCTACTCCTGTGGGATTTGTCAGCCACATTAAGGAACATGAATATGAATTTAGGAGCCTAACTTTTGGCACTTGGGGTGGAAAATTTTAGCCAATAAGGCTGCACAATCCTATTACCATGGCAGCTCGAGAATGTGAGAACTCAACAGTTTGGAATAAGGCGCCACATTAAAAATAGATTAAACTGAAAACAGCCCTTACGGCCTACGGCACCTAGGACAAGCGTCTGCCAGCTGAAATGCCTCGTAGGTAACTGTTTGCTAGTGAATCAGGTACTGGCTGAAGGTGCCCACAGTTGCCTCCAGACACAGACAGGCTTTTTTTCCAGAGACATTGTATTATTTTTTTTAGCACCGTATGAAACTCGGCAGCTCCAGCCCTAGGGGGATCCATGCAAACCTCCTGCTTGCTCTGGTTCCCATGGCACTCATATCCCCTAGTTTCACTTTGAATTTCAGCCTCACAGATCTCCAAACTCAGCCTAGAGCGATAAAACCGTGCCAAGCCTGAGCGCTAGCTATGGAGCAGGACTGTTCCCCTTTCTTTTAACACTACTGTGTAAAACAATGGAGGAACCAAGTTGCCCTACTGTGACACAGGAAAATATGATCTGCATCCAGTGCAAGGTGTTGGGAGGACTTACTTCCTGGTCCGTTTGCAGCCTGAGAGCAAAACAAAGGGTGAGCTTGTTTCCCTAGCTGGCGTCTTCCTGCTAGCCAGGGACAAATGTCACTTGTCCCTTTAGCTTCTCTTAGATCTGTCCAGCAATGACCACAAAGATTTGGTGACCTGCTAGTGGGCACTTCTGACAGTTGATGGGGTTGCATTTCAGTGGCTCTGCATTTTCTTCTCCGACAGCTCCCAGAGGACAGCAATGCTTTTATGCTTAATACATGGTGTCATTTTGTATTATATCTTTTCTTTGGAAGTAACTTCATAAATGACCAAAACAAAACATAATCCCAAACCCCAAAATCCAAACACCAAAGAAAGCTGAGGGTCTTGCAGACATCACAAATGAATTACTGCTCCTTCAGCTGCTGACACGGAGTCAAAAGAAGCCATAGCCTCCCCTGCTTTGTAAGAGTGATCTTTCTATAGAGTGGTGGTTACTGGTCACTAACATTACTTCCCTGGATTTCTGCTCTTTTTCTTCTCCAGTCCCATGATGTGGTGAGGCCCTTGATAGAGGCTTTCGCTGCTGTATCAGCATTTGTGGCATTAGAAAAATTTGTGACAATATAGCAAACCTTTGGATTCCATAACTGGGTTGCTTAAAGACATGCATGACCAAGAACAACCCCAGTGCACAACTGTCTTCTTCCTCCTCAATCAGTCCTCCCATGCCTGATTCATGCGGCAGTCACAGAGTGACAGCAAGTGTTAGTCTTGCATAAAGAACTGACAAATGACTTGCTCAAAGCAGACTGGATGCACTCACAAGAAATGGCTCAATGTGCTGGAATAATATTACAAGCACATTCTGTCCAATTTCATCTTCAGTTGAGTATAGTAACACATTGAATATTGCAATACACTTGTCAGATTCAGAAACCTTTTTATTTTATTAGGTTTAATTCCCTGAATAACTCTATTTTCCCAGCAGGATTGTCTGGGAATGCCTTACACTAACAGAATCAAGAAAAAAAAATAGTATATACCAGGTATGTGAATGACTAATTCCGCCCTGTGATAAAAACAATGACAAGACTTTGGGGGATTTCAGAGTAATTCTACTTCTGTTGATACAGGTTGTCTGAAGACATCATTGACTAGATTCCGGTGGAATAACTAAAACCAGGTAAATTATAGACAGGGCTATACCTCTCCCAAGCCCTGGCTTTTTCAAAGACATCTGCTCCCCACACACAGTCGATATACTTTGAGACGTAGACGGCACCTTTTTTCATACATGACTTTTAACAGTTACACTGGGTTTATGATCCTGCAGTACCTCTGTGGCACAAGGCCACGAGTGCAAACGTGGGTGGAAAAGCTGTCAGCATAGCGGAAAAAATATTCTGCTGAAACTCAAAACTTGCAGAAACAGCTGAGTCACTCTTTCGCAGTTAAGGTAGTCTGGGCTTGTTACCCTCTTTTGTGCCTCTGGATGGTGCTTGGCACACACCCCCATCCTTTGACTGCCAGTGACTCCAGCACACCTCTAAGCAAGAACTGCCTGGGAGGTATCCTGCTGACTTTCCTCACGCAGGTGCATTCTGCCATCCATGCACACAAACTGAATGGATGCTGGCTGGCCTGGACACTCAAAGCCTCTGTGTACATACAGCAATGCAGGTAGATTTGCACTGGCCAATTCATGCGCATCAGCTCTACTCTGGTGTGCAAGACAATACTCATTAATACTGCCAACTTGGAATCATAGGATCATAGAATAATTAGAGTTGGAAAGGACCTTAAGATCAGCTAGTTCCAACCCAGGGACACATCACACTAGACCATGTCACCCAAGGCTCTCTCCTACCAGGCCTTGAACACTGCCAGGGATGGAAAATTTACCACGTCTTTGGACAACCTGTTCTAATTTGATTACAGCTCTCAAGGCAAACCTTCTCCTGAGGATTAATGCTTTTTTTAGACTTTCATTATGTTAATGCTTTTTAATAAAACATCTCAGCTCAAGCGCACTAAGCTAAAGGACACAAAAAAATGAAAAAACATCTCATACTTTATCGTTTTCTTTTTCCCTTCCCCCTACCCTTTTATTTCTTTCTTTTTTTTTTAGGTCTCCTGGCTCTCCAGTCAGCATTACTGTTTTGGTTGGGAAGAGGGAGCTGCCTAGGAGACATTTATTAGCACATAAAATTACTGAAATTGCAAAGGTCCA